>OY728150.1:307489468-308739468 GCA_963277665.1 Viscum album | reverse complement strand
TCGAGGAAGGTCGCGATTGCGTGTAAAGAAAGCCAAGCAAGTGTTGTGTAGAAAAAGATTCCTTTGATGATTTATATAACATAAAAGTCTCGGGTGTTACATTCTACCCCCCTTAAAAAGAATTTCGCCCTCGAAATTTGTCACTTTGTAACAAACAGATGAGGATACTTCTCCCTCATCATATCCTCAAGCTCCCATGTAGCTTCTTTAAGTTGGTGGTTCCTCCATAAAACTTTCACCAATCGAGTGGTCTTGTTTCGTAGGACTTTTTCTCTACGATCCAGAATCTCTATCGGCTGTTCTTCATAAGAAAGATCTTGCTCCAGCGGTACAACTTCTGAGCTGAGTACATGTGAAGGATCTGGTATGTACTTTCTCAGGAGAGATACATGGAACACATCGTGAACTTGAGAGAGATTCGGTGGAAGCGCCAATCGGTAAGCTACCTTCCCAACACGATCCAGTATTTCAAAAGGATCGATATATCTAGGGCTCAACTTCCCCTTCTTTCCAAATCTCATAACCCTCTTCCAGGGAGATATTCGTAAGAACACTTTATCGCCCACTTCAAACTCTAGGTCTTTTCTTCGGTTGTCGGCATAACTTTTCTGTCGACTTTGAGCTGCTCTTATGTGTTGTTGAATAGATCTGACCTTTTCTGCCATTTCATCAACGAGATCAGGTCCTAATAGCTTTCTTTCCCCAACTTCATCCCAGCAAGTTGGAGTCCTGCATTTCTTTCCATAGAGAGCTTCATAAGGAGCCATCTGAATACTGGAGTGAAAGCTATTATTATAAGAAAATTCCACCAAAGGTAGGTGTTGATCCCAACCTCCTTTGAAATCCATAGAGCAAGCTCTCAACATATCTTCTAGGGTTTGAATTGTTCTCTCAGACTGACCGTCTGTCTGGGGATGATAAGCAGTGCTGAAACTCAACTCTGTATCCAGAGTATGCTGAAGACTTCGCCAGAACTTCGAGGTAAATCTCGGATCTCGATCAGATATAATAGAAAGTGGTACTCCATGCAATCTTACCACTTCCTTTACATATATCCTGGCAAGCTGATCTAGAGAGAAATCCTCTTTAATAGCAATGAAGTGTGCAGACTTTGTAAGATGATCAACTATGACCCAAATAGCATTATTGCCTTTGGATGTTTTAGGAAGTCCTGTGAAAAAGTCCATAGTGATGTTTTCCCATTTCCATTCGGGTATGGGTAATGGTTGTAACATCCCCTTAGACTTTTGTCTCTCAGCTTTAACTTGTTGACAAACCAAGCATCGAGAGACATATTCACCAACATCTCTTTTTATGCCATCCCACCAGAAGTACTCTTTCAGGTCCCTATACATCTTCGTACTTCCAGGATGAATAGAGAATGATGAACTATGAGCCTCATCCAGCAGCTCCTTCTTTAATTCGGGGATGGGAGGAACACAAACCCGATTCCTGAACTTTATTATCCCATCACAATCAAGGTTGAATTCAGGAACATTTCTCACCTTCTTTTGTAACTCGACATCTTCTTTCTGTGCCTCCTTAATCTTCGCATGTATAGATGGTTGAACATTCATTTGAGAAAGATAAGATTTTTCCCCTTCCATTATAATTCCAAGATCCATCCTTTGTAAATCCATAAATATTGAATCTTTTGTGATCCTCATCATGGATAAACTAGCATGGTCTTGTCGACTTAATGCATCTGCCACCTTGTTTGCTTTCCCAGGGTGGTAATGGATTGAGCAGTCATAATCCTTAATCAGCTCCAACCATCTTCTTTGACGCATATTCAACTCCTTTTGTGTGAAAATATACTTTAAACTTTTATGATCAGTATAAATATCACACCTTTCACCATAAAGGTAATGCCTCCAAATCTTTAATGCAAAGATTACCGCAGCCAACTCCAAATCATGTGTTGGGTAATTTTGTTCATGGATTTTCAACTGTCGTGAGGCATAAGCTATCACCATATCATTTTGCATAAGAACACACCCCAATCCCTTCTTGGATGCATCACTGTAGATCACAAACCTTTCTCCACTACAAGGCAGTGTGAGCACAGGTGCACTGGATAACCTTCTTTTCAACTCCTTGAAATTCTCTTCACATTCCTCTGTCCAGACAAACTTAACTCCTTTCCGAGTCAACTTGGTGAGTGGATTAGATAATCGTGAAAAATCTTTTACAAAACGTCAATAATATCCAGCCAAACCAAGAAAACTTCGGATCTCAGTTACTGTTGTTGGTCTTGACCATCTTTCGATAACCTCTGTTTTTGCTGGATCCACAGATATCCCCTCTTTTGAGATTATATGACCCAAAAATGAAACTTTTTGAAGCCAAAATTCACACTTGGTAAATTTGGCATAAAGCTTCTCCTTTCTAAGGGTCTTCAATATAATTCTCAAGTGATCTTCATGCTCTTCCTTGCTCTTTGAATAGACAAGAATATCGTCTATAAAGACTACCACAAATTGATCAAGATAGTCTCTAAAGACTCTATTCATTAGATCCATGAAGATAGCAGGGGCATTAGTAAGACCAAATGGAATCACTATAAATTCATAGTGTCCATACCTTGTACGGAAAGCCGTCTTTGGTACATCCTCCCTTTTGACCCTTAATTGATGATACCCTGAACGAAGATCAATCTTGGAAAAGTATTGAGCTCCACGTAGTTGGTCAAATAAGTCATCAATGCGTGGGAGAGGATATTTGTTCTTGATAGTGATCTTGTTAAGTTCTCGATAATCAATGCAGAGTCTCATTGATCCATCTTTCTTATTAACAAATAGAACAGGTGCTCCCCAAGGTGACGCACTAGGGAGTATGAATCCCTTATCAAGATTCTCTTGGAGTTGCTTCTTCAATTCCTGCAACTCAATTGGGGCCATTCTATAAGGTGTCTTTGAAATAGGCAAAGCACCCGGTACGAGTTCTATTGAAAACTCAACTTCACGATTTGGTGGAAGACCCGGCAATTCCTCCGGAAAGACATCATCAAACTCTCGTACAATGGGCATATTCTTAATCGTGAGTTTCTCACCAACCATTTGAGATAAATAACCTTCATTTAGTGGAATCAATACCCATAAGATGGAAGAAATTTCCACTGGAAGGTTATGTTCATCCTTGCATTGATAGACGATCGTAGATTGATCTGGAATATGAAATGTGACTTCCCTTCTTTGGAAATCGATATGAGCTCCATGTAGAGAAAGCCAATCCATGCCAAGAATCACATCAAATTCCACTAAAGGAAGGATCACAAGATTTGCAGGAAGCACTTTCCCACAAACTTCGATCGGAGAAGAATTATAAACTTTTGATGCGATTGATGTGCCATTAGGTGTTGTCACAGCTAACTCAACATCTAATTGTTGAGGTAATATGGTGATACCCTTAGAAAAGTATTCAGAAATAAAAGAGTGGGTGGATCCAGAATCAAATAAAACATTTGCTACTTTAGAGTGGATGGTAAGTGTACCTTTCACCACATCGTTATCGTACTCCACATCGCTGATAGAAATTGCATGTGACTTTCCTTTGTCTTTAGCCTTAAGAGTTTGTTGACGTCGACCACCATCATCAACCCTTGGATTTGGGCATTGATTGGCATAATCCCCCATCTCCTTGCACTTGAAACATTGAAGTGTAGTAGGTTCATTCTGTGTATCCCTTCCTTTGTTTGCATCATTAGACATCTTCTTCCCATTATCACGGCATTCAAATGCCCGATGACCTTCCTTTCCACATTTAAAACATTTACTTGTCCCTTTAAGACAACTCCCTCCATGTTTCTTTCCACACTTTGAGCATAAGGAAAAGCTCATCTTCTTTTCCGTGTGCTCTTTAGATTTTTCTTTGGATTCCATCTTCCTCTTCTTATCAAACCCATGTGACTGATGGGTTACTCCAATCTCCATCTCGACTTTGATAGCACATCGAACAATTTCCTCGTAGCTATTGAAGTCCCTTATGGCTAACGCCCTTCGAAGACTTGGTTTTAAGCCACTAAAGAATCGATCGATCTTACTCTCAGGTTGGATAATAATACCAGAAGCGTACCTTGCAAGTCTTGTAAAATTTGCTTCATAGGTACCAACAGATTCATCGTCCCTTTTCTTCAGTTCAAGAAACTCTTTCTCCATCTTTGTTCGGAGAATACGAGGGAAGTACTTATTGAAAAATAAGTTCTTGAACTCGTCCCATTCCATAGACTCAATTTCATCCCTTTGCCTCGTATTCTTAACAAGATTCCACCATTGATCCGCATCTCCTTCCAAACGATACACTGCTAGGATGACTTTATCATGCTCAGAACATTGAAGAACTGAAAATATCTTTTCAGTAGTACTAATCCATTGTTCAGCAACTAATGGATCAGTAGACCCGCTGAAAGATGGTGGACGCTGCCTCATGAAGGATTCAACAGAATGTTGCTCCCTCCTTTGCTCGTTTGGAAATCCTGCATGATTCATAGCTTGAGAAAGTTGTGTGAGCATGGCTACAAGATTTTGCATTCCAGCTCCCATATCGTTTGGTTGCTCAGGGGGACAATCATTGCATTGCCCATCGCATTCCGCATTAACACGGTTCCTTCGGGTTCCAGCCATTGACTAAAACCAAGAAGAATAGTGTGAGCAACACCAATTATAATAGGAAACCACATAATTCAAGAATAAAATTTTCATGCTTATGGTCTTATCCTAGGTTATTCATGGCCATTTCTAAGATTGCGTTCTATGCTTAGACTTATCCTTAGGGTTCTTACTAAGGCTTTCACATCCTAGTTTCCAAAGGTTGACTATACCTTTCCTCTGATACCAACTATAGCGGTCTGGAATTACTTCCAGTGGACTATAGATGATACCTATCAGGGCACTCCATGGGCGGCTACACCCCCTGGGCGGGACACACCACCATCCCCAGTGGCAGCCATTTCCTCACGAAGCCCTTGGGCGGAGAGCCATGCTTCGTCCAACGCTCACATGTGAGAGTTCCCAAGGATCGGATACATTCCTACCTACTTTGCCTCTGATACCAACTATAACGGCCCATACTTTACATACATTGTTAATACTTCGAAATTGAAGCACACTTATTACAACATATGACAAAACCACAAAGGACCGTATAGGTATAGTGTCTTTAGAAACTGGGAAACATAAACAACTGGTTCATAAATCTTCTACAGTGTCTCCCATTTATTTCATCATATCTAGGGTCCCTTTTAGCATATTCTACTTAATATCCATCTTCCTGACCTGGGGAAAAGAAAACATAAAAGGGTGAGCTCAAATGCTCATCAAGGGCAAATAAAGGAGATAAAAATCATATCATATCTTTTTGAAAATCAAAACCTGCAAAAGAGATCATAATATCTTATCATGGAAGAATTAAGTGAAAATGAGATCCCCATAATCATAACATAAAACTTGAAACTTTGTGGCATGCACACATAATCATGGAAATCATTTCTTGTTAGTCATGACTCATTGCCAAGTCTATATTAGTGGACAAAGTCCCTTTCTGAACCGAGTTCACTCCTCGTTTCAGTCCTGTATCACTGAACCGAAATAACCTTCCATTCCAGCCATGTCTATCTCATGAGATATAAAATCTTTACCCAATGCATTGGAGGGAGATATAGGTCCCACCCATCTTATAATGAATCCTTTCTTATGTGTGCCACATAATCATAAAACATACATCATCGCATAACACATGTAACAAAAATGGGATTCTTGAAACATCATGACATCATAAATCAATTCATATAAGATAAAGGAATTCATAAAAATAATTCCATCACAACATGAACAAATCAATTTAATAATAGGGATAAAAACAGAACCCTTTATTATCTTAGATGGAAAATAATTTTGATAAAACACTTGAACTTCATTCTTGAGGAAAATATCCTTTCTTCTTCAAAAACATTTTTCCTTTCATAACATGTCATACAACTTTAAAATAAAAGAAGTTGATTAAAAATAAACTTGAAAACTTGTAAAGGAAGCTTCTTGGAAATAATGTTTTAAAAATCCATTCAAGCCGTATAAGTTAAAAAAAACATTCTTCGTACTTTTGTCGGAAAAGTCAAAAAGTACCTCATACGAAAAAATGACAAAAGATTCCTTTCATACATATTACTAAAAACTCACCAAAGGGTAAAAATGGATTTAAACAATTGTAGGTGGATGGAAATAATATTACATTTTGATGAAACATGGATGTGGATGATAAAATACACCCCAGTAAATACTTACGAATAAACAATCTCGGATAAAAATGAGATTGTGATATTTCCCTTACCTTAGGTCCGATTTGCTTTGTTCGTGTCCGAAGCTCCTGTATAATGGTTTAAATAATGTTATTGACTTATTCCAGAATCATACATATTGATATGATATCATATATGGTCATATTATTAGCTTCTTGTTAGTAATATTTCATTGTTACTTGTTACTCGGGTCTTTATAACTTTTTGTTCTTATGCGTGTTTTGTTGAATAAATTCTTATTCTTATCTTTAGGTTATAGATAATTCATTTCCAGAATGGTATTAGTGTATTATATACCATATTCATTCATTCAATTCATTTATATAATCATTATGAAATGAAGATCATGTAGAATGAGTCGCATCACATCGTGGAGACGGTATTCCGTACGTACGCACGAGTGATGATATCGTTCCTATGATCGCGGAATTGTATTGGAGTATATATATATTATTTCAGTATCAATATTACTTCATAATAATCATATATAGTTACTCATTACACCATTATACCCATCCTTGTAAGGTGATGGTGGAAAATAGATTACACCACGGCGTGGAGACGGTATTCCGTACGTACGCACGCGCGGTGATTTCATTTTTCCGTAGGATGGATAGAAGGTGAATTAGGGTTGTTTCATATTTATAATAACATATCAGTATGTAAGTAATACTGATGTTATTACTTTATCATGAAACAACTAAAGAAGAAGAAGATGAAGAAGAAAGAAATTGAAAAGATCGGTAATGGATATTACCTCTTCTTTGGAACGCCTCTTTGAATCCTCCACTTAAGGAACTAAGATTGGTCTTTGGAGAAGACCAGGACCTCTAGGATTATTCTAGGGAAGTGGAGAGGAGAAAATGGCAGGGGTTGGCCGAGCTTGAGTGCTCAAATTGGTGTGAGGAGGAGGGGGAGGAAGTTCCCTTTTATAAGGGAGGAGAGGGGCACCTTAGGAATATCTCAAAATATTATTTTATATTAAAGTCAAAATCGGTTTATAATGGTTCCAAAGGGTCTTATTTCGAAGCTAAAGTGGGGATGGGTCGAAATCCTATCAACCAATAGGATTTAGACAAGTTTAGGGTATTATTTTAACCTTATCAATTAGATTTAACTCTAAGTTAATTAATTTAACTTTTACCGTGTCTTTTTGTTTTCTTTCACTATATGGTTAATACACTTACTATAACATGCCAAACGAACCCCAAATTGTTTATTATTAATATATATATCCTTATCTAAGTCATTTGGCCGAACCTTAGATTTTTAGGAATAAAATAACAATTAATAATATAATATTTGATTTAAAAACTATTTTGTGTCAATTTTGACACTATTTGATATATGATTTTTGTGAAAGTCATAACAGAATTATATATTCGAACCAAGTTGATTAAATCAACATTAATATATCATAGTAACCTAGAAAATTAGTGTAATTCATAAAAAGTCTTAAATTACATTTATTTTGGTATTTATATTATCAATTATGTCAATATTTCATTAATAAGATAATTACTGCATCATCTTTGTGTCATAAATAAATTAAATTATTTGATGTCTAAAAATTACAAATAAAATATCATCATTTAGGAAATCTTTTTAGCTTTCTAATGAATATTTAAAATCGAATTTATCTTATGTATAACCCCATATTAAAAATGATTTACTTATTAAACTTTGATTTTAACTATTTTAACCCTTCTTTAAATAAATTAATAATAAATGTCTTAATCTAATCCAAGTGGGCCTAAATGGTCTTATTTTATTCCTAAGTTTGTTTTTGGTCGAATTACACTTGTCCAATAGAATTAGGACATGTGTTAGGGTAATATTAATATCATATTTACCCTTAGTTACCCTATTTACTATTAACCGCGGTAAAAAAAGTAAAAAGTTACTATTCACCAAAAAAATATTTTTATCTCATTGAACCACATTTTACTTACTGATATCAACCGTGTCTGTCGGATTTTCGAAATTCCATTCACAGAAGTGGTAAAATTATGTTTTATGCAAAATTCAGTTTTTAACCTACCACTTAGTGGTTTCACTATTCATCAAAAATTGAAAGTTTTCAGAAAAATACCAAAATTTCACCCTAGGCTAATTTCGATATTCTGAGTCCAAAAATGAAGTCCATTTTGAAAAATAAAATTTATAAAATTTCAAAAAGTGGTTATTACTATTCATAACGGCTAGTTTTAATAGCATATTGTTGTTTAGTGAAACTCGGTATTGCGTACGACGCAAGCTATCGAGGAAGGTCGCGATTGCGTGTAAAGCAAGCCAAGCAAGTGTTGTGTAGAAAAAGATTCCTTTGATTATTTATATAACATAAAAGTCTCGGGTGTTACACATACCCAATATGACATCATAGGGTTCCATTATGCTATAAAAAAGGTCCAATATGAACCTTTATCCACCAACCAGTAGATCACACTGTCGGTTGATAAAAGATACAGAAGAAGTGTTCCCTATATGATCCTATAGATGATGTTTCTCAACTAAAACCTCAATTGGGAGCTTCATCTCTCATATCAGAAGTAGATAGATGAATAACTTAATGTAAATTGTTTCTAATAACCTTAAATAAAGAGTATAAAACACACAGATCAAACCTAGAATCATCTCATGTGCCGCCAGGTCATACACCTCCAAAGCCTGCAGCTATTCAGAACACCAACTATCAGCTCCCTAATCCGGATTTTGGTTGAATGGAAATGTTGGTGGGGTGATATCATAGAATTTTCCAACACACACATGTCATTATACTCATTTTCTATCTCCACCTCCCTAGGGGCCACCCTACCCTATCCTAGGTGATCCCTGATGATGTTTTTCTCTCTACCATGGCAGTCTGTTAGCTACATGCTTGTGATCCTCATCATATATTGTTAGGTATTCACATTCTATATGACCTCACCTATCACAAGTGTAGAAAATACACTCTCTAGGATTCCTTGTTCCTTTACATTTTCCCTAATCACGTGATTGATTCTGATCATAGGGAGGTCTCCTATGAAAAAATTATGTCGACTCACAGCTGCTAGCTATTGCAGACTACTCAACCATGTAACATTCACTTCTAGCTTCATATGCATGGATTCCCTATGATAGGAAGATCTCTGTCACCAGTTACCTCTCAAAAAAAATGATATAGGTGGGGATGTAAAAGGGAACCATGTTGGCACTGATCTCTCTTTGGAGTCCCTGGTCAAACTTTCATTCTCATAAGTATACCTCCCAGATCATGTTGATAGAATATCAGGTAAGTTCTACAAAACTCAATGCATACTCATCCACTATCATCCTAACCTTAGCTAGCTCTATAAACTCCTAAATCTGAATAGATCAAAAATAGGAGGGGTAATACTCCTCATGTAAAAACATCTTGAAATTGGGCCACGAAACTATCGACTCACTCTAAATCTAGGTTAGAAGACTTGAACAACACTATCTGCTCCAAGGAAAAGTATATCTTCCAAAGAAACCACCTAATCCTTTTGTGTCTAGATAAGTACGAAGATATGGAACACTAACTCTATCCAATCATCTACTACATGTTGATATGGATCACCATGGAATCTTAGAAACCTATGGTACTAGAACTAAAGGAGTGTTCTAATCCTACAAACATCCTCATCCTGTTATGCTAGGATAATCTACTTCTCAATAGGTGGATGTACTTCTACCTACATACCTAGAGGAAAAATCTCATTTGATAGACCCTAAATTGAGGCCTCATTTCTTATTGGATCCTCTTCATGATCTAAAACTAGTATCTTGGATGTATCTCGACGTAGAGGCATCCTAAAATTTCAAATCAATACATACCCTAGTTAGAGGAGCATATATATATTTAAATGGGAATCTGAATCAATAAATTTAGTAAAGGAATAAATATTATATGATTTACGCACCGTTGATCCCTGTAACCAATGTCTTGGTACGTTGAGTCAAAAATATGGTAGACAAGGTCCTAGAGAATGGATACATTGTCTGTCCATACTATCTATGGATTCTATAGCCTAAAATCCGCACTAAAAACACTTTGACATTATTACCCAAACTCCCAACCAAAATCCTTATAAGGGGACCACTAGAGACAACATCCAAAGGAATAAACTCCTCTAATACCAATCTTTTAAGACCCAACCCTAATTTAGGCTCGACCCAAAACTACCCTAATCCCACCTCTATAGGATCGGGGGTAGAAACAAGCACTGAAAGGAAAATCCTAAATGGGAGCCCATTTCCTAATGTACCTGTATGAAAGCACAAAAACATCTCAATGCTGAATCAAAGAATAATAATAATAATAAAAAGGTGAAACAACTAGAAAGTAAACCAAGCAAGAAAAATCTCTAGGGTGTATAAGTGTTTGATAGTGAAAACTAAAACGTAAAGATGAAAAATACACACCAATCTAGAAATATGTCCCAACCTCAAAAAATTAGAAATTTAACTAGTTAGAGAATCCCATCTCATGATCTTTAATCTACGACCACCATACGTGTTCCAAAAAACCCAGTATTACTAAGATCCTATGAAGTCACCATTGAATTATACTTGATTTATATAATACATGACACATGTAGGGAAATCTCATGAAGGGTTGAGTACATACTAAGATGACTCGAAATCTAAAAGGGGGAGGAGTAAGAGACACAATAGAAATTGAAAGATAGTAGATAGTAAACATGATACAGATCAAACCAAATTAAGAGAAAGAGTAACCACATCCAAACATAAGGGTATCAATACGGTATGTAGATAGACTAAACATCAATTATTTTCCACCCATAGCAAGATAGTAACCTCATACAACCACAAGAAGCTAAACAAAGAAATAAAATAGTATACCCCACACATTTTCACAACCCATGGAAGGATAGTAACCAAATACAAAGGTAAAGATAAATATATATATATATATATATATTCTTAGAAAAAAAGAATCATAAACAAGAGAGAAAAGGGGTCTCAATTTCAAATCCCATCCAAGGAAAAGAGTTGTGAATAGTTCCAAAAGTCCATTAACAATGCCCAACATCTCAGGCATCTTCCCAAAAGTGATTATCTAAAGGCCCACTTCTCGCCACTATGTTGTATAGATAAGGAGGAAGAATCACAAAGTAGAGGACCCATTCTCTTTTTCATCGAGGGGGGTCCGCTATATAAGTATTCATTGATGACCTACGCCCTATGCATCAGGGGGGCTCCACTCTAGTGTCACAGGGACCAACGACCTATCTGATAGGGGGTTACACTTGGTAGATAGAGGTCCCACACCCATGTTGATGGGGGTTTCCTCTCTATAGGTCAAGTACTCATGTCCTAGTGTGATATGGGGTTCCACTCTGGTCATTGAGGACCCATTCCCTATATGATAGGGAGTTCCCATTAGTTGGAAGAGGAAAAATTCCCAAGATTATGGGGTATTCCAAAATAGTGTCATAAGGACCCATTCCCTATCTAATATTAGGGTTCTACTTAGTATATAGAGGAACCATGCCCAAAATAATGGGTAGTTTCACTATACAGAGGACTCTGGTGATCCTACCTAATCAATGACATTGTTGATCACCACCTAAATAAGAATAATTCCTAATAAATATCACATCATATCCCAAAATACATAAATGATGGAACCATCATTCTATATGGGGAAAAATACTCAGTATGGACTATTTATAGGCCAAAATCCGAGTTCAAACAAGCGATATATGAGTGGATGAAATTTCCTAAAAAGAAACTAAAGGGTATTGATGTGTGAAGGTATCCACACATCATGTGGTCTCTCTATATAACCTAGACTTGTCCTTATCCAACACACAGCTATGAGCCCATGTATAAGTACACACTATCTAGGGGGAAAACATGACATGTCCAAGATACTAGGGATTGGGTCGCATCCTCCTGGTTGTGTATGTGTTCTTTACCATGTGCCTGTGTACTTTTGTACATAGTTTGTGCATGGAAATGTCTGTGTAATTTGGTACATAGTATTCTAGGATGTACCCAAGCCTGTGTACTCCCAGAGTACATGTTAATTTTCCAGCATAAGATCAAATGGCATGTGGGGGTCTAACATGGTGTGTGAGACATATAAACCGCTGAAACCCTTGTCATCGTAGCCAGGGATCAACAAGGTGTGTATTATTTGAACTACAAAGCATGTAGTCAATATTTTTCCAAAATCTCATAATTGATCTATGTATGCTAGATCCAATTTTACTTCCTTCAATTATAATTTCTTTTCTTCCTGAGAATGGAGGATCTAGTCATCATTGGTCATTTCTAGAAATCTGGTGGCTAGAAATCAACATCCATCCATCATTGTGGTTCCTTATTCAACCCACACACCTCGGGTTCTTCTTTCATTGATGATTTAGATTTTGATCATTAAAAAAATCACACACAACCCACAATCAACCAAGATCTATACCTCATTTTTCAATCCATCCCTTGAACATGAATTATTTGAGAATCTGGGGGTCTGATTGAGTTCCGTACTGCTCGACATTGTAGAACTGGGACCATAGGATCTAAATAATGAAGAAGATGAAAAAATTGTGAGGGAAAGGAATAAGAACAATGGTTTAATCGAATTCTTCCAAGATTTCTTGGTAAAAAATCAATAATGGAGATATTCTAGGTTAGAAAAAAGTTGAATAAATAATGAAACCAGTAAAAATGAGCATGCTAAGGTTTAGAAATTGGTTCTGATCATAAACAAGATGATTCTTCTCAATCAAATTAAACAAAATGGGTGAAATCCACAAATTTAAGAGTCCTTACAGGATATTAGGTCATTCATCATTGAATAAATCACTCACCAATGAATGGAAGGTGTATTTTCTTTCATTGCATACTGATCTTATATAATCCATATATTCTTCATCACCGGATGTTAATTCGATAACAGAAGGATAAAGAATTCTCTGAAATATTCTTAGGTTTTATTCGGATAACAATTTGAAAATCGCCATAGAAGTGTGCTTATATATGTAATTTGTTGCTTTATTTTCATAAATTAATTAAATTACTAATTTAATTAATTCACTAAGAAAACCGCCGATGGATTATGTATCTGAATTCCCCGCACCGAATTATTTTATGTCATATGTAGGGTAAAAATCCTTTTTTGGACACAACTGTGGTCTCAAATTTTTTATCCAAACTTCCATTTAATAGTTATCCCATTTTATTTAATAAACTACATGCATTTAATATAAAATATATTTAATATTTTTTTAAAATTAATTCTAGGAAAACCAGGCCTCAAACTGCATATCGTCTCAATATTTGGATATGAAAATATATATAGAAATATTTCAATGTTTTACAAGATAAAAATTGGGTCTCTACATCTATTTTATCTAATGTTTCAACTAAAAATACACAATTGTTAGTGGATTGTCGGTTTTTTATACTATGTTGTGGATTTTTGGTTACATGTAAAACAACCATAAGGCCTTAGAAAATCCTTGTTATAAGGTTTCAATTTCATTCACTATTTTTTATAAGTCTTCTGATAAGATTACATGCTAGTGAAAATCAATAAGACCACAAAAATAGTGTTGGTGGAGTGAAATAGGGGATCTCTATGCCCCAAAACACTTTACATCATTGTGTCATGTTTTTTCCTTTATTTTTATTCTTATTCTTACTCTTATTTAATATAGAAGGATAGGATCGATTCAATTCAAGAGGGATGTTTTGAATTTGAAATGATATTTAAAAGGACACTATTCACCACCCCATCATGTGTATTATCCATAGTAATTATAACAAATAAATTATTTTGGGTGTTGTACTCCTCAAAAGGAACTTCATAGTAATCACTCGAAGTTCTGATGATCATATGTGGTGAAATTGGTATTCAGAAGTGAATGTGAGCACATGATTGATATTTCTAGGTAGTGGACATTACATATCCAATGAGTATGAGAATCACATAGCTGTAGTGAGGAGTGTATGATTAGTGGTTTTGAAAAATCAAGGAGGGATGGGACATTTGTTTAAAAATATGAACAATTCCCACTTCAGGTTATCGCACATTGGAAGATGAAACATCCAAGATATTCCATATATTTTAACCTATTACTTTGATGGAATAGAGGTCTGTTGTGGGAATGGGTGCTTGTAGACATATCACCTACCAACATGGGTTGTGTCTCATCACAAAATTAATAGGTTTTTTGTCCCACACTAGGATCAATATGACTCATACTTACTCTACTTCTAGGTGCTCTCTCCCTTAGGCCTTTCAAGGTGGGTTATCCTACCAGGTCTGGCTATGTGTCTTGAAGGCCTTAGGTATAGGGGGATCCTTATTGGGAGTTGTTTTTCTCCTAAAAAATATATAATTTTATAAGTAAAATTCATATAGACTTTCATAATTAAGTTAAAAACATATAAATTCCATATTTTTATCCATTTAAAATTATATTATTTCCATACCTATAATATCCATATTTTTAATAAAATAATGTATTAAATTGGAAAAATCATTTAAATCCATGAAAAATGTTTTATAAAATACTTAAAACTCTGTATAAAAAATGATTGTGTCATTAGATGTTATTTATAGTAAATGTGACTTCTTAACATGTAATGTTACATTCTTAAGGCATGTTATAACACACACAGGAGCATTTTCTAACTAATAAATTCTGATGTTCATAGTGGAGTGGCTTAGGCCGACAGTTATGAATGATAATGTAATGGACTATCTCAAACAACCAATGTAATGATTGAATAAATTATTTTAATATTTATCAGTATTCTAGAATTATGTAGTTGTATTCATTATAAATATATTCTGTAATTCATAAAATCAAAAAAAAAATATGGTTTAATTGTACTCATTTACTATAATAATTTATTCAAAAGATTAATTTTAAAATTATAGAATGCTAATTTTAATAAATTATTCCAATTTTAAAGCCATCACATCAAAATTATCTTAGGATGAATTTTTTATAATTTTAAAAAAATATTGATTTTTCAAGGAATAGTGAAAAATACTAATTTTTGTTGAAAATCTTATTTTATATTAAATTATTCAGATGTTCAATTCATGGGTTGGATTAGTTTTAAATTTTAATTCGATCATTTTTATTTAAAATGATTCATTTAGGGTGTTTGAAATGTATTTTATAATTCAATATAATATATAAACATTTTATATTTTAAAGGGGTATTGTTTTGAAAAACTATTCCTCATTACGTTTTTCCAATTTCATTTTAATTAAATTTATTACACTTTTTAATTTGAATTTTTAAAAATTTATTTAATATTTTGGATCAGTTGGTCCATATTTATTAAATTCATCCCTTTTATTTTTGGTCTATATGAATAGTATACTTAGTAATTTTTTTACCCCGGTAACAATTAAATCATGAAATTTAGGTTAAAAATAAAATTATATAAACAATTAAATGACACAAATACTTTAATAAATCTTATTAGATAATTATAAAATCAAACATAATCATCCAAGGGTCAACATGATGACCATTTGGAGACAGTTTAAGAAATTATGAACTCTATAATATTTTATTTAAAGAAATGTCAAACATCACGTACTCTTGTTTTTATTAAGTCCGATATTATTATTGTTGTGTTATCTAGAGGATACGTTAGAATATAATTATTTTGATGAAATCTAGAATTTTTATCTTCATTATGGTAATATATTTTTTATTTTTAGTGATGAAATAATATCTTTAAATTCTTGAATAATGTTGATTAATATAATTATTTAATTAATGGAAAAATAAAATAAATGATATTAAAAATAGTTAAAAAATATAATTTGAGGTAAATAATGTGATGAAATAATTTTATAGATGACCATGATGTTTTTGGAATATAATAAAATATTTCTTTCTAACTATATATTTCTTTGTGATATTATTAAATTCAATGTAAAGAATTGTTAAAAAATGACATTATGAATATTCTATAGTAAATAATATATTATTAAATGATTTAAATTCGTAAAATATTATATTTACTATGTGATTATTATATGGTTGAAAATATCATCCCTGGTCTATTTATGGGTAATTTTTCATTTCCGAGTAAATATATTGACCCTCAATGAGTATAAAATATTGTTTCCATTGTAAGAATTAAAGGTGTTAAAATAAAAATATAAGGGTATAAATATAGATAAAAATGAATTTTTTTTAGTTTTTTTCAAATGATACTCATATTAACTTATAAATAACTCACTTTGTAACCATTTTGAGTTGAAAATTAATTTATATTAATTTAATATTGTGAGAAATTCCAAGAGAGTCGATCCCCTCTTTTATAAAAGGAAACCACTTCTTCTCAATCCTTCACCATTAAAATCAAATTTTTTTCATCCAATATATTCCCAATTACTTT
The DNA here is from genome assembly GCA_963277665.1 of Viscum album. Classification (NCBI taxonomy): domain Eukaryota; kingdom Viridiplantae; phylum Streptophyta; class Magnoliopsida; order Santalales; family Viscaceae; genus Viscum; species Viscum album. Next base: position 308,722,765 of record OY728150.1, on the reverse strand, counting down.
AAAAGAATATATATCATCATAATAGAGTTAATTTTTTAGGTTTTATACTACATTTAAAGGTCTTGAGGTGTTAAGTAAATGAGATTTTCCAAAGAAGTGGTATTATTTATATATGCATGTTTCTGTTTTGTTACTTCTTCCAAATCCCTAAATACTTATTAAACTGTTATTATATAATAAAAATGTATATTACATACTATTAAGTGTTTTTATGTTAATTTAAAAACCTATATCTGTGTCCTCTTCCATCAAAAGGGAAAAAATTAATATCCATTTGTATGGAAGACTACCACCTCACGAACTGATTTAATTCATTTTATATAATTGTCTCCCAAAACTGGTTATAATGATATAATTAAAGTTTATATATGATATTAATTACATATTTATCATTTTTAAAATATAATATATCTTTTTATTTCTTAACATTCCATTCACCATAATATGATAACGTCGTTCATGTGTACTTATGGACAACTATTTCCACAAAGAAATGTGATTCATTTTTTATCACCATGTCACTTGGATTATATATATAAGTATATTTAAATGACTAATTTCATATTTATGATATTATTGTAATTTTCTAAATAAAAAATAATACTTACCCTCTATCTATATTGAACATTGAAAAATGTAAACGTTACTCATGCATACGTACGACCTACCATCTTTATGATTGAAACATATATTATTTTTCATAACCATAATTAATGGTTGGATTTAAAATTATTATTGATGTATAAAAATTATTATTATTTCCTGTTTATTATTATGGAATTATGGAGTAATGACTACTTTGATCATATTCAACATAGTGAAGTTATTTTTTATTTAAGTATTGAATAACACAAAAACATCCAATGTTAACAAAAATGGATAAATAATTCTATATAACATGACAATTAGTGATAAAAAGGAATAATAAACTTGAAAAATGTTATTATGAAAGTAAAAATTAACTGATTTTTATTATTCAAAAAGATAAATAACATACAAGATAAGTCATACTTCAGGAAAGATACTTTCTTAAAGGAATTATCTTTTTAAAAATTCTACTGAAACAATATTTTTTTTCAATATCAATATTTTCTAAAAAAAAAATTGAAGAATTTTTTTAATATTATATAATTATTTTTAAATTATTTTTTACCGATGTTTTATGTTTTACAAAATGGTTTGGAAGGAATCTTGTTTTCTTTTTCCAAATAAAAAACGTTGTAGTTTGTTCACCAAAAATTCAAAAGAAATTTTTTTTAACTTATATAGAATGAGAATATTTTTCCATATTGATGATGATTTAATTAGTTTATTTTCCATTTATTTCTTCTAGGTTTATTTTCCAAAGAAATTTGTTTCATTATCATGTGTGTAGTGATTATATTTAAAAAATAATTTTCAAGATAAAAGTGTATTTTGATATCTGAAAGTGTTTGGTATGTGGGTTTTAAAAATACTAAAAGGATTTATGATGAAAAGTGAAAGAAGAAAATGTTTCATTCATTATACATTACATGATAAGTATATGTTAAATGGGTGAGTTCAATAAAGATTATTCTAATGATCGATCCCTATTACTTCATACAGGTGATCCTAATATATCTTATATGTTGGGTGCACCCAGATAGCTCTTGGTGACCCTATTTTATTCTTGGGTGTTCCCAGATAGCACTCCAATGCATTGGGTAATGTACCATGTATTTTGAGGTAATAATTAAGGGTTACTAAATGGTTTCTCTTATGGATTTTATTGGGATTTGTTAATTTCTGACGTGAGTTTAAAATAAGTTATGAGAGTGATTTTATATGTTTCCAAAAACGGATTTTATTTTCTTACTATGGGTTATAAGTTTTTTCATTATGAAATAATTCTATGAGTTTTTATAAGAAAATGTTTTATTTCACATTCTCAGTGAATAATGAAGATAAAAATAATCATTACATGGGTTTTCATGTTTCTCACTAGACTAAAAAATTTATTTCATTTTAGGTCCCTTATTGATATTTTTTTTCTAATCTCATATTTTAAAAAAATAAATGGGTTTAATGATTAGTAAAGGAAAATAATAAGTCATGTTTCAAGATGTGATGAATTTTCAGGAAAAGAAATCAGGTTTTCTTTTAAATGTTTTAAATTGTGTGAAAATGAGTATTGAGTTGAAGTGTCTAATTTTTAATATATGAGTTGTTATGTATGAGTTATAAACAAACTCATTAAAATATAAAAGTAAAAGATCTATGGGATTATAATAATACGAAATCTAGTTCAAAGTCAATAGAATATGTGATTATTAAGGCTAGGTACTTACAATTGGTATTAGAAGAGGGTTTAAATAACTTTTGATATTATGATGTGTTTAGATAAAGTTATCTTAAGAGTTATGGATACCATTATGGGATTATATTTTAAGGTTTCTCATAAGTTCAATATGATAGAAACACCTTTATAGACTTCAAGTTAGGAAATTTTAAGGTGAATGATGATATTTTTGGAGACAGTAATTTTTATGGTAATTATGGGTTATTACTTTTTGGGATGAAAAATTAATGGTATAAGATAACCTTTGGGGATAAAAAATTTCATTAATGTTAAATATTTTAATGTTATTTTTAGGATGTTTCTAAAATTTCTAGGAATTTTATAAGAATTATAGTTTTAGAAAAGGAAAACTTGTAGGTTGAGAGATTACCCATCACCTTCGGCAAGGTTGTGATGTTAGAACCCACAACTGAAAGGTGACTAGGGTGAACTGCCTACCATTGGCCCATGTGATGTCCTGGTTAGTATGAAATTATCTTTTTAGTTAAAATATCTAATAAATAAATTTTATTTTCATTTTTTGGAAAATTTATCAAATAAAAATACATGTGATTGAAAAATGATTTTTTGATTAATTTATTAATGTTATTTTGAAAGATGGTCAATAATTTGGGAAACCTATATGGTTAAGGTAAATATAATACAATGATATTATATTTTAGGAATAAAATATGTTTTATATTTTATAAGCATATAGAATTTTATAGTGGATTTATGTTGATTCATATTATTTATGGAAATTGTTTTCCTGTCTTATAGATTATATAATTTAGGGAATTTCATTTTTATTATAAGACATTAAAAGTTATTCATCTTATTTAGATATAAATATTAAATTTATCTGGGAACATTATGCGATGAAATCATTCTCATTTTTAGGTTTTAATCTTAGTCTAGAAACTTTTTCATGAATTTTAAGGATGGTTATTTATTGTATGATCTATGATGAGATTTGGGAATTACTATTAATAGTTAGAGAATAAAATAGTTTTTTATCATATAATGGTTTATTATTTTTAGAGAATTATGTTATATTATACTAACCATTTTGATTGGGTTAATGTATAAAGAATAAAGGAAAAATAGTTATTCCTTTATGGGGTTTGAAATCTATAGAATTTTCTTCTAGTACTTCAGTAATAAAAACAATTCATCTTAAACACCAATCATTTTGATCAAAAGATGAGTTTGTGATGGAGATTTATTAAATGATGAAACTCTAATTTTCACGTAAGTATATTTTCTTATGTTATTAATCTTAGTAGTAAAAAAATATTTAACTTTAGGAAAATTATTTTGAAATAAAAACATTTTATGTTTAATTCTTATACCATGAAAACAATGACCATTAAACCCATCAGTAATTTACAATTTTTTTATGGTTAGATTTATTATTAACATGTTACCTATTAATAAAAATAAGTCCATGGGTGTTAGTTTTCTCTTCTATATCTATATTATATTTAGTAACCTAATATTTGATAAAATATTTTTTTTTGAATGAATTTAATATTTTCTATATTTTTCATTATATGAAACACCAATTTTATCTCGAATTACATGAAATACTAAGTATAAATTATATTACACACAACACTAATATTATCTTGTGTTACATATAATGCTATATTAAAACAAAACATGAATTATTATTGAAATATTATTATTTAATATGATTGTTATCACCTATCCATCGTAAAGATGGGTATGAATAGTATTTAACAAACTATGAAAATATTTTTTTATATGTGTATATAGAATGAATTATTTGGTGATTAAATAATTAAAAATGAAAGTAAAAACTATTTGAAAATAAATAAAATCATTTTTTAAAAAACTATTTTTATGAAAAAACCTATTTTACCTAAATGAATTAAATAAACCTATTTTAGTGGATGATTTTAATTAAATTCATATATTATATATTCAATTAAATGTTTAAAATTTATCTTATGTGTTTTCTATAAAAGATATAAGAATAAATAAAATTATATGCTTAAAATATATATTCTAAAACGTAGTTTTATTTTCATTAGCACGCTTATTTTAAAATTAATTTTTACAATTTTTAAAAAAAATATTTGAAAATATAAAAATAAATTTTTAAATTGTAATATCAAAATTATCTTTGGGTAAATTTTTGAAATTTTTCTGAATAGATTATATTTTTGATGAATAGTGAAAATACTAAATTTTAATTAAAAACTTCCTTTTCAATTAAATTATTTGTAAATTTAAATTATATTTTAAAATAGTGTTAAAGTAAAATTATTTCAATTATATATCTATTAATAAAATTTATTCCATTTTAATAAATTTAAAACTATAATTGGATATAAAAACTTTTTAATCTTTTGAACATTTTCTCTTTAAAAACTTGCTTTCTCATCGCATCTATGAGATTATTTTTTAATTAACTTCTTCCAAATATTTTAATGGAATTTAGAAAAATATGTTCTATCTTTTTAATCATCATAATATATATAATAAAATAAGTCTAAATAAATTTTTGACCAAAATGGATTGTAAAAACATTAAATATTATTTACCATGGTAAATATAAACATGGTTTTACTGAGGGTTTAAACTAAAATGACAAGGGTTAAAAAAATAAAAAACTTTTCCAAAACCCATTTTATGGTTATATTTATACCTTATATATTCTATTACCTATAAGTTATCATTATTCATGCTTTTTTTACAAAAAAACATTGGAGTAATTCATTCTTTTAAAAAATTACCAGTGTTTCACTTACTTCACTTATAAAAGTACACCCTCTATCCTCTCTAATCCAAAAAATAAAATAGTATTGGATATTACAAGGCCTATAAAAATCGCATACCAACTTCTCTCTAATCATCCTAGATGCCTTATTTTGGATATAAAGGAAACCAATAATTCTTTTAGAGTAAACATATGGTGGAGTCCTAGAGAAGAGGTAAGGTTAAGCAATAAGCTTTTTTGTTTTACTTCTTCCTCCACCTACATAAGTTCTTATTATAACATGGTTAAATAATAACATAATTATATTAATCATACTGAGATTTTTTTAAGTGTATTACCAACAACCATATCCCGATCCATCTAATGGGTTACAAAATCATCATTCGTATGTACGATGGACTACCGCCTCATGAACTGATGTCATTCATTTTTTCATTACCACCACAAATAGTTTGGTATTATTATAGATATAAAGTATATATATGATGATTATAACCTAATTATAAAATTTTATGAATTATATCATATATAAATTTTTTACTTTACTTTCCATAGGGGATATTATAACATCGTGTGTGTGTACGGTGGACTATCGCTTAACAAAGTGATGTGATTCATTTCTAATAACACTATAAATGGAATATAATAAGGATAAAGTTAATATATGTGATATAAATGAAATAAAAATGATATCAATGAAATATTAATAATTATGGAAATATAATATATCATTCTCTCTATTACCTTTCACTCATTTAAATAAGATAACATCATTTGTGTACGTGTGGACTACCGCCTTCATAAAGTGATGTGACTCTCTATTTTCACCACCACACTACATAGATGATTTTTATAAGTATATTTAAAGAAATAATATGTTATTTTTTATATTATTATCATTTTGGAAATTTTAAATAATACTTACCTCCTTTCTATAATTATTTTTGAAAAATGGAAACATTACTCATGCGTATGTACAACCTACCATCTCCATGATCGTAACATACTTCATTCCTTAGAACCCTCATTAATGATTGGTTTTAAAAGTATAATTTATTTATATATTTAAAAATGTACATCTAAAGTGAATTTAACACACTAAAATATAGATATATTTTTTATATCCTATGGGTGTATGGATTATCAATAACTTTTATCAGAGTAGTTAACATCACCCTTAGTTCTACAATGTTATACATTATTATTAACGGATCACCCAAAGGATTAATCCAAATAGCTATCATTGTTAGGAAAGTAGAATATATCTCAAGACTTGTTTTTTCTATTTCAAAATATTAAATTATTATATATGTTAATTAACTTTATCATATTGTAATTTCTAATCAAATAAAAGTTGTAAAAGATGCTTTTACACAATCACATATCTTGTACCCTAATGGAATCCTCCTCTTTAGACAAGAATCAAGGAAAACTATGTCCATTTTCTAATACATTTTTCACATTATGAGTAAGTGGAAGTGAATGCCCTCTATTTTAGAAAATCATTTACATTTTTTTGATGGAATATATTTTATAAAAAAAATATAATCATGGGAATCCTTGGTGTGAACAGATGACCCCTCCCATTCAACTACTTTAGTGTCCCCTTGTTTTATGGTGAGGTGAGAACCCAATACCCTAGGGTAATACTACCTATAATTATCAAACAATGTTCTAGGTTGAAAGGAAAATCCATTTACCATGTTGTATGGGTGTTCTTATTCAACTTAATGATCACATATAAATTTGTATATTCTTTTTCTCTCTATAGGTGGTGGAGAAGCCTTGTCTGTGACCTCCAATTCATAATCAGAAACATCATATGGACTGGGTAAGTACATGAAAAAAAATGATATCAATTTCATGGAAGTAATTTATCAAAAAAATTATTATTGGGGTCATGAAATCAATGATATTAGGATATTAAATGATAGTATCATCAAAAAAATCACATAGAACCTTCTGAACTCTAATGATTCTACCATTTATTTTTTATCAAACAGTTTTAAAAATAGGCTATTGAATGAATACCTTCTCTACCTTTCATAATTTATCTGGAACTCTATGAAGCACTATTTTCATGATATCATGCATAATTTTAAATGTTTTTTATGTAGGAAGTCCATTCTAAACTTTTGGGACACCTCTACCAAAATATTTCTCTTAAAGATAACACAAATGCACCTCCAAAAATTATCTAAATATCAATTTTTGGCCTCCAAAATCACATAAATAGTCTCCGTGAAATTGTTACCTTCTAATATGGTCTAAAAATTCAATAATATACCTTCATGAATAAAGATACACTTATTTTTAGGCACAAACTAAATGGCCAGTTTTATTTTAATGATAAATAAAGGATCGAATGTGAAAGATTCACCAAGACAACACCATATTTGATAACATTATAGGAAAATTTAATATAACATACATGATTTATTCTTCAATGGAGGATTTAGAAAAATTCATTTCCCACACATGATCAATTGAACAAGGCCATACAACACCTGGTTTCATCATGTCACCGTTGTTTGAGTGTTGAGGAAACTGTATAATATCTTTTTAGGGGTTTTAAGTTTTCCTAAGAGTAATGGATGTATGTGGGTAATATATTTAACATAAATTTATATATATGTAATAAGTTTTATTACTTAATTATTTTCATTAGAAATATTGGATAGAGTGACCAGGTTTAAAATATCCTCTTATAAGCAACAAAATATCTCATTGCATCTATCTGGAATGTATGAAATGAATGGATGGTTGAAAAATATACACCCATAAATTATTTTTGAATCATTTCAATAAAAATGGAGGTTTATTATACTTCAAAATTATAGAAGGGCATCATGGATAATGATATCAATGATCTCAACATCCTAAAAATGATGAGTGTTCCGGGTTGGCCTGGGAAACCTCTTGTACTTAAATTTTTCGATAAGATTCCACTGATACCCACGTGGTTGAAGGTAAATGTTGATGGTGAAGCCTCTGAAATTATAGGACCCTTGGGTTATAGAGTTTTATTCTTCACCCATGTGTCTTTGTCAAAGGTTACTTTCATCGCTATACAGTAATATAGAATTGCCTATGATGTTGAGTTATAGACAACAATATATGCAATCAAGGATGTTATTAACATTAATTGGTATTACCTATGGAATTAATAATACTAATAACTAATTATTAATCAAATAAATGTATTAAACAAGATTTTTTTATGAAAAAACATACCTCTTTGGGCTGAATTTAATAATCGTATCAATCATCTCAATTTTATTGTTTCACATTCCAATAGTTAAGTGAAACAAGTGTAATATTCCTTATCAAATAGAGTGATCATGGAAATGAGTATGAAATTTCCCTTTATGGATCCTAATTATTATACTCCAATGGTGAATGTAGATATAAAAGTATAGATCAACTCTCATCTTTATAAAACCCATTGTAATGCATGACCTTGTTATTTACTTTTTTCTAAATAAATCTTTTGATCATATTTTCTTGGATCCTTTATATTTTTGGTATAATTGATCTATGAATTTGTTTCATTATTTTTATTATGGATATTATGGAATGATGATCAATATAATAGGACCAAAAATAAAAAATCAAAACATATATGAAAAACAAATTGGTTATTACCAGAAACATGAATTTAGTATGGGATTGTTAAAAAATTAGTTATAAAATTTCATAAGTAAATCAAATATGGTAAGATACATATAACTGAAATTATATAATAGTTGTATAAAAAAATTATATTTATTGATCAGGATGTTCAAACATGTATGAAAGAGGTCGATAAATATGATAAGGCAGATGTATAAAAATTAACCACTTGTTTCATTTGTGTGGTGTATGTACTACCCCTTTTACATGTTATATCGTTAATATCCTTATTGTTTTGATATTAATGTTTCATTTTATGTTATGATTTATTTGGTCATATGATCCAAATGATTACTAAAGTCACAAGGGACACATGTCTCACTTTTCTACTTATGTTAGACATTTGACATATTAACCACCTTTTTCTTTTATGTGGTGTTTATACTTTCTAGGAATGTATTTTATGACGATTCTACTAATATTTATTAGGATATACACACCCTTTTATGATCTATCCTTCATGGGTTTTATTATTCAAAAGTTACATAATTGTTTAGGGTTTTTTGTCTCAATTTTCCTTCTTTGATGCATATGATTTTGTTATGCACCTATCTATTTTTTATGAGGTCTATATATAGCACATTTCACATATAATATCATGAATTTATTAAGTATTGTGATAATTTACTTTCATTTAGTTATATTACTTCATGGGTATTACATTTTAATGTTACTAAATATGTAATGATTTTATCTTATAATCTCATAATTTATCGGGATTCCTTATGATTATGTTTCTAATGATAAACTCTTATGATTCATCTCCCAAGAAACCCATTACTTTTCTTCACCTTTGGTTATTCATGATATTTTCATGTAATAGTACCTTATTTAAACTCTTTGGTAGTTAAAATAATTTAGAAATGTTTATTTAAGAAAACCTTACTTTATTTCCCTCTTTGGTTAGAAATCTATTTTATTCCCAAACAATGTTTTCAAAAAATGTTTTCAAAAATATTTTATTATAAACCTATTGTTTTTAAAAGATATGTTATCCTTATTTTACCATTTTACATAAAATTTTTAAAATTAATCATTATGTCATTTTATAAAAAATTATTGTTTGTATTTTGTTGAAAATGTGAAAGGAATCATTGTTATAATGTGTACAACAAGAATGAACATCATGTTACCAAGACCATTATTTTCATTGAAAATTACGTTATATATTTTCAATTTTATTTTTAAATAATTACATTTTAAAAATGATTTATTCTTTAAATGTATTTTTGAAATTGGAAAGTATATTATCCTTAATAAATTTTTTAAATGATCATTCAAATTTATTTTCCATCTAAGATGAAATCTATTTATGCTATATATTCCTTACTAGGGATACTATACAAGGATACCATTATTACTCTCTCTAAATGGTTTATTATTATGATTTCATGATGTTTATGAAACTCATTTATATTCCACAGGTTATACTGTTATAAAATTCTTATGAAACCCACTCTTTTTTCATGGGTTATTCTATGATTAAATGATGCAATTATTATGAAAAATATCACTTTCTCATAAATTATTATATAATGAAATGTTTGAGAAACCCATTTCATTTCATGGGTTTTTATATAATGAATTCATTATGATATTATGGAATAAATAAATATGGTTTTCATTATGAGATTGGTGTGACCTATATCTACCACCAATTCATTGGGTAATGATTTATATCTCTTGTGATAGACAGGACAAAAATGGCGAGTGAACCTCATTCAGTAAGTGACTTTGTTCGCTATGATGTGATTGGGAGAGATCCTTGACTACTATGATGTTTTGGAGAGTGAACACATTTCACTATGATAACCTTATAAATTATCCTCAAGTAATATGGAAATTATTTTCTATTATTATGTGTATTAAACAAATATATATATTATGAAAATTTAGTGCTATCATGGATCATGCTCTTTGATTCCTTTATGAATCATTTCTTATGAACTACCAATATTTTTTCCATTATTCATGATTATGATATTAAATATACAGTTTATGGTTTTTAAATGTTATAATCATGTTCTCATACACTTATATTAATTTTATACTTATGTATCTCCTTGGTTTACCCTTATAGAGTACCTGAGTTCACCCTTACTTATGTTTCCTTTCCCTGGGTTATGAAGAAATTTATTATGCATGTTATGGCTAAGAAGGGTTCTAGTTATAAATACCATAGTGGGGGTGATTTAATTTACCTATGGAACATTTTTTGTGTTTCCATGTTTCCAATTATAGTAAACTATTATGGTCCCCAAACATGTGTTTGTGTAATGTAATGAATATTTATAAAATTGATATAATATATTTGTATGATAATCGTGAGTCACTATAATATGTATCATAGAATAGTTTTATTTAACCCTTTAAAACTAGGATTATAAAACATTATTTATACATCTAAGGACATGTTAGAGGTTTGTTATAAGGATTCATCAAAATATAGGAAAATATCATAAAAGTTTGGTAAAGGATAGAGTGAGTTGTTTCCAAACAATTAGATCCATATTTGGATACAAAAAGTGGATGTGCCTATAGCTTAAAGTTACCTAGGAGTTATAAATCCAAAAATGGGGAATTGATCTAGAATCAATAATTGCTTGGTTCAAGACAATATTCTTTACTGCACGCCTAGTTTAACACTCCTTGTGGATACAATTTTGAAATTCACAAACTCTTTATGAATCATCGTGATGTATTTAAATAAAATATGACCATGAATGGACTAGTATAAACCTAAGGTGTTATATATTTATATATTTTATCCTTATTTAGATGTTTTATAATTGAATATTTATGATTATCTAGTTTTCCACTATTATTAGTATTTCTGACACTATGCTTTTTGGTTTTAGTTAATTGTGGGAACCAAAACAAACTAAGTTAAAATTAAATGTGATAAAAAAATTCTAATGAGAATCCTAATGGGATATTTATGGGATTAAAGGATTTTTTTTCTTTATACCAAACCATTTATTATGAGAAATAATTAAAAACATGCACCATAACCATCTCTTGGACTCACCAAGGAAGAGTAGGATACGGTTCACTAAGAGTTTGAGTAATAATGTACATAATGGAAAGAAGATTTAGTTTCCTATATATTGAAAATATGGGAATAAGAACTTGAGGAAATGTCATAGAGATATGGGAAGATGTATTGAGTGTGGAAAATAAGGATATAATGCAAGTAATTGTAGGTTAAAAATGAAAAGTTTTAGTTAATGCAATAGATGAGAATATTTGTCTTCCTAAGGTATCATTGACTTTTAAATGTTTTAAATGTATAAATTATGGGAATTATACAAATATATCTCATAAGAGTAAATCTTGGGGTGAGAATAAACAAGTTTACATGAGTAATGGATTTTATGTTGACAATAAGGAGACTATGAATGACTTATGAAAGGAATGATGTATTAAGGAATAAGATGGTGAAGCCTAGTTAATGGATTAAGGTTATGGTGGAATAATTGAATTATTGATGTATTTGAATTCAAGTATTGTCTTATATGAATCATGAAACATATAAGGATGGTTCAGTATATGTTTTTTTATTAATAATATGAAAGAATATGTTGAATAGTACTAATGACATAGAAAAGTGATTTAATTGAAAGGTAATAGTTTATGGAAACACTTTACTAAGAAAATATAACCATTAATTTTTTCATAATGTTGATAAAATTGTGTTTATTTTTGATATAGAGATGATTAATATGGATAAAGTAAATTTGATAGTATCTATGGCCTAATAACTAAATTGGGATTTGTTGACAATGTGGTTTATGTTATCATTAATGAGGTTTAAAAAACAATTAATGAATATATCCATTAATGTATTTTTTATGTAAGGAATGAGGAATAATGTATTTTTTCAATATTATTTTATGATAATTAATGTTATTACCATATTTCAAGGGAATACGTAATGAATTTATTCTTGGTATGTGGCAATGAGTAGCTACATTTTTATATATGGGTGATTATTATGAAGTAGATTTTTATAAATTATGTAATGCTGTTTATAAATTTAAAATTTTGGAAGGGATATAATGTTGAACATTTATGGAATGGTTTAAGTTTAAATTTTAATGATTTTTTAATGATTAACATATCACTTCACCATATGATGATATTTCCATACTGGATAATAAGTGATAACCTTGTTTTAACTTGATATAGAAGGAATGAATTACTATTATATTATGGATCTTATTTATTGCTTTAATCATTAAAAATTCAACTCTTATAGTAATATATATAGTGGAAATTTATCAAGGTACAACCAAAGGATAAAATTATCCCTATAAAGATAAATTATGTCATGTAAGTACAGGTTCATATGTTCTCAGTCCAGAAGGAAAAGAAATTACACAACATTATGAAAAGTATCTTGAAATAAAATGTTTTCATATTATCATTTTTTTGATAATATCAATGAACCTTTTCATACCTATTTTTTTTATGTCTTTTTGGTTATTATTTTTCTCTTAACCATGTTATGTATCACTCTCTATCAGTATTTGGGTGTTAGTCTTCTCTTTTATGTCCATGTTTTTACTTCCCACCTATGTTCTCCTATTTAAAAACCTAGAATGTGTTATTACATATGAATTTCAAACATACATTTCTCTTTTTCATGTTGATATTTTATTAACAATTTTTATTATTTGGGTTTTTATGATGTAATTTTTAAATGTTGAATTTTTATGACTGAGTCAAATATCATGGGTGAAATTCATTTTAACGGTCTAGAATGTAACACCTTGAGACTTTGTGAAATATATTTTTTGAATGAATTAAACCTTTTAGATATTTTTATTTATAATCAATATCAATTTTTTATTTCCTTACATGAAACATTGAGTTTATATTGTGTTACATGAAACATTGCATTTTGTATACTCTATAAGCAATGCTGAGTTGAAACAAAACATGATTTATTATTAAAATATTATTATTTAATATAACAATTAGAATCAATCTGTTTTAGTGGAGTATATAAATAATATTAACTAAATTATGAAAATATATGGGTTATAAATGTATATATAAAGAATTATGTAGTCACCAATTAATTAAAAATGAAAATTAAAGAGCTTTAAAAATAATGGAAATCTTTTTATGAAAAACTATTCTTTATAAAAAATGAATATTACCACACAAAATTTAACAAAAAAATTGGTAAATTATTCCAATGAAATTTATATATTATATATTAAATAAAATTCTTAACATTCATATTATCTGTTTTCTATAAAATAGATAAAAATGAATCCAATTTTAGGTGTAAAACAGTATTTTTTAAAAACTAGTATTATCACCTTTGGCACACTTTTTTAAGAATTTTTTTATTAAAAAAATGAAAATTTTTGAAAATATATAATTCATTTTTGATATAATAATATCAAAATTCTCATAGGGTAAATTTTTTGTACTAATCTGAAAAGATTCATTTTTGATGAATAGTGAAAAAATATTAAATTTTAATTCAAAACTGAATTTTAATTTATATTATTTATAAATTTAAATTATGTTTTTAATTTTTTTTAAAGTAAAATTAGTTAAATAATATCTTTATTAATACATTTTAGGTAATTTGAATAAATTTCTCATTGAAATTCGATATAAAATCTTTTTATAATTTTGAACATTCTCTTTGAAACCCTACTTTATTATCGTGTTTGTGAGATTTTTTTTAAATAAATTTTGGAAATTTTTTTAATGTAATTAGTAAAAATGTATTACATATTTTTAATTATAATAATTTATATTATCTAATAATTTTTACTTAATATTTTTTCCAAAATTAATAGTAAAAATAGTAAAAAATATTTTTCATAGTTATGGAAAAAATGGTTTCACCAGGCATTTAAACTAAAAATATAACGGTTAGAAATAAAAAAAATTCCATATTCCATTTTATTTAAATATTAAAACATTATTTTTTTTTAATCTTGATAATGGTTCTTTATAAGAGCCTTGTTAAATGCAACAAATAAGGTGGAATTCTTTCTTTCAAAAAATTACAAGTGTGCCACTCATCTCACTTATAAAAGGCCACCTCTTTCCTCTATTACTCACACTTCAAAACCATTTTTCTCATAAAATACCTCAAAAAAACATACCAAGTTACCTAATTTTATAATATAATACTTTTTTGGATAAATGGAATACCATGTAAGATGCTTGGTTCAAACCTAAGGAGGATAACTGAAGAAGTGGTAACCTTCATTGATAAGTTTCTTTATTTTATTTCTTCCTCCACCTACTTGAATTATTATTATACCATGTTCATATAATTAACTCAGTATATTCCAAATAATGAGATGTTTTTATGTTGATTTTATGATCTAAAACCATATCCACTTCCATCAAATGGGTTACAAATTCAACGTTTGTGTGTATGGCGGACTATCGCCTCGTGAACCGATGTCATTCATTTTTCCACTACCACCTCTAATTGTTTTTTATGATAATGAATATAATGTATATATCTATTATATTTATAAAATTATTATACCATTTTAGTAATTATAAAATTTTTTGGTTTTCCATTCTTTAGGGGATAAGAAAACATCATTCGTGTGAACGGTGGACTACCACCTCACGAAGCGATGTGATTCATTTTCACTAACACTTTACAATGATGATAATAAGAACAATTATAATGAATATATATTTTATAAATTAAGTAATGATAATATTTATTACATATTTATAATTCTTAAAAGATAATATAACCTTTTATTTCTTACCTTTCGACTCACTGGAAGATGATAGCATTATTCGTGTATCTGTGGACTACCACCTTCACGAAGTGATGCAAATCTCTTTTTCATCCCAACACCACTTGGATGATTTTTATAAGTATATTTAATGTAATAATATGTTATTTATTATATTATTATCATTATTTGAATAAAAAATATTACTTATGTACTTTCCATAATAATTTTTGAAAAATGGAAACGTTACATGTGCGTACGTATGACATACCGTCTCTATGATCATAACATACTTCATTTCCCAAAACAATCATTCCTTATTTTTATTAAAATTATAATTTAATTATAAATATGATTATTATTTAACTATTATTATTTTTTTATGGAACCATGGTCAATATAATAGGACCAAAAATAAGAAGTCAAAAAATATATGAAAAACAAATCCATTATTACTAGAAAAGTGACTTTAACATAGAATTGTTAATAAATGGGTAATTAAAGGTAATAAGTAAATCATGTAAGGAAATATATATATAATTATGGATCTATAATAGATATATGATACACTTATATTTTTTATACATGAGGTTCAAATTTTTACAAAGAACTTCAACACTTACAATAACGGATTTCTAGTCTCTCTTTTATTTTCTAGAGTCATATACAATTTCACCACTCATTTATTTTTCTAGTCTATGTAAAGAAAATTTGACTTTTTATATCATTAATAATCATTATTTTTTATTATAATTTTTTTCCATTTTATTTTGTGGCTTATGATCCAAATGATTACTAAAGTAGTAAGGGATTCCCATCTCACTTTTAACTTTTGTGAGACAAATACAATATTTTCCACACCATGACCCAACACCTTGAAGTAGCGGTTAGTTTATTTATATTTGATTCTTTTTTTAATTTTAAAATTCATTAAATTAAAATCAAAATGAAAGGAAATAAAATAAATTGAAATTGATTTAATAATAACAATAATGATAATAATATTATGATGAATAATAATAATAATAATATTTTGAAGTTATCATTATTATTAGTATGAAGTTATTATTTCTTTAATTAGGTTATTATTATTATTATTATTTATATTAGTTAAGTTTTATTTTTATTTATAGGGGTTTTTACCCCTCCTCTTACCTCTCCAACCTTACCATGCACACACCCCCCTTCTTAGGTTGTGATGTCTCACCCCCCCCCCTTCTCGGACCTCCAAAAATACCGCATTCCCCTGTCTGATGTGCCTCCTTCCCCTTATGGTGGCCTCTTCCCTCTCTTCTAGTGACCACGGCCCCACTAGTGCCCTCCCTCACACTATCCTAGATAGTCGCCTCCATCGTGCGATCCCAGCTGACAGCCTCCCTTGCGCGACCCCAGTCGGTCGCCTCCCTTGCGCGGCCCCACAGGCCGCCCTCCCTCATGAGACCCTACCTGAATCCCTCCCTTGCACAACCCCACTACCTTACTCTCTATCTATAGGTAGGTTTCTCATTCCTTTTGGGGGGGTTTTTTCAGTTGTTAGGGTGGTCATTTTAGGGTTTTGATCATGGATTTTTGGGTTCAATCTTCTTGTTTAGGGTTTGTTTTTCCTCCCTTGTAGTACGATTGAGGAAAAATTGGAGATTTTCACTGATTTCAAGGGTTTTCCCCACACAAGGTAGGTGACGCAATGCATAGAAATTATTTTACAAGTTAATTATGATAGCTTTAATATTTTAGTTTGTTTTATGATTATTATTTGTGGTTCCAAAGTAGTTTTTGGAAATGTTTTGATAAGAATCTTTGTTAAAATTGGGTTTCCTCTATGAATTTGTGTGTAATCCATGTGTAATTCCTTGGTGCGCACCTTGATATTATTTTATAAATTATAAAAACGATTTATTAAGTTACTTAAATGTTGTGGAGAATGTTTTGAGTTGTTTTGGGTATGTTTTATTTTTTGGGAACTTTTGGGTATGAATTTTGTGTTGTTTGAATAATGAAAATAATGTTTTAATGTGTACTTGTTGTGTGTTTGTTTTAAAATTTCATTTCTACATGAAGTTTATTGTGTTCTTGGTGAAAAAAATTGAATTTCTATTTAGAAAAAAAAATTATAAATTTTTTATGTGATTTATTTAATTACTTATGTGATGTGAATGAAGTTTGGAAAAAAATTAGTGTGCATTGGATTTTAAAGAGAAGAATTTGAGTTCATTTTTACTGTGAATCCTTGTCGTGCATCTTGAAAATGTATTATTGTGTTTTTAATTGATTTATTAAATTATATGTGTATTGTGTGGTCCCCACTTTCTATTTCGAGTCGTCGGGTCTAAGGCGACTCACCTATGTGTTCATAGGTAAGTATAAATATATATATATATGGGTTCCCCTGTTACATTTATACACATCCATGGAAGTGAATATATATGAATAGGGCTAGGTATGCTGAATTATATATGTGAAAATGCATACATGGGTGAGCAGTGACTAGTATATGCATATAAGTATATATATATAAGAATCCATTTGCACATGTTCATGGATATGCAGGTGTGTGAATAGTGTGTAGGTGTCCTTATATGTATGTGAAAGTTCATATTGTTAGTGGGGGAACAGTAGCTTCTAGTTAGAAAGCATCAAGAGTTATAATCTCAGTTTCGTTCAACCCAGAGGTAGGTCCCCTATGCCTATGCCTTTAACTAGAATTTCATAACTGATTGAGTTTTTTAAAAATTGTTTTCAATATATAATAGTATATGTGTGCTATGAAAAGTTTTAGTGATGCTTGGTACTATAATTCCCTTTATTTTTCATGATTCAATTTTATGTTTGGAAATGTGTAGTCTTCTTTTAGATATGCTCCCAAGACTGATACTTTATATTATTAAAGGTGTATTCAAAAATGGTTTTGAGTTTGTGGTTGGTAATTCCCATGATGATTGGAAAAGAACATGGGTTTTGGTTTGAATTTTAGAATAATTGAAATTTTTCCTTTCTCAAAAGGTTTTCTTTGGTTTAGGTATGATTTCACGATTGTTTGTAAGTTTTTGGTACCATTGTGGCCTAATTGAGATTTTAAGGGATTTTGTAATTAAAAGTTTTGGGTGATTTTGTTTTATAAAAACGAAAGTATTCTGAGTAATGTAATGAGGCTTTTTTGGCACCTTGAAAATTGATTTGTGAAATTCAAAATCCCCCTCTAGAGGCATTCCGCTTAATTTGAGAATTTTGATGCAAATGTTAATATGTTATTTGTGATATGTGACTAGTGTAAATTCTTGTGGGTGGTTGTGTGACGTAATAAGGGGAATTTTCTTAAGGAGGGAGATCAGTGGAGAGAGTTTTAATGGGTTTTGGATAAATAAAGTGTTTTATTTGTATGTGTTTTCTTAATAAAACCTCACCACTATTTGGAATAGAGAACATGGGAAATCCTAGTTACCTAGGTGACAATACTAGGACAATTACTCTAGATTATTCAAAAGTGGTTCATCCTAATTTTTTCTAGTAGGATTTATGATACAACACTAACTAAACACTTGTGATAATTAGAGACCACTAGGCCATTGGGGTGTTCCCACCTAGTGGATCATGCATGATAATGCTGATGGTCATGGTTTCTAAGCCACATTTCAATAAGGTATAAGGATCCTAAGTCCCCAACTAACACTAAATTTTTAGGTATTTCCCATGGTTCTTGTGATATTATTTTCAATTTAGATGTTTCATTCTTGTTCCCACTCTTGTGAAAACAATAATTTTTAATCTAAATTGGTCTCCTTTTATTTTAAGATTTTAATGAATTCTTGGAACCTATTTTGAAAATATACTGTAAGAGAAATGATTTTCTTTAAAATGAAAACTTATTAATTAAATTTTAAACTAATGAAAAACATTATTTTATTATGTCTCATTTTAAAAAAACATGTTTTGGATTTCTTTTTAAAGGTAAGGCATATGTCATTGTTTATCATTGGTTTTCTTATTGAGAATCTCAGTGCTCACACCTACTTTATCTTTTCAGTTTCAGGTCCCTCTAGTTTTGGATCACTCTTAGAGAGAGAATGGTTCCATGTTTGGTGGTGACCCATGAGGTCACTTGGAGGTATTTTTAGCAGTTGAACTTTATTTTATTTGATTTTCTAGTGTTTATCTATTTTTTCAGTTTATAGTTATTTATTTATCTGTCATTTATGGTTGAAATCATTCTCAACCATTTTATTTTGATTCTCTTCACTAGTTGTTAGCCCACGTGGATTGGTAATGCCCTTTAGGCCTTGTCACAGATCAACTCGGGTGACTGGTTTAGGGTCGACCCATGTTGGTTCATGAAAAAATGGTATCAAAGCAGGTAATTCTCTTTTGAGTCATGTTCCTTAGTAAATAATTTGGGTAGACCTGAGCTAGGATTCATGGGACTTGACATTCCGATTATTAGTAGGGTGCCTGGCCTTCACACCTCGTGATGGGACTCAAGTTACTAGGCGACATCAGGTTTCATTTGAGTCATTTTTTTCTTGAAGTTCATTGATGTTTGGGGAAATGGAAAGGGGGTTGGTTCAATCATCTTAGTGATCTATCAGGGGCAAGAAATCCATGTGTAGATGGGGATATTGTCTTATGAAACTTTCCCTAATGGTAGTATAACCAGCATACGGCTTCTAACCTATGTCTAAGTCACCCATCGGTACTAGTTTCCCCTTGTTTTGTTTGTTATCTTAATGGGCTTTGGAAAATCATTTTTTAAAACTCTTGTTTAAAAATTGTGGAAACTAAATTTTAAAATTGAATTGTTTTTTAGGAATGAGTTTTGGACTATTGGGATTTTATTTTTATAAACAAAACATTTGGTTTATCAAAAATAGGTTATTTATAAAGAGGTGGATTTATTTTTGGAAGGATTTTGGAAACTTGTTACAAATTAGAAAATGTAGTTTTTAATTAAACGATTATTGATGAAATGGGTTTTGATTTTGGGACTACCAATTTTGAGAAAATGGAAGTGTGGGATGACTATTTATTTTGGAAGGTGAAAAAGGTTTTATTTTAACCTTTGGTAATCTCATGAGTGAACACATGCAAGGAATATATGTGGAAAGTGGAGTAGTTCCTAGTTTGGAATGAGGAAGGGCATGTTTGAGACTTCATGAGGTACCATTGGTAAATGTGCATCCCACATGTAATGTGTTATTTTCAAAGGGGTTTTTGAAGAAATTATGGAGTTCTTAGTAGAATGTAGTTTTTTGGTGTGTTTATTTATGATTTGGGATTGTTACTTGCAATGTATTTTGGGTTTCAATACACTTCTTATTGGGAGATGTTTGAAGTTGTGTTTTTTTGGTGAGTCAGTTTGAGATAATGGTTCATGGGGTTTTATAGAAAAATGTTTTGGATACTTTTAAGTAGGTTCCCCTTTCATGTGTTTGGTGTCTGTTTGAGGTATGATTTGGACAAAATTCTAGTTTGATTGGTTCCATGGCTTTCCCATATTATCCAGTGCATGCCCCCACAAGGAATTGATACATATTCGAAATTCATCCGTGAGTGATTCAACATTGGAAGGTCCTCCAGTTCATCAAATTAAGGACTCACTTATTGGGTTTTTGGGTTGAGTTTATCTCTCTTCTTTTTCAGATTAAGAAGATCCTCTCACAACGGAAGAGTGGATGTGGAAGGAGTTGAAATAAATCATAGTTTTTTAAGTTGATTGAGTTTCCAAGGGTGAAGTCAAGAATCATTAAGCCTAAAGGTCCATCCTGGAAGCGGTGAAGGGGATTATAGTGGGGAAAGTGGAAAGAAGAATGGGTTGTTGGTGTGGTCCATTGCCTTAAGGTTCCTTTGGAAATTTCATTGGTTTCATTTAATAAAGGGTTCATGCTAGGCCACCAGTGTGGAATGTTTGTTCATATGAGGTTGTGATGGCCATATGCAGGAATCATGTGATGCCTCGGACTCATTTTAAGGTCCCTCTCCTTGTAATGTTTCTAACAGTTGCAAGATTCATGTCTAGTGGCATATTTCATAGTTATGTTCTCTTTTAGATGAAAAGTTTGATGTTGTGGAACCTTTAAAGAGAATATTTTTTAATAGAAGTGTGTTCCTATTCCGATCATTCCTAAAATTCTCATTTCTAAATGAGGGTGCCTTACAAGTGACCCTACTTTCATTGTTTCTTGTTCGGGGTGAAAGGGATGATCCTTTAAATTCTCATCGTGGTGAAGTATCATGTTGAAACCAAGTGATTATTGGGAAGTGTGTGTTCTATTGGTGTTGTCTAATTGTGGTGTGGTTGCATGTGGCACCAGAAGGAGAAGTTCCATTTGGGGGGTCTTCAATGATTTATTGCGAGGCAGGAGATGATTCAAACATTAGGGCTCCAGCCATAGGCCCCAGAGTGAATATGGAACATTGTCCGGAACCCCTAGGGGGAGTAAAGGACCTTGGTCTAGTGTCTGTCTTCAGTATAGGAAATGGAGATAGTTTAAACAACTTGTGTAGAAGCCTTGTTGCAAGCGGCCCTATTTGGTAAAAAGAGACCTGGGGACCCTATTTCTTCATTGTATGTCACATGGGTGGAAGAGATCCTACTTGGTTATAAGTATACATGGATGTATCATCTTCTTGAACCTTAGTGCTTATACCCTTTTGGATGTGATCCTATATTTGGTGGTCCTTTTATAGCTAGCCTTATAGATCAACCTCTATTTTGGTTTGGGATCATTTGAGGATAGTGATTCCTCATAGGAGTAGTGAATCTTGTGGTGTTTCCATTTGGTTCAGATTACTTTTCACCAGACCCCTTGGATGAGAAGTTTGATATATTTTTTATGTCCTTTTCAATCTATATTGGTTGGTGTGGGATGTTTTCAAGTAGGCCCATGTTATGATCTCATGTTGGTATGCGCAAGTTAGGATGGTAGGTTGGTTCTAATAGTGGGGAGACCTAATGTGGTTCTCACTTGAATTCCTATAGAGTGAATCGGTGTTAGACTATCTCTTATGTTTGAGAATCTGTTTGGGAATCTTGTGTTAGTAACCGGTTGTGTTTCTGATGTTTACTTGGAAATAGGTGATCTTGTTTTCTTATTTTAAGATAATGGTGAGGGTTTCATTGATAATGTCTGAGGTTTTTTGGTTTTAAGGAATGTATTATGCATTGTAAAAAATCTCTCCCTTTGATCGATCAACTGGAGGTGTTTAAACATTTTGGGGTCGGTGGCACATAGAGAGGGGTCCATTATGGCATCATAAGTTTGATATGTAAGTCTCTTTTTCTAGTTTTTCTGTTTTAGTCCTCTTCCCATTTGATGTTCGTTGGGAATATCCTTAATCTGTGAAGGATATTCGATTTTTTATTTTGGGTTAATTCATTGAATGGATTTCTGGGGGTGGAAAGTGTTAATGGTGAGGATAATTATCACACCCCGACCCGGCACCCTACGGTCATGGTCAGTTTATTTATTTTTGATTATTTTTTATGATATAAATTTATTAAATTTAAATCAAAATGAAAGAAAATAAAATAAAAACCAAATGTTTTAATAATAATAATCATGATAATATTATTATGATGAATAATAATAATATTATTATTATTGTTAAGTTATTATTATTATTATTATTATTAAGTTATTATTATTATAATTAGGTTATTATTATTATTATTCAAATTAGTTACTTTTTATTTTTATGTTTAGGGTTTTTTACCCCTTCTCTTCTCCCAACCCTTCTCGGACCTCTGTAAGCACCTCCTTCCCTAGTCTAGCATGCATCCTTCCCCTTTTGGTAGCCTTCAGCCTCTCTTACAGTTACTGTGACCCCGTCGGTGCCCTCACTTGAAAGACCCCAACCGGGTACCTCCGTCGCACAACCAAAGTCGGCTACCTCTCACACATGACCCCATCGAGCCGCCTCCCTTGCATGACCCCAACCGGCCACCTCCCTCATGCGACCTTTCTGGCCTCCCTCCCTCGTGTGACCCCGCCGCCGCACTCCCCCCCTCTAAGTAGGCTTTTCCTTTATTTTTTGGGGGTTTGAGTTTTCTAGTGAGTAACACATTCATTTTAGGGTTTCAATCTTGGATTTTTTTTGTAAAATATTATTATTCAGGGTTCTTTTTGGATCCCTTTTGGCTTGATTGATGTGGTTTTGGAGATTTTAACTGATTTCAAGAGTTTTCCCCACCCAAGGTAGGTGATTTCATGCATAGACATTATTTGATGAGTTAATTATTCTTGCATGAATATTTTGGTGTGTTTAATGGTTAATATTTGTCATGCCAAAGTATTTTTTGAAAATATTTTTATAATAATATTGGTTAAAATTGGTTTTCCTCTTTTAATTTGGGTGTAATTCATTTGTAAATCCTTATTGTACACCTTGGTAATGTTTTTTAAATTTTCCAAATGATTTATTAAGTTTTACAAGTGGTGTGGAGAATTTTTTGAGTTATTTTTCATGTTTTATTTATTGGGAACTTTTGGTTATGAATTGTGAGTTGTTTGAATAATGGAAAGCATGTTTTAATGTGGCCTTATTGTGAATTTGGTTTTAATGTGTCATTTCTACATGAAATTGTGTGTGTTAATGGTGAAAACCCTTGAAGTTCTATTTATAAATGGTCTATAAATTTTTAAGGGATTTATTAAATTATGTATTTTATGTGAATGAAATTTGGAAATATTTTTTATTTTGTGTTGGATTTTGAAGAGATTAATTTGAGTGTATTTTTCCATTAAATCCTTGTTTCACATTTTGGAAAAGTTTTATTAAGTGATTAATTGGTTTATTAAATTATAAGTGTAGTGTGTGGTCCCTACTTTGTGGTTTAGATTCTCCGAGTCTAAGGAGAATCACCTGTGTGTGAATAGGTATTTATATATGTGTGTGGGTTCCCTCATTACATGTATAATCATCCATGGCAGTGAATATACATGTATGGGGATATGTGTGCCCACGTATATATATGAAAATGCGTAAGTAGGTGAGTGGTGACTAGTATATGCATATAATAATATATGTATGGATCCCCTTACACATGTTCATGGCCATGAGGGTGTGTTCATAGGGGTTATGTGTCCTTATATGTATGAGAAAGTTCATATTCTTAGTGGGGGAGTAACAGCTTCTAGTTAGAAAGCACCAAGATCTGAAAGTTCGGTTTGGTTCCACCCTCAGTTAGGTCTTCTATTCCTATGCCTTTAATATGAATTTCATAATTTCATGAGTGTTTTAAAAAGTTTTTTCAATATTAAATATTATATACATGATATTATAAGTTTTAGTAAATCTTGGTATTAGATTTTTCTTTATTTTCCATGATTCACTTTTATGTTTTAAAATATGTAGTCTTCATTTAGATATGATTCTAAGCTTGAAACATTAAATGCTTAAAGGTGTCTTCAAAAATGGTTTTGTGTGTTCCCTTAGTAATCCCCATGATTTTTCAAAAAAAAATGGGGTTTTTTTTTAATTTGAGATTAATTGGTAGTTTCCCTTTCTTAAATAGATTTGTTTGTTTTATACCTGATTTCAATCTTTTTTGTATGTGTGCGGGACATTGGTGGTCCAATTGAGCTTTTAAATGATTTTGAAATTAAAATTGTTGGGTGATTGTGTTTTATAAAAATGAAAGTATTCCTTGTAAAGTAACAAGGCATGTTTGGAACCTTGAAAAATTATTTGTGAAAGTGAAAACCCCCCTCATGAGTAATTCCCCTTAATTCAAGAAATGTGATGTAAGTGTTAATTTTTGATTTTTGATATGTGCCTAATGTAAAGGTTTGTTCATGGTTGTGTGATATAAGAAGGGGAATGTTCTTAATGAGGGAGATCAGTTGTGAGTGGTTGAATGGGGTTTGGATAATGGAAGTGTTATGTTCGTATGTGTTTTCTCAATAAAACCTCACCTTAATTTGAAATAGAGCACATGGGAAATCCTAGGTACCTAGGTGGGAAGGCTAGGACTATTATGTTAGATGATTCTAAAGTGGTCCATCCTGATTTCATCTAGAAGGATTGATGATACAACACTAACTAAACACTTTTTATGATTAGAGATCACTAGGCCATTGGGGTGTCCCCTCTTAGTGGCTCATGCATGAGAATGTTAATGGTCCTGGTTTCTAATACATGTTTCACTTAGGTACAAGGATCATAGATCCCAAACTAACACTAGCTTCTTAAGTATTTCCCATGGTTCTTATGATATGATTTTCAATTCAGTTGTTTTATTCTTGTTCCCTCTTTTGTGAATACCATATTTTTCATCTAAATTATTCTCCTTTAATTTTAAAATTTTAATGAATTCTTGGAACCTATTTTGAAAACATATTGTAAGAGAAATTATTTTATTGAAAATTAAAACATGTTACTTTAATATGAAAAGAATGAAAAACATTATTTTATTATGTCTTATTTTTAAACAAGAACATTTTCAATTTCTTTTTAAAAGTAAGGTCATAAGCAGTTGTTTATCCTTGGATTTCCTACTGAGAATCTTGGTGCTCATTCCTACTCTATCGTTTCAGCTTCAGGTCCCTATATTTTTTTATTTCTCTTTGAGTGAGCATGGTTCCGTGTTTGGTGGAGTCCCACAAGGTCACTTGGAGGTATGTTTAGCGGTTGAACATTATTTTATTTTAGCTCCTATTGTTTATCAATTTTGGTCAATTTATAGTTTTTTTGTTAGTTTCTAACTATTTTATTTTTATTCTTGATACTAGTTTCTAGCCCGTGGGGATCAGGAACGTCCTTCGGTCCTTATCGCGAGTTGACTCAGATGACCAGTTCAAGGTCGACCCAGGTTAGTTCATGAAAATATTCAACCCCAATTTATTTTATGTGGCATATATACTACCAATGAATTCATTTTTTTATTATTACCCAGAAAATTATTGGGATTTTAAAATACATTATCGGATATATCTTATATGTGGTTTACAATTCAAAAGTTACCAAATCAGTAAGGGGTTTTTGTCACAAATTTCTTTCATTGAGTTATATGATTAATTTACAAACCTCTATTCTTTCCACGAGGTGTATATACAGACCATTTGACATATAATGTCATGATTTTATTTATCATCATAATGTTTTAATCATCATTTAATGATATTCCTTCATGGGGATTATGTTTCAATGTTACAAAAGTGGTAAATATTTTATGTTATCATCTCATTGTTTATCAAGATTTATTTTTATTATATTTATAATGATAAAATTATATGATCTATATCTAAATTAACTTATTAATTTTCTACTCCTATACTTATTTACGCTTTTTCAAGTAATTTTAAAAATATTCCACTCTTATGTACTTAAAATTATTGAGAA
Source organism: Viscum album (assembly GCA_963277665.1). NCBI lineage: Eukaryota > Viridiplantae > Streptophyta > Magnoliopsida > Santalales > Viscaceae > Viscum > Viscum album. The sequence continues at coordinate 308,695,983 of OY728150.1, read as the reverse complement.
TTTTTAAAGAAAACTCGAAATTATTTCTCTCTTCATCCAGAAATCCATTTTCTTCCAAAACCACATTTTCTAAAAAAGTTTTAAAAAATGATTTATTATTATCCTTTTATTTATAAAATAAATTTTTACCTTTATTTTACAATTTTCTAAAATATTTTAAATAGAATATTCATGTTGTTTTCCAAATAACTTTCGTTTGGATTTTATTGAAAAATCACAAGGAATATTTTTTTTTTGACATGTACAAAATGAACAAATCTTCCCATATTCATGACTATTATTTTCTATGAATATTAATTTATAAAATTTCAAGGTTACTTTCAATGAAAAAAAATTCAAAATTTTTTATGTTATGAAACGTTTTTTTCAAATAACAAATTATATTTTCCTCAAGAAATGTTTTGAATGATCATTCAAAATAATTTTTTATCTAAGATGACGTACATTGATGTTACCCATGCCTTACTAGGGATATGATCTAATGATATAGTTATTATTCTCTCTTGGAATGGTTTATGTTTATGATTTTATGATGTTTTTTAAACTTGTTTCTCTTCTAAGGGTTATACAATGATAACATTCTTATGAAAGCCTATTTTTTCATGGGTTATGATATGATGAAATGATTACAAAACTTGTATCTTTTCCATAGATTATAATATGATGAAATGTTTGTGAAACCAATTTCATTTTGTGGGTTATGATATGATATATATTTTATATTATTTTGGAACACATAAATATTTTTTTCATTATGAGAGTGATAGGACCTATATCCCCTTATAATGAATTAGGTAAATATTTATATCTCATGAGATGAACAATACTAGAATGGGGAGTGAACATGGTTAAGTAGCGGACTTTGTTTTATATTATGTTCTTATTGTTAACCTTGAATACTATGATTTTTTATAAAGTAAACCCATTCCCCTATGATAAAATGTTAAATGACCAATGAAAAATATGGAAACGATTCTCTATACTTATATGTATTCATCAAATCTATTTCATATGCCAATTTTATTCTCTCAAGGATCATGTACTTTTATTGCCTTATGATTCATATCTTATGAACTACCAATATTTATTTAATGAGTAAATGTTAGGATCTTGTTAAGTTGAAATTTTTTCTTTCTACTTTTCCTTTCCCTAGTTTTAAAAATCACAGACACATTAATAGTTTCTTAAAACTCTATTATACTATCTTTTTATATAGTAAGTGTTTTATAATGATTTTGAATTAAACATATTTTCTACTGAATGAAAAAATGGTTTAATATAAAACAAATATAATATTTTTATTTTTCAATTTGATCTATCAGACTGACTATGTGTCTGGTACATCATTCTAAATAGTGTTCTGTCTATGGGATAGACTCGTGTTATTTATATAATAATAACCAAAGTCTTAACCATCATACTAATAATAGTTTTTATTGGTCAGACTGGAAATATTTGAGTTTATCAAATTCAAAAAAATATTATAGTCTATCAGAATGTCCAAAGATTATAATCACAGTAATTAGACTTATTTTTATCAGACAGAAATCTTTACAGAATTGTAAAGGAAATAATAAAAATGAAATAGGATGGAATAATTTTGTTGATTGGTGCATTTAATAACATCTAAGTCCATTGTAACTAACTCTTAGAATCATAGTAAAATAATCATTGGTGGGATGCTTATAAATAATAGTGTATTTTAGTAGATGAAACCTAAGTCATCTGCAACTCAACATGTCTGAGATTTTGTTCTTCCTGAACATCTTGTTGTTAAACATTGTAATTTATTTGATAGTTTTAGATATAAGGAATCCATATTAGGGTAATAAATTACATATAACATTTTTTTATTCGCTTATTCTGATCAAGGAATATATAGAGGTATTTTAGGGATATGAAGAAAAGGTGAATCTAATCCATCGGATTGAGGGCTTCCATGGATATGAAGATAGACCTAGCATTGATAGTCGGATCGAGGTATTCTATGGTTTTGGAAGACAAATCCATTATTATTGTCAAATCAAAGGATTTCTGGGTGTATAAAGACATAAATTTATATTTAGGTTTGAAACTATGGATATACCATGTCAGGGTTTTTGATTTCCTTAACTCTTATGGTTAAATAGTTGAATTCTTTTATAAATTATGCAATTTATTCTTACATTTTTAGAAGATTTGGTTTTACTTGTTTTTACAAGTTTATATTCCATTGTTCATTTATTTTATAATTTTTTTTACTAATATTTCTCATAATATTTTTATCATACACTCTATGAGACTGATTGAATAAACTATTTTATCAGAATATTTATGGATCAGATACAAATATGTTGATCATTGAAAAAATTATAAGTCAGATCAATTAGACGAAGTAGTTTTTTGTTTTTTCTTATTTTAAATTTTCAAACTATAATTTACCCCCCCCCTTATTTTAGCCATCATAAACTCTTACGGTCCAAAAAATTGTATTAGAGAATGCTCTAATTATATACTTTCTAAGTTTTTGATTTTTTGTCCACTGCATGTTATTATGTGTTTATAACATTCTTGTTTATAAACATTTATTACAATAAATAGTTTTGTAGAAAAGATTTTCTTTCTGATAATATTGAAGGGTTAAATGTTTGTGACCTAGAAGATCTGAATCCCAGTATACCACATATATTTGGTGGGAATGATTATGAATATTGGAGAGACAAAATGAATAATTTTTTTATTAATACCGATTTGGATAATTTTATAATGTGGGTTGGAAACTAAAATATTATAGAGAACGAAATTTTTACTTTTACTAATAAGAAAAATTTGGAATATAAATTAAATTATATAGTTTGGAATACTCCTTTATGTTCCATGACTAGAATTGTCTATAGTCATATATCTTCAAGTGATTTGTTTAATAGTATCTGGAAGAATCCAGAGGTAACTCACTTTGGAACACATAAATTCATTGAGACTAGAAGAGTTATTCTAAGAGCTGGTTATCAAGTTTTATATTTCCTACTTGGAGAGTTAGTTTAAAATATGTACCAAAGGATTAAGACCATTATTAATATCTTATAGTCCCTTGGTGAGAAAGTTCTTGAATATGGAATTTTATTTGAGAAAATTATTTAAATTATCCTTGGTGAATGAGAATATAAGAGAACAATATTAGATGAAAAAATAAGTATTACAAATCTTACTCTTGACATTTTTATTTGAACCCTTATGCAAGATGTTGGTAGACTGAAAATGGTTGTAGAAAAGATGAAAAAGAAAAATGGAGGAGTTTATTTTTCAACTAAATAAAATATTACTTGTAAGGTTTAATCTACTAAGAAACTTATTATGTATTCTAAAAATAATAAATGTGTTATTGAATCAAATATTTTTTTATTAAAATAATATTGGAAAGAATTATCTAATCTTTCTAAGATGATGAACAAGATTTTAGAAATGAAAGTATTTTAGTATGGATATAAGAAAATTTATAAGAATAAAATAATAAGAAATACTCTAATGAATTGATATGTTATGACTGTAAGAAGATAAGACATATCAGACTGTATTTGACTAATCTAAAAAGTAAGGATAAGAAAGAAATAAAACTTTCTAGGGATTCTAAGAAGTATTATAAGAACAAAAGTATGGAATATAAGAAATAATTAATTGCATGGAGAGGATATAATATTTCATAAAGTTATCCATACAATAAAAATATATAAAAAGAAATATTGGTTTATATTTAGAGATACCAAAGGTCAACAAATTCTATATGGAAAAGGAAATTGAAGAATCCCTCAATAACCTTACTTTGAATGAAAAATACCATGTTAGTAATTATGAAAATATTTAGACATATTTTAATGAAAAATCTTACTCATCTGGTGAAAATAATACATTACCATGTTTTCAATATGTTTCTAGATTTTCAAAATTACTTGAAAATGAAAATTTCATAGTTTCTAAAAAATTAAAAATTTGTCAAAAAAAATGTAAAGGAAAATTCAAGAATATCAACTTTGAATATTGAGATATCATATATATCTAAATAAATTGATAAATATAATTTAGAAAAATATAATATTTTAAAATATCTTTAAAAATAATATTTATAAAAATATAATATAAAAAGTTATATTGTAAAACTTATTTTGAATTATAATACAATTGAGGGAAAAATTTTGTTATACAAATAAAATATAAAATTATTAGTTTTAAGAATTATTTGTTAATGTTTAATACTAAAATAAAGAACATTGATAGGATTTATAATAAAATCATACATCATATGGATATTCCTTGAATGAGTTTTACAAATAGAAAACCTATTTTTCTATAACAACATTTTTATAAAAATTGATCTGTTTTTTACTAATTGTAAAATTAGTGGACACTGAAATAAAAAATGTTCTTTAAAAAAGTATGATCTATAAGTACTCCCAAAGATAATTTTTCAAATGATTCAACATTTTATTTATATAATAATGTTGAAAAATATGGATTACTAAAATATTACTTTCTGATAATACCAGACCCAATAAGGTTTGGGTTCCAAAGTGATAATGTTTTTGTTTTTAGTAAAATAAAGTGTGGACCAACAAGAATAATATATGGAACATGTATAGTAGTTTATCTTGAAATATGACTGAAAAAAATGATTTATTTAAGATTATTATAATCAAGAAATATGCAAAAGTTATTTTTAGAGATAATTCTCAAGGAAAAATTATCAGTATAGGTATCATTATTATTCTTGAAAAATATTTAATTTAAAATATTTTTTTGTTGTAGGCCTTAAGAAAAACCAAATTAGCATATTCTAGTTATGCGGTGAGGGTTAAAATTTGAATTATAGGAATATTAAATGTATTTTTCATAGTTATTATGATAAGTTTATTTTATTTTATAGAGAGTATGATAATTTTTACACTATAAACTTAGAATCCATTATGAGCCAATATCTACCTTGAATTAGTGAAACAGAATACTATTCATGTTTATGGAATAGACTATTATGACACTGTAATGTCATAAAATTAGATAATTTTTTTAAGAAGATACTTTTTAAGAAGATACCAAAACATAGGTTTGATACTTCTAAAGTTTGTGACCCTCTTTAATTTGGTAAACAACATTAGTCGAGCGTTATGTCTATTAGTGAAGTATCAATATATGATTCTTTACAGTTAGTTCAAATAGACTTATTTTCCCCTAAAAATGGAATTATTAGTGGAAAATACTATATATATATATATATATATATGTTATAGCTGATGATTATGCTACATATACATGGGTTTATTATATAGTAATGGTGTTCGAATCCTTTATTTGTTTTAAAATAATAATATCCAGAGTTAAAACTGTGAAAACCCTATCCTTGATAACTATTCAAAGTTATCCTGGTGGAGAATTTGTAAATCCCAATATTAAAACATTTTTTATTAAAAATTTTATTATAAACAAATTTTTGGCACAAATAACTCCATAATAAAATGGTATAGTCAAAAAAATAAATCAAATTCTTTAAGAGATTACTAGAACCATAATGACTGAATACTCAGTTCTAAATTTTTTTGGGAGGAAGTAGTTAATAATTCCTTATATATAATAAATTATTTTTTAATAATACCTTTTATCAACCAAACTCATAATGATTTTTGGACTAGAAGGAATCCAAAAAATTATTACTTTATTGTTTTTGGATGAAAATTATTCATTTTGAATACTAAAAATAATTTACATAACTTTTATCCAAAATATAGTGAAGGAATACATTTTTGTTACTATAAAACACGGAATCCTTATTTAGTTTTAAATAAAAGTAAAAGTACTATTGAGGAATGTGTCATCCCACCTTTTTATTACATAAACTTTCATTACATTACCTAAAACTGAGGATCTTTAAGGTTTAGTGTCTTGAAAACTAGGAACATAATACAAGAAAACAACATTAAACATTATTATTAAAAATTTGAAAGGCTTCTCCTTAAGTTCATCCTAGGTTCATTACTACATCTCATAACCTGGGGACATACATCAAAAGAAAGGGTGAGCATAAGGCCCAGTAAGGGAAACAAGAGAAACATTTTACATGTGAACTTGAGATACTTCAATAAGGTCATGAAAAGAAATTTAAGGCATGAGAAAGAAATAATGAGGCATATCATAATAAAAAAAACATTTTTCATAACTTTAATATGTGTCTACAACATTTAATATTGACAATAATTTCTGTTTCACCAAGTTTCATCCCCAAGGTGTCATTAAAAATTACCAAGTTTATTCACCAAGGCATCGTTACAAATAGTCATCTCTAAAGATTAAGTCTTTACCCAATGCATTGGAGCGCTATCAGGGGGCACCCTTGACATGTATTTATTATCATGTAAGCCACATATATCAACAAAAATCATTTCATAAACAAACCATATAGAATAAAAGTAATGGGTTTCATTTCATAATCATAAAGTTTTAAAAACTGCTTTAAAGACATGACCTTTACGTCACTTTAAACCCACGGAAAGGGAGAGCGGGTCTCATGTATGTAAATCCAAGAATTTAAAATAGAAAAAATTGGTATGTATGTGAATACCCCTATAGAAGAGAGATCTTTGAGTATTCACTTAATAAAATAAAATAACTTTAGAACAAAAGAGAGAGACATTTTGAGAAGGAAATTCTGCAGCATAACGACTATGTTTCGGGGTTTTAGAAAACATTGAAAAGAGAGGGGACATGGGTCAAAAAAACATAAATGAAACATAAAACAATATAGGGACAGAATATGAAGGATATATGAATATGGTAATGAAATTTTAAGGATATACCATTTGAAATGTAAAATATGGAAGGAAGACAAAAATTAGATATCTCTTATGAAAATCCCGCAGCCTAACGGCTTCACTTAAGCTTCAACCAAAAATGAATTGACAAGATCAAATAGGGTCTATCATCTTATGAACATAAGAGTTAAGTATGATAGATATAGATATCATACCCCAACATAACAAAAAGGAACTTGAAATACTTGACATGAAAGTAGAACCTTGAAAAAGAGAAGGGTGAAAGAATCCCTTAGAAATTCGGCAGCCTAACGGCGCCACTTAAACATTCTTAAAACGAATTGATAAGAGAAACAGGGGGTATCCCATAATATGAACATAAAAAGGTAAGTAAGATGAATATAAAAGAATATCCTCCATCATAAGAACATGGATCATAAAATAAATGTCATAAAAGAGATTACTTGAAAAGAAAGAGAGAGGTCGGATCCCTTACCTTAAACGTAACTCTTAAAACTCAAAGGTTGGGACCTTGAGGGCTTGGGGGAACCTTGGGAGGACTCCTTGGGAGGTAAATAGACCAGAACTTCGTTGAGGATGATTTTGGATTCGAAAGGATGAGAGTATGGCTTGGTATTTATAGGTAAAGTGAGGGGACAAGGCATTAATTGCCAAGGGACACCTCATTGGTGGTATTGGAAAAACCATGGGTTTGCTCATGGTATTTTCCGATAGTATTGGCCACTTGGGACACCTCATACAATAATTCATCCCCTCTAGTTGACCATCCCTTAAAAAATCTCATGACATCATCATGACACAGTTATGATGTCATTTAACATACTAAAACCCTAAAACTGCATTTTTACTATTCACTAAAAATTCATCTTTCTCAGAAAAATCCCAAAAAATTACAATGACATAATATTGATGCTCTGAGTTCAAAAATGAATTACATTTTATAAAAATAATTTTATACATATTTTTAATTAAATTTTTAAATTAAAAACATTATTCACCCGAAAAAACTAATACTTGATTAATAATTTATGAAACCGTTATTTAACAATTTTATTGAATCACATTACTTAATAAAGGTGTCTAAATTATATTAAAACTTTCTTTAAGTGATATTACTAATATATTTGGTCACATTACTAATCCTAAGCGTAAAATCACTATTCATAATTTACTATTCATAAAAAATTTAGTTGATCTTATTAGACTCCAAATTCCTTACTGAACACTTTTGTAGAAGACCATTTTTTGAAAATCATTACACATCATTAATTATTTAAGGTTTACATAAATATTTTAAAATATCATGTTTTCAAAATTCATCAATAAAATACATCCTAAAATTATCCGGACATTTGAAATTTCACAAACATCACTAAAGGAAGAAATCTCAATTTATTCATCCCAAAGGATTACACAAAGAACCTACGGTCTCATCACATAGCCCCTTATAACACCAGCATATGACCTAAGTGTAAGGTGTGCTATGGTGAGAGAATCTAAGGGAGGCTCAGATAAAATTGCCCTAGTAGTAATCTCTACTAACTTGAACTTCTCCCACAGGCATTTCCGTTCAAACTTGACACGCTGGAGTTTGGCTTGGGCTTGGTCCAAAGTGAATCCCAAAGATGCCACCTCCTTCCCAAGCTTTGATAAGTGGTCTTCATAAGGTTCGAGTCTACCGGATGAAGCCATCGACTCCTCTTTCTGCATTAACCATTAACATCTCTATTAAATCTTTAAGAGAATGTTAATATACTATTCAAAAAGTTTGGTTCATTACATTCTTCCCCCTTTAAGAAATTTCGTCCCCAAAATTTTATACTTGAGGCCTAGTCAAAAAGGTGAGGGTAATTTTGCTTCATTGTTTCCTCAGGCTCCCAAGTCGCATCTTCATATTTATTATTCCTCCACAACACTTTCACAAGGTGGGTTGTCTTGTTTCATAGAACCTTGACTCTATGGTCTAATATCTCCACTGGCTGCTCCTCATAAGAGAGGTCATGTTCCAGTTGTACCACCTCTGGGTTCAGTACATGCGAAGGTTCAGGTATGTACTTCCTCAAGAGAGATACATGGAAGACATCGTGAACCTGATCTAGGTTTGGTGGAAGTGCTAGTCTATAGGCCACTGCTCCTATGTGATCAAGGATTTCATAGGGGCCAATGTACCTTGGGATGAGCTTCCCTTTCTTCCCAAACCACGTGACTCTCTTCCATAGAGAAATTCGAAGGATGACTTTACCGCCAACACCAAACTCCAAGTCCCTTCGACGGTTGTCAGCATTGCTCTTCTGCCAACTCTGAGCAGCCTTTATGTGTTGTTGGATGGAATGAACTTGTTATGTCATCTCTTGCACAAGATCAGGCCCAAGAAGCTTTATCTCACTAGTTTCATCCCAAAAAGTAGGAGTTCTACATCACTTTTCATACAGAGCTTCATAGGGTGCCATCTGAATACTCGAATGGAAGCTATTGTTATAGGAGAACTCAAATAATGGGAGGTATTGATCCCATCCACCTTTAAATTCCATTGAGCATAATCTCAGTATGTCTTCGAGTGTCTGAATAGTCCTTTCAGATTGGCCATCAGATTGAGGATGATAGGCCGTACTAAAATTCAATTCAGTATTCAGAGCATGTTGAAGACTTCTCCAGAATTTTGATTTGAATCTTGGATCACGATCAGACATGATGGATAGTGGTACCCCATGCATCCTTACCACTTCCTTTACGTATATATTGGAAAGTTGATCCAGAGAGAAATCTTCTCGAATAGAGATAAAATGGGCGGTCTTAGTGAGACGGTCCACAATAACCCATATTGCATTGTTTCCTTTGGATGTTTTCAGGAGACCAGTTACAAATTCCATAGTGATATTATCCCACTTCCATACTGGTATGGGTAGCCGTTGTAATACCCCCTTAGGAAGTTGTAGTTCTGCCTTTACTTGTTGACACTCTAGGCACCTTTTAGTGTAACCAGCAATCTCCCTCTTCATGTTATCCCACCAATAATGATCACGAAGGTCTTTATACATATTAGTGCTTCCCGGATGTATAGAGAAAGTAGAGCTATGAGCTTCATCCATCAGTTCTTTCTTTATCTCCGGAATAGATGGAACACATAGTCTTGTATGAAATTTCAATACACCTTCTTGATAAATATTGAAATCAGGGAACTTCCCATCCTTAACAGCCTTAAACTTCTCTTGCAGCAAAGGATCTTCTTTTTGAGCCTTATTGATCTTCTCTAGTAATGAAGGTTGAGAAATCATTTGGGATAAGGTTGATGATGTCCCTTCCCTTATAATTCCCATGTCCAGTTTTACTAAATCTTTAATCAAGGGATCTCCTAGGATCCTCATTGTTGCCAGAACAACAGGATCTTTCCTGCTTAACGCATCCGCGACTTTGTTTTCTCTTCCAGGGTGATAATGAATTGAACAATCATAGTCTTTAATAAGCTCCAACCATCTCCTTTGTCTCATTTTCAATTCTTTCTGCGTTAAAATATACTTTAAACTTTGGTGGTCGGTGTATATATCAAATTTCTCCCCATAAAGATAGTGCCTCCATATATTTAGAGAGAAAAAAAACTGCCGCTAGCTCTAGATCATGCGTAGGATAATTCTTCTCATGAATCTTCAACTGTTGATATGCATAAGCAATTACCTTGTCATCTTTCATGAGGATGCACCCATTCCCTTTCAAAGATGCATCGCTAAAAATAGTGAATCCTTCTCCAATAGAGGGTAGTGTTAACACAGGTGCAGTAACCAATCTCTTCTTCATCTCTTGGAAACTTTCCTCGCATTCCTTTTCCCAGATGAACTTAACCCCTTTTCGATTCAACTTGGTTAGTGGATTAGAAAGACGTGAAATTTTTTTCACAAACCTCCTATAATATCCCTCTAAACCAAAGAAACTAAGAATCTCAGTTACTGTTGTGGGTTGAGTCCACTCCTCCACAACCATTGTCTTTGTAGGGTCAAATGAGATTCCTTCATTGGTTACGATGTTCCCCAAGAAAGCCACTTATTGTAACCAAAAGTCACACTTGTTCAACTTTCCAAAGAGCCTCTCCTTCCGCAGAGTTTTCAAAATAACCCTCAAATGATATTCATTCTCCCCACGACTTTTTGAATATATCAAAATATCTTCAATAAAAACTAACACAAAGTTATCAAGGTAGTCATTAAATAATCTATTCATCAAATCCATGAAAATAGCAGGAGCATTAGTCAAGCCGAAGGGCATAACAGTAAACTCATAATGCCCATATCGTGATCAGAAGGAAGTATTTGGAATATCTTCCTTCTTCACCCTCAGTTTATGATAACCATATAGAAGGTCAATCTTGGAGAATAATTGAGCCCCATGAAGTTGGTCAAATAAATCATCAATTCTTGAAAGAGGGTATCTATTCTTTACTGTGATCCCGTTCAGTTCTCTATAATCAATGCATATCCACATTGATCAATCCTTCTTCTTCACAAAGAGAACTGGTGCTCCCCAAGGAGAGACACTCGATCGGATAAACCCCTTATCCAACAAGTCTTGGATTTGTTTCTTTAACTCTTCTAGCTCCACAATTTCCATTCTATACGGGGTCTTTGATATCGGCTGAGATCCAGGTATGAGTTCAATGGAGAACTCTACCTCTCTTTCTGGGGGAGGTCCAGGTAACTCCTTAGAAAATACATCCATGTATTCCTGAATAATCGGAACATCTTCTATTTGTATACTCCCTTTTTCTTCTTCATCATCACTAATTAACTCCATAAAGAAAGTTGTAGGAGGTGCTTCTAGATAAGTATCAGTTCGGGATATCTCTCCTTGGAAGATAATTGTAGGTCGTTCATTCAAGACTACTGAGATTTCCTTACTTCTGCATTTGATATTAGCATTATACTTTGAGAGCCAGTCCATCCCTAGAATAACGTCGAATTCCAACAAGGGAATGACTACTAGATTTTCGATAAGATTGTGCTCACTGAAGTAAACACTAGAGTCTCTAAACACTATTGATTCATGGATAATCCCACTTGGAGTCTTGACTGAAAATTCTACCTAAAGCAGTTCAGGGATTGATTCAGTATTCTTTGAAAACTTGGAGGAAATAAAGGAATGCGTAGAAACAGAATCAAACAAAGTACTTGCTAGTTTTGAGAGGACAACAAGAGTACCTGCAACCACATTGTTAGGAACTTTAACTTTAGTTGTTGTGATAGAAAAAGAATGACCTTGATCCCTTGGCCTTTGCTGAGGTTGATGGTTATTCCCCTCCACTGCCCTCAGATTTGGACAGTGATTAGCAAAGTGCCCAAGCTGTCTACACTTGAAGCATTTGAATTTGGGTAGGGCCAGAACCATCTTTCCACTGTGGTCAGTGTTGGGGAGTTTAGGCTTCACCTCACTACAACAATTCCGAGAAACATGTCCTCATCTTCCACACCTGTAGCACTTTCCACTTCCGATCAAACATTTCCCCAGATGCTTCTTCCCACATTTATTGCATGTGGTAAGTTGCATTTGCTTTCCACCTCTTCCCTGATCAAAAGTCTTCCCTAAACTTGGCTCCAACGATCTCTTCTTGTCCTTTGATTTATGAGACCACTGTGTCTCACCAAACTCTAGATCGACTTTCATTTCACTCCGCACGATCTCCTTGTAGCTATCGTAGTCCCAATTGGCTAGATTTTTCCGCATATGAGGTCTCAGTCCACCGAAAAATCTATCAACCTTCCCACTTGGATCCATGACAAAGCTAGAGGTATATTGTGAGAGTCGGGTGAAGTTCATCTCATAGCTTCCAACAGATTCGTTCTCCTTCTACTTCAGCTCGAGAAACTCTTTCTCCATTCTTATTCTCATGGAACGAGGGAAATACTTGTTAAAGAATATTCCACGGAACTCTTCCCACTCCATAGCTTCCATCTCTCCTCTAGGCTTCGTGTTTTTGACCAGTGACCACCACTGATCAGCTTCTCCCTCTAGGTGGTAAACACCAAGGGTGACGTTTTCTTGTTCCGAACAAAGGAGTACAGAAAAGATCTTTACAATGGAGCTTATCCATTGTTCCGTAACCAATGGGTCAGTAGATCCACTGAATTTTGGTGGTCGTTAATGCATTAAGGACTCAACAGAGTGTTGTTCCCTTCATGGTGAGATCGGCCTCTCAGCTTGATTCAAGTTATTACTCATAACTTGAGTCAGTTGGTTCATCATTCGCATGAATGTTTCCATTCCGGCTTCCATCGGAGGGTCGTCAGCACATGGTGCATTGCGGTCACCATCTGCACAGTTCCTCCTATTGCCCGCCATTTTCTAAAAGGATAAAACCTTAGTGAGAAACTTATTTTATTTATGAAACTTTTAACTAAGATTTCATGATTAGACAATTACATTTCTCTATAATTCCTTCATAATGATTCATAAAAAGTTTTTGATTAACCAAACATATCCCCTGAGAGTGTCATAAGTAAGAGTGCAGCAAGGCCCATTATCGTGCAACAGTTCCCGTTCGAGGGTCGTCAGCACATGGTGCATTGCGGTCACCATCTGCACAGTTCCTCCTATTGCCCGCCATTTTCTAAAAGGATAAAACCTTAGTGAGAAACTTATTTTATTTATGAATCTTTTAACTAAGATTTCATGCTTAGACAATTACATTTCTCTATAATTCCTTCATAATGATTCATAAAAAGTTTGTGATTAACCAAACATATCCCCTGGGAGTGTCATAAACAAGAGTGTCGCCTCTACCTGCTCGTATCCAGTGTGCTTTGTCCTCACTCACACACACCCTGGGAAACTTCCCAGAAGGTCACCCATCCTGATCACTACTCCAGGTCAAGCACGCTTAACTGTGAAGTTCTAATCAGACAGGCTCCCGAAAAGAAAGGTGCACCTTGTTGACATGAGTCATATCATTTAGTCATTTAACCCTTTATCATTTGGGGGTGTGACATTCACCCCCCCCCCCCCTTAGAGCACAACGTCCTTGTTGTGGGCCCTACATCTCAACCCAGGCAGTGCACCACGCACTTAAGGCTGGGTTCCTCCTCTGATACCAAATGTGACAACTAGGCTCCGCCCACCCACCAGTTGCCCCGCAGACATGTGGTCCCCACCTTGGGGCCCACCCACGTGCCTGAACGGGTCATATGACTAATGATTGTCTCCACAGGCCAACACATGTCCTTTCCAGTGTGCTTTGTCCTCACTCGCACACGCCTTGAGAAACTTCCCAGAGGGTCACCCATCCTGATCACTACTCCAGTCCAAGCACGTTTAACTATGGAGTTCTAATCAAACAGGCTCCTGAAAAGGAAGGTGAACCAAAGGCGTAAATCCCGATAACTGGGAAGGCATTTCCTTTATAAAAGTAAACAAAACACCACAGAGTACAAGCAGAAGCAAAACACTAAGTACAAAAGAAAGTGCTGAAAAGTAAATGAGCCAGAATACAAACCCAAATGAAAGTACAACTACAATTGAACAAGTACAACAGAAAAAGACAACAGCTGGAAGAAAAGAAGCAGCTCCTGGGTCATCGTCCTCGGATCCTACCTAAAGGGTAGGTACAGACAGCGCAGCTCATGGATCATCCAGCATGGATCCTACCTGAAGGGTAGGTACAGATAGCCTCCACAACGCTCTCGCCCGTCAACCTCCTCTGTGTGTCGTATCGTCGTGAAGTCCACCTCCGAATACTGACTCGTCGTATGGTCCACCTCTGGGTACCGTCCAGTCCTCGAACACTCGGCCTCCGTCAGCACTTCCCGTCGTCTGCAACCAACATAACGAGGTGCGGGCATAGCCCGTGTAGGGGTGAGTATAACGATACTCAGTAGGGACCCCATTTCGGACCCTCTTTGGTCTTTTTCCCATATCTTGAGCTGTAGACCTCTGATCGACACACCATCAGCGGCGATGCGATCCTTGGATTGAGAAGGTCGTTTTAGTATATCACACTCAAGGTTTCAGAATACTTTGGGTTCGGCCGGGTTGGTTCGGATACGAAACCAACCAGGCCCTCGGAGCGGAAACGCTCGTATCTTGATCTCCGGACGTCTGATTGTTGTGCCGTCGACTTTGTTGGATTCCTATTAGTGAGACGGATCTTTTGTCTTACTCCACTTGAGGTTTGGATGTCATCGGAGTGCGGTCGGGTTGGTTCGCTCACGAAACCAACCGGGCCCCTGGAACGAAAAAGCCAATAACTCACAGACCGGGCGTCTGATTGACGTGCCGTCTGTCATGTTGCTTTCCTCTTGATGAGAGGGAACTTTTGGCATACTTCGCCTGAGTTTTTGGTTGCTGTTGAATAGTTTCCGGGTTGGATTGTACCCGAAATCCAACCGGGCCCCTGGAACGGAAAAGATAAACCACTTACTCAATACTTACCAAAATACCAGGAAGATTTCCTATATTTAAAATTTTCTATAGGGTTCTTCCTAAAATTTTTATATCCTAATTTCCAAAAATAACTAAACCATACTTTGATACCAACTATGGAATCCCGCCTTTTTATTACATAAACTTTCATTACATTACACAAAACTAAGGATATTTAAGGTTTAGTGTCTTGGAAACCAGGAACATAATACAAGAAAACAATATTAAACATTATTCTTAAAAACTTTAAAGGCTTCTCCTTAAGTTCATCCTCGGTTCATTACTGCATCTCATAACTTGGGGACATACATAAAAAGAAAGGGTGAGCAGAAGGCCCAGTAAGGGAAACAAGAGAAACATTTTACATGTGAACTTGAGATACTTCAATAAGGTCATGAAAAGAACATTAAGGCATGAGAAAGAAATCATGAGGCATATCATAATAAAAATAACGTTTTTCATAACTTGAAGATGTGGCTACAAAATTTAATATTGAAAATCATTTCTGTTTCACCAAGGTCCATCCCCAAGATGTCATTAAAAGTTACCAAGGTTATTCACCAAGGCGTCGTTAAAAATAGTCATCTCTAGAGATTAAGTCTTTACCCAATGCATTGGAGCGCTATCAGGTCGCACCCTTGACATGTATTTATTATCATGTGAGACACATATATCATCATCAATCATTTCATAAACAACCCATATAGCAAAAAATTAATGGTTTTCATTTCATAATCATAATTTTTTAAAAACTACTTTAAAGACATGATCTTTACGTCACTTTAAACCCACGGAAAGGGAGAGCGGGTCTCATGTATGTAAATACCAGAATTTAAAATAGGACAACTTGGTATCTATGTAAATACCCCTATAGAATAGAGAGCTTTGAGTATTCACTTAATAAAATAAAATAACTTTAGAACAAGAGAGAGAGACATTTTGAGACGGAAATTCTGCAGCATAACGACTATGTTTCAGGGTTTTAGAAAACATTGAAAAGAGAGGGGACATGGGTCAAACAAACATAAATGACCCATAAAATAGTAGAGGGACAGAATATAAAGGATATATGAACATGGTAATGAAATTTTAAGGACATACCATTTTAAATGAAAAATATGGAAGGAAGACAAAAATTAGATTTCTCTTATGAAAATCCCGCAGCCTAACGGCGTCACTTAAGCTTCAACCAAAAATGAATTGACAAGATCAAATATGGTCTCTCATCTTATGAACATAAGAGTTCAGTATGATAGATATAGAGATCATACCCCAATATAATAAAAAGTAACTTGAAAGACTTGACATAAAAGTAGAACTTTGAAAAAGAGAAGGGTGAAAGAATCCCTTAAAAATTCGGCATCCTAACGGCGCCACTTAAACATTCTTAAAACGAATTGATGAGATCAAGAGGGGGTATCCCATCATATGAACATAAAAAGGGCAGTAAGATTAATATAAAATAACATATTCCATCATAAGAACATGGATCATAAAATAAATGACATAAAAGAGATTACTTGAAAAGAAAGAGAGAGGTCGGATCCCTTACCTTAAACGTAACTCTTAAAACTCAAAGGTTGGGACCTTGAGGGCTTGGGGCACCTTGGGAGGACTCCTTGGGAGGTAAGGAGACCAGAACGTCGTTGAGGATGATGTTGGAGTCGAAATTATGAGAGGATGGCTTGGTATTTTTAGGGAAAGTGAGGGGACAAGGCATTAATGGCCAAGGGACACCTCATTGGTGGTATTGGAAAAACCATGGGCTTGACCATGGTATTTGCCCATGGTATTGTCCACTTGGGAAACCTCATACAATAATTCATCCCCTTTAGTCGACCATCCCTTAAAATATCTCATGACATCATCATGACACAGTTATGATGTCATTTAACATACTGAAACCCTAAAACTGCATTTTTACTATTCACTGAAAATTCTTCTTTCTCAGAAAAATCCCAAAACATTAACATGACATATATAGATACTCTGAGTTCAAAAATAAATTCTATTTTATAAATATAATTTTCTAAATATTTTTAATTAAAGTTTTAAATAAAAACACTATTCACCTGAAAAAACTAATACTTGATTAATAATTTATGAAACCGTTATTTAACCATTTTATTGAATCACATTACTTAATAAAGGTGTCTAAATTATATTAAAACTTTCTTTATGTGAGATTGCTAATCCATTTGGTCACATTACTAATCCTAAGCGTAAAATCACTATTCATAATTTACTATTCATCAAAAATTAAGTTGATCTTATTAGACTCCAAATTCCTTACTGAACACTTTTGCAGAAGACCATTTTTTGAAAATCATTACACATCATTAATTATTTAAGGTTTACATTAATATTTTAAAATATCCTTTTTTCAAAATTCATCAATAAAATACATCCTAAAATTATCCAGACATTTGAAATTTCACAAACATCACTAAAGGAAGAAATCTCAATTTATTCATCCCAAAGGATTACACAAAGAAGGTACGGTCTCATCACATATCCCCTTATAACACCATCATATGACCTAAGTGTAATGTGTGCTATGGTGAGAGAATATGAGGGAGGCTCAGATAACATTTCCCTAGTAGTAATCTCTACTAACTTGAACTTCTCCCACAGGAATTTCCGTTCAATATTGACACGCTGGAGTTCGGCTTGGGCTTGGTCCAAAGTGAAGCCCAAAGATACCACCTCCTTCCCAAGCTCTGATAAGTGGGCTTCATAAGGTTCGAGTCTACCGGATTAAGCCATCGAGTCATCTTTCTTCATTAACCATTAACATCACTATTAAATCGTTAAGAGAAAGTTAATATACTATTCAAAAAGTTCGGGTCATTACAAGGAAACAGTACATGTTATGTTTTATGAAACCAATACTTTTCTTTTCAAACAATATCAACCCACATCTTCAGATGTTATTTTAAAATCATGGTTTAAATCTATGTTATAATGTTATTATCATGAGATAACAACTAAAGAATACATTTTTGAATTTATTATTCAATAATATTTTCAAGATATTGTTGAAGAACAGAGTTTAGTAAACCTAATAAATTAGTTACTTGTTAGGAATCATACTGGTGATAATATCATTGGTGATGTATATCAACCCACCATAACTAAATGTTCTTTGAGAAATGAAATTGAAAATTTTTAATTTTTACCCCAATTAAATCCTAAGACTCTAGATGAGGTTTTAGGTAATGAGGATCAGATAACATTAATGCGGTATTAACTCAATGAATTCTAAAGAAATTAGCTTTTCACTTTGGTTAAATGGCCTAATGATACTTCTATAATTGGAGTAAAATGGTATTTTCAGAATACATGTGTTGAAAATGGAATAACAATTATAAATAAAGATATAATTTTTTATAAGTGTTATAATCAATAAGAGGTCAAAGATTATGAATAAAATTATGATCTGATAGCTAAACTTGAGGCTATTCAAATACTTCTAACATATGAAACACTATTAAATTTCAAATTATTTCAAATGGATATGAATTATTCATTTTTAATGTATATGTATAGGAGTATGTTTATATAGAACAACCCCTTTTGAAAATACTTAAATTCAAGAAAATGTTTTTAAACTTACCATGACACTTTACAAACTCAAATAATCCCCTAGATCCTAGCATGATAGGTTAAGTAGATTTTTTCTATAATATTATTTTTCTAATCAAGATGTAGATCCAACACTTTTTATAAAATAAGTGTCTAAAAATATTATTTCATTAACAATCTATGTTGATTAAATTATGTTCATTTCAACTCAAAATTCATTAATATATTCCTTTTAAGATCTAATAAAATCTGAGTTTGAAATGAGTATGATGAGTGAGTTAACATATTTTCTATGTTTTCAAATTTCATAAAAATCAGAATAAACTATTCTATCTCAATATAATTATATAAATGTCTTTTTTACAAAATTAAGATATGAAAAATACTAAAATCGTTATTACTTCTCCCAAAACCTCAAATATGTTAGATATTAATGAAGTATTAAATCCAATTGATCAAAAGATACTTAAATTTATGATTGTATGTTTACATTAGTTAATAGTTGGTCATACAAATTTAATGTTTTCTATATTATTATGTGAAATATATCAATAAAATTCAAAATATTCCCTTCCTAAAACTACTAACTGGATTTTTTGTTATCTTAAGGGAACTATGGATTTAGGTTTACATTAATATTTTGGAAATTATTTTGAATCAAAAAGTTTTTCATATTATATCTTTGGTGGATGTAAAATAGATAGTAAAGTAACTTTTGAAACCTTACATTCTTAGAGGAAGATTTAGTTTCTTGGTTTTGTAATAAATAACACTCATCATAACTTTTCACTACTGAAGTCAAATATGTGTCAGTTGAAAGTTGTTATGATCACGTTTTGTGGATGCAACACACAGTTATTTACTATGGAATGAGTTTGAGTAAAAATAAAATATTTTTTCACAACACTAGTTCTATTCCATTAAGTAAAAACCCAGCACATCACTTGGGATATAATAAAATAGATATTAGAAATAATATAATTTTATATCACACAAAAAAAAGATATATCATTTTACAATTCATCGGAATACAAGAATAACTTGTAGAAATATTTTCTAAACCTATTTGATAAAATATATTTTAATATATTGGTCATATTAAAGTAATGATCAATATAAAATGATAATTTATATCTACTTCACATTTACCAATATTTTTAGATTAATTAACTCATTCTCAAAAGGGGAGTACAAAGGTTTTGTTTTTCTAAAAAAATTGGGTTTTAGTTTTTTTTTTTAAACATTTTTTCTAAAAAAATTTTTTCTAAACTTTTTATCAATTAGAATTATACTTTTTCGAAAAGTTTTTATTTCCAAACTCAAAAATACTCAATAATATTTTTCAGAATAAAAATTTATTTCCAAAATTTTACAAAGATATTTTTTTATAAAGTATATTTGATTCGTTTTTTGTTAGAAAAACCATGATTAACAGGTTACTCATACCAAAAGTAAATTTCTACTCCAAGAGTTATTTTTATAATCTTTTTTTATAATCATCAATCACTTTATTATATCTATGATATTTTACATATTCTTTTAGTTTTAAAAATATTAAATTTTTTATACATTTTTATAGTATATTTACTCAAAAAATATGATATTCTGATGAATTATTTTCAAAAAAAATTAAGTTTTTGTAATTACAATTGAATCATTCTTAGAATAAATCTCAATAATTAGATCAATTTTTTTTATTTCAGTTTGATCCATTGGATTTGATGGAATTTAAACTAT
Organism: Viscum album; assembly: GCA_963277665.1. Lineage (NCBI taxonomy): Eukaryota > Viridiplantae > Streptophyta > Magnoliopsida > Santalales > Viscaceae > Viscum > Viscum album. Next base: position 308,675,467 of record OY728150.1, on the reverse strand, counting down.
CTTCCTTGCGCCTATATATAATGTGTGATTCACCCATTTCCCACATTTAACTTCTATTTTTCATTCTCGATGCAAGGAACCTGTTTAATTGCTCAATATAGAATTTTTTCATTCAACTAATCAATTTCTTCACTCCGATCTCTGGCACCATATTTGAGTCAAATGGAATAGTAGAAGATTTTTTGAAGCATGTAGTTATAATATAAATATTGATTAAAATGGCGTAGAATGAAAAGTATGATTCAATTTTGTAAAATGTTATTACTTTTAAAGGTTGGGGGAAAATATGTGTTGAAAAAGAGGATTTTCACAAAAAAAATATCTAGAAATCGATAGAGAATTTTTTTTCTTTAGTTAAATTTGATATATAAGAATATAACGAACTAATTTGTTTATATTTTATAGGAAGTTACAAGAATTCCTATCAAAAAGGTGATGAGTCAATAGAATTTACATTAGAAGGATAAACATATCTTACTTCACATAAGATTAAAAAGAATCAAGGAATTTTCAATAAGCTAAAATAAGAAGATTCATTTTTAATACTAATGAAAATGTTAGGAAATTAATTCATTTAACTCTAAATGTTATAGTAGTAACCCTTTATATGCATGGCTACTTGATACTAAAAAATGGGTACAATGATTCTTTTAAAGTACTCAAAAGTTTAATTTCTTAATTTTTAGTTAACATGAGATAAATTAACTTTGTCAATTTTGTTTTCTTATCGATAAAATCTATTTAGAATACATCGATTAAGTCCATAATACTCATTTATCCATGTTTTATTAACAAAATCCTTGAAATTTTCATTGAGGTTTTCCAAATCAACAATTAAACATATGAACTTAGAGAAATAATTTCTCTAATTGGTGAGGAAACAATGGAAGAAATGAAATTGGTTTTTAATACTAAGTTAAAGAATCTTTTGGATAAATCCAAAAAGGTTGTGTTCAATGTAGAAATAGTAAAAAAGGAAGTAGTGAAAGAGAAGTGGAAATATAACTCCTCTCCATAAAAAGAAAAAAATAAATAAAAACAAATGTCTGGTGAGGATTTTAGAATACTGATGGAACATAAAGCTCAAAAGAAAACAGGAGACCCTAAATTCATACTAGATAAAGTTGAAACATTAGTATTAAAGATAAGAAAATATAATGAGATAAAATAAGTTGAAATGAAGATGAAACAAAAGAAAATATTATTTGATGCAATGGTGATAGATAACTTATTGAAAGGTGAAAAAAAGAATCTGTTAATCAATATATAACAATATATCCTTTATCAATAGTCAAATTTGTTCCAGAGTCAAGGAATCTCTCTGTTAACAATTAAAATATACCTGAACCATCAACACAAGAATGTGTAGAATTTTTGAAACCTATACCATTCCCATAGTCAATGGAGAAAAGTGAAAAAGGAAAATAATTTGTGAAAGATATTTAAGTTAAAATGTTATCTCATGTATTGGTATCAAAATTTATTCAGAAATTAGTTCAGAAGAAGAAAAAGAAATCAGTTTAGAAAGTAAGAATGATAGTCTTAATAACTATGAGTAAGATATAGAAACAATTATAATAATAAGTATTAAAAGTAAAGTAATAATGGTAAGTAATAGAAGGATAAGGAAAAGGAGAATATAGATCATCATAATCATCTTTTACATCTAAATTAATTTTGACATAATCTGATAAAAATCCTCTTCTTGATCTTTTGGTGGAAGTTCATAATTCATTAAAAAAGATGAATTTTAAGCTCATCATTCAAATATAAAATTATCAAAAAAAACTTTGAGATCAACAAAGATGTTTATATTGTAAAACTTTTATATGGTTAAAGAGTATAAGTAAAAGAAAATTCATATATTATACCTTATCAACAACACATTTCATTAGACAAATCAATGCCATTAGACTCATCGGTAACAAAAACAAAGAAGAGTATTGATTACATTATTAAGACTCTAAAATAGATTACTAAATCAATTCAATATCATCCTACTATTGAAGCAATATGTAAACATATTTAGAATAGTTTTAAGAAGAATCTAGAGTCATTAAAGTTATTTATAATGTCAGTGATTCAGAATGAGGCTGGTATCAAATGTTTCAATGGAAAATATAAGTCTCACAAAAAAAAGATTCAATAAGATTGTTATGTAGATGAGGTGAGTTGATGGCGATATAAAGGAATATGATGATAATATATTATAAGTCAATAAAGTAACATTTGATATTCTATATTCATTTTAAAAGTTATCATCCAATGGATTAGATAAACTAATGTTTATGGAACAATTCAAAGATATAAAAATTTATCAGAATGAGTAAGTATTAGAATTAAAAGGTGAAATTCAAAATTTAGAAGAAAATATCATATTCCAACAGTTTGAGGAAGAGTCACTAAGGATAATGGAGGAAAATTATAAGATAATTGTTCTTGAATAAGAGGATCGAGTTTTGTAGGAAGATATTTAAAGGTTATTAGTAAAAGAATATAGGATAGCCAATCTTGGAAAATTAATAACCAAATATTATAAGGGTCATTATGATTTGAATAAATTAAAGGTAATTTTCAGGATGATGTATACGAAATAATATTTTTTTTACATTTTAACTCCTCGTGTATTTTGAACATTTTGAATGAAATGTTATTTTGAATGAATTATTTTCCAAACAATTATTTTCTGAATGTTTTCCAATTTCATTTGGATTAATATTTTTTGTAATTATCTTAGATTAATAGTTATTGAAAAAACAATATCGTATATTGAATTTATAACATTTCATAAGTATAAATTTTATTTCCTTATTCCTTTTTTGAAATCAGAAATGGGGAGAATTTTGGGAGAATTTATTTACGGAGGAAAATTTATCCAAACGGAGAGAAATATTTTTATTGGGGGAAAAAAATATAAGGATGATATTATATTGAGGGGGTATATGAAGTTATAATATTACTATTAGATCCAATATGTTGAAAAAAAATAAGTCATTAACTCATGGGGAGGTAAAATATATTAAAGGAAGATATTACTTAGGAATTATATATTTTAAGTTATTAAAAAATGGGTTGTAAGTATTTTGAAGTTAATAATTTTTCCTTACAAGTGTTTTGTTTTTTCTTTCCAAAAAGAGTGAAATTGTTGAGTTAAATTTATTAATTTTTACTTTTCCTTTCCTTAGTTTTGAAAATTAAAAACACTTCAATACTTTCCTAAAAAACTATTTTACTAACTTCATATATCAAAATTATTTTAGAATTTTTTTTAGAGAAAAATTATTTTCTAAAAAATAATGAAATAGTTCTAATATAAAATTAATAATGAAAATTTATTCTTCAATATATTCCATCAAACTCATTATACATTGGGTACATCAGACTAAACAGATATATTTCTATTGGATAGACTAGTGTTATTTCTATCAGGATAACAAATATATAATACATCATACTAATAATAGATTAGTTCCATAAGACTGACTATTATATAGTTTATTGTACTGAAAAACAATAGTATATTTCATTGGTTTTTTCATAGTTTATATTTATAGTAATTAGAATTAATTATATCTGATGGAATAACTTAAAACATTGTAATATTGGTCATCAAAACAAAATTAGATGGAAGCATTTTTCTAAGATGTCAAGTGAAAAACATCCAAGGCCTTTACAACCAACGCTTAGAATCATATAAATATTACCATTGGAGGAATGCATATAAATAGAAGTGAATTTGAGGATATGGAAGATGATGCATTTCCAAATCAACATGTCTGATATTTTTCTCTACTTGAATATATCATTCTTAATATTTTTAATTTCTTAGAGATTTATATTTATAAGGAATTTGTGTGAGGGTTGAAAATTCCATTAATAATTTTACTTTTTTATTCTCTTATTTTGGTCATGGATTAGATCAAGGGATTTTAGGGTTAGGAATGAGGGTTAATCCTATCCATTGGATCGAGGGATTTTGGTGTTGAGAAGACAGAGCTAACATTAATCATTGTATCGAGGGATTCTAGGGTTTTGGAAGATAGATCCATTCTCGGTTTTCTAATCAACTAATTTTCTGGTGTGGAAATACAAACCTTTATAGTTAGGCTTAAAACTATGGATATTTAAAGTATAAATTTATGAATTCTATAATTCCTATGGTTAAATATTAGAATTATTTTATAAATATTTTATTTCATTCTTACATTATTAAAATGTTTTGTTTTAAATGTTTATACAAATTTACTTTTCACTATGAATTTATATTAGATAGTTATTATTACTAATCATTCTAATAATAGTTTTATCGAACTGTATTTGAGACCGATTAACTAAACTATTTTATTAGAAAACTTATTGATTTGATAAAAAAACTCTCATCATCAGATGAATTATGATTCTAATATTTTTAACTAAAAACTCTTATGATTAAGAAGATATTTAATATTCATGGTATGGTTTTCAAATGTTATTATCGTGTTTTCATACACTTATTTGTATGTTATTCTTATATATATAACTTTTTTACCCTTACTGAGCATGTAAGCTCACTCTTTTATATGTTTTGTTTCCACTGGTTAAGAAGAAATGTATTATGTATGATATTTCTATGAATGGTTATATTTATGAAGATCATAGTAGGAGATGATTTAGTTTGCCTATAAACTAGTTGTTTGTGTTTCGAATCTTCCAAAAAAAATAAACTATTATGGACCTCAGGCATATGTTTGTGTAATGTAATGAATATTCATAAAATATTATATAATATCAATGTATGATAATCCTACATTACTATATTTTCAATTCCCAAAAAAGTTATGCTACACACAAACCTTATATGTGTTATTCCATATGAACTTCAGACTTCCCTTTCACACTTTTCAACTGCTAGTTTTATTATCACTTTTTATGATATGGGTTTTCAATAAAGTAATTTTTAAAAGTAAAACCCTGATTATCGATCCCAAGTCAAAAATTATGAGGATGTAATTTATAAAAGGAGGGAGAATGTATTAACCCAGGTAATGATAAAATAGAATATTTTAATATTTATCAGTATTCCATAATTATGTTGTTATATTCATTATAAATATATTATTTAATTCTTGAAATAAAAAATGAAATGGTTTTATTAAACTAATTTCTAATAAGATTTTATTTAAAAGTATAATTTTAAAATTATAGAAGTTAAATTTAAAAAAAAAACTTATTTTTTAATTCATCATTCCAAAATTATCTTAAGATGAATTTTTGAGAGTTTTCTTAAAATATTGATTTTTTGTAGAATAGTGAAAAATACTAATTTTTTTAACTCTATTTTATTTTATAGTATATACATGGTAAAACTAAGTTATAGATTAGTTTTAAATTTTAATTAAATCTTTTTGAATTAAAATAATACAAATATTTATTTTGAAATGGATTTTTTAATTTAATATAATATTAAAAAATTGTATATTTAAATGGCTAATTTTTTCAAAAAACTCTTTTTTATTGTGTATTTCCTTTTTAATTTTAATTTAATTTCTACTGATTTTTTGTTTTGAATTTTTAAAAATTGATTCTATATTTTTAATTCATGGTAAACAAATTATTAAATAACCCCCTTTTATTTTTTGTCAATATGAATAGTAAACATAATAATTTTAGTTCCATGGTAAAAGGTGAATTATATAATTTATATTAAAAAATGAAATTAACAATTTAATGACCCAAAAACATACCTTAATATGATTGGATATATGTATATATAAACCATAATCATCCAAGTGTATAATTTTTGACATTTTCGGGCCACTTGGATGAGATTATGACCTTTATAGTATTTTATTTAAACAAATGTCAAACATGTCACACTCTTATTTTTAATAAGACTAATATTTTTAATATTATTTTATATAGAGAATAAGTTAGAATATATTTTATTATTTTTAAATATATAAGATTTATCTTTGTCATGGTAATTTGATTTGAAATTTTAGTTCTTAAATAATTACCTTCAATCCTTGTACAATGTTGAGAGAGAAATTATTTAAATAATGGAAAAATAAAATAAATGTAATTAAAGATTTTAAAAATAAATATAATTTGAGATAAAAATTTTAATAATGGAATTTTAAAGATGAACATGAAATGATAAGGATATAATAAAATATTTTTTCCAAATTTTACATGCTTTCTTGATATTACTATTGTCTATGTAATGAATAGTTCTAAAAATTTACATAATCGATATTTTATAGTAATGGGTTTTTTATTAAATGATATAAAATTCCTAAAAATAATATATTTTGTCAAATTATTATGATAAGGATTCAAATATAGACTAGGTTCATTTATGTTTAGTTTTTTATTTTATAGTAATTATATTTACCCTCAATGTCTAAAAATTCATGTTGTCATGGTAAAAGTTAAAGGGGTTAAAATCAAAAGAAAAGGATAGTTATATAGAAAAAACACGTCTTTTTTTTATTTTATCAGGTTATTTTTATCCAAACACATTTTATATTATAAGTAAATCACATTGGATTCATTTGGAGATTATTATTAATATACATTAATTTAATATTTTCAGAAATGTCTAGGGTGCCCCTCCCCTCTCTTACAAAAGGGAACCTCTTCTTCTCAATCCTTTATTATTAAAAATATTTACCCAAAACTTTTACTAGAATCCCACCAATAATTATAATGGGATTTTTTAGGCATTATTCCTATCATATAGGACTTAATATGATAAGTACAAGAGGTTTTCCAAATAAGAAGTATAGTTTTTATCTGCATGTTTTTGTTTTTACTTCTTCCATGTCCCTCATTCCTAATTAAAACATTATTTTATAATAAAAACAATATCATACATATACCAAGGTGTTTTTATGTTAATGTAAAAACCTATATCCATCTACTCTTTCATTAATGGGAAAACAAAATCATCATTCATGTATACGATATACTACCCCCTCACGAACTTATGTAATTCATTTTCCATCACTTTTTCTAAAGATGGGTTATAATGATGGAATTAATGTTTTCATATGATATTAATTTCATATATATCATTATAAAAATGTAATATTTTTCTATATCTTTTATTTCCATTCACCATAAAATTATAGCGTCATTCGTTCGTACGTTTTGACTACCATCTTCATGAAGTGATGTGATTTTTTTTCGTGAACATGTCACATTGATGATATATCTAAGTATATTTATATGAGTAATGTTTTATTTTTGATATTGTTATCATTATTTAAATATAAAATAATACTTACCCACTTTTCTTAAATATTATTGAAAAATGTAAATGTTACTCATGCATACATACGACCTACGGTAACCATGATTGTAACGTATTTCATTTTTCAGGACAATATTAAATGTATAATTATTACATGGCACATAGGCCTTAGAGGAATTAATTGCCCGTAGGCTTCAAACATTACATACAACCCAGACTAACTACTTGGAACTGCTCCTCCCCAGCATCTTCATCATGAAATCATCTCTCCACCTTCGCATGGTTGTTCAGCTAGGCATTCCCATGCATGCACAGGCTTGTCCCGATGGAAGGTGTCATACCCTATCATTCTTGCAATCATTTTAGCTTCTATTGTGGTGAAATCTCATTGCTCATCCTCCTTGTAGAGCTTGTTCTTTGTAGGTTCTCTGGTTTGCATCTGCACTTAAGGTGGGTTGAAGGCCATGAGGTGGCCCTAAGGCCTTACTGACCCGATGGTTTGGGTGGCCCAAAGGCCTTAAAGGACTCAGGGACCAAATCGGTGGCCTGAAGGCCCATGTTTAAATTTTTACATAATGGGTTCAATGGAATATTTTTTTATTTTTCCAAATGATCTACTTTTGGTTTTTTCTGAAAAATAAATAAGAAATGTTTTTTAACTAATTTGGAATGAGCATATTTTCCTACCATCATGACACCTTAATGAGTTCATGTTTCTATTATAATTTACTATGGTTATTTTCAAAAAAAATCTGTACTATATAAATAGGTTTAATATTTTAATAATTATTTTAAATTTAAAATGGTATTTTGTTATTTAAAAGTGTTTTTCATAAAGGTTTTAAAGAATTTTTCAATAGTTTTTTTATGAAAAGTGAAACCATAAAGTGTTTTATTAATTTTATGGTACTTTATAATTGTATATGTAATGTGTGATCTCTATACAACTTATTAGTAGGGTGGAGACCCATTATAGCTGACAGGTGAGCTCGCTATAGCTTATACATTGGGTGCGTCGAGATAATATCGGGTGAGCCCATTATAACATTGGTTATTCCCAGATAAAACTCCAATGCATTGAGTAATGTACCTTCTATTTTGAGGCTATAGATATGGATTATTCAATGGGTTTCTCTTATATATTTAACTGGGATCTAGTAATTTATGAAATGGTTTTAAAATGGGTTTTGAAAGCGTTGCTCCATGTCAAAAAATTGGTTTTATTTTATTTTTATGGGGTTTAAATGTTTTATTTGATAAATGAGTGTGTGGGTTGTTCTTGACTATATTTTCAATTTCATACACTCAAATGTCTCTGAAGATAATGGTTTACATTACATGGGTTGTCATGTTTTTCACTGAACTAAAGGTTTTATTTATTTTTATGTCCCATATAAGTTTTTTGACCTGATCCTATATTTTTAAATTTTTCTCATAGGGTTTAAGGATGGGTAAAGTAAAATAAGAGGTCAATATTAAAGTTGTGATGATTTTTAATGAAAATAAATCATGTTATATTTTACAAGATTCATATTTTAAAAAATGTTAATTGAGTAGAAGCGTGTACTTTATATTATATGAGTTGTTATATATGATTTACCACATAATTCAATAAAAATATAAAACAAAAAAATCCTTAATATTATAAGAATGTAAATACTAGTTCAAAGACAACTGAATATATAATTCTTCCAGCCATGTCCTTATATTATCCACAATAATTCCTATGAATCTTGAGAAAAATAATGCATTGAAGGATAAAAAATTCAGTTTTAGTTATCATCAAATTGAATATTTAGAGACATTATGTCTATTCAGTGAAGTGTGATATTAATAATGGTAATAAAATTCTAAAGTAAATATTCATAAAGAATGAAATCCAAATATTCCATTGAAGATGGTTAGATATTACTGTGGACAATGATATCATTATTCATTAACATTTTTTAAAGGAAAATGAAGTGATTGATTCTCTATGTAGAAAATTTCGTGGGTCCTTATCGATGAGGATGATTTAAAATGATTCAATAATCATATAAATAAGAAGGATGTCCAAGGGAATAATATTGAGAGGGAAAAAATCTTAACATTCTCAAATTATTTCTCAATCATCCTTCTTTAAGATGACTAATGATGCTAAAATTGATAATGTGGATGTATGAAATAAGTTAATAGCCATAAAAAATGGAAAAATATCAAATCTCAATATTAAAGAAGAAGAATTCATATGAATTGGGATATTTTTTTTTGTACCATATGAGGTTGAGATAAAGAATGATATATTCAATGATACTCACAGCTTGACATTCTATTCCAAATAAAGGAGAACAAAGATAAATAAAGATCCATGAGATTGTGTTTTATTGGTTGATATGATGATTGAAATTGGATAATATAAATTAAATTTCTTGGTATTATAATGGATAAAGATATAATTATTAAAGTACGAGAGTATGATGTAACCATTACCCATACCAACGTGCTAATGGGATAACATAACACTATCCATAATCATGGGTCTCCAATAGTCATATGGAGGAAATAGTTCTATAGGAGTTATAGTGAATCATCATATAATTCTTTTTCACTTAATATATATTTAGGAAAACGTATCACCTGACCATCCATTAAGGATATCCATTAGATAGGTCATAATGTTTCATGGAACACCATTATAGATTGTATCTGATAGAGATTATAAATACATCTAAACATTTTTGGAGGGTCTGTAACACTGCTTGAATAAATAGTTAATCTTTAGTAATTCTTATTAGCACATGAATAATGTTAATTATGTAATGATAATCCAAAACTTGTGGATATGCTGAGAAACTCATTTTTTTTACTACAAAGGATGAAGGGATCGTCACATTCTTCTTATCAATTTTCCATTCAATAATAGCTTTTAGTGATGCATTTAGACTGCTCTATATGAATCTATATATGATAATACATTTGCTACTCTCTCATTAATATATATTTTTTTGGTAAAGTCACTTATTGAGGATAGTATTAGAAGACATGATGATTGAGAATGTCCATTCCATTCAACAAAAAAACAACAAAAAATATAGTCGATTTCAGAGTTATGCTTGCAATCATCAATGAAACATTGCTTTTGACATTTGAATAAAGTTTTTTCTTCATATATCCAATTAGAATATAGTTTTGAGGCTTGGAAATATGGGAAATTAATGTCCCTAATACATTGGCCTTGTCAAGATCCTTAAAATCATTTTAATAGTTTCCTTTGACTAACACTCCTAATAAAAGTTTCTCAAGTATATATCGTGTTTCATATACCCCAACAGAATCCAGATGTTGCAATGGTGGGGAATAATATTATTATGGGGAGAATAAAATAATGATCTTTGTTCATAGAGAAAATATTCAACAAAATATGATATCTATTAATTTCAATGTAGTATAAGAAACTAATAGTACAAAGATGCAACATTTGGAATCAGAGGATGTAATTATTTAAAAGTACCCTAACATAATACAATCTTTGAATTTGAGTTCAAATTTAAAGGATGATAGTTCTAAAATGGAAGAATGTAACAACCCACAAATTGTCCTTATAAATTTTTTGTCCTAAATATATCTAGGTTTCACATTAATGTATGAGCTATAATATAAATCACATTCACCCGATAAGATAAAATTGACATTATTTTATTTCATATATATATGTATATATATGTATGAATGATAGTTACACATTATAAGACTAAAAATTATACAATAGATAAAAAAGTTATTATGAATGATAATATATGAAATAAATATGTATCTTGTGATTCTAGAAATATAAATTACACAAAAAAACAATATAGATAATTTAAAAACTATCAGAAAATATATTTGAATTTTTTAAATAAAAAATGAATAAACATTAGTAGAAATTGTAGTTAATGAAAGAAGTTATCAAAATTATTTTATTTGATAGTCCTCTAAGAACATTATAAATGAGATATATCCATTCGAAATATGACCATTGAAATAATAATCTTAACATCAAATTATTAAACTAGTCGTTTGAATATTCAAATGAGTATTAAGTTAACTGATGAGTTATCATTATAAAAACAATTATAATGATTTTAATATTTTAAAATATGAACCAAAATGACAGTGTACATTTACTCAATTCATTTTACAAACTACGTGTATATGTGATTTTTTTAGTAAAATAAACGATTTAATATTAAATAAAAAAGTATTTTCAAAGGAATAAAATATTTAAATATCCAAATTTAGACATTTATTTTATTTAAATGGATTTAATTATTGGAATAAGAAAAATTAATTATATAATGATGAATTATTTTTAATGTTTAAATATATTAAAATACTAAGTTGCATAGTGAAATTTGATAAAATACAATATTTTACATTGTAACATAAATATGTTATTATTTTTCATATTATAATTGATAACCCATGTAATCCTCAAAATAAAATATCATATTATTTATATATATTCATTTTTTTATTTCTATTAAATATAGGTTTATGAATAATTTTATAAAAAAATCAATTAAAAAATGAAAAGTTTGATTTAATTATTTTTTTCCCATGAATTACATGGTTTTAATTAAAAGATAAATTTCATGATTATAGAAATATAATTTGAAAAAATATAATTTATTTTCTTAACTACCCTATCAAATATAGATTAAGATTATTATTTTTTGGATTTTATGAAAATATTTATTATTGAGTGAATAGTGAATATAGATGCTTTTTAGAAAAATTACATTTATTGTCGTTAAATTAAGTAGTTTAATAATTCCATTATTTTCTGGGTTTTTATTTAATGTAACAAAAAATATTTTTTTATAGAATCTGAAAATTTCGATTGGAATCGACATTATATTTTATTTTGGTATATGATCATTTTTATACATAAAATAGAACTTTTGAAAAAAAAACATTGTGTTTTGTGCACTTACATTAAATTTAATTTCTATAAATTAAAATAAATTAACATTTAGAAATGGATTCACAAATTTGAATATAGTGGTTCAAATTTTGTAATGAGTTCAATTTCACTTTTTTCATTTTGAATAGTGACCGGTAAAAATGTGTTATGTTAGAAAATAGTAAATTAGGTTAATTAATGTGAAAAATAAGTGATCTGTTAAAAAAATATCTTAATTCATATTGAATGAAATATTTCAAACCATAACACTTTATCTTCAACATTTTATAGTTTTAGTGGCATGTTACTATGATTATATCTTTATAAATATTTAATGTTAAGAAAAATTACAATCGTGCATCTCCCCTCACTTATCAAAGTGAACCTCCTATCCTCCATTCGTCACACATATTGTATACTATTTTATGGTAATAAACTATCCAAAACTCTCCCAAGTAACCCTACACACATTCCAAATGACATTTTCTTCTCAAAATACTAATCCTAAATAGCATAAGGTTTATGAAAAATAAATATATCTAAGGAGAAGATATAAGTCACCGATAAACTATTTAATGTTTGTTTCATCTTATACCTCCATAAAATCAACTTCAACCATTATAAAATAATAACCTCATTATCATAAAGATAATGGTATTTTATTACGATTATAATATAGCTAGTTTTCTTCTCATTTTTTATCTTATGAGAAATGAAAACAATGATTTTGTGTATGTGTGAGCTACCACCTCTAAAAAGTGATATGTTTCATCTTTCATCACCATATAATTTATTATATTAAAATGATTGATAAAATTAATATATATTATATTTTGAAAAATTATTTGTTGGTCGGAGTGGACACTCAAGGGGGGTGAATTGAGTGTCAATTAAAATTTCTGTTAAAAATATTTCTATTAAAATCCCCCAAATTGAAAAACAAGTTAAACTGTAGTGAATTTATACAGATTATAAATGTTCAATTAGTTTCTGAAAGATTGATTAGGTCTCAGTTAATTTAATCAAGTGATTAAATTAACTTTTGAAACTAACTTACTAGTTCAGAATAAGTATAAACACTTGCTAGTTTAGCTATCAAAGTAACATTAAAACAAATAGTATTTCAAAATAATTAGCAGCGGAATATTCAATATAGTTTATAACCAAAATAGATAAGCACAATAGTTTTTGAAATAAGAGGTTCAGTCTCAATCCAAGACTTAGTCCTCTCAAAAAATTTATATAAATTTGATCCATACCCTGGATCAGTTTAAACAACAGTACAAGAGACTTTCTAGTTCCTAAGACCTCTACCATAGTTATACGTGGGAAAACAAATGATAAAAATAGCACACAGGCTTTCTAGGTCCTACATGACCTCTACTACTATCCTTAGTGGGATACAAGAAAGTATGGAAAGATTTGTGTGAGGATTTAGTATCCTCCAGTTTAGCACAGGAGTCAGAGTGTGTGTAAATTATACAGAGTACACACACTGCTCGAAAAAGAAAATAATAAATCACTTAGAGAGAGTATATGAAAGTTTAGAATGATCTAGTGATAAGTAGTGCAGCTCTGGACTCCTTCGATTCAGCAGAAATGCTTCTGAGTCCTTCTCTGGTTTTTGTGTAGAAACACAGAGTGTCGTGGTTCTCCTTATTTCACTTCCAGTGTAAGTGTTCAGCTCGAGTGTGAGTAAACGTTATAGCCCTTGAACTTCTTCTTTGAATTTATGTTCTTGATAAGTATGATATTTCTTCATGTGTTCTTTTTTTCAGGTATGTGCGTGCATGGAAGAATTCCCTTTTTTCCTCTCTTTCTTGTATTGTATGTTGTGTCTTTTTACTACAGATCGATCTTCCTTATATTCCACGAGATATGGTAATAGGAATGATTACCTTTTCATAGGTAAGAGGTAAAGTTCCCTGACATGCCAACAACTAACATTAAATATCATTAATTACATCAAAAACATCAAATATGACCATTGGAATTAAATATGAGTTAATAGAAATTCAAACAGTTTTTTATGACTATCGGTGAGTCATGAGATCAGTGAGTCATTTTGAATCTGCATCGATTTCGGTAGGTCATGATCATCGGTATTGATAGCTCCTTAGATCATCGGTATCGGTAGCTCCTTTGATCATCGGTATCGGTAGGTCCTTTGATCATCAATATCGGTAGCTGCCATCAGTGCGACCGTTGCCATCGGTGCGACCGTTCATCATCGGTGTGACCGATCATCATCGGTGCGACCGTTCATCATCGGTGCGACCGTTCATCATCGGTGCGACCATTAATCATCTATACGACTATTCATCATCGGTGCGACTGTTCATAATCAGTGCGATTGTTCATCATCGGTGCGACCGTTCATCATCGGTGCGACCTTTCTTCATCGGTGCGACCATTCATCATCGGTGACTCTGGAAAATAACTAACGGTGACTCAAAACATGGAATTTTCACAAAGTGTCTATTCAGTCTAGAATACTTTCGGGTCAACAGTAAAACATAAAGTAACATAGATAAACAAATGTAGACATGATTTAAACATATATAAACACATTTAGAACAATTTGAACAAAATACTAAATTTTCATAAATAAAACAATGATTTGGGATTATTAAAATAACAATCTCACAGAGAGTTCTACAATCTCCCCCTTTTTGATAATCACAAATAAATGGCATAAATGAATAGAGAAGATAGTATGTCATTCAGTATGCTCCCCCTATATAAAAAAATTCCAAAAGATAAGACAAGGTTAGAATAACATAAGTCATTCTCCCCATCTAATATAAATCAGATAATACGATTCATTCTCCCCCTTTCATCATTTCTCCCACTTACACTACGGGAAAAATCACTATTTGCGACGGGTTATTTACGGCGGGATTTCATCACCCATCGCAAATAGTTTGGCGCGTCTTGCTCGCCAAACCACGCAGGTGTATTTGCGATGGGTCCCGTCGCAAATACCTGGTGGCGGTCAATACCTTTTTGTGACGGGATGTCGTTCCATCGCAAAATGACTGTCGGTAAGTACTATTTGCGACGGGTCCCGTCACAAATGACTTTTTAACCGCCAACTGTAATTAATGCGGGAGAGGGTAATTGGGATGGGCCCCGTCGCAAATACCACCATTTGCGACAGGAATCCCGTCGCAACTAATCTGACCTATATATACCCTCATCCGTTTTTTTCTCAAATCATTCAACTCTTGCTCTCTTTCTCTCTTCATTCTTCAGTTTCAATGTGAATTTTTTTTTGTTGAAGTTTTGTATACCAGATAAATCGGAGGGCGTCAATATCTTCAGAATATCAAAGTTTAAGGTATTTATATTTTATTTTTTTTATATTTATTTTATTTTTTTATGTTAATTTTAATTGTTGTTTATTAGTTCTAATTTAATTAGATTTCAATTGTTTTTTATTCATATTTAGTTTTACTAAGAAATTGATATTATTAGTTATAATTATAAATTATTAGCTATAATTAATATTAATTAGATATAATTAAAAATAATTACATATACTTAGCAATAAATAGTTATAATTAGCAATAAATAGTTATAATTAGCAATAAATAGATATAATTAGAAATAAGTTGATATAATTAGCAATAACAAGATATAATTAGGAATAACTAGATATAATTAGGAATAACTAGATATAATTAGGAATAACTAGATATAATTAGGGATAAGTAGCTATAATTAGGAATAATTACATATACTTAGCAATAAATAGTTATAATTAGCAATAAATAGTTATAATTAGCAATAAATAGATATAATTAGCAATAAGTAGATATAATTAGAAATAACTAGATATAATTAGGAATAACTAGATATAATTAGGAATAACTAGATATAATTAGGAATAACTAGATATAATTAGGGATAAGTAGCTATAATTAGGGATAATTATCTATAATTAGGGATAATTATATATAATTAGGGATAATTAGATATAATTAGGGATAATTAGATATAATTAGGGATAATTCTATATAATTAGGGATAATTAGATATAATTATGGATAATTAGATATAATTAGGGATAATTAGATATAATTAGGGATAATTAGATATAATTAAGGATAATTAGATATAATTAGGGATAATTAGATATAATTAGCCATAATTAGTAATAATTAAGAATAATTAGATATAATTAGGAATAATTAGTGATAATTAGCGATAATTAGCGATAATTAGGCATAATTAGTGATAATTAGGAAAAATTAGAGATAATTAGCGATAATTAGCCATAATTAGCCATAATTAGGCACAATTAGGCACAATTAGGCACAATTAAGCACAATTAGGTACAATTACCAACAATTAGGCACAATTAGCAACAATTAGCAACAATTAGCAACAATTAGCAACAATTAGCAACAAGTAGGAACAATTAGGAACAATTAGGAACAATTAGCAATAATTAGAAATAATTAGCAATAATTAGCAATAATTAGCAATAATTAGAAATAATTAGCAATAATTAGCAATAATTAGCAATTATTAGCAATAATTTGCAATAATTTGCAATAATTAGCAATAATTAGCAATACTTAGGAATAATTAGAAATAATTAGGAATAATTAGAAATAATTAGGAATAATTAGCAATAATTAGGAATAATTAGCTATAATTAGGTATAATTAGCTATAATTAGGTATAATTAGCTATAATTAGCTATAATTAGCAATAATTAGCAATAAGTTGCAATAATTAGCAATAAGTAGCTATAATTAGAAATAATTAGCAATAATTACCAATAATTAGCAATAATTAGCAATAATTAGCAACAATTAGGAATTAAAAAATTTATATTATCGATATTTACAAAAAAACAATATAAATATTATTAAAATATTAAAAAAATTATAAAATATTAAAATTATCAATATTCACAACAGGTTTTTCTCCATTCTTAACATGTTCAAATCTCAAAGGGTCTCCAACTGTCAGGTCATGCGCAATAAAATGTTTGTGTCAGCCATGTCCAATGTAAACTCTATAATTGTCCTTGCATGGTTGATCACCTCGCAAGTAGTGTCGCAATCAAACAAACCAAGTCATTCCCTTCTTATCTATAAGAATTATCTCACATGAACCTTTATATAGATCATTCTTCCTTGAAAATTTAAGGGAAAAATAATGATATCACCTTAAATTTTTAAGGAATAATGATCTATGTAAAGTGTCATGTGAGATGATTCTTAGAGATGAGAACATCATTACTTTGGTCATCCTATTGTAATACTACTTGCGAGATGATCAACCATGGAAGTAAAATTATAGAGTTTACATTGGATATGACTGACACAAACTTTTTATTGTGCATGACTTAACAATTGACGAATCCTTGAGATTTGAACATGTTAAGAATAGAACAATGTATGTTGTGAATATTGATAATTTTAATTTTTTATAAATTTTTTATTATTTTAATAATATTAATATTGATTTTTCGTAAATATTGATAATATAATTTTTTTATTACTAATAATTAGTAAACGAAATCTACTTGGATAATAAACAGAAATTTTTTAATCATCTCCACAACGATGATTACCAAATTTCCTTTCATTATTCAAGCAGTTTTCCTTTTTCTACGTATTGCTAAGTATAGCTAAATTAGTAATAAATAGTAATAATAAGTAATAATTTGTAATAATTAGTAATAATTAGAACAATTAGTAATAATTTGTGATAATTTGTAATAATTAGAAATAATTAGGAATAATTAGGAATAATTATCAATAATTAGAAATAATTAGCAATAATAAGTGTGAGAAAGATGCAATTAAATGAGCTGTCGGACAAAAGAGTAGTCGTCAATCCACTGCCAATTGTGTCGCCCTTAATTAATGATAATTATTAAGTAGTTGTAATTATTTATCTTCTTTTTCAGATAGTGTTTTTATAATTTCAAACTATTCAAAAACAGTGATGATTTTATATTTTATGTAGAAAAATATGGAATAAGGAAGTCTACATCAGTCATTATTAGATGATCGAGCTTGGATAAATCAGCACAGAAATCAAAATGGTTCTGGTTTAAATCCTGTATATATTGAGGGTGTTGAAGCTTTCTTAGCATTTGAAATATCAAAACCATAATATGTTTCAAAAGGAATAATTAAGTGTCCTTGTAAAAAAATGTGCTCTGAGAATGTTTGACACATTTGACAAGGTTGGGGGACAACTCTTGCAGTTTGTTTTTCAACAAGATTATGTTTTTTGGTATCAACAC
The DNA here is from genome assembly GCA_963277665.1 of Viscum album. Classification (NCBI taxonomy): domain Eukaryota; kingdom Viridiplantae; phylum Streptophyta; class Magnoliopsida; order Santalales; family Viscaceae; genus Viscum; species Viscum album. Next base: position 308,657,038 of record OY728150.1, on the reverse strand, counting down.
GGTGAATGCAGTTCCAGAGAAGATCCTAATAACCTGATTCTGGATCCATCACGATTTCAAAATTAGTACATGATGTTGCAGGTGCATCTGTGCAACAAACTGAAACTCACGATGATATTAATTTAACTCCTGAGTTGGCACCATCCGAATTTTATGAGTTGTTGAGCTCTACTGAGGATGCATTATATCCTTCTTGCAAGATAAGAAAATTAGAAGTAGTTTCAAAATTTATGGCTATTAAATCAGATAATGCAATGTCAAACAATTGTTTTGATCAGATATTTTCTTTGGTTAAAACACGGGTACCTGAAGGAAATGTGTTGCCTATAAATTACTATGAGATCAAGAGGCTGATTTGTAATTTGGGCCTTAGTTATCGGAAGATTCATGCATTTCCAAATGATTGCATCTTATATTCTGGCGAAAATGAGTCATTGGATATTTGTCTCACATGTGGACAATCGAGGTATAAAGAAGCTCAACCGGGGAAGTCTAGATCGATTCCAGTAAAATAGTTGATATATTTCCCCCTTACACCCAGGTTTCAACGTTTATTTATGTCTCAGAACACATCGTCAATGATGTCTTGGAACAAAACCAAGATTTCAACTGATAAAAGCTTAAATCCTCCATCTGATGGTGATTCATGGAAACATTTTGACCGTCTGCAACCATCTTTTTCTATAGAAGCCCGAAATGTGTGATTGGGTCTTTCTACTGACGGTTTTTGTCCGTTTGGTTATTATGGTAGTCAGTATTCATGTTGGCATGTCTTTATAACTCCGTACAATTTTCCTCCATGGTTGTTTATGAATGAGCCTTATATCTTTTTGACTATTAATCCCAGGACATCTGAAAAAGAATATTGATGTTTATTTGAAACCATTGATTGATGAGTTAAATGCATTGTGGAGTGATAGTGTTAATACATATGATGTTGCTACGAAACAAAATTTCATATTAAAAGCGGCATTGATGTGGATGATTAGTGACTTTCCGGCAAATGGAATTTTATCTAGTTGGAGTACACATGGTCTGAAATCATGTCTTTACTGTATAAAAGAAAACAAAGTCTTTATGTTGGTCAATGGAAAAAAATCTTTCTATTTTGATTGTCACCGTAGATTTATTCCAACCGATCATCCTTTTCGAAGGAACAAATCTTATTTCAGAAAAGGTACAATTGAAAGGGATGAACCTCCAAAGATGATTTCAGGTACAGAGTTAAAATCAGTTGTATTTTCATTACCCCTATCACATTTGGACTAACAGTAAACCAAAAAAAATTCATGGCTTTGGGAAGGAACATAATTGGATAAAACGGAGCATTTTTTGGGATCTTCCGTATTGGTCTGATTTTTTGGTCTGCCACATGTTGGATGTTATGCATATTAAGAAGAACCATTTTGATAATTTATTTCATACAGTTTTGGATACACCAAGTAAGACCAAAGATACTGTAAAGGAATGATTAGATCTTGCCCAAATTTTCAGGCGACCAGAACTTGAATTATTTGAAAATGTCAGATCATAGAGATTAATGAATCCAAAAGCAGCTTATACACTGTCCAAAGAGAGTCATTTATTATTTTGTCAGTGGATTTCAGATTTGAGACTTCCAGATGGTTATGCTTCCAATTTGGGCAGATGTGTTAAGAATGGTTATATTACTAGATTAAAAAGTCATGATTGTCATGTTATAATGGAAAGACTTATGCTGATTGGATTCATAGGTTTTCTGAATTCTATGATTTGGGATTCAATAACAGACATATCATATTTTTTTGAGACATTTGTGCAGTGACAACAGACTACGATGCGCTAAGAAAACTGGAAGAAGCTGTTTTTGTAATTATATGTAAAATGGAAAAAATATTTCCATCGGATTTTTTTGACTCAATGGAACATCTGATATTACATTTGCCACAGAAAGCTAAATGTGGAGGTCCAATACAGTTTCGATGGATGTACCCATTCGAGAGATGCATGCAGAAATTGAAGAAAAAAATACGTAACAAATCATCAGTTGAAGGCTCAATTGCTGAAGCTTATTTGCAAGAGGAAATTGCTTTTTTATTCTCTCATTATTTTGAATCTCAATATCCCTCAAAACAGAATCGCATGGGACGAAAATAGGGGAATGTTAATTAAAATGGACAATCAATTAACAGTTTTTAATCATCCAAATCTTGGTTTCGGTGGAGTTCATGAACGATGGCTTTCAGATGATGAACATCACAGAGCTTATACATACGTTCTTCTCAACTATGATGAAATGACATCATTTGTCATGTGAGTTCTTATATCACATATTTTATAATTTATGTTATAGTATTTAAACTTATTTTATTTGTAGGTTATATGATAATTATATCAAGAAACAACTTCCACAAATTACAGCAGCTACTCTTAAAGAACGTAGACAAAAAAAATTTCTCAATGGTTTCAAAAACTGGTAACATAAATTATTGATGGTTTAATATCAATTCTGTTTATTGTTTATTATATTGATAATTGATTTACAAATTTTCAGGTGTCTCAATATGCTGATAAAATTGATAAGTGGATGTGTATATTGAGTAACCCACCATCCAAAATGGTTAAATATTATAATGCATATGTGGTGAATGGTTTTAGATTTCATACAAATGCATACGGGGAATCAAAAAAACAATGAAAATTTGAGTTTTCTTGAGAGGATCACATCACATAGAAACTGAAGTTGACTTTTATGGAATTTTGGATGAAATTATTGAGCTGTGTTATCTAGCACAGAATTACATAACAATGTTTAAATGTCGGTGGTTGGATACTGAGAGAGGTTTCTGTGTTCATCTGACTCATGGAATCATCGATATTAAATATAAAAGTCTTCTTGTAGTAAATGAACCATTTTTACTGGCTCAACAGGCACATCAAATTTATTATGCAAAGTACTGTGCTACTTCAAGAGACTTGAGCGATTGGTGGAGAATAATAAAAATGAAATCTCGGGAAAATCAGTTTACTCAAACTGAATGTGGTTCCGCTGAAGTGGAAGGAATTGAATTTTTTCAAGAGACGGCTCAAAATCCATCTGATTCACAAAGAGATGTGAATATCGACAATGACACCACATAATTAAGGATCGATGGTGATGAATATGTTAATGATGTTACAAATGAATTTGAAATGACAAGAGATTCTGAAACTAAAACTCATGTGGATATTGATGATGCTGAGGAGGAGGATAAAGACATTGGCATTGATAGCTATGGATAAGAGTATGAAGATGAACATTGACACAGTTAAATGTGGGTTATAATCATAATTAATATATATCTATATATAATAGTTATTTTCAACTATCTTCTAACAACAATCATTTTGTGTTTCAGATGGACTCTGATCTATTACATGAGTTAGAGGAGGCTGAGCTACCTTTGGATGATAAGGATGTGGGATCAGCTGACCCTCAGCCTACTGGTGGTTCAGGAGGTACGCAGAGGGGGTGCGGTCTTGCGCGACTGATGATTCCTGACCCTATCCCCGAGCGACGTCCACATCTTAGTTTCGATCCACGCACACGGAGGTATGGTAACCTATATATTTTAGTTAGATTTCATTAATTTATTTATATATATACTAATTTTTTGATTATTTATTCCTTTTTTAAAGTTTTCAGCATGAATCTATTGGATAGGGGAGCACTATATTGCGCAATTATTTTTCTCAGCCATGGATCACATGGGAACAGATTCTCGTTGATGTGTGACACGACATGTTCCATCATTGGCTGGTACGTAAATAAATAATATTTATTTTGAAATTTATTTTATTAACAACTTGATATTATAAATTATTTGTATGGTTTATGGCATCCTATCGATGATAGCATGCGCGACACTATCCACGCGGCATGGAAGGTTTCTATGCGTGACTGTTTCTGTCATTTTTTGTACAATTTGAGAAGGACAACCATTAAGAAAGTAGGGGTGAAATAATTTGATGAGTCGTGTAGAGCCCACTGACCAGAGAACATTTCATCTCACGTTTGGGATGGATTATGTTTACACTAGTTGAGTGGTGTATTTCAGAGGAGATCTTCAGTGGGACGACAGAACCGGGGGAGACAGGAGGTGACGCATCGAGCTGGTAGTCGTACATTCAGTTCGCATAGAGAGCATCTGGTAAGTATATTTTTTAAGAATTTTATATAACTTTAAATATAAATAGTTTATTTTATATTTCTGTAGGCAGTCGAGCATCCCGATATTACGGAGTTGGACGTTTATCGAATGATGTACAGTGATCCAGCCGCTGGAGAGATTAGAGGTGATCGCCAGCATCAGATTGAGGTTAGTATTATTTTTTCAGTTTAACAATTAACTGCATATAATATTTTGACAATTTTAATTTTAAGTTGGAATTGAAGGAGTCATATGAGGCTGCGACCTCTCAGACACAGGCTGAGGGTCAGGATGAGACGGCTGAGCAGACCATTGCTCACCATTTCGATGAGGCGGCATGGATGCAGGCGACTCAGTATGGCTTTGAGAAGGGAAGAGTGGTTGGAATCGGCTCTCCTTTGACTCTTGGTACTTATTATGGTACTGATGTGATGTCGGTGTCCAGCTCGAGAAGAGCTCGTGGAGAGGCATCATCTTCTGGCTCATAGTATCAGGAGTAGTTGCGAGCACAGGCTGAGCATATAGAGACTTTGCAGAAGCAGCAAGAAGAGATGTGTCGGCGGCAGCAGCAACAGGAGCAGCATTACGAGGAGCAGATGCATTGATGGCAGCAGCAGCATCATGAGCAGATGGAGTACATGACCCGTCTGACTCATAGTTTAGGGATGGATTTTCCTCCACCGACTCCTTCATCTCCTCCACCTCCTCAAGAAGACGACCCCCCCAGTGATTTTTTAATGTTACAAACATTTGAATTTAACTTTGTAATATGAATTATTTACTTTATCTGTCTTCTATATCAGTGAAAATATTATATAATTTAATTTTTAATATTTTTTTACTTTTTTATATTTTTTGTGAATATTGATAATTTTAATATTTTTTATTTTTTCATTGTTTTAATAATAGTAGTATTGTTTTTTCATTAATCGTAATTTTATTAAATTTTATTTTTTTTTAAATTAATTTATAATTTGCGTCGGGACCTTTTACGACGGGACCCCATCGCAAATAGTCTAACTAAATATTTTTAAAACCATATTTGTGATGGGAAAGTAGCCCCGTTGTAAATAACTTGTTGCGACAGGCCCGTCGTAGAAAGTTTTATATATATATATTATTTGTGGCGGGACAAGGGCCCGTCACAAAATAGTTGTTGCGACGGGCCCGTCGCGAAAACGTTTATGTATATATAATACATATAATCATAGGCTTATTTGCAACAGAGATGTTTCCCATCGCAAATAATATTTTTTGCGACGAGCCTGTCGTAAATAATTGTATTTGCGACATCATTTTCTGCAACGGGCTATTTGCGACGGGGCCCCGTCGCTAAAGCCTATTTGAGACGGTATCCCATCGCAAATAGGCCGTCACAATTACCATGAATTACAGTAGTGTTAGATATATAGTCAGCATTTCTCCCCCTGTGTATATGCATGCATGTAGTAAACAGTGAAGCATGGGATCATATTCATATTCAGTTCACCCCATATGCATATTCATGATTTATCCCCCTTATTCATAGTCATGATTTCTCCCCCTTTGGGATTATCAAAAAGAAAAGATAAGGAAGAGAGGAAAGAAGAAGAGGTCACTGAAATAATATGTAAAAAAGAGTACAAGAACCAGATACAGAGTTGTAACGGACAAGAAACAGACACCCTATCAAAAATGGACAGACACAGCTATTTCTTTGGGTGCAATAGAGCTTTTCCTTTGGAAGTTGGAGGAATAGATGGTCCAGAAGGAGGCTTTGTAGAAGGTTAATCTGGTCGGATAGAGAGAGGATGCAGGACAGCTCTGGCTGGATGAATAGTGAGTTCCAAAGTCACTTGCTGAGCAGCAACAGATCTTTCTGAAAGTTGTTGTTGAATAACTGGTCGAATATTTGATAGAGCTTGAGAGATAGATAACTGACCAGGAGAAACATCCGATGGATTAAGAGGCTCAGTAGTAGGAAAAACAATGGCCTTCACTTGTACATGAAGGTAAGGTTTGACTGGATTAATAAAATCTTGAATTACTTCTCCACTGTACTTCATAGCCTTTTCAAATTCATCCTTATTCTGCATGAAACTTTCCAAAGTAGGAGTAAAATACTTCAGCTATTGAACTTGAGCTTTGAAAGCATGATTAAACAGAGGAAGCCTCAAATTTTCATCCAAAACCTTGAACTGATCGTTCATCTCATGCTTGGTATAAATCTTAGAGAAGTAATGATCCACTTTCTCTTTAATCTCTTTCTGAGCCTTGGTAGTATCGGCTGAATACAACTGCACCATTTTGTGAATATGATCATTGTGATCTTTCATCTTTTTTAAAGAATCTAAATCCAAAATCTTTCCAAGAGATGCCAGCTCTTCCTTAAAAACATCCTTTAAAGCATTAATCTCATGACCAGTAATCTTGGTCAACTTTGAAGAACTAGACTAAGCAACGACTTGGGTGATCTCAGCTTTCAACTTTCTCAAGTCTGCCTTCTTCAAATGTTCTATCAGATTTCTTAACACTTCCATCATACCAGAGATGGTTGCTCTAAACTCTCCTGACAGGGAAACCAGATTACTGCCTAAATCCGTGAGTGTTTTATTCAAAGAGGTAATGTGCCTGCCAATCAATTCACTGGTATTGCACAGGTCTGGCTTGATAAGGTTTACCATTCATTGAGCCAAAACATCCATAGTAGCTTCAGATAAAGACACAGGAGCAGGAGTAGGAACATGAGATAACTCATCTTTCATAGTTTCTCTAACTGCTTGAACCAACTCAACCTTAAATCTATCAAAATCAGATTGAGAAACTGCTGGACCAGGTGTATCTTGAGACACTGAAGGATCAGGTCTGGCTTCTGCTCTTTGCATAAACTCAGCAACTAATTGAGCCTTAACCGAATCACTTAATTTTGTAAGATCCACTTCTACTTCTTATTCCTCTGGATAATCTAAACTTAGAACAGCAAGACCTGGTTGTTCTTACCATGCAGATTTACATGAAGGATACAAGGGTTTCACAAACTGAGCTCTTCCAGAATTTTTAGGAGGGACTTCCTCATCCACATCAGTCTCTAACTATATTGTCCTCTCAACCTCAGGAACATTTTCTTACTCATTTGGTTGGGGTTGAGGATCATCTTGGATCACATTATGACCTTCTACAGGTCGAGCATCAGCATCATCAGCATCACTACTATCACCATCACTACTACTACCATCACTATCACCATCAGCATCAGCATCATCCTCATCACTATCATTGCCTTCATCATCATCATTATTAACTGATTTCTCACTTGAACTATCTGTACTACTGGATTCATACAGCTCAGGGTTTGATTCTTCAATCTCAGCTTCTTCTTCATCATCACCTAAAAGAGGTTCAATCTCTGGTAAGTTGAGAGGTGGACTAGCTGGTCCAAATTCCATTTTTCTATTCTTTGGGATAACTATATCAGGATCACTCCTCTCATCAGGAGATGATTCATCCGCCTTTTCAGCATTCAAATTATCATCAGCTTCTTCTTCTTCTGTTCCCTTTTTACTAGACTCACAAGATTCCTTAGGAACTTCTTCTTCCTCTTCTTCATTAGAATAAACCACTTCCTCACCATGTTTTAAACTGGGATCTCTCATCCCCTTTGGTCTCTTAGAATGATCAGTAGGATTGAAGGATTCATAAAACTTCTCCTCATCAGTAACCCAAGCCTTCTTCCATGGGTTCCAGTTTATTTTCATCCTCTTACAGATATCCTTGTTAATACAGAAGCTACTTGATGAGATGCACTCATCTTCATCACCAACACAGCCCAAGAATTTTAGCATGGCATAGATTTTCTTAGAATAAAACAAATTTGTAGCTTTCTTTGATGGCTTTATCATCTCAGAAATATGCTTAGAAAAATATATACACAGGTTGATCTTTACACCATTCAACAAAAGGAATAACAGAAAAGCATCATGATACTTTACTGAAGCAAAGTCACCTTTTCTTGAACAGACTTGGTGCTGAATAAATTTAAAAACAATTACTCTCACCATCCAATTCTGCAGCATATATTCTTCTCGATTCAGACTTACCAGTCAACATTTCCAGAGCTATCTCATAAGAAAAGTAAATATTTGTAGGAGGAATATTACCAGTGTAATCCTCGTATCTTCCACTATGAGGAACTCCCAAACATTCAACCCGCTGCTTCGATGACAAATTAATCTTTTTCCCTTTAACTATTGAAGACAGTCTCGCAGCTTTTTCTCCATCCAACACTATACATATGTTTAAATAGAACTCATGTACCAACTTCAGGTAATAGACTCGGTTATTATCACAGAACTAGTTTTTCCAACCTTTCATTTGCAACACTTTAAACAGAACAGACTTGTTGGATAATACACATTCTGAACAAACTTCCTTTTCTGTAGTAACTACCCATTTTTTCAGCTCCGAGTTTACTGACCTTTATGTCGTGCTGCTAGATTCTCCGCGAGCATGTTTTATAGGATAGGAACCTTCATATTCCTTTCTTTTTCGCTTTTTCTTGGCCATTTGGAGGTTCGAGAAGATTGAGCGTTTGGTAAGATTTGAAAGGTTCGGGAGGTTTGGGATTCAAAAAAGAAGAGAGAGAGTTCGGTGGGAGATGGAAGGTCAACCGTCATTTAGAAATAGACGCGGGTCACTATTTTTATCATTTAGGGTTATGATAATAATAAAAAATAATAACAATTTAGTAAAACAACATTGTTTTGATAAACACTAACGGTTTCACTAACTGTACAACTCAATTGGTCGCACAGATCGGTTTCACAGATCGGTTTCACAGATCGATCATACCTAACTCCTGTTTAATAAAGTCTAACCTTTCAGAACATAATGGCTTAGTGAAAATATCTTCTAACTTGTGTTTATAATCAATAAATTCTAGAGAAATATCACCCTTTTGATAATGATCTCTCAAGAAGTGATGTTTGACATCAATGTGCTTAGTCTTAGAGTGAGACACATGATTCATAGAAATACTAATTGCACTAGTGTTATCACAATTAATTTAAACATGCTTAAAATCATATCCATAGTCTAAAAGAGTGTGTTTCATCCATAGAATTTGTGCACAGAAACTACGAGCAGCAATTTATTCTGATTCAGAAGTGGACAAAGCTACAGAATTCTACTTCTTACTACACCAAGATACTAAGGACTTACCCATAAAAAGACATGTTCCAGATGTGTTTCTTCTATCCAACTTGCAATCAGAAAAGTCAGCTTCTGAATAACTCATTAATTCAAAAGATTTTCCTTTTGGGTAAAACAAACCTAAATTTACAGTGTGTTTAAGATACATAAAAATTATTTTAACAGCAATTAAATGAGATTATTTTGGATTACCTTGAAATATTTCACACATACATACACTGAACATAATATCTGGTCGACTAGCAGTAAGGTAAAGTAAACTTCCAATCATACCTATATAGTTGGTTTGATCAATGGGTTTCCCAGTTTCATCATCATCCAGCTTACAGGTGGTACTCATAGGTGTGTCACTTCCCTTATTACTATCCAAAACAAAATGTTTTAAAAGATTATTTTTATATTTACTTTGATTTATAATAATACCATCCTTCTTTTGAAAAATTTGAAATCCAAGAAAATACTTGAGTTCTCCTATTAAACTCATTTCAAAATCATTTTGCATAATCTTTGAAAAATCAGCACATAAAGAATGTTTAGAAGATCCAAAAATAATATCATCAACATAGATTTGGACAATCAAAATTTATTTCGAAATTATTTTAATAAAAAGAGTGGGATCAGCAATTCCTTTAGTAAAACCTTTTGAAATAAGAAAATTTATAAGTCTATCATACCAAGCTCTTAGAGCTTGTTTTAAACCATATAAAGCTTTAGAATGTTTAAAAACATGATTTTGAAAATGGGGGTTTTTAAATCCAGGTGGTTGTTCAACAAAAAAAAATCAATTATAAACCCATTTATAAATTCACTTTTGACATCCATTTGATATAACTTGAAATTCAGATGGGCAGCATTGGAAAGTAAGATCCTAATGGCTTCTAATCTAGCAACAGGTGCAAAGGTTTCTTCATATTCTATTCCTTCCTCTTGACTATATTCTTGTGCAACTAACCTAGCTTTGTTTCTAACTATATTTCCTAATTCATCAACCTTATTTCTAAAAACCCATTTAGTTCTTATGGTCAAGGTGTCCTTAGGTCTTTCTACTAATTCTCAGACTTTATTTCTTTCAAATTGATTTAACTGTTCTTGCATAGCCATAACCCAAAATTCATCATTGATTGCATCATTGATATTTTTAGGTTCTAACTGTGAAATAAAGGCTTGATGTTCAACCTAATTTCTGAGAGAATCTCTAGTCTGTGTTCCTCTATCAAGATTACCAACAACAGCATCTAAAGGATGATTCTTTAGAATCCTAGTTGATCTAGTAAAGATAGGACTAGAGATTTCTGGTTCCTTTCTAGTTTCGGGTTCATTAGGAGCAGATTCTGAAATATTTCCAAAACCGGTTGTCTTTACAACAGGTTCATTGATTCTATCATTAAGGTTCAGAATAGACAAATCTGTTTTAAGATTTTCAAGAGAAGGTTTAGGTTCATGTGGATCAGTTTCATAAAATTTGATGTAAACAGATTCTTCCACACACTTGGTTCTCTTATTGAAAACTCTATAGGCTTTGCTAGTAACTAAATATCCTAAAATGATTCCTTCACCACTCTTAGAATCAAACTTGTCTAGATTATCCTTGGTATTGAGGATAAAGACTTTGCAGCGAAAGTCTCTGAAGTAACTAACTTTAGGTTTTCTATTGTTCCACAGTTCATAAGGGGTCTTCTTAAGAACAGGTCTAATCAAGAATCTATTGATAATATAACAAGTTGTATTCACAGATTCAGCCCAAAAATAAATAGGTAGGTCATACTCATTGAGCATGGTTCTTGCAATTTCTTGAAGGGTTCTATTTCTTTTTTCTACTACACCATTCTACTGAGGTGTCCTAGGTTCAGAAAAGTTGTGACTATAGTCATTGTGTGAGCAATAAGACTCAAACTCATGATTTTCAAACTCACGGTCATGATCATTTCTTAGGGTTTTAATCTTAAGTCCACTAAGGTTCTCTACAGACTTGGAGTATTTTACAAAATAAGAACAAGCTTCACTTTTGTGAGCTAAGAAGTATACCCAAGTATATCTAGAAAAGTCATCTATTGGGACATAGACATAGTGCTTCCCATTTAATCTAGAAACTCTAGAAGGTCCAAAAAAAGTCCATGTGAACCAACTCGATAGGTTGAGAAGTTGAAACTTCTTTCTTTGACTTGAAAGAAACTTTATGTTGATTTCCCTTTTGACAGGAAATACAAACTTTTTCTGATGGGAATTCAAGTTTGGGTAGGTCTCTAACTAAGTTATTCCTAGTTAGTTTTCTAAGTGAATAAATGTTGCAATGTCCTAATCTTATGTGCCAAATCCAAGATTCCTTATGAAAATCATTTAAACAAGTAACATTTTTCTTGGATAAAGAAGTTAAATCAACTGCATATACATTTTCTTTTATCAAAGCAGAAAATACTAAAATATTTTTAGAGTTAAAAACATTACAAGAATAATTTTCAAATTTAACATTGAAACCATCATCACATAACTGAGAAATAATTAACAGATTATATTTAAGTCCATCAACAAATAAAAATTTAGAAATTAAAACTGAATCAGTGTTACCAATCTGGCTTAGGCCGATGATCCTTCCTTTAGAGTTATCACCAAAGGTAACATGGCCTCCATCAACTTTGATTAAACTCTTAAAGCATGAGTAGTCCCCAGTCATATGCCTTGAACATCCATTGTCCAAGTACCACATCTTCTTATGAGAACTCTTTAAGAATGTTTCCTACAAAATAGATTTAGATGGAAAATGATTTTGGTACCCAGATCTTCTTGGGTCCAGATATGTTAGAAAGCAAAGCTTTAGGAACCCAAATTAGTCTTATGGGTTTCATATAATTTTCAGAATCAATATATTTTTAAAGATAAACATTATTTGATCTATAACTATGTGAGTAAATAGTTGATACATATGAATTTCCATAACTTGAACTAGCCCCATTCTGTTCAGAATTAGAAATAAATCTAGTTTTAGTAAATTGTCTCTATCCAGGCTGATAGCCTAAACCAGTAGTATACTTTGGTGCCACTTGTTTTTCTTAGCATTTGAGTAAGAGTATCTTTTCCATTTGTGAATTTTTCTAAGTCCTTCCTTAATTTCTCATTAGAAAATTTTAGTTCAGTATTTTCCTTAAGCAATTGAGCATTCTTTTCTTGATCTACATCAAGTTCATATTTAACATTTATAGTGAGAGAATGATGTTTCTTTAATGACTTATATTTGTCCTTAAGTTCATTATAGGTTTCTTCTAGAATATTACAGTATTAAAATAGTTCTTCACTAGACATATTTTCAGATTCAGAATCAGATTCAACTCCAGAGTAATATGAATTTAAAGTAGGAGTATCCAGTGTTACCTTAGATTTGGTTGTCATAAAACACATGTTAGCTCGATTCTTTTCAGAGTCAAAAAGTTAGGATTCACTTGTGCTGTCTTCTGAAGCACTCCAGGTAGCTTTCATATCTTTCTTGTACTTATTGTCCTTGTAGTCGTGTTTCTTCTTGAACTTTAATTTTGGGCAGTCAGCTTTAATGTGTCCTTTTCATTTACATTCGTAGCAAACAACCTCATCACTCTTATCAGTTTTCTTCCAGTCCTTTTTCCAATGACCTTTGTTGTCATATTTACCTTTTTAGTTTGATTTTCTGAAGAATTTCTTCTTCCTATAGAATTTCTTAAACCTCCTGGCTATTTGAGAAATCTCAGAATCACTATCAAATTCTGAACTTTCACTTGTTAAACTTTTAGTAAGTTTGTGAGCTTTCTCCTTGTCCTTGCTCTTTGTGCAAGTAGATTTAAAAGCCACTAACTTCCTCTTTGGTTCATCATCTTCTTCCTTGTTTACTTTAAGCTCTTCCTCGTACATCATTAACTTACCAATCAGCTCTTTAACAGGAAAATCACCAATATCACAGGATTCTCAAATTGAAACAGATGTGCCTCTCCATCGTTCTGGCAGACATCTTAGTATCTTTATGATTTTCTCCTTTGCTCGAACAGCTTTTCCAAGTGATCTCATAGTATTGACAATCTCATTGAACCTGAGATACATTTCAGAAATAGGTTCATCAGGCTTTATTTTAAAATTATCATATTTAATAGTATAGGTGTTCAGTCTCATTTCATTGACATTGGTTGTACCCTCATGGGAAACACCCAGGGTATCCCAAATTTCATAAGAAGTTGTACAAGAAGATATGCGATTGAATTCTTCATCTCCTAAAGCACTGTACAAAGCATTCATTGCTTTACAGTTATTATTGTATGCAGTCTTAGTAGCTTCATCCCAAGTAGTTATATCAGTTTCTGGAATCTTATATTGAGTTTCTATAGCAGTCCAGATATCATACCCCATACTTTCCAAATGAATTTTCATTTTAAGCTTCCATTGAGCATAATTTTTACCATTAAAGAAGGGTGGTATATTGGTAGCAACACCTTCTAGTCTATTGTCCATAACTAGATTTTAGAAAATATATTTAAAGAGATAAAATTTAGAACTAATAGAAATTTAAGATCTTTAAAGATGAAACTAAAATCACAGTTGAAAAACAGAGTGTTTTGAAATCATGTATTAATAAAAACCTCCCTCTGATACCAAATATTGGTCGGAGTGGACACTCAGGGGGGTGAATTGAGTGTCAATTAAAATTTATGTTAAAAATATTTCTATTAAAATCCCCCAAATTGAAAAACAAGTTAAACTGTAGTGAATTTATATAGATTATAAATGTTTAATTAGTTTCTCAAAGATTGATTAGGTCTCAGTTAATTTAATCAGGGGATTAAATTAACTAATGAAACTAACTTATTGGTTCACAATAAGTATAAATAGTTTCTAGTTTAGCTATAAAAGTAACTTTAAAACAAATAGTATTTCAAAGTAATTAGCAGCGGAATATTCAATATGGTTTATAACCAAAATAGATAATCACAATAGTTTTTGAAAAAAGAGGTTCAGTCTCAAGCCGAGACATAGTCCTCTCAAACAATTTATATAAATTTGATCCACACCCTCGATCGGGGTAAACAACAGTACAAGAGACTGTCCAGGTCCTAAGACCTCTACCACAGTTATACGTGGGAAAACAAATGATAGCAAAATCACACAGGTTGTCCAGGTCCTACTTGACCTCTACCACTATCCTTAGTGGGATACAAGAAAGTGTGGAAAGATTGGTGTGAGGATTTAATATCCTCTAGTTCAGCACAGGAGTCAGTGTGTGTGTAAATTATACAGAGTACACACAAAGCTCGAAAAATTAAATAATGAATCACTTATAGAGAGTATATGAGAGTTTAGAATGCTCTAGTGTAAGCAGTGCAGCTCTGGAACTCCTTCGATTCAGCAGAAATGCTTCTGAGTCCTTCTCTAGTTTTTGTGTAGAAACGCAGAGTGTCGTGGTTCTCCTTCTTTCACTTCCAGTGTAAGTGTTCAGATCTAGTATGATTAAAGGTTATATCCCTTGAACTTCTTCTTTGAATTTTTGTTCTTGATGAGTATGAGAGTTCTTCGTGTGTTCTTCTTTTCATGTATGTGCGTGCATGGAAGAATTCCATTTTTCCTCTCTTTCTTGTATTGTATGTTGTGTCTTTTTACTGCAGCTCGATCTTCCTTATATTCCACAAGCTCCGGCAATAGGAATGATTACCTTTTCATAGGTACGAGGTATGGTTCCCTAACATGCCAATAACTGACATTAAATATCATTAATTACATTAAAAACAGCAAATATGACCATTGAAATTAAATATGAGTTTATAGAAATTCAAATAGTTTTTATGAATATCGGTGAGTCATGAGATCGGTGAGTCATTTTGAATCTTCATCGGTTTTGGTAGGTCATGATCATCGGTATCGGTAGATCCTTAGATCATCGATATCGTTAGCTCCTTTGGTCATCGGTATCAGTAGGACCTTTGATCATCGGTATCGGTAGCTGCCATCGGTGCGACTGTTGCCATCGGTGCGACCGTTCATCATCGGTGTGAGCGTTCATCATCAGTTCGACCGTTCATCATCGGTGCGACCATTCATCATCGGTGCGACTATTCATAATCAGTGTGACCATTCATCATCGGTGCGACCGTTCATCATCGGTGTGACCGTTCATCATCGGTGCAACCGTTCATCATCGGTGCGACCTTTCTTCATCAGTGCGACCTTTCTTCATCGATGTGACCGTTCATCATTGGTGACTCAGGAAAATAACTAATGGTGAGTCAAAACATATAATTTTCACAAAGTGTCTGTTCAGTCCAGAATACTTCCAGGTCAATAGTAAAACATAAATTAACATAGATAAACATATGTAGACATGATTTAAGCATATATAAACACATTTAGAACAATTTGAACAAAAGACTAAATTTTCATAAATAAAACAATGATTTGGGATTATTAAAATAACCATCTCACAGAGAGTTCAACATTATTACTATATAAAAATAATATATTACATTCCTTATTACCCATTCTGTTTGCTATAAATTGATGTTTTCATTCGTGTGTATATGTGTAATACCACCTCCATGAAAAGATGTGATTCCCCCTAATCCATTTTTTTCAATTTCTGAAAAAAAAAATTTTAGTTGAGTGGGAACCTCACATGTAAAGATCCATAAAATTCAAGGGAAATTTTTTTTTCTTAATTTTCTTTGGGATTTTACAAGAACGCAGTTTCTTGACGGTGCCTGATTCTGAGGCTCAGTGTGCCCGAAATTAATTTCCGAAGTTAGGCTCGGGTACGTTTAGTGAACGAACGAGCGGGTTTTTCTAACTTTTAAACTGGTGCTCAGAATTGAAATCTGAGGGAACCGATGAACTCGCAGCACCGGTAATTGCTGAATAAGACATTTTCCGAAGGTGCGTTTGCTCAGGAGGAGTTGTTTAAATTTTGAGGTGTAAGTGAAGAATAAATAAAATTTGTAATCCAATTTTATTTTTCTTCTAAGTAGTTTTATCCTTTGTGTGGAAGTTGAGTTGGTAACTACCCTTGGGAGAATAAATGAGAGGTGGGGCCCACACGAGCCCCCACCGTTTCACATTCCCCATAACCCCTTGAAACTCCCCTTTTAAACTTGTTAACTCCCTTAAATTAAGTAACCCTTCCACTTCCTTATTTAATTTTCCAACCTACCTTCTAATTAATTAAACAACTCATGGTTTAATTAATTAAATGAAATGGATTTGAATTTTGTAAATTTGAATGCATAGCATGGGTAAATAAAATAAGTTGGACCCTTATTTTATTTTGGGTTGGAATTTTTGTGTTAAGAGAAAGGGAAGAGAGCTCTTGAGTTTTGAAGAACTTCTTCCTCCGAAGAAGAACGCTTCATCTCCTTTGTTGAAGAACGTGCAGAACGTTGTCTCATCTTGCATCTTCTCTCCACGTCAAAGGAAGCGAGATGTCGCATTCTTCATCGGGCGAACACCGATGACGTGCTTTCTCTTCTTCTTCCTCCACGTCAAGGGAGGAGACACCACCGCGGGGAACGTCGCCATCGACGATGGCTCTTCCTCCGATGATAACGGAATCGGCACCGATCATCGCGACGCTTGCCTCTTTCCGCGGCACGACGACAAGCGACGTCTTTTCGAGGTAGGGGAATTTATTTGGTGTTATCTTATCTTTTGAGAAAAGAACGACGAGTGCGGACCAACCATTTCCGGGTTGATATGAGGATCGTTCGTTCATGCGGGTTGATGTTGAGGTTTATTATTTTTTCCCTTGAATTATTTCTTTGTCGTACGTCGACTTCTATTTATTGGCCGCTTGCTATCTTTATAACGGGAAGAGGTCGGACCGCACAAACATGACCGAACCACCTCCCCCTTGTTGTTGATTATGTTGTGGCTCGAACGAAGGCAGCGCGGTGCAAAGGCACCGCGCAGAATCATGGAGAAATACGGCAAGGATGCGTGGTCCCGTCACGTCGCGCCGTTGAGGCCGAACGAAACTGCGGTCGAAGTCGGGGCTGCGGAGGCGAATCGAAGACTCCACTAGTTTAACGTTGTGTGCGGATTGATGGGTGATGGAAAATGGGACTGAAAAGTCATTTTGAAGCTTCTGTAGTAAAGTTCGAGACCCTAGATGAACGCCGGCACAGACGGATTTGAAAACGGACCACCGGAGCAACTCTGGTGGCCCGCGGAAACCCTAGAGGCGCGGGTCGCCGGTGTCGCGCCATCGGCGACCGGGGGTGGCGGCCAGAGCCATCCGGCCGCCAGGAGGCGGCGGCGCCCTAGCGCACAGTCGGAGGGAACAAACCGCCGCGGCTTGCCGCGGCGGTGCAGCACGGGGAATCTCACGGCCGCACGGGATCCCGGAGGAACGGCGGCGGCACAAACCGCCGCCGGCATCAATCAACGGCGAGGGGGCCGCGCAACCCCACCCCCCCCCCCCCCCGCTACGCAGCTTCCGCTCGGCCACGCTGGCCGAGCCGCGGCTGGCCATGGGGCCGGGCCGCGTCGCGCCCTGATGGGCCGGACCCGGACCCGGGTCGGGTCTACCCAGTTCGAGCCGACCCAGGGGGGGTTGGGCCGGGCCCAGACCCCCCATTTCGGATTTTTTCCCTTTGAACACCCATAAATTGGATTACGGACCTCCGATCCATGCACCATCAGTTGAAATGCGATCCTTGGATCGAGACGGTCGTTTCGGTATATTACACTCAAGGTTTCGGAGAACTTTGGGTTTGACCGGGTTGGTTCGGATACGAAACCAACCGGGCCCTCAGAGCGGAAACGCTTCTATCTTGAGCTTCGGACGTCCGATTGATGTGTCATCGACTTTGTTGGATTCCTCTTGTTGAGATGGAACTTCTGTCATACTTCTCCTGAGTTTTGGACGCAGTTGGAGTATGGCCGGGTTGGATTGTACCCGAATTCCAATCGGGCCCCTGGAACGGAAAGGCTGGTAACATTCAGACCGGACGTCCGTTTGACGAACTGTCAGCGGAGTTGGTGATCACATTGAGAAACGGTCCCTATGAGCATGTCCTATGAGAATTCGGGGTACAGTTGAGATACAGCCGGGTTGGTTCGTACACGAAACCAACCGGGCCCCTGGGACGAAAAGGCTAATAACTCACAGATCGGGCGTCCGATTGACGCGCCGTCTGTTGCGTTGAGACCCCTATGACGAGGCGGTCCTTTGAGATACTTCTTCGTGTGACTTTGAGATACTTGTAGTATAAACCTGTAGCTCGTGGAGCGGACCCTCCCAGAGACAAGCATGCGGAGTACGGAGACCGTGTAGCCGACTGAGACCTGATGACTGCTTGACCGACTCCACTTGGAGTGAGTCGGATAGCCCAGTGGATGGAGAACTACTTTGTTTGGGTGCAGACCCATGGCGGACGGAGCACTACCTGTGTGACAGTGCAGACCCGCAGTACTCGTCCGGAGAGTACCTCTTCAGACTATTAGGGGGTGTGCACTACTGTGTTTGGGTGGCATACCCCAGCGGGAAGCACTACTGTGTTTGGATGGCTGACCCGCGGTACTCGACAGGAGGAGTACCTCAGCAGTCTTAGGTTAGTGAGCAGTACCTCAGAGTCATGACAAGACCACTGTACACTCCAGAGACGGGGCTCTTCAGCAGTTACGGTTTCAATAATGAAAATCCTGGTTTGAGCTGAGTCTATGACCATTGTGTTTACCTCATGATTGAGATGGGTTACTTGATAACTTATGTATAAGTATGGGCTTATACCTAAGTAATGGTTATCTGTTGAGATCCTACTTTGTGGTTATCCTTGTTGGATTTAGTGAGACCTTGAGGGTCTCGGGGTCCCTACTGAGTATCGTATACTCACCCCTGCACGGGCTATGCTCGCACCTCGTTGTGTTGGTTGCAGATGTCGGGCAGCGTTGACAGAGGCCGATTGTTCAAGGACTGGATGGTACCCAGAGGTGGACCTCACGACGAGTCAGTATCCGGAGGTGGACTTTACGACGAGACGACACTCGGAGGAGATTGACGGGCGAGAGTGTTGTGGAGGCTATCTGTACCTACCCTTCAGGTAGGATCCGTGGTGGACGATCCAGGAGTTGTGCTATCTGTACCTACCCTTTAGGTAGGATCCAAGGAGGAAGACCCCGGAGCTGCTTCCATTCTTCTTGCTGTTAGTATTTTTCTGTTGTACTTTTGTTTAGTTGTAGTTGTACTTTCGATTGGGTTTGTATTCTGGCCCATTTACTTTTCAGCACTTCCTTTTGTACTTAGTGTGTTATTTCTGCTTGTACTCTGTGGTTTTTTGTTTACTTTTATAAAGGCAATGTCTTCCCAGTTATTGGGAATTACGCCTATGGTGCTAGTCGCCATCCCCTAGCCTATGGAAGGTGGGCTTGGGGTAGTCACGGCACGGGCCCCGAGGACGGGTTGTGACATCACAACTAACACCAAACCAAAATAAAAAAATAGAAACATCTCCACCACACACTCAATCACTTTCAAATTTGAATTCAAATTCAAAAGTAGTAATAAAACAATAAATAATCACACCCTGAAATAAACTCAAAATATCCTCTATTGAGCCACAATGATAGATTCGGAAATGGGAATCATCAGATTTCTCAATTGAAAAAATCACTAATTCAACTCCGCATGAAAACAAAGTTATAAAAGTTCACATGAACCCTCTTCCTGGACAACCCTCTAAGGGGGGAATAGTTATATTCAGATTGAGGCTACACAAGAGAGGTTCCAACTCAATTATAGAAATATATTTCTTAGAAGAGGAACTGTCACCTAGGTCAAAATGAGATTTAATAGTTTCCATGCCAAGACCCTCCAAAGGGATATCAATTTGAGTGAAAATCTCCCATTCCTTGGTTTTATGAAGTCAGCCTCGAAAAGGATGATGTCTTAATTCATTCCCAGCCTTCTCAGCACCGAGGACGAAGAGTGGGATGCCCTACTCCAAGAACAACCAAGCCAGCATCCTGGGATGAGAAATATTCCTTGAATTTGTTTCCTTTCTTCCTTGATAGAGTAAAATCATCATCATTAACCATAAATTGTTTAACCTTATTTAGTGGAGAGATCTAGGGGTCCTTAAGAGATGAGATAGTCACCTTAGAAGCTAGTGAGGGGAATACAGGACCACCCCTACTAAACACAAGCCCTACATATGCCTTAGAGAGGGGAGGACCTCACTGATGTTGTGAGGAGGAACCAATGACCAAACCCCCATCAGATCCCTTCCCAAAAACCATGAGAGGGTAGAGAGAATTCCAGAAAACCTAATGGCAGACAATATCCTCCCTATGATCCCTTTTATCAGCTAAAACCTCATAAAGTGCCATATCAGTGCTCAAAGTTGAACCCGAGGGGGCTAGGGGTCTTCGAGATCGGAGCATGGACAGAGGAGGAAGCTAAAACCTGAGTAGCTTCTTTAGCCTGAATAAAACCATCATCTGCCAAGTGGGGATACGTCCACCCAAGTATCTTGATATGTAGAATAGCCTCTATGATGACAACCACCATGCCAACGACATTTGGATTTACAATACCCTTGGAGGAAGCAGATTGAGAAAAATCCTACATCCTCCTCATAGCGGATCTATTGCCAGAAGTCATCCTCACCATCAACTGACATCCAGATGCGATGAGGAAGAAAACTTGATAGATCCAAATGAACACATACTTGAGCACACCAGGGATATATCATACGAGTAGTGAATTAGTCAACGTGCCTGAAACACCCTAGCTGATCACTAATTCTCTTTAAGACACCAGGGTTTTGAAAAGGAAGTGGAAGACTAGTAAGATGGATCCATAGGGCAGAGCACTTACAATCTCAGCCCCTGAGGAAATACAAATTCCATCGGAACTAGGTGAATGGATGATTATCACACCTCTGTGACTCACACAACTAGGCATGAGAAAAATCCTTATTATAATGAACATGAATACTGAAATGGAAGTGATCTAGGACCCAAATAGATTCCTCTCTCTACAACCTCCAAGAAGAATTCACGTACCTTTCAATGATACCCACAGGTGGCCGATCCCGACCAAATTTTTCAACCAGTGTATGGGATGGAAGCAAATCATTTTCATGGAATTCAGGAGGTTTCAAAGAGAATAATGGTGACTTATTGAGTAATTCTAATGCCTTCAGCGATATCCTGATAGTAGGCACCTCTAGGAGATGTGATATTAGGAAGGAAGGAGGGTATGAGGCCCTTGAAAACTCTGATAGATAGGAATCAGAGGAAATCATCATCCTTTCCATATTAGGGATCCCAACCTTCAGTAAAGGTAACGACGTTGTCACAGGAGGCGCTAGGGTTTTCCCCCACCCAAAAGGGATCTTTCTTCCCATCCTTCTTTAAAGTGTTTCATTCTTCATATGAAAAGATATGATTTATTTTTCATTTTTATTTTATAAGGATGCTCATATGGATTTATATAATGTATTAATATGAAATTTATAACATATTCATGATTATGGAATAGTAAAACTTTATCTAATGTGTTTATTTTCCATCCATTATATTAAAGTAAAATATTGTTCATACAACAACGCAAACTATGATCCTCATGAAATGATGTGGTTCATTTCTTATACACCTTGAATGATTATTTTAAAGGTGTATATAATATATCAATATGATATATATGATTTTTTAAGACTCGAGATATAAAATTATGATAAAAACATTGACCATGGTTAACACAGTGACGTGGTTTTCTGGTTATAAAGTAAAAAACCCTAAAACATCCTATGTGAACATAACCATTTTAGTAAATAAATTATTCATGGTAATAATTAAAATAAATCTAGTAATAATAATGAAATTAACATGAAATATTCTATGAGGAATTTTTAAAACTAGTTTAATTTTATTATTTAGGATTTATATAATGTATGAATGTAGATGGGTCTTATAGTATGAAATTTTCTTTTAAAGTGTCATGTAAAAGGTATAAAAATATTTTTCCTATATATCCCTTTTAAATTAAATTCCCCAAGATTGTTATTATTTATGATTTAAAGGTTGTAAATTTAATTTTTTTACAATATTTTAAAATAAAAAAAAAAATTATTTAAAAATGAATATTTTCAATGTATTTTTTATGGATTAATTTCAACCATTTTATAGAAAAGTGATAAAATAATGTTTATTTTGATTTCACAACATTAGTTGAATTTACCACAATGATATCCATTCATTAATATATATTTTTCTCATAAATTATTCATTTATTTAAAATTTGATTTAAAATCAAATTGTTTTGGTGAATTTTCCTTTCCAAATCCTTTTCCAAATAAAGGAATATTTCTCACCATTTTATGTAAAAATGGGAAGTGCATTGTTTATGGGTTCAAATGATCTTTTTGATTTTTTTTTGAAGAAAAATATCAAGATAATAAATGTTTTGTTCATGATACATTAGTTTCTCATTATAGATTATAATGAGTGAGCCTAATATAGCTCATTGTGATCGGTAATCTCGATATTCCTCTCCATTGCATTGGGTAATGATTCGGTCTTTGAAGGTAAAAAAGGGAACATATAACTAGGTAGGATACTTAATTGGAATTAACTGGTATGAGTTTATTTTAACATGAGTTAAACATCAGTGAACACAAGATATGAATACGATTATCAAAGATAAGTATATTCTGTATACAATAAAATGGGTTTTAAGATCATATTTTGATATCATAAGCTAAGAAAATCTTAAAGGTGAATTGTTTTCTTTTCAAAGGAATGTTTTCAGAAGATACCATAAAACTCATGATTCTTTATTGGTATTTATATTATTTATATTGGGTTTCAATATATTTATATTAGTAACATTTTATTTTCTCATGTGTAAATGTTATATTTATGTGTTCAATGATTTATTGAGGAAACGGTACTTGATACAATGGGTTTTCATGTGTTTTCTCTTGAAAAATGAGATTAAATTGTTTTTATATACCTAAATGATAATTTTGTTTTTTTATCCCTAATTCTAAAAATTTTATTCACATGGTCTAGAGATGATAAGAAATTTTATCAAGGACATGATTTCCATCATGGTGAATAATCATAAATGAAGGAAAAGTGTCTTCAATAAAATAGGGGTATAAACATAAAACTCTATTTTTATGGAAACAATATATGTTGTGTTAATGTAAATACTTTCTAAAGTTTTTTTTAACCTAATTATCTAAATATTAAAATTAAAAATTTCTTTTAAAGAAATTATAGTGAAACCCTAGTTATAAATCATGTAATTATGTGTTGTTAAAATTACAGGGTCTTATAGTTGTCATTACAGAAAATGTTTAGAAATCATTAGAGGATGGGAGAATGTTAATATAAACATTAAAATTTATAAAATATTTATATATATATTATCATTAAATAGGTTTTGAATATTTCCTTATTGCTTTATCTGATCAATCTCTGTTCAGAATGGATTTCCATAAAAGAGACGTGGAATCTGATGCAGGAAGTCATCATGAGGATAATAACATTTATAATTAAAAAATTTGTGGAATTATATAATCAATTGATGAAATATATTGATGGTTTAACCAAATAAATAAAGTGATTAAATTATATGCAGAGGAACTTGTCAATAGTTGGGCATTTTATGAAACTAAATCCTCTGATATTTAGTGGATCTTCATACTCTCTTAATGATAATGGGTGGATAAATTCTATAGAAAAGATATTTTAAATTTTTTTATGTATGAAAAAAATTAACAATTTATATTTAACATTTTGAAGGTAAAGCCAATCGATGGTGGCCTCTTATTAAAAATACTAATGAAAATGATGAGATTGATTCCATGGAGTGAACATACTATGAAAATATATTTATTATGAAGTATTTTCCTGAAGTGATTTTCCTTAGAATGGAATGATAATTTCTAGAGTTTAGGAAAAATGAAGAAGGATTAGTGGACACTTACTAGTATATTTTTATAAATTCATATGGTATGCACTGAATATCATTATGTACCATGAAAATATAATTCATAAATTTAACATAGTTCTAAACCCATGTTTATGAAAATGGTTGGCCTCATAATAATTTAATAGTTTTATGGATGTTTTTCATTATACTGAGAAAATTGAGATGGATTTTTCCGAAACTTACTTACTTTACAGTGAGAAAAGTAATAATTTGTCAAGGTGGAAAGAAATGGGAACTATTTCAACCAAAACATATAGATGTAATCCTCATAATGACCCAAATGTTACAAAATAAATATTAAATAATGTTTGGTTTGATTTGGAAAGTGTTACTAAATTAGTAATCTTAGTAATTTAGATTTTTAATATAAGGAAAAGAGTTTTAATCAAACTTGTAATGGGAAAACAGGTAGTCCGACAACTGTGAGAGGTTTTATTTCAAATAATTTTGGTAATTATGTTAATTCATGTTCAATTATTTTTACTCACGGTTTTAATAATTATTATTTCAATCGGAAAGGTGTTCCAATGTATATTCTACTACTATGATATATGTAGAACCCTAAAATAAAGTAGAATTACATAAATTACATGTTTATTTTAGATTATTACAATGTATTGTTTCATTCAGGAAACACACATTCTATTATATATGAGATATTTTTATGTAACATAGAAATACTATATCCATATATGATGTAAAAAATGTGGTAAAAAATCAATGTTATAGTATAACGGATACAATAATTTATAAAAATATTCTTTTTATAATATGTAGAATTATTTTTCATATAATCCTTGTTGTCTTTCCCATTTTAGAGTTTTTTATTATTTGAGGTATGTATTTACTTTCAATTTATCATGATAAGATATATTGTAGAACTAAACAATTCAATTTGTTGTTTTAGAATGAGTTTTAGTTCATATATAAGAATGATTTAATGATTTTGATAACTAATAAAGAATCTAAGAAGTTAATATAATATGGAATTGAATGTAATATTGCACATATTATTGAAAATAAAGGAACTCTTTAAATTAATGGAATTCCATTAGTAAATGAATATATGGATGTAAAATGGTACATGGTTTAGAAAATAAACATATCCGTGATAAATAATATTGATATTTTGGGGAAATTTATCATCTATAGGAAACTGAATAATTCATGAAAAAATATAACTGCTACAAAAATGAATCAAGGAAGTGAATGTCAATAATTTATTTTTTTCAAAATAAATATAAAATATCCAGATAAGATTACAGATTCTATTAATACAATATACACCCATTGAAGTTTTAGTAAATTTTTGTTTCTATTGATGAATAAAAATACCCAAAAAATTCTTTTAAAACATTATTGAGGAAAATATATTTTTCATTTTAAAAAAGATTTTTAAAATAATTTTATTTGAAAATAATATCTTAAAATAGTTTACTTAAAAATAAAATTGTATACATTCAAATTAAGATTCAATGAAATGAAGTTCATAACAACATGTTATTCCATAAATTTCATAAAAGAAAGAAGTATATTCCTTTTATACTGTAAATTTATTTGGAATTTTCCTTGTTCAGAATGACAAAAAAAGACTCCTTTCACATTTTTAGAAAAATCCAAACATACATAATTTTGAAAATGTCATAAGATTCCACTGGAAAAAAAATTATAGAGTAAGTGAAAATTCCTCTTAAAAATCATTTTTAAAAGGTTAAAAAATTATTATTTTTTAAACATAGTTTTGGAAGAAAACATATTTCTGATCAAAGATAGAAATGAAGTCAGATTTTGTGAAAAAACATATTATAAATTAATTTAATTACTTGAGATATGAAAAATTGAACAAGTAATTTAAAATATCGTGAATAAACAGAGGATAATAAAATGTAATATTTTGATTAGGAAATGGAAAACTAATGTCCTTCAACTAAAATTCAAGAGTCAACAATCTTGATTAGAAAAAGATTGTGAAATAATCCATTGATGTGAGAATTAATCAATGAAAAAACATTGAGTTTCCCAATAAATCCACGTAAAACAAGTGTAAATACAAAATAAGTTAACTAAAATCCATTATACACTTAATATTATAATGACATAATCATTGATGTTGAATACTAACCCAATGAATAGAAATTGAGTTAAGAAATACCTTACCTTAGGCTCTATTTTGGATGAAAATGCTTTAACCTCATGTATAGTGGTTTTAAACAAGTAATCAACTTATTAATATTTATAATAACATATATTATCCTTTTATTACATCTTATTACCCATTCATTAATAATCATTGGTTATTTTCATTGTGTCCAATGTTATTTCTCATGCGTTTTCGTCATGAAAGATCTAGTTATTGCGCATATAATATAGTATTAACATCTCATGAATAATAATCATGACATAATTATTGTATTTTTACATTAATTATAATTTAAAATCAATCATGAATTATGGTTATGAAAAATTAAGTATGTTATGATCATTGAGATGGTAGGTCATACATACGCATTAGTAATGTTTCAATTTTTCAATGATCATTATGGAAAATTAGGTATGTAATATTTTACCTTCCTAGAATGAATATAATATTATATATATCCTATTATATACTTATATATAAAATCCATGTGTTTTGGTGATGAATAGAGAGTCATGTCACTTCATGAAGGCGGTAGTCCACACGTAAATGAACGATGATATCATCTTTACATGAGTGAAAAGAAAAGAAATAAAATGACATATATTATCTATATATAATGATAAAAATATAATTAATATCAAAATTATTTAATTTATATCATATATAATAATTAATTTTATCTTTATCACCTTCTATGTGAAGCATTAGTGAAGGATGAATCGCATTGCTTCGCGAGGTGGTAGTCCTTCGTGCACACGAGCGACATTATCATATCTCATAAGGAATGGAAGATAAAAACTTATATATGATTTAGTGACTCAAAATGTATAAAAATGTTATAAATATAACATATATAATTTATATCCATCATCATACCCAACCTTGAAAGATATAAATGGAAAAAATGAACGACATCAGTTTGCGAGGCGGTAGTCCGCCATCCACACAAATAATGATTTCGTAACCTATTTTATGGATTTATAGATGGGTTTAGGTCATTATATTATTATAAAAACATACCATTATATGTAATATAATTATTTTATTATATCACCATGGTATAATAAAAAATTAATGACGTGGATGAAGAAGTAATATAAAGATGCTTATTAAAGGACATCACCTCTTCTTCGGGTATCCTCCTTAGGCTTTCACTAAAGCGTTCCTATGTTGGATTTCATCCTAAAATAAGGATTAAATGACTATTGGAGGGTATATTTTTAGCGATTTTAGAATTTAATATCTAAACCAAAGTTGTCTAAAGTTGTTAATTGGAGAGGAGAGGGGTGAGCTTTTATAATAGGGGGAGAGGACACACGTGGTATTTTTGAAAATAATTGAGTGATCCGACAATTTTCTTGTGTCATAAGGGCCCCAAATGGGAAATTAAATAACATTATAGGATTAAAGGACGAAACATGGTGAGAAAATAGTTTTTATACAACTTAATATATTTTTTTACTCTTATATTTTTAGTCTAACCCCCAGTAAACCCATTTTTACCTTAACCACGGTAATTAATTTTTATTTCATTCGCTATTAATTTTGGTAAAAATTTATTTTTAACCTATTATATATTTTAGATTATTCTTATTAAAAATATAGAATCCATTTTTCCAAATTCAATTCAAAAAAGTGGAAAATTTTAATTTCATATTAATTCTACAAACGTGATGAGAAAGCGAGTTTCTAAAATGAAAATGTTCAGATGTTTAGAAAGTTTTTATATCTAAATTAAACATGAAAATTATTCCAATGTTATAAATTTTATTAAATAATATAAAATATAAATAATTATACTTTATAATATATTCATAATATAATTTATCATTATAAATTAACTAAATTAAATGGAATTTTTCAATTAAAATTCAATATTTTTCACTTTTCATCAAAAACTGAAACTTTAAAACAAATACAAAAATTTCACCCTATGATAATTTTTGTATTTAGATTTAAAAAATTAAGTTTATTTTTTCATATAATGATTCTAAAATTTTTAAAATTAAATTTATTTTATATGCACAAAGAATAATTAAATCATCTTTTAGAAAAAATACTATTTTTTAGAAAACATTTGTTTTTATTTTAAATGGTTCTTATTTTATATATAATAAATAGAAAAATAATAAACATGCGTAAAATAAATATTTTTATAAGTTATATAGTCATATTCTTACCCTCTATTCCAATATCTAGGTGATAATTTATGTTTTAAATAATAATAATAATATATTATTATTGTTCGGTAAAACTCAGACCTCCTTGTAACACAAAATTTTAATGAAACTCATTGTTTAGTGTAACAAAAGATAAATCAATGTTAAATATAATTCAATATTAATTAGTATTGAACATATCTTAGGCTATTAAATAGATGTCACTCTTTTATAATTTTTGAGGAGTTACATTATCCCCTCCTTAAATAAATTACATCCTCAAAATTTAAACTTAATCTCATTAATCTAGGGTTTAATATTTGAAAATTCCTTTTTTGAAAAAACCAAATAGCCCACAGGCCTTCTTTTTATTGATTTTTGATAACCCCCCTTTCTAGGGATGAGGGGGAAACCTTACAAGGCATGTAGACATAGATATTACATGACCTTTAGGTCATAGGAAATATACAGGCTATAACTACATGGAACTCATCCTCCCTAGCTTCTTTATTGTGATGTCAGCTCTCCACCTTCGCATGGCTAGTTAGGCTAGATTTCCCGTGAAATCATAGGCTGGTCCTGATGGAAAATGACATACCCTCTATTTTTGAAAAATCCTCTTAAGCTTCTGCTCTGGTGAATGAACCTTCTCTAAATCCTCATCTAGAATCTGCTCCTTTATAGAGTCTTCCTGGTCGTTAAGCCCAATTTTAGGTGGCCCAAAGACCTTAAGGTGGCCCGAAGGGCTTAAGGTGGACCGATGTCCTTGAGGTGGCCTGAAGGCCTTAAGGTGGCCCGAAATCCTTAATGGCCCGAAGGCCTTGGGTGGACCAAAGGCCTTGAAGGACCCGAGCCCCAAACCAGTGGCCCGAAAGCCCAATCAAATGAATAGTCTTGGCTGCTACAATACTAAACAGTACCTTATACAGTTCATGCTATAGTACTACTACAGTCCCTGCTATAGTACTGCTACAGTCTGCTATGGTAGCCCGGAAATATGTCTCCACCCGGTTTTGAACTCGGGTCTCTTGGATGAACTTGTCGAGTCCTCACCAACTAGGATGAGGCTCTTGTGCCCTTTTTTGAAAAACCCACACCATAAATGGGTTAATAAATCACCCTCTAAATATGATATAAAAGTATGTAAAAATGTTCAACTGGAATTACACATAACTAGGTTTCCATGTGGGAGAACATAGGTGCGAATTGAAAACATGAACATGGAAGAAAAGTGTAAATAATTATAGATGCTGATTGATTTCATTGATCACAAGAAAGTGAATGATCAATAGAATGTTTAGGGCCTCAAAAACTTAAATCTATGATGATTTAAAAGATAATCCGATTCATCAGATATGAATGTAATATGAAAATATTTTTATTTCAATATTTCATTACCAAAGTTGAATAATTATTTTACTCCTTAAGAATATAAAGAAATATACTTACATAATACATTACTATTTTGTAAGAAAAATTTTATCCTTTGGTTTTTCTTCAATGAACTTCCAATTCACACCTTATTCCATGAATTGAATATCCATAAACAATTTTTTATTATTTATGCATTAAATTCACTTTTAACAGATTTTAAGGTCTATAAAATAGTGATAATCCTTTCCGCCTATCTCTAATTGTTTCTAAAACTAATATGATTAGAAAACTTTATCCAATATACATAAATATTCATATGGTGAAGTAATAAATAGTCTTTAAAACCACATCCAAATTTCAACTTAAACCATTTCATAAATTGTAAACCTCATTACCCTTCCAAATGATTAAGGTCCAAAACATTAGAAATAAGGTCACTAAATATCCAAGACAAACTTATCATTAATCAAAACAATATGGAGAAGATCATAATGGTTACATACCAAACATGTGAATACCTTTATATTATGTTATCATAACCATAAAACGTTATTGAAAATAGTAATTCTTACTTATTTCATAAGTAAAATATTTATTATTTAATATATTCCTTAAATTCAATAATGCTATAAAATCCATCAAGAATAAACCACCTTATCAACAAATTAATAATTAGATTCAAGGTAGTCAGTACTATCCAATTTTATTTATCTATATCAATTATCTCTTTATCCCAACATCATTATTTCAACATTAGGAACACACTAAGGGTCCTCAATTATGTGTTTTCTAATGATTTTCACTTGCTACTAAATCATTTTTATTAGACATCGGTACCATTCAACACATGCTTTCAAATCCATTACGAAAAACTATTGTAGTATAATCCTTATACATTTTATAATTATTTTAACTATGATATCATTGATAAAATAATCAAATGAAACAATTCATGAATTTAAAAACAAGAACATTAATCATTCCACTTCAGTTATACCAATAACATAAGTTTGATCGTGATCCTTATGATTATTCTGAGGTGTATTCCCTTGATGCTTATGAAATTTGTTCATGTAACGATCCATCTCCTTACAGTTGAATCATTGAACATTTGAAACTTCTTTCTTTCCCTTCAAATCATGATCATGGTGGCCATTCTCTTTACACTTGTAGAAAACTCACATTCCCTTCGATCATGTACTGAGGTGTTTCTTTATATAATTATCACATACGAGAAAATCCTTCTTTCTCTTCTTCCCAATATCTATTTTTTCAATGTCGTTCTATTATTATTTTTATTCCTTTAAAATCCATAATACTTATATAATTAATTCTCTATATTGATAACGCATAAAAGTTTTTTGTAATGCGAAGATAAATTTGAGAGACTAGTGCCCTTTAGATACATGGATTAATCCCTTAAAAGAAATAGTAAATCATGCACTTCGTGTTGAATATCTAATTCGTATAATTAATGGATAACCTTTCAATGATAGATTCATACTCTAAAACACATTCTTATTCCTTTTTCTTTAATTTAAGGAACATTCCCTTCATCTCTTTTTTTTCTCATGAGGGAAATATTTTTCCATGAATGTCTATTTTGATTCTATTAGTTATATTTACTATTCCTCCATATATTCTGGATCAACAGACACCATTGATGAACATATCCTTTGAGATAATACACTAAAAGTGAAACCTTTACATTTCCACTGAATCACAATGCCATAAATATCTTCTTTAGAGACATAATCAATTACTCAAATATCACTAGATTAGTAGTCCCACTAAAGGATGGGAGATCATGTGACATAATTTTACCCGACATAAGAGAATCTCATTGTTCAATATGTTTATACTTCTGAGAAATTCATTTTTCATAACTTGATTAAGCTTACATAATATATACATAACATGCTCAGTCTAACACCAGCTATATTGGATTCCTCTGCAAGTCAATCTGTTCATTTTCCATGAGTATTGATACCCTTCTTCCATCTACTTCCATTTCCAGACAATGTCATATAATATATTATTACATAAAATTATAAATTTTAAATCATATTGTATAATTCCAAATATGGTGTAGCATATAGCGTAAATTAAAATTTATGAATTGTTAATATCAGAATAATAAAATTCAATTTCTTTGGGGATATCATTATCTTCAAACCATTATAATTGTTTTTAAATAAAATCTGAATTATCCTAATAATATCCCCTACGAGTGCCAACCATGTGTACAGTAAGACCCATTGTTGTGTATTAGGTAATTATTGAGTGAAACCCAATGAATATTTTTCAGAGTTATTACCACTAGTTCACTCTGTGCTAGAACCATAACCACTTATAGTATTCAGAAAATTATGTATTACTAGAAAACACCATATAATCTCTACCTTACCAAAATTATAGGATGTTATTATTTACTTATCCTCAAATTCTATGATGTTTTTACATCCACTAATCTATGTTTTCTTAAATATAGTAACCAAGTTTTCTACCAAACCTGGATCTGATACTAACTCTATAAATCCCAAACTTTGTATCCTGAAGCCTATTCTTGCATTATTACACTAGCATTCATGATAAGGAATCACATCTTGAAGGACCGAATAGTTTAATAGTCTTGGTAAAATATATACATAATTGATTCCTATATTACATTTGAATATAAAAACTACAACATGTTTTATTGAGAATAAAATTATTTCCTATAACAAAACCTTAAATATAAAACATATTAAACATCATGGGTTCTTAGGAAAATGAAACAAAATAAGGGAAAACTCAAAATCATAGTAAGTATTATGTACATCACCACCTATATTGAATCAATAATCATAAACTGTATGTCAAGGTAAATAGATAAAAACAAATTCCATTTAAATTATTTTACTATCACTATAAAATATGGAAGAATCAATATGGGAACATAAATAACAAAAATCATAAGCTATTTGATCAATAAAACAAGAATGAAATGAATCCATAGATAATATCATGGTGAAAATATGTAGGATAAAAATAATTGAATCCTAAATGAAGTAAATGCTTAATTATGAGAAGTCATGTTTCTAAGAAACATTATAACTTTACCAACAAGGAATTTTATAAGATTTTTTAGAACATACTAGGTAAAAAACAATCTAGTTTGTCCAAGGATATAACTACTGTCAAGGCCTTTCACAAGACATCATAACACTAATGGTTACAAAATCATAGGGTTTGGCCAACTAATTTTACCTTATGAGACTATTGATGAATCTAGGGTATTTAATTAACCAATTTCCAACCCATGCATTTCATTTCAAAAGTATTCATTATATTTTGAATAATTTATTTAATTCATGAATAATGTTCCTTATAATTAAATATATATATTGATTAATGGTTACTTATTTATCAATATTTACCCAATTAATCAAATAATATTTGAAGCAAACACTTTATGTAAAAATGATATACTATTTAAGAAATAAAAATATCCATGATAAATGATATTGAAATTTAGGGGAAATTTAATATCCATAGGAAACCAAATAATTCAATAAAAAGTTAATTACTAAAAAATGGGATCGAGGAATTAAATTTCAATATATTAATTGGTCAAAATGATTATAAACCATCCATAACAAGATTAAGGATGGTATTAAAACAACATATACCTATCAGAGTAAGAATAATGGGTTTTTATATTTTAAAAATAGAAATACCATAAAAGAACATTAAAAACATTATTGAGGAAATTATCCTTTTCATTTTGAAAAACATTTTGGAAATCATTTTCTTTAAAAATCAATTCAATTTTTTTTAAAAAGGTCCTAGTAAAATTTAAAAGGAAGTATAAAATGAATTATGGTAATGATTACAGGTATTTCTATTATTTTTGTAAAATTAAAATGAACATTCATTTTTCACTTTAAAAATAAAAGGAAGGTTCCCTTTTAAAAAATGATTACAAAATTCCTTTAACATTTTCTTTAAAATACAAACATATTTTTTTTTTTGAAAATCAAATACGGTACCTTTAAATTTTTTTAATGATTAAAAATGGGTTAAAATTACTTTGATATTTTTTTTTGAAAAGGTTAAAAACATTTTCAATTTTTTTAGAAAACATGGTTTTGGAAGAAAACATATTTTGGACCAAAGGGAGAAATGAAGTTGAAATTTTTAGAAAATATTTTAAAAATGAATTTATATACCAAAGGGTGGAAAATTCCACTAGTACTTGAAAATATTATGAATAAATATTGGATAATAAAATTGAAATGTTTTACTTGTAAATTGACAAATAATTTCCTTCAAATGAAATTCAAGAGTAAGTAATCTCGATTAGAATGTGATTGTAAATATGATGTTGAAGTGAGAATTAATTAGTGAATTGATTATGTGTTTCAAATGTAAATAGACATACAAAATTTAGACTACAATATAATTTAATCAAAAATAATTTTACATATAATCTTAAAATGAAAAAATCAATGATGTAGAAGATAAACCCAGTGAACATAAATTGAGTAAAGAAATGCTTTACCTTATACTCCCTTTTGGATGAACGTGATTTAAAAAAATATATATTGGTTTAAAAAATGTTATTAACTTATTCCATAATTTTATTAATATTTATAATATCATATATTACCATTTTATAACATCTTATTACCAGTTCATTAACAATATTTCTTTATTTTCATTGTTTCAAGTGTTAATTGCCTTGTTTTCTCAAGTGCATTTCATTATGAAAGATCTAGTTATTTCTAATATTATATCATTGAATCATATCTATAATAATAATAATGAAATAATTATCACATTTTTAAATAAATTATACTTTTAAAACCAATCATTAATGATATTTATGGAATATCAAGTACCTTATGATCATGGAGGCGATATGTCATATGTACGTATGAGTAATGTTTCCATTTTTCAATGATCATTTCAGAAAGGAGGTAAGTAATATTATACCATTACAGAATGATAAAAATATCATATAAATCATATAATACACTTATATATAACTATCATGTGGTGTGGTGATGAAACAGGAGTCACATAGTTTCATGAAGGCGGTATCCCACACATACCCGAACGATGTTATCATCTTTACGTGAGTGAAATGGAAAGAAAGAAAATGATAAAAAAATTAAATGATAAATATTTAATGAATATAATAATAATTTAATTTATTTCACATATAATAATAAATTTATCTTCATCACTTTTCACATGAAATGTTAGTGAAATATTAATCACATCGCTTCGTGATGCGGTAGTCCGTCATACACACGAGGGACATTATTGCTTCTACTACAAAATGGATGGTAAAAATATATATATGATACAATGAATAAAAATGTATAAATATGTTATAAATACTATACATATACTTTATATCCATCATCATACCAAACCTTGAGAGGTGTAAATTGAAAAACAAATGACATCTATTCTCAAGGCGGTATTCCTCTGCACACATGAATGATGACTTCGTATCCTATTTTTTGGAAGTGGGTATGGTTTTAGGTAATTAATGGGATATATGGAAGGATAAAAACCATTGGTTATAAATTATATTCAGTGGATTCCCCAAATATCATCATGGATTAAGGTCAATATTGACTATGTGACCTCAAGTGCACCAAGTCCTGCTGGTTGTGGTGGTGTTTTTCGCACCCACTGGTGATTTGTTAAAGGGTGAATTTATCTCTACATTGGTAATGGTTATGCACTTGAGGCTGAAATTTTGGAAATTATGAAGGAATTTAATTTTTTAGTTCATTATGGGTGGAATTTACTATGGATTTATTTAGACATGATGTTGGTGGGGGAAGCTTTGAAGAACAAATATAGAAGTGTTCCATGGAAAATCTTATCTCAATGGGTTAATTTCTTGAAAGAATTTGAGGATATACTAAAAAATGTAACAAATTATTATACAGAGGTAAGAAAGGTGATAGAAACACTCTTAAAAAATTATGGAAAGGATATCAATGTTGTCCTTTGGTACCCCACATTTTTTTGCATCTTTATTGACTTCAGATCTGAGGGGTGAGATCCACACCCATGTTTGTAAAATTTCATTGTAATTTCATGCCTATCTTTTTTAATCTAATTTTTGAGGCCTAAGAATTCTTGGTCCTGAAAATATTTTGTTTAACAAAAATTTGATGAGGTGAAGAAAGATGTAAAATAAAGACGCTTATTGAAGGACATTACCCCTTCTTTAGGTATCCTCCTTAGGTTTTCCCTAAAGCCTTCATAGGTTGGATATATTCCCAATATAAGGCCTATATGATGAGGTTATACAAGTTGGGAAGTTATTTGGGATGTTCTTGGATGAATAATTTTTTTTTTAAGTTTTGAATTGTAGAGGAGAGTGGGAGGTTTTTATAATTAGGGAGATAACACATTTGGTATTTTCGAAATGAATTGAGTGCTCCCACGTTTTTCTTATTTTAGAAGGGTCCAAAATGAGACATTAATAATATGTATTGGTTTCATGGTCTAAATATGGAAATAAAATAGTTTTTAGAAAAGTTTATATGTTATTTTTAACCATATATCTTTAGTTTATCCCCCAGAAAAGCCGTTTTTCCATTAATCGTGACAATTAATTTTTACTATATTCACTATTCATTTTGGTAAAAAAATAAGTTGACTTTATTAGATGTTATAAAATATGGTGATTCCAAATATGGTATCCATTTTCCCAAAATTAAATCCATAAATGTGAAAAAAATTTAATTTAAAATTAATCTCGCAAACGTGATGAGAAACCGGGTTTTAAAGTGAAAATGCTTAAATGATTACAAAGTTTTCATAAACAAATTCAATATAAAAATAATTTTAATGACATAAATTAGATTAATTGATATAAAATTTAAGTAATTATACTTTAAAAAAATCAAAAGTATAATATAACATTACAAAGTATCTAAAAAAGTCATTTTTCAATTAAAATTTCGCATTTTTTACTATTCATCAAAAAAGAAACTTTTTAGAAATATACCAAAAATTAACACTAAATTAATTTTGGTATATATATTTAAAAAATTAAGTATATTATTTCAAATAAATTTTCTTAAAGTGTTAAAAATTAACTTTAAATTATGTTTGTAAATCGTGATTAAACCGTCTTTTATAAAGAATGTTATTTTTTAAGAAACATTTCTTTTTCTTTCAAATGGTTATTATTTTATTTATAATAAATATATATCTATTAAATGTGTGTAAAATATATATTTTTAATAGTGATTTAATCCTATTCTTACCCACTATTCCAATGTCTAGAGGATAATTTTCATACTAAATAATAATATTAATAGTATATTATTGTTCGGTAAAACTCAACATTGCATGTAACACAGTATTTAGAAGAAACTCGTTATTACGTGTAACACAAGATAAACTCGTCATTGTATGTAATTCATGAAAAATTATAATTGAATGTAATATACACTATCAAATAGAATTTTATTAATTTAAAATATTTGGGTGGTTATAGTTAAGTCATAACCCTCAAAAAACAAACCAAAATATTATAACGTGTATGCTTCTACTCAGTATCCATTTTCCTGCTATAAAATTTAAAAAAAAGAAACATGTTTTCCTTTCATGACATATCTTGAAAATTTACATCATGAAAACATAATTTTCTCTACTCATGCAATGAAAAACATTTTAAAACATGGGATGAGGATATAAATCTTACTAAGGGTTATAAAAAATAATTAATGGAAGAATAAATCTATGAATACTTATAAAAATTTTCCTTTTCAAGAAAACATTAGGCTCAAAATAAATATTTTCTTACAAAATAAATAAAATTATCTACCTGAATATTTTCATGAAACACCTCATTAAAAATATTAATGGAATAATAATACTCAAAAATGCCTCTTTGAAATCATGAAAAAACATAATAATGTTTTCATAAATTTATACTCATCAACCTTATGAATTAGATTATTATTTTATTTACCTTTTGAATAAGAATGATTTCCATAAAAACAATAGAAATCATAGAGAAATAATTTAGGTAACTTGGAAAATAATTTTCATTTAACTCTTACAAATGGTATAACATTCATATAGACATATAGAATAAAAATCATGGTTACATATAAAATAACCATCACAGTTAAAATTGGAATAACCATAGAATTATTTTCCCATAATATCTTAGTAGAAAACTACATCGTTAAATATTCCCCATTACCCAATTAATTAGGGATATATAATATATTCATCCACTCTTTCTTTATAAAGGAGATACTGATTCTCATAAACAATCCCCAAGAACTGTAATAAAATACATAAAATATTATATTATAAAAATATTTTTGGCACCTATAGGAAAAAATTTCCAGATTTTCAAATATCCATTCCATTTTAAAACCTTTTTTTGAAAATAACTATAATATAGGGAAAGAGTTTTTTTATTTGATAAAAACATGTAATATTATAAATAAGTACAAAAACAAATAATGGTTATGACATTGGGTAATGTAGTCATTTCTATATACATTGAAATAGAACATTTGTATCCTTTCATAGAGAAATTTAAAACATTTTATTAAAATATTCCTTTCTAAATACATAGAATTTTTTAAAAAAGGTACATAAAATTTCATTTAATTTTTTTAGGTCATTCTGATAATATTCCTAAAGTAATTTTCTTAAAAAATAAGGGTATGGAAGAAAATTTTAATTTTAAGGGATACTTTAAAACAGATTTTTTAAAATGACGACCCTTATAAAAAATTTACAAAAGATTCATTCATTTTTAAAAATATTATAAAGAAGTAAAATATGGCCCAAAAAG
Source organism: Viscum album (assembly GCA_963277665.1). Lineage (NCBI taxonomy): Eukaryota > Viridiplantae > Streptophyta > Magnoliopsida > Santalales > Viscaceae > Viscum > Viscum album. The sequence goes on along the minus strand of OY728150.1, from coordinate 308,618,235 downwards.
AAATTTAAAATGAATTTATATATAAATCAGAATTTTTATTAAATAATTTAGAATGAAATTTATATTTAAGACAGTGATTTAGAAAATAAAACATGAAAAAAATTTAAATGAGGATTTTATAGAAAGTGTCCCTTACATTGAGTCTGAATTACAATATTTATTTTTTATAATATAAAATAATAATAAAATGTTAATTATTTAAATTTTTTAGAAACCTTTTCAAGTTATTATTCCATTTATTTCACATAAAATCATGTTATATAAAATCACATAATCAATTAAGTCCACGTCAAGCGTTTTTGTGATATTCAGCTCATAAGTCCACAATGAATTTGGTAAGTTGAAAATGGTAAAAGCGGTAATTATTCCATAATATAAAAAATATTAATAATTAAATTATTATTATTATAAAAAAATTCTTTTAAATACGACCATGAAATATTCTTATGAAACGTGAATTTTGTTACAATCATGGAGACGATATGTCATCTATATGTTTGAGTAATGATTCCATTTTGAAATGATCAGTATGGAATGAAGGAAAGATATATTTAAAATTTATATAATTATCATAATATATTAAATATAATATTAATTCAGTAAATATAATTATATATTTAATTAATGTGATTTTGTGATGAAAGACTAATCAATTTGATTTGTGGAGGTGGTAGCCCACACGTATGCACAAATGACATTACCATTTTTCAGGGAATATACAGGAAATAAGGTAAATGATATAATATATTAATAGAATTATAATATTTAATTAAAATCATATATAAATTATAAACCCATCATTTTAACCACCCGTGATAGGTGGTGATGGAAAACCAATTACATCGGTCTGTGAGGCTTTAGTCCACCCGAAACACGCACGAGGGATTCATGCCCCATTTGATGGTGGTAGGATATTGATGTAGGTTATGATATGAAAATAATTAAATATTTGTATATATAAGATTCATATTTTATTATATAATTATTCTTAAGGAATATATTATGGAGGTGGAAGATAAAATAATACATACACACCCAGTTAAGAACAATACCTCTTCCCTGGAAATCTTCCCTTTCTTAATACATTAAGACCACTAAGGTTGGTATTTTACATAAATAAGGAATATAGAACATGGGTAGGGATGTTATTAAGTAATTTGTGAAGTTATTTGTAAAACCCAATGGCTTTTGAGGCGTGATGTAAATATAAAGGAGATTATCTTTTATAAGAGAGGGGAGAGTCCCTCTTGAAATTTATCAAAATATTAAATTAATATAAATAACATTTCAATTAATTTTTTTTAAAACTTATTTATTTATAATATAGGATTAGGATGGTTCTAAATACTTTAATAAAAAAATAAGATGTTTTATTATGTTTGAACATTTATCTAATCATTTTAACCCTTCGTTATACCCTTTCACACTTTTCATGGAAACAAAGATATTTACTCATAGAGGGCCTTAATAGTTGATATAAATGTAAAAAATAGACCATAAATGGGAAATTAATGATATAATTGTGAATATACTAATAAATTTTATGTATATATTATTTTTATGAACTTTATATCATTTAATAAAATAATATTTATTTTAATATATCATTAATTTAATTTTTAGAACCATTCATTACTTTGACTTTAATAACATTAAGGAAACAAATGAAATTCAAACAAAATATTTTATTAAATCTATATACTATTATATTCATATCTAAAATTTATGCATCACACTTATTATCTCAATCTATATTAATTTTAAAAAAATTAATATCATTTATTCAATTTTCCCATTAATTGAATAATTGCATCTTCTACATTGTGTAACTATTTAATTTAACTATTTCTTAACTAAAAAATAAAAAACAAAAATCACGATGAAGATAAATAATTTATATTTATAAAAATATGTTTTTGTATCCCCTTCTGAAAAATATTATATTTATTAAAAACAAGAGTGAGACATTTTTCACTTTTTATTATATAAAATATTATAATAGTTGTAATGAAACACAAAGGGAAAAAGGGCGTATAACCAATTATTATAGGATTATATATGATATGGAATCATATAAAAAATCTATGAAATGTTTTATGGTCATTTTATAGTCCTTATCAAAATATTTTTAAGCCTTAGTTACCCAATTTATGCTTTATCGTGGTAATAAAAATTTCTATAGTTAGAATTCATATTCAATAAAAATGAAAGGGGACTATTTATAAAAAAATTCACCACTGATTAAAAAATTATAATACAATTTTCAAAATAAAAAACACAAAATATGTATAATTTAATATAAAATCAAACTGGTGAAACGTGACGAAGTATAGGATTTTAGGAAAATACATATTTTAAGTATTAAATGTTTTTATACACAATTATAACATAAAATTAATTTCAAGAAAAAAATATTTGATTAATTTAAATAAAATTAAAATAAAAAATTTTAAAATTAATCTATAATATAAATTTTTATTTTAAATAATCGAAATGAAAATAAAATTTTCAAAAAAAATAGCATTTTCCCTATTCATTAAAAAAATCAATCTTTTTATAAAAGTATCAAAATTTCAAATTCCACCAATTTTGATATTATGATTTAAAAAATTAAGTTAATTTTCCTGAATAAGTTTTATAAATGTTTCAAGAATAATTTATAATATTTTATCCTAAAAATAAATAAGAATCATTTTTGAAGAAAACATATGTTTCAAGAATAAAATGAATTCACTAAAAATTGAGTGCTTATTTATCAATATTTATTCATTACATTGGTATTTATTAAAACATATATATATATATATATATTTCAAAAAATACTTAATCATACTAATAACATATAATTTAATGGCTAGGTTATAAATATCTCATTCAAATTATTATATTTCATGGTTTGTTTATGCTTGGTTTTGTATATTTGATACTCCATCAGACATAGTATTAAAATAAAAAATATCAGGATATTTCATTATCCCCATTTAATAAATTTCATCCATAATATTTTAACTTGATCTCGTTAATCATAGGTTGAAATTTGAAAAAACCTTTTTTGAAAATCCAAATCATAGAAAGGGTTAAAAATACTTTCTACTTAAATGAGAGAAAATGAAGTATGAAGGTAATCATGGATAACACATACTAGGATTCAAAATAGTATAACATTATTGGGATTTGATAATGTAGACAATGAAGAAAATTTTATTTTCCAAATGATGTTGTAGAGTGATATAGAACATTGATCACATGAAATTGGATGATCTTAAGAAAGTTCACAATCAAAAAACTACAACTCAACGAGGTGTGAAAAATACCATCCATTCAATGGAAAGGAAGGTAATAGGATAAAATTTTTCATTAAAAATACTTTTCCTATTTTTGATGAATTTATTTATCATCTACACTAGGAACATATGAAAAAATACTTACTTTAAAAAGTAAAATTTTATCCTTTAATAACAATCCACAAAAAAATCATCTTTCTCTTTAAAAAACAAGTATTAAAGATAAAATTTTTTCCTAAAACAATAAAATAAACTCCTAATTAATCATATAATCCATATGAGAAAAACGATAAATTCCTATTATAATTTAATTTTAATAAATATCAAAATGGATACCATAAAATATAATAACTCCAAAAATGAAAAAAAAACTAAGGAATAAAAACTACAATAATTTAAAAAATTAAACAGCAATACCCAAAGTTCAACATAGACCATTCGATAATTACATATACTTAAAATTCATCTAAATATTTTAGAACAAGATTGAAACCCAAAAATTAATTTCATAATCATCCAAGATAAATTTATCATTTGTCTTTAAATAACATCAATAATTCATAAATTATCATACAAAAAATGTATATTTCAAAATCATATAATATCCAAAATATGCTCACCATTTCCATAAATAACTGGAATAACCATAAAGCCATGATAAAATCATATATTATACTAAAATATAATTAAACATTTATTCCTCAAATAAAATACAAAAATATTTTATTTACCTGGATCATATATGTTTCTCAAAATTATAGTGATCATATTCTGAAATTACGTTAATCACTTAATCACTAAATCAATTTCTAATATCATGGTTATCTATAATACAAAACATATGTTCCCAAATTTCAATGACACATAATTACCTCAAAATAATATATCATATAAACAAAAAATGCAATCAATACCTATGAACTTATGTCCCCCAAAAGTACTGACATGATTCCTCAAATAAACTTTTTCTACTGTTAAAATTAAAGGTTATATAAACCACAAAAATTTACCAAAACTCAATAAATATCTATAAAAAATAATAAATTTTCACTATACCATCATTAAATGGTATCAAATTCAACTAAAAAATGTTTCCAAACTTTCAAAAGAAACCCTAATATAGAATAATACTTTGGTGTTTCACAATTGTTATAATATTCATAAAATACCACAATATCATAATTCTGAAAACTACATACATAAAAACATCTTTAAATAACTAACCATTATTCTTTGTTGTAAAATCCCACACTTCTCATTGGCTTGAGAAGGCGGTAGGTGTTACTATGCCTTAAGTGACATCCCCAAGATGCCAAAGGATTGAAATAAATTTTGAAGGGTTTCAATAAATTTGGGGGATGATTTACTCTTTATGATTAAAATAACTAATCCAATAAAATCAAACCAAACAAAACGCTATATGATGCATGATAAAAAGAATGAAAACTTGTCCAATTCTTTTATATCAAAACCCACCAAAGTGTACTACAATGAAAGCCAAAGTAATATCAATGTAAAGAGTGGAAGATGACTAATAAAACCCCAAGATAACTACAAGACTCTATGCCCTGCAAATTCTATGATCCAACATCACCAAACTGACCAAGTATCATGAAGTAGTGTTAAATATGTGAGATACTTTACCTTTTCCCATGTCTCGATAGATAATATATGTAAAATCGCCAATGTTCCAAAGAAGTGGAGAGTACTAAAACTTAGTAGGTTTTTCTGAATGACTTCCCTAATCACACCATAAGGATATTAATGTTATAAACATTTATACAAAATATTTTATATCAATAATTCCCAAAATAGTTTATAAAAAATATAAACAACTTATAAAAACATTTTATAACTAAATATAAACAACTTCTAAAAACAGTTTATAAATAAATATAAAAAAAAATCTAAAAATGTTTATAAATAAATTTAAACAAGTTCCATGTCCCCAAATTATCCAGGAAAATCTATTTTCATGATAAAAACTAACCAATTATTTAAATCTATTTCTCAATATCCATTTTGTCATAACCATTCTGTTCCACCTATCCACACATCCTAACATGCCTGTAACCTGCACCACCCTATACTTGTGAATAGTGAGTCATCCTTTAACTAAGACATCACCTAGTGAACAATTTTGATGGGGGAGAGCCCTAACCCTTATCCATCCCAATAATTATGGGGGAGACTCCTTACCCTTATCTGTTATGTATGCATATGAACACACACAACCATTATGCTAAAAACCAATGCAAAAAAAACAACCATTTCATCCTTTTAAATAAACCATTCTTTTATTGAAACCCTTTAAAAATGAATTGAAATAGACCATACCAATTTCATTTTAATAAAATCATCCCTTTTTTTGAAAACATTTTGATTAGTCCATTTACCACAATTCCAGAAAAATCCTCAATTTAAAATCAACATTTTAAAACCATGAACCAAAGCACTTTTGTAAGAACACCCAATTCCCATGTTTCCAAAAACTTTCACTCATTAGAGGTTTCAAAAATTATTAAATAACCAATTCCCAATCAATTTCACAAAAAAATAACCAATTTTTAATCAATACAATCAGTTCTATAAATAGGAGTCGAGATTGAAGCCACCTACCAAAAGAGTTTTGGAGAAAACAATAACCATACAAAGAACGCCAATGAAACTGGGTTAAATCATTACAAACATGCCATGAATCAATTCCACTATCACAAACAATACCAAATATAAACTTATTCAGAATCCAAAACCATAGATCTACCCATAGGGGTAGAAGATATAAAAAACTATAAATAGGGGCAAAGTAGATCTAAGAAAAATGTCAAGAATGATGTAGAACAAACACTTACTATGAGGAATTAGCTTATAACCATCAAGTGAATCATTTGAATCACCTTTGGATCGATAGAAGAACCTTACTTGACCATTGGGAAATCCAAATACTAATTTAGGACTGCATGGGAGGGAAAGTGAGATTCGTAAAGGAAAAAATGTGTTAGATCCACTTTTTAAGGATCTAACTTTGACACTGCGCATGGTTTAGTCATACAGTTAGAAAAACCATGTGATAACTATGCGTTAGACACTGCCTTGAGGATGACCTTCTCATTTTCACCTATAATGGTTTCTATAATCATGAACCAACCTTTTCAAATCCACTACCTCAAAAATACCCAAGCTATTTTCAAAGAGCATAGTTTCTCCTAGGTTGTCGCATAGTTTGGAAAAACTATGTGCATCCCATGTGGCTTCCCTTTAGACCCAAAAACACATTTAAAGTTCTCCAAACTCTTCAAATGTCACCCATATACATTATATACTTAAAATAATGAATAAATGGTCACTTACCAAAAATTGAGGGTGCTATATTTTTCATATTCATTAATTATTCCTACAAAACAAATATGTGAAATTTTCCCTTATGGATTGTAAATGTAAACTCAATAATATTTCAAACTTAGAACATAAGATAATAATTCTTTCCCTAAATACAAAAAATAGTGACTTATTTTATACTATTAGTATCTCATTTTTCTTCCAGTATGAAGTCCATATATCTAGATAATAAATAGTCAAATCTCTGATGGTATTTACCTTATAAAAGGATATGGATAAATTGAGATTTTGAAATCATATATAAAAGACACCATGATCTATATAAATTTTAGATAAATGAAAATGTACTAAATATATCAAACAATTTCATAAAGGTGATTTGAATAATTTTTGGCCAAAAATCCCTCAAGATATCATTGAAGCATTTTTGAGGTGATTGTGTTTGTTGACAATGTGGGCATCCATGTTGTATTTGTCCACAAAGTAGACCACGATGTAGAATTTGTTGACAAAGGGGGTTTAAAAGGTGATTTTTTGGGTTCAAGAGATGTTTTTGGCTATCCGTGTTTGATTAAAGAACCCCGACAAGGTAATGGATGATCTGGAGGCGGTACAAAAAGAGAAGAAACAAGGTGGTTCCATTTTCCACTGTTTTCCAAAATTTTGGGCCTAAAAATCAGAAAATGGATAGACATGTTTTTGGAAAAGGGAGGTGTGCGAAAAATAAAAGTGGTGCACGAAATATTTGCATGGTGCATGAAAAATGAAAGTGGCGCATGGAATATTTTCGTGGTACGTGAAAAAGAAAATAGTGCGTGAAATATTGGCAGGGTGCGTGAAATAGAGGATTGGTGTTTTTCACACAAGAGGTGTTTTGAGATCAGAAGATCAAAAATTGGAAAAGACATGAGGTGCGTGAAATATTGGAGCAGTTCACGAAAAACGATGTTGCGTGGAAGATGTGTTTTTTACGCTCGAAGTGAATTATGCGTTCAAGGAGGGTTTTTTGCGCAGGGGTTGATTTTTCTAATAAATATGATGTGACCCCCTCATTTGAAGTAGCTCAAGACTTAGAGAGTATCTGATCTTTGGTGTGAAAATCTGGAGTATGCAAAGGAGTTGCGCGTAAACAACAAGTTTGCATGTAAAATGAGTGATTGCACATAAAGAAAAGGCTACGCGTAAAAGATGGGAGTTGCGCATAAAAGCAGTATTTGCGCATAAAGAAAAGGTGGTGCGTAAAAGAAATAGCTGCGCATAAAAGAATTCAGTTGCACGTAAAACAGGTGTCTTATGAAAAGTGGATTTCACGCAAGGTAAGGGAATTACGTGCATGGTTCATTAAGGGCTGCGCATAAAATTTGGGGTTTCCCGGTACACCTGGTGCAAAGAGAGATTCATTTGTGAGAGAAAGTTGGATGTCAATAGAGTATATATCAATAGTTAAAGATACATATTTCATTAGTGATAATGAAGAGACCTATAAGTCTTTAAACTGTGAGTGGATCCTTTCTAGATTAGTGATCAAAGTAAGAGGCAAAAGGTAATCCTCTCTACTGGTAGTGAGCCAAAGAGAGAGAAATAGGGAGTGACCCTTGGGGAAGTAGTGAGATAACCCTAAACATTGTAAAGGCAGTGAGCCTAGGTATATAAGTGATTTAGCCCGAGCATTGTAAATTGGTAGTGAGCTTTAGTGGATTTGGTACATTGGCACATCGCTGGTGTATGCTCCTTGGACGTAGCCTAGTGAGGGTGAACCAAGTAAAAATCACCATGTCTTGTGCAAGATTTAGTTTCTGTTTAGACTTTGCTGAAGGAAAGAGAGATAAGAGAGTTTTTCTTAACAATGAAACAAGATCAAAAGGGGAAGTTTTTTTAATCTATAATACCCTGATTCACCCCCCCCCCCCCCTCTTAGGGTATCTAACCTTGTGGACCTAACAATACTCAATAATCATTCAAAATAATTTAAATGTGATTTTTAAATAACAATGAAAATTAAATCATCTATAAGGGATAATAAGGATGTGAATACTTTATTACATTTTATCTTGATAAATGATTCATAATCAGTATAAATGGATACCATTGAAACATGGAATGAATTATTTCATGTTAAAATGATATTGTCCCTTGTGAAGACAATACCTATATAAATTCCATAATAATTTATCCTTTAAATCCTTTATACCTAATTTTATTACCCTTATAAATCCAATCTCAAAAAAATATCAATAATAACCTCACAATCAATACTTAAACCCACAAAAAGTGTTTTCAATGAATTTGAACTTATAATAAATGTTAAAAATTTAAACCCATGATGGTATCTATATATCCTAAGAAAACATAACCTAAATATATCATAGGCTCTAATGTTGATTAAACCCTACTATGATAAAACATTTAATTACCAAACCATTATCAATACATATTCTAGTTAAATTAAGTATAATTAACTTTTAAAAATTTCTAAATAACTTTTATGTTTAGAGTTTTAGGGAGATAATTCATAACTCTTAAATTATAATTCTAATATATTATTAAGTGGATAATTCTATTCAGTGTCCATTTTTTCTACCAAATAAAACCTTCAAAAAATGTTTTATTTTCATGAAAAATCTTCGCTATTTTGATCTTGACCTCATCCTTATCTTAACTCATACTTTGAAAAACATTTTAAAAATGGGATAAGAAAAAAATCATATAATGGGATATAAAATTAAGTAAATAAAATTTTATCCCATGAGTAATTATAAAAAATTTCATTTTTCAAAATAATCATTATGCTCTATAAAAACATTTTCATACGCATGAAATCAACTCATATTCCCAAGTAATTTAATAAAACACTTCATAAAAAATATCAAAGGAAAAATAAAACTCATAATGGATTGTTTGAAATCAAGAAAAACTTATAATAACTTTTTCTTAAATTTATACTTTTCAACATTTTAAAGTATATTCCTTTACATTGTAAAATCATTAAATTTCTATTAAAACCTATAGAAAACATATATGGTAAATATAGGTAACCTGAGGAATCATTTTGATATTAATATTAAAAATGGGATAACCTTGGTGGTTACACATAAAATAACCATCATGATTACACATAAAAATCATCACATATACAATTGGAATAACCATCATGGTATATTACCATAATCACTTAGGAGAAACCCAATCGATTAACTCCATAAATTTAACTAATGAATTGTGGAGATTCAATGGGATTACCTTATCTTGGTTGATAAAATAAAAACCTGATCTTATAAAAAAAATCCTATTAACCATAATAGAATATATAAAATCATGCACTATAAAAATTTTCTTTTCACCTATACGAAAACATTACCAGATATTGAAATATCCATTCTATTTTAAAACCAATTTTTGAAAATAACAAGAATATAGGGAAATGTAGTTTTTATTTGAATAAAAAATTAAATATAGTAAAGGAGTAAAAAAATAACTATTAAAATAGTGTGAAAATTCATTGTATCCATATACGTTAAAATAGAACTTACTTTTTTTCTTTTCATAAATAATTTTAAAACATTCTATAGAAATATTAATTTTTAAATACTTTGAAAAAAAGTAAAAATAGATATAATATGTCCATTAAGATTATTTTATTTCCTTATAATAAAATCCATGAAACAATTTTTAAAAAAATATATGTACAAGGAAGAGAATGATAATTTTGAGGGAAATATTAAAGGATGATTTTTAGAAGAATGACCCTTATGTAAAATCATAAAAATATTCTTTATGTTAAAAACATTTTAAAATGAAAAATACTTTGAAAATTGATAATAGAAAACATTTATGCATAAATTAAAATTTATCTTAATAAATTTATAAGGAAATTGATGTAGAAGAGAAGGATTAATAAAATAGAATGTGAAAATGGTTAAAACAATTTTTTTTAAGTAAAGTGTCCCTTAACTTTAGTCTGAATCATCATGTGTGTTATTTATCTTCCGTAACCATAAAATTATGGTAATTATATACATACTTTTAAAAAAAATTAATGTTTATTATTACTTTTACCACAGTTAATATCATGTCATATACAATTACTTAATCAACTAAGTACACATTGGGTGTTTCGTTAATATTTGGCTTATATGTCCAAAATGAATTAGCTAGGTTGAATATCATAAATTTAGTAATTATATAATATTATCCATAATAATATCTATAAAATACTTATTATTTTTAGAAATCATTTATACTTTTAAATCCATCCATTAAATTTGGTTGAAAAATGAACTATGTTATAATCATGGAGACGGTAGGTCATACGTATGCTTGAGTAGCATTTCCATTTTTAAATAATCATTATATAAAGAAGGTAATTATTATTATATCATTAAATAATGATAATAATATCAGAAATATCATTTTAAAATTTAAAATATACTTATATACATAGAATCCATGTAATGTGGTTATGAAAAATGAACCACATCACTTCATAGAGGTGGTAGTCTACATGTACGCATGGATGATGTTATCATATTTTTGTAAATTTAAAGGTAATAAGCTTAATGATATTTTATATTTTTATTATGAAAAAAAATTCATTAATATCATATTTCAAAATTAAATACATTATTTTAACTAGTCATTATAGTTGGCGATGGAAAATGAATAAATATGTCTGTGAGAATGTAGTCTTTCGTACACATTAATGATGGAAAACATTCCAATTTGATGGAGGATGGATACATATACAGTTCATGATATTAATATAATAAAATCTTAGTACATGTAAGATACTTATTTTTTTGTATAATAATGATTAAGTAATATTTTAATAATTTATAAGAAGAAATAAACTAGAAACACTCAGTGAAGAACAATATATATTTTTCTGACAACCTCAGTTTATTAACATCTTAAGACCACTGTGGATGATATTGTGGACTCAATAATTCATTTAGTACATTTCGAGGGATCTTATGAAGGGGGTTTTGGAAGATAATGACCAATATAAAATTGGTTTGAATTGTTAAGTATATAGAAGAAGAGTTTTCCTTTTATAAGAGAGGAGAGGGATACTCTTGGGATTTCTCAAACTATTAAATTAATATAAATTAATTTTAAATTAAAAATCACCCCAAACTGATTTGTATCTAATATTGTATGAGGTTTTTTCTAAATAATCTAAAATAATAATAAATATAAACCTTTTTAATATGTTTTTTACTTTATTATTTTGTTTTAACACCTCATTAACCTCTTTCAAATTTATTGTAACAATAATAATTCTTACTCGTTAAGTGTAAAGATAGTTACAATAAAAAGAAACCTATCCCATAAATTGATAATGGATTATATTTTAACCCACATCCTAGTCAATTGGTCCATGTTAATATTTTTATAAATTTTATATCATTTAATAAAATATTATATATTATAAAATATCACTAATGTCAATTTTTAGAATAATTCATTACTTTTAATTTAAAACATGAAAATAATTAAATTTTAAAACATGCTTTTATTAAAGACCTAACCTGTTATATCCATGAATAAAATTCATGTATATATTTAATTATTTCATATTATATTATTTTTATTACTTTTAATATCATTTATTTCATTTTTCCATTAATTGGATAATTAACACGTCAACATTGTGCAAGAATTTGTGGTAATTATGCATTTATAGAAAAGTTAAAATTTATTATCATGATAAAGATAAATAATTTATAATTAAAATTAATTATTATAAATGAAAATATATTTTTTTATCTTCATATAAAATTATTATATTTATTGAGAAAAATTATGTGACATTTTTTAATGTTCTTTACATAAAATACTATAATCATAAAATCACACTAAAAATGGTAAAAATGACATATAACTGAATATTTTATGACTACATAGGAGGCTTATAGATCAAATAAAATTAGGAAAAGTTTTATGGTCATTTTATAGTTCATATCATAATAATTTTAATCCTTAGTTATCAAATTAACTTTTTAGTGCGGTAACAAAAAATATTATGGTTACTATTCAGATTAACTATAAATAAAAGGGGAATATTCATAAATTTTGGACCCATAAATTAAATATATTAAATACAATTTTAAAAATTTAAGGCACATTAGTTTTATAATTTATTTTTAAATTAAAATGAAAATACGTGATAAAAATTGTTTTTTTTTTGAAAATTTCATATTCTATGTATAAATTGTTTTTATACAAAATTCAAGAATAAAGATTTTTAAATTTTTTTATTTTAAATAAATGTTAAATAAGTATATTTTAAAACTAAACATATATATAATTTTATATTGTAAATAATCAAAAAGAAAATAGAATTTTCAATAAAAATTAGTATTTTTCACTATTAATTAAAAATCAACTCTTTTAAGAAAATTTTCAAAATTTTACATTATGGTTTCATTGATATGATTATTTAAAAAACAAGTTTTATTTTAGAAAATATATTTTATATTTTTTCCAAAAATAAATTATAATATTTTATCATAAAAATAAATAAAAATCATTTTTTCCAGAAAACATATTTTTGAAGAATAACATGAATTTACTAAAAAATGAGTGTTTACTTAAAAATAATTAAACATTAAATTTTCATTGATTAGAACCTTTATATATATTTTAAATTTATTTAATTATATTCATTCCTTCCAATTTAATAGTTATGCTATAATGGTAATATTTAAATAATTATATTTAATAGATCATTTATGATTGGTGTTTTGTATTTAGTATGCTATAGAAAAAATTATTATTTTAATAAATATCAGTATATTACAATATTTTTCATGATGAATATGATGTAATTACAATTAAATTATTTTATGATAATAATAAAATTTCAAATATCCCTTATAAAATAGCATTAGTTGAGTAGTTAGACCAAAAAAATAGTTATATGAGTTTTTTGAGACATGTTTCATCCACCTGAGGAATTATCCTTGGGAAAATATTGTTTAATTTATTAATAATACGGATGATTCGAAGATAATTTTTGTTAATTATAGAGGACACCATGATATCGCTTTAAATAACAAGTATTGGTTTCCTCATATTGATGATTCTTTAATCCACTCCCTTGAGATCATTATTTTTTAAAGGTTGATCTGTGGTCCAGTTATCATCTACTAATGGTAAAAGTAGAAGAAATTGAAAAGATAAATTTTTATATTGGGTATGATATTTATAAGTTTTTTGTTCTCCCATTGAGGTTAACAAATGTACCCACTATATTTTTGGATCTAATGAATTGAGTGTTCCATGATTATTTGGAAAACATTTTAGTGGTTTTAATTGATTAAATTCTAGTTAATTAAAAATGTAATGAGGAACATGGGAAAATCTAATGACCATTTTTTGGAAATTTAATGAAAAGAACATGTATTGAAAATTTATTAATTGAGTATTTTAGTTGGAATTAATTACTTTTTTAGAATTCAATTTCTAAATATGACATAATTATTTATCCTAATAAAACTAAAGTTGTTTAATAGTGATAAAGTCCTACAAATATCTCTGTGATTTTATTTTTTTCATAGATCTGTTTTTCACTAATGATGGTTTGTCAAAATAGGTTCTTGATTAACTATACCACTAACTATGTTAACTAAAAAATGACTTAAATGAATATGGATAGAGTAATGTGATGAATGATTTTTATAATTGAAAAGAAGAATTTTAAATGCCCTATTACTATACCTACTAACATGAAAGGGTGAAATTCATATTTATACTAATTATTATTTAATAAGACATTGTTTTCCTTTATGGAGAATAATTTTATTATCACGTATGTATCTCAACTATTGAAACCACATGTGAAAAATTATCCTACACATGAGCTTGTACTGGATACAATAATTTTAATTTATATACATTTTGGAATTAGTTATATGTGTTGAAATTTAAAATATATATTGATAATAAAATATTAATGTATATATTTACTCAAATATATATGAATATGAGTCAATGATGAATTATAGAACTAATTATGTATTATAACTGTACAATTAAATATCATCTAGGTAAATAATACAATATAAATAATTCCTTGAGTTAAAATGAGAATTCATCACTAACTATGATTTAAATAGAATACAAAAATTTATTTAATGAAATAATGAATTATGGTTTGGAAATTTTTTAGGTATAATCTTCATCTAGTTTGGATTATTTATCAGTGTATTAATTTTTGTTAAAAACACTAAGAAGGATCAAAAGTAAGATCATAATTTCTATAAAAGGGAGAAATTAATAAATATGGGTAAAATTAACGAGTTTAATATTTATAAAGACTATGTAATCATATTTGGAATGAGGTTTCATGTTCTATGTGTTTCCTAATTATAGAAGAAATTTCTATATGAGGCTCATAGATATATTTTTTCTGTTCATCTTGGAAGTACTAATATATACAATAATATTCAAGAATATTGTTTGTGAGAAGGGTTAAAGAATTACATTACCGATTTTATCATTATAATTTTCACTTATAAATAAGTGATGAGAGGTAAATATTGAAGAAACTTTCTCAGCCTTTTCCAATTCCATAATTGAAATAAAATAATATAACCATGTATTTCATGGGTGGATAACCATATACATCTCAAGGTAATAATTCTAGTTTGGTTACTGTTGATCATTTGAAACAATTTGTGCATTTTCATCCTATATGAGTTATTATTTATTTGAATAATATTTATAAACATTATATTAATGAGATATTGAAAATAAATTGAGTCCCTCTCCCAATTTTATCTAACCATGGTCCAAGATTTACATTAATTTTGTATAAATGTATTAAAAATTAATTTTGTAGTGAATTAAATTTTACTATAGCATACCAACCACAATTTGATGGATAGACGGACTAAACATTTTAGACATGGAAAGATATGATTCATGGTTTATATTTTTATTACATAGGATATTGTGATCAAAATCTTTCTTTTTTGTAATTTTCTTATAAGAACAATTTTTATTTCAGTATACCAATGGAATCTTAAGAGGGATTATATAGAATGTGGGGTCAAAATATGTCATATTTGGGGGATATCAGTAATAGGAGGTTTCAAGGTCCATAACATATATAATAATTTGTATAGAATTTAATTATTATTTAGTAGTATATGTAGATAGATTATAGAAAATTTATGAGTTATATAGGTCATTGGAGGAATGTTCTCTCGTTTGAGGTAGGTGATGATGTTTTTCTTAAATTATCTATATGGAAAAGTGTTATGTGTTTTGGAAGAAAGGGAAAGATAAATATGTGTTATATAAGTCCCTATAAAATTCTAGAATAGGTAGGATCATTTTTTATAGAGTGTCATTTCCTTCGTGTTTATCATTAGTATACGATGTGTTTCATGTTTCCTTTCTATCAAAGAACTTACCTAATCAATCACATGTTTTGAGTTATGAAGTGATACAATTAGATAATGAATATCTATTATGAAGAAACCCCAATTAAAATTTTGGACCACATAGAGTAGGTGAAATGAAATTATGTGATTCAACATGTAACATTTTTTTAGAATAATTAATTTATTGAGGATAAAACACGGGAACAAGAATATTCTCTAATGGAAAAATACCATCACTTCTTTAGGTAATGAATAAAATTGTGAGGATGAAGTTTCATAAGATTGGAATATTTTCACAACCTAGTTAATATTGTAAATAAATCAATATTAGGATTTATTATTATTAATTTTTTGGATTTATATTCATTATCCATTTAAAAATAATGTTAGAAATGTTTTTAGTCAAAAACGGAATAATATTATTTAACTAGATTATTTTGAAAGAATGATATGGTTTTTTAAAAGATAAGTGTTATTATTTTAGAAATTGAAATCAGTTAAATGGAATTAATTTGTGGAATAAAAATATTAATGATCAATTAAGATAATTTTATCATATATCTTTGAAAATATTTTCTTTTGAGTGAACTGCAAAAAATGAAGCTTTTTAAACAAATTCCATTTATTTTCATTAAATCGTGTAAGTTAAATTTACCATTCTATTTTTTATTCTATTTAAAAGTAAAATAATTTTAATTTTATTAAAAAAACTAAATAATACAATAATAATCAATATTATTTTTTATTTTTATATATGTTCATTTTTATTCTTATAAACATAATTATCTAAAAAAAATCATTATTTTTTACCAATTTCATTAAATATAATTTATTAAAATTATACAAATTGAATCATGAAAAATGGATTTAATATTTTTACATTTGATTTTCTATTTTATTAATCTGGTTAATTTCATTTTTTTTAATTATGAAATGTAACTATGGTGAAAATATGTCACAATGGTAATGTGTAAATAAGTTTAATCATTGTAAAAACTAAGTGATGAGGGAAAAAAATATTATATTAATTCTTATTAATGGATTTTATTTTTAACATTATCATGTTATAATTAAATTTTTATTGTATTTTAGCTACTTTCCCATGATTAATCCTTTATAATATTTAAAAGTTTAGAAATATTACATGTGTGTCACTCCCTTCATTTATAAATGGTAACATATTCTATTTCCTTCCCCACACCTTTTGATCAATTTAGTTTGTCCATTTATTACCCAAACCTCTCAGTAAAATCCCTATTCACATCCTATAGGTCCTATTCCTCTCATAATTCCAATTTTAGAAGGCTTAATGTGTAATCCAATGGGGGATATCTTAGGAGAATGTATAATTGATAACATATCTTTTTCATGTTTATTTCATCTTCTACATCATTCTAATAATCATCCACCATGATAAAATAATAATATAATTATCATAAATATAATAAAATGTTATTATGATTATGGTAAAGTCCTTTTTTCATCTCTGCATCCATCTTACAGGAAATGTAAACATCGCTCATGTGTACCTGTTAACTACCACCTCCATGAAGTTATGTGGTTTTTTTCCATCACCGGTTCATATTTATGGTTAAAATTATGGAAAAAATGAAAATATCTAATATTTATGAAATTAATATTTTTATGCAAAATTAATATATTAGTTTCTTTCTTACATATTTTATCTGTTAGAAATTGATAATGTCCTTCATGTGTATGTGAGGAATAACAACACAATGAGATGATGTCATTCATTTCACATTTTCACCATATAAGGTTGTTTATAAGGATTTAAATACTTAATAAATATGAAATTTATAACATATTTATGATTCTATAAAATTATAATTTTATCTAATTTATTTCTTTTATACAATTTAGAAAAATCAAAACTCCATTCATGTGTACGAACATATTACTAACTTCATGACACAATATGGTTTATTTTTAAGTAATTCATTAAATTAATGTATCAAAATAGTATATAATGTTTAATAATAACAAATATATCAATTTTATTATTAATAATATAATAAGACCATAACCCATTAGACCATATTCAATACACAACTATGGTTTCGAGGTCAAAAATCGAACAACCCCTAAACATATATTGTGAACATAACCCTTTTGGTAACAAAATAAAATATAGTAATAAATGAAATAAAATTAATAATAACATAGAAATGAAAATTAAATGAGTTATTAAGAATTAAAAAAAATATTATTTTATTATTTAGGTGTTAGATAATTTACGAAGTAAGAATGGACTTAATTTATGATATTTTATTTTGTAACATTGTTTTAAATGATTTAAACTCTTTCACCACCGTATACAAGCTCTTTTAAATGTTTCTAAAATTTTATATTTTATTCTTGAATGGTATTAATATTTTTTATTTTAGTATGTTTTACTTTATTTACAAGTATTTGAATGTAATGTTTTTAGTTTCATCCTTATTAGTAATTTTTTACTTTAAAAAAAGATCAAAATGAATGTATTTTTATCTTACACAAAGTTATAAGAATTTATTTACATTTTGTGATTTCAATTTAAAAAAAACTAATTCATATTTTCATGGTATTAAAATTTAAATTTAATTCCCAATTTATGGAGAATTTTTCATTTTATAAAATTTTTAAAAGAAATAGATATTTCTCAATATTTTTAGGTTAAAATGGAAAGAGATTTTCATATTGGTTTAATTGAAATTTTCAAGGTTTTATGATGAAATTGTGAAATCTCATAAATTATTTCTTTATTATATGGTACTTGAACATTATAAATAATTATGGTTGACCCTGATATGGATAATGATTATGGGTGAGCTCAATATTGTTTCTAATGCATTGATATTAATTTATTCTTTGAGGGTGAAAATAAAAGATATAATTGGGTAAGTTAATCTTATGGAATTAACTCAGATTCATAAATTTTCATATGACTTAAACATGTGTGAACATGGGTTATGAATATGATGCTCTAAGATAAATATAGTATGATTTTATGAATTTTTTTATGGAAATGATTTTATTTCATAATTTAGAGGAATTATAAAAGTGAAAGGTTTATTTCAAAAGAATATTTTCATGCATTCAAACATGCCTCACAACGCATTCATGGTTTTCTAATGACTTATAATGGGTTTGAAGTATTTTCCTTGAAAATGGATTATTTTATCATGTGAAAATGTTATATTTATTTTTTCAATGTATTATCGTGGAAAAGTTAAATATCCTCATGGGTTTTCATGTTTTTCAATTTAATAATGGGATTACATTATTTTTTAACACCTAATGATTTTTTTTATCATCCAATGTTTTCACGTTCTTTTCAAATGATTTATGTAAGATTGGATTTTATAGTAAGGTCATGATTTTTTATATAGTGAATTATCTTAAAATAATAAAAAGTTTCATGAATGAAATATAGGGTAAAACTAAAGCTCTATTTTATGGGAACAATTTTTAGTTGTAAGATTTTCCACTTATAATTTTTTTATCTAATTATATAAAATCTAAATCAAAATGATCTGACAAATATATAAAAGTTCAACACTTTTAACAAATAATATAATTATGTTTTTTAATCTTATTAGGTATTATATAAAATGATTTATGAAACCCTTTACTATAATAAAATTCAAATATCACAATTAAAAGTTATAAAATTTATATAGTTCATTAGCTTGAAATAAACTAATTATTTAATATATTTTTTTATAAAAATAACTCTCGTCCTATTTTATGTACAAACCCTCTCCACAACACTTCTTCTCATGCCATAAACTTAGTTTCTCAAAAACCTAATGAGGTTTTATCTCTTATGTACCACTACGACACATTTCAATGGTTTTAGTGACATAAAAAATTCACTCTTTAAATGAATATTTATATTATAAAATTAATTATTTGAAAGAGTAAGTTAAGAACCACTAGCCATGATATTTCCTTTCGAATCCATTAATTCATATTCTTCCACTTTATAAATATTATAACCATGATACATATAATATATATAATGATATATATCTAGTTTAATATGAATATTTAAACCATATACTTATCATAATAGTTATTTTCTTTAGGAAGCATCAAATCTTGGTATGTATAAGTGGATGCAATGATGTTATTTTTAGAAAAAAATTAAATCCTTTATATCTTGTTATAGTAGATTATTTTAACTTTTAATAAAATTATAATCAATGTATTCCATTATTAATTATATACTATCTTCTGTAAATAAAAATATAATTTCTTCTAAAAAAATAATTTTTTCATGATTAGTATAAAAACTATATGATCATACCATTATATAATATCACTTATACTAATTAAATCATGAATACAATGGAACAAATTTTAATATTTTTAACTATTTTAAATTAGAGTCATATAGACACAATTTATTAAATAGAAATAAATTAACTACAAGATTTTGAAGTAGGGGATCTTATTAAATTCGTTTTCATAAAGAGGGATAAGATCAACATGCAGATCATCTGGCCAAGAAATTCCTTATTTGATTCCCTTATTGGTAAGACCGTCTGCAACTATTTTCTCTTTACAAAATGTATAAGAGAAAATATATATGATCTCCAGAAGTGAAGCGAGGCATCTCATCCAATGGGTGGTAAGCGGCTAGGAAAGGTGCACCACACCATTCCAAATATATTGGACAATAGTGGTTGAATCACTTTTAATCTAAATGTTGTTCCAGCCTTTTTGATTAGAAAAATCAACAACATGTATCACAGCCATAATTTACACTTCTAGAGAGGATTTCTTACCACAACTTCCAAAGAAGCATCTATGACAATGACCAAGAAAGTCTCTGAAGATATCACCACATCCCGCAGGAACTGGATTTCCCTTAGAGGCTCCATCAACATTTAATTTGATCCATCCTGGGAGAGGAGCTTTCCAGAACAACTCAAAGGTATGCCTCAAATGTCCATGAAGTGCACGCTAGCTTGGCGGAGCCCCCAATGTGCCCAAGCATGTCACCCTTACACATGTTTTATCCCCCATGGCATAGGTCGAGTGGTTCACCAATTGGGCCATCTCGCTTTCTGGGGGAACTGCCTCAAGCTCGAGTCCCACCAGACTCAGACACTGTGTATATTATGCATAGGGCAATTCAAAGTTGTTGCTTATCTGGGGAACGTGTGACGCATGCGGGCTTGGCAGAGCCCCCAATGGGCCTAGGCATGTTACCCTTACACAGATTTTTCTCACTGTCTTGGGGAACTGGCTCAAGCTCGAGTCCCGCCAGACTCAAATACTGTGCATATTATGCAAACGGCGATTCAAATTCATTGCTTAACTAGGGAACATGTTGTACACGCTGGCTTGGCGGAGCCCCCAATGGGCCCAAGAATGTACCCTTACACACATTTTAAATTAGAGAATATCAAAAACCCAATATCTTTGCACTTTTAATTCTATATATATATTTAATAACAACAATAAAAATTTTAAATAATTGAAAATGAAATTCAAACCCTAAAACAAATATCCATATTAAAATGGAAAAATATTGCAAGCCCTCATAATGTAATTATAGTGAAAAAAATAAAAAATAAAAAATAAAATAAAGATATATATGGTTCTGAAATAAGTATTTAATAAATTTTATTTAATTATTCTTGAGGATAGGATCATGTATAAATCCAATTTAGTTCTTAACACAAGGTATTTTATTTACTTACCCTCTTACAATTAGGTAATATTCTCACTCTCATTATCTATATTTTTATCTATCATCATCACACTTTCATATTATTTGTTTTTAAGTACAATTCACCTAAATAAAACTAGTCTATTTTATCTTTCTTTGTTGTGTATATGCATGTCTACCGTGATACCTTCTAATTATCTTCATTAAAAAAATGATTAACGAAATAATTTTTATTTCCTCTTCTTTTTTTAGGTATCAAATTTTTAATGTATTTAATTTTAAATGATTTTTAAAAATAATCATATCTATGGAAATTGTAACACCCTAAGGTTTTATGATATAATTCTCTTTAGATAAATTGATTTTCTTTGATTCCTTACTTTACTTACAACACTGAGTTTAAAAAAATTGAAGAAAAACTACTAAAATATTATAATGTTAAAAATGTTTTATTTTTCAAATAGGTATGTAAATTTTAGAATAGGTTGAAGTTTTAGTATTTTTCAAAAAAAGAATTATTTCTCAGTAAATTATGGAAAATACCGATTTTTGTAAAATTGAAAATTTATTTCTTTATATAAATAAATTTAAAAGTACCATTTTATTTTAGGTTTGGTTTTAATGTTATATTATATCCATTTGATTTAATATAATATCATTAATTAAATTAGAATAATAATTTTACATGATTTTTAATAAGTCAAAATTGTTATTGAGAATTTTTTTAAATAAAACCGATTTTGGTCGCATTATACATATTTATTTTGAAAATAAATTCGGAAACTTATAAGAATATAATTTTGTAAAATTGATTTCATATATAGAAGAAGTATGTAAAAATTTGGTAAATATATCACTTTTATTTTAGAACATTATGAATAGTAATCATCATAAAATCTATCATCTTTGTAAAGGTTAAATCAGGTAATTAATGTAAAAAATAATGTGATAAGGCATTAAAAGTACATCAAGTAGTTGAATTTATTTCATTTGATGGGGAAATTCAACTGTATCCACCCCAAAATCTAATATATATTATTTTTATGTCATTTGACTTTATAACTAAATTTATATTGTTTTATATACTGAAAGATACATCATGTCACTCTCTTATATTTAATTTCTTTTATATCTTAACACAAGGATAAAAATAAGTTATAAAGGAACATAATTTTTTTTCAACCTTTATTTTTTTATGATAATTTATTAATAATTTTTAGTAATTTTATAATTACAATTAATTTTTACACAAAGTCGACACAATATTTGTATCGGTGATAAAAAATTAAAAGAAATAATTTTTATAATATTAAAAGTAATACAATTTAGAATAATTACTGTATTTTCAAATTTTAATTTATAAATATAATATATATTTGATTTTATAAAATATTATATTCAAATTCAACCTTTATCTTTATGTATTTAAAATAAAATTAAATGAATAGTTTAAACAAATTAATTAATGGATTTTTTGGAAAATAATATATTATTATATTATTTTAAAATAATAAAAATATTGAGTTTAGATAACAAAGATATTATATGGCTTAAAATTTCATCCCATGGACATTTATGAGTAAAATTTCTCATTATATGTAATATTATAACCCTTTAATATTGAAGAAATCATTACCTTGGGAAAGGTTAAAATTGGTTAACCATGGGGTTAATACAAATGGTAAGTTTTAGAATGATATTTATCCATGTATAAATTGGATTTAATGATTATATTGATAAATATTCCTCTTTTTCATTGAATACAATTATTTTTGGTACCATTTGATCTGAGTTTAACACATATTATGTTTTAATATTTAATGAATTCTCAAAGTGCCCCTCCCCTAACTTATAAAAGGACACTCATTCCCTATCTTCATTGCAACGCATTTTGAGAAATAACTTAGTAAAAATCTAAATAATTCACTTATAAAATTCCCTCCCTAAGAATTACAGGTTCTAGACTTATTAAATGACCATTTCATGGGTCCTTAAGAAGGGATCTAATGGAATTATAATGAATAATAAGTAATGTTCATTACAGAATCATTAAAATTTCATTCTTTTTATACTTCCAATAATTATGTTTTACCTATACCAAAATATTAAATCCACTAGAATCAATATAATGATAATTAATTATGGTTATGGGAAAACAATTTTACATATCATTTTCATGCTATGAAAGAAAAAACATCATTCATGCATACATATGGATTACCATGTCCACATATCGGTTAAATTCTATTTTCCTCACTATTTTACATGGATGGTTATAAATATAGAAAAAAACTAATATATATGATATTTAATTCATAATTATAATTATTTAAGGTTAATATCATATCTAACTTCTTACCTTATAAGCCATTAGAAAATGATAACATTGCTTGTTTGTACATGTGGACTATCACCTCTATAAAGTGATGTGATTCATTTTTCACTTCCAAATTACATGGATAGTAATAAGGATTAATTTAATTAAAATATACAATATAAATTATATTATAATTATTTTACATACTTGAATTATTATTTACATCTATTTCGTTTCATCCATCAAAAAGTGAAAATCGTGTTCATGCGTATGAACAACCTACAATCTTTATTAATAGTGTAATTCCTTTTTTTATCTATAAATTTTTTGGATAACTATATATATTAATATAATGATATATATTATATTTATATCATTGTTAACATTTTTTATATTATAGAACCATATTTAATATACGATAACATAAACTTATTTGATAAAACATGCATGATAAAACAAAGAGATTAACACAAAAAACGATGATAATAATGAAGGATTGTTTATAAATGAGTGATAAGATGTTATAAAAGGATCATATATAGTATTAAAAATATTAATATTATTAATTTATAACTTAATATGATGTTTAAAACCATTACTCATGATTTTAAATCTTGTTCAACTAAATAATAGAATGGGGTAAGGGTTTTCTTAACCCAATTTTCATTCACTAGGTAATACTTCTACTTCATTGACTATTCTTTGACAAGATACTGGGTGAAATAACCTATGATTTTATTATTATTTTTATTTATAGTTATTTTTTATAGATTTTCATCTATTATACATAATCACATGATTAATTAATTCTCTCTTTAATGATGCAATCTTTGTAAGGGATTTTGTCTCAATTTTAACTCTATTGAGACATATTTAGTATTATGAAGCTAATTTTTATGTACTATATATACATCCCCTTTTATTTATTTTACATGAATATATTTTTATTCATGATGATTATAGTTTTAATTTACATTTATTCATTTACAGTGATATAATTTTAATATTACCATTGTGTTAAGAATGTATTTAACAATATCAATTTTATTGGATTATTTATATTTTTCATTTAATAAATATTATAAACTACCTATATTTTATTAAACTATATATATTTAAGTGTTTTCAATAATTTCTTGAAAAAATTCCTCTAATAGAATCATGAATAAGTAGAATTCATGTTTAAAAGAAAAGCTCGTCTTAGTTCTCTTTTTGATAGGGTATATTTTTCTTCAATCCCATAATGTTCAATTTGTTTTACAAAAGTCCTATTATTTAATTAAATTATTTATGAGGGATATTTTAAGTTATCTAGGAATTTCTAAATTTTTTAATGTAATATTAATATTTTTTTCCAGAAGGGTCATTTGCAGCATTCTTTATAAAATATAAAATGAGTTTTTTTCTTTTTAATGTATATGATGTTAACTGATTTTACCGAGTACATAACCATTTTGAAAAATTCATATTATTTTACAATTTTTCAATGGTTTTACAAATAAACACCTTAAATCACTCTTTATTTTAAGATTTTTCTTCAATTTTATTTATTTATATAAATAAAATGTTTTTATTATAAAAAATACATTTATAATAAATTTATGGTCATATTTTATCTCTTATTAATTTTGTGGCCATTAACACTCTCTTGAAACATTATATTTATTATGATCATTTTTCATGGAAATGTTAATTTATCTTATATATCCATATTCATTTAATCATTTAAATGTTTATTAGATAAATCATTTACCATTTCTATATATGGCTTTTAATATAAATGTTTATTGATTAATTTAGAAAATCATGATATTTTGTTTCATTTACTAAATTCAGATATTTGTTGATAACAAATATTGTTTATGAATTAAATTAATCATTGAATATATTATGAATCAATTATAAATTTTTTGGTGGGTGGGACCTAGTTATAGATATCTTATCAATACATCATTTCTTCTCATGAGACAAACCAACCAGCTAACCCAATTTAAATGGGTTTTTAGTGTATACCAAATTATCTATTAAATTGTCTTTTTGTAAGGTGTTAAAGCTAAATATATCATGAAGTTTGAGATCATGGAATCTAACATTAATACTTTCATTTATTATGAATTCAATTAATATTATCCATGAGATTACTACATTGATATTATCTATATATTCATTTTATGCCAATGTTATTGATTAAATATAATCTATTTTTAGTTATATACCTTCTCACATTAATTATAACTTATTTACTCATTGTAGATTTCACTTTGCATAACCCTTACTAAGAATTTGAACCAATCAAATTTTTTTCCTTTCCAAAACATATAAATAATGATGTAATGAATTATAATAAGGATGCAACAATGTTTCTTATGCTATGTATTTATATTTCCAGTATAATATGAGAATCATGTAGGTATCTGGTTCTATAAGAATACTAAAAATATTGGTCATATGTGATGGTATCCATTATATCTAATGTAAATGTAATAATGTAGACATGGGATCTAGGTTGCTAGAGTTTGGGTTTTTACAATTATTATCAGAGGATATTTAATAGAAACCTTGTCATGACCTGCCTTCTTCAAGATGAGGGAAGGTATATCAAGATGATGAGACCTTCCTTACTCAATATAAAGGAGAGATAATGACCCCTGGGTCCCACCTCCAATAGTCCCCAGAGTAGCAACCAACACCAAGGGTATAGAAATCTCTCAAAAAATGGGAGGTATTTCCCTTTTTATAGTAACTAAGATTGAGAGATAAGATGTATTAACCTCAAATAACTCCAAGAAAATATATATATATAAAGAAACTAAAATCTTCTCATATGAATATTTAAAGTAAAACTACTAGAAATAAAAATAAAACTCTAATATAATTTCCAAAATAAAACTAAGCAGTGAAACAACAACTGTCGCTAGTATCCGAGAGAGTAAGGTATAACACGGTCCACTTAATCTCCCTAGAAACCTAAAAACGGTTTTTTATACATAGGGTGAAGATAAAGGTATACTTAGTAGGTAAAAACCAAAGTCACCCATGCAAAATTTGATGAAGAATACTAATGACCCTATGGTAAAATAATAGAAACTCAAAAGCACCTAGAAAGTTATACTATCTACCCTAACCTCACTAAGGCACGCTCAACAAATAACACAAGTCAAGTAAATTAAAGTATAAGAACCTCAATATTTGGGTACCCTACACTACTTCCCAATGGTTATCTACTCATCCCAAATGGAGAAATCCCTAACACTACCATGATCTTCCACAAGCCCCATTTTCACAACCTACCCACATACACTTTAGCCACACACCACATCAAATCCTACATGTAGACACCTGGGCTACAACCACCACACGTCTCACTGAAAAACACATAGGCCTCATCCTAACAAAACCTTGAAAACAAACCACCTCTCTCACATCCAATGCTATATGTCTAGTATTAAACCTCATTCCATTGCAGCCTTCCCAAAGAGTCTTGGGTGATCAATGCCTAGAAGAGGGTGTGGTGTAAAGTCAATAACCATCCATCCATCCTCCCACTGGGATGTTGGGAAAGACACCATCCCCCATAAAAATGGGGGTTTTTTTCACATAGTTCTCAATAGAGGTGGGGTGAATATAGAAAACATAAGGAACTAAAAGTTTATAAATATTGGTAACAAACACTCAACCCATCCTATGGGATTCAAAACATACAACTAACCCATACAAAACCACCTTAATTGCTAGCCCTACATGCACATATGCACAACAGCCACAACCAAAACATCAACCCACCCCTTTTTATTTAACCACTTATCATTATTTATTAAGATGTTTTCTTATTTCATTCCAACACTACCTAGGAAACTACCAACCACAGCCTTACCCAACACATTCAATGACACAGAAAACACACAACCAAATTGAAGTCCCACTACACAACAATTTCTAATAGCCATAACACCACCCAGAAGTAGTTTCACTACTTTAAAATTCCATCCATTCCACAATTAATTAAAATATAAACCTGATATTCCATCACACCTTTTACACCACCTCATACATAAATCCTACAACAACCACCACCAAAACCACAGCCCCACTGCACACACATACCACACCCTTCTCACAAAACCAACCCCTCTGCTCACCCTATACCCACAACCATGATACCATCATCGCTGCCATATAACCCTCATAAAGAAAAAAACACAAAAAAAACACACGACACACAAACACTCCAAAAAAGGTTCATTGTATTTAGATTTACCCAAAAAAGGTTCTTTATTTCCACTATGATAAACATGGGTGATCATAAATTAAGTTTGATCATGGGGAATACTTTTCATTTAACTGGGTATATGTGATTAATCAGATTTCATGTTAACATTCAGTTCAATATATAATCAATAATTAGCAAGAAACATCATGTGTGCAAAGGAAAAGACCACCAACGACCATGATTTTCAGAGGGATACAACCCATACTGTTCACATTATATATCAAAGATCATAGATAAAATCAAGTGATCATCAACATCTCCCCTTGCCTCCATTTATTCCATCATATATTCTTATTTAAATTGGTTTCATCCATATTCACAAAGAGAGAAGAGTACACACAACACACATGATACACAATTAAAATAGAGACGAAGGAAATCACTACTTGGAACAACAGGAGACAAAAACTCCTCTTCGCGCCAAAATAGGGGGGTCGTGCGATCAAGAGACTCTAAGGAAAACTGAATAGGGGGGATATAGCATAGGTGCACGACTCATATGGGAATAAAATTTCTCCTCACACCACGAGAAAGGATAAGAGAGGACCTCAGATTTAGAAAAATCTAGATCCTATATCAAAAAAACAAGAAATAGTTTCAAGGGCCATTATTGTTGGATCATGGACAAGATCACGTGGTTCAACTATTTAAAAGTCCCTAGAGAAATAGGATATTAAATATGTAATTTATATCCTTTGAAAAACCTTTAGAAACTCCAAAAAGGATTTAAAATTTGTTTACATAAAATAAAACATAAGAGGGGAAAACTGGGAAAATTAGAATAAAATAGAAATGAGAAATTGATGGTTGAGTCGCCGACAATAAGCCACCGATAGTGATCCACTGACAACGAGTCACTGATGATGATCTATTGATGTTGAGATACCGATGTTGAGCCACCTATGAGACCTACCGACACCTAAATCACTGACACCTTGACTCACCAATGCCCTGACTCACCAAAACCCTAACTCACTGATTCCCTAACTCACCGACACCTTGACTCACCGACGCCCAGACTCACTGACACCCTGACTCACCAACACCTTGACTCACTAACACCCTGACATAGCGACACCCTGACTCCTCGATGCCCTGACTCACTGATACCTCAACCTACCTATTCCCTGACTCACCGACGCCCAGACTCATCGACACCCTAACTCACCAATTCCTCGACCTACCGACACCCTGACTCACTGAATCCCTGACTCACTGATTCCCTAGCTCATCAATGCCATGAATAACTGATGCCCTAACTCGCCAACACCTTGACCTACCGACACCTCAACCTAATGATTCCTCGACCTACCGATGCCCTCAACCTACCAAATAAAAAAAATGGAAATTTGAAAAACTATTGAAATGAGCTATTGTTGCCTCCTATAACATCCCAAACATTGTATTTTTACAAAGTAATAGACCACAAAGGTTTGTGAAATTACATCAAATACCTCTCAAACTATTCTTACCCTCAATAATTCAACACCAAACCTAAAAGAAATAGGGGTATGAACAATCACACCGTAAGATACCTCTCAAGTATAAACTGCCTCATTGGATTGAAACCTAAACATCCAATAACACATCCTATAAGATTTTCCAACCCAACAACTACAAGACATACCACAAAAGAACCAAAATTCACAATGCTCGAACATATGAATCAGGGAATTCCTTTCCCCATGTTATGATACTATCTGCTTTGGGTGGCACTGACTTTCCCGCATGGGTTTAATCACATCCACATTAATGTGTCATGATTAGGGATCAAGTCCTCCCCTACTCATACATCAGGTTTTTATCATACGTCACGTAATAGGGAAACAACTCATCTTATAGAAAAAAGGATCATTAATTACATCATAAAGAAAAACATATGAGAAAAACTCAAAACAACTTTGGGTATTAGGCACACATATGTATCTCTCACTCCCAAGTACTCTCCTCTAGGTCATCATGCCTCCACAATACGTGAACCGAGGTAATGGTCCATCCATGCATCACCTTCTCCCAATGATCCTAGATCTCCACTGGTCTCTCCATGGATGTTGTGTCATCCTCAATATCCAACTATCCCCAATCAATGACATGGTATTCATCGTGAAGACACTGATGAAGCTAGGAGACATGAAATACTTCATGGATCCTCCCCAACTTTTGTGCAACACCAGTTAATATGCCACCTTTACAACTCATCCCAACACCTTGAAAGGTCTAATGAACCTGGGATAAATCTAACTTCCTCTACTGAACCTTCGCTTCCCACGTTAAGGGGAAACCTTCAAGAATATATGGTCCCCAAACTCGAAATCCAAAGGCCTTATACTACGATATACAAAATAATTCTTCCATTCTTGTGCTTCCTTCATCCTCTCACATAAAACATGAACCTTCTCTGTCATACTCTACACCACGTTTGGACCATGAACAAATACCTCCCCAACTTCCATCTAGCACAAGGGTGAACGGCATGGACTCTCGTATAGAGCTTTGAACAGAGCCATACCAATGGAATAGTGATAACTATTATTGTAAGAAGACTCTACCAAGGGAAGATGTCTCACCAAAAACCCACTAAAGTCCAAAACACATGCTCGTAACATGTCCTCCAACATTTTGATGGTCCTCTCTATTTTTCCATCCATTTGAGGGTGGAAAGTAGTGTTGAGGCATAACTGGGTGCCAAAGGTATGCTGTGATCCCCTCTAGAATTACGATGCAAAACGTGTATCCCAATCTGAGATGACAGATTTTGGAACTTCATGCAGTCGCACCACCTCATCCGCATACCTCTGTGGTAAGTCATCCACTGTGCCTGACTCCTTGATTTCTAAGAAGTGAGTCGATTTCATCAATCGATCCACTACTACCCAAAAAACATTGAATCCTCCTTGATCTATGGGTAATCCTATGAAAAAAATCCATCAATATGTCATCCCACTTTCACTGGGGGATATCTAAGGTCTATAACAAACCACCAGGAACATGGTACTCTGCCTTCACTTTCTGTAACGCCCCGACCCTAGTTGCCTAGAGTCGGTGCATTATTACATAACATTGGCATGATCACAAGAAAGATCAAATCTCGAAATACCGATTGGTTTAGTAGCCTTGGAAACACTAGATATATTCATAAGTTTTACATTACATCATAAAATGAAAAACTACTACAACAACATAATGTTTCCACAGTCCACACTATAATCCCCTCATAATATCCCTGCAGGTCATTCATAATTTACTTCTTCACTTCCTGGGAAAAATAAAACATAAAAAAGGGGTGAGCTCAAATGCCCAGTAAGGATAACAATATAGCGGAAACTTTCATAAATAAGAATAAACATTTAAGGCAATGTATAACTAAAACAAAAGCCTTTTAAACTTGAACTTTTAACATAGTATGGCATAAATAAAATTAGATAATTCCATTTACTTATTCACATGGATATTCTACTAATCGAATAATCACATGCAAAATCAATAACCACTTTCATAATGTTGGAATGCATAATACTAAACTTTAATTACTTTTTAAGGCCTCGTCCCAAGACCTTGGGGATAACTGTAACCGGAACCCAACCCGGAGTGCCTCTAATAACCGGACACCAACCCGGAGTGCCTCTAATAACCGGACACCAACCCGGAGTGCCTCTAATAACCGGACACCAACCCGGAGTGCCTCTAATAACCGGACACCAACCCGGAGTGCCTCTAATAACCGAACACCAACCCGGAGGGCTTACTTTTACCAGTCCCTAACCTGGAGGGCTTACTTTTACCAGTCCCCAACCTGGAGGGCTTACTTTAACCAGTCCCCAACCTGGAACATACTTGTCCAACACATTCATATGAAGTAAAGATTGAAATATAACATAAACATTCTTATTGGAACTAGCATACGAAATGTCAATACTTTCACCATAAACTATGAATGGTATAAAAATAGCACATCCACAGTCAAACATATCACAAAACCTTCAAAACAATATAGAATTTTTGTATCATAATAAATCAACTTCAAATAATCTTAAAACCCATCAAAGGATGTTGACATAGATGAAATCAAAATTCTTTTTAAAGAAATATCTCCTTTTATTTTGAAATCATTTAAGATCCATATAAAATCAAACCTTTTCTTTGAAAATAATCTTATAAGCTTTTAAGGGAAGCTTTGACGATTTTATAACGGCGGAAAATAACCGCACCCGCCGTATAAGTTAAAAAAAACATTCTTATCTTAATTCTGTCGAAAAGGTTAAAAAGCACCTTGTTTGGAAAACGACGGAAAGATTCCCTTATAAACCTCTTATAAAAAGTCAAACAATGGTATAAATGACTTTAACCCATATTCTTTTAAATATTAAAAATGTTTTGAAATACATTTTGAAGAAACATGGATGTGGATGATAACGAGATCTCAGTAGATTATTACGTATAAACAACCTCGGATAATGAAGAGATTGTGAAAAAACCCTTACCAGTTTGGTAACTTATGAAACATACAACCCATGAAAGAGGTATCATACAATGAATATGTAAGTACACATAAATTAGAGTGTATTACACAAAGAATATAATTATGGGCAGTACATACACCACACAAAAGGTAATGGTGGCAATATGGCATGAATCTCACGGGAATAAGGAGTGAGATGAAAACCCCTTACCACGTTAATCAACTGAGTCGTATGGCCAAAAGTTAATAACCACCAAATTATTTACAGAATAACATGAATATGATAATATATATCAAATGCCAGTACACAATACACCACTTTCAATAATTTAGTGGCGAATAATGGAAATCTCACGGAATTGAATGTGAGATAAGAAAAATCCCTTACCTTGTACTTTTCCTTGGTTGGGGTAGGTTAACCTCCTGTATAATGGTGAAATAATTGTTATTAAATTATACAAGAATCATATACATTAATATGATATCATATATGTTCTTTTAACATTGCTTTATTAATAATATCTTAGTATTATCGTCGTTTCGGGTGATAATCGATTCGTTCTTCTTAAATGTTTGGTTACGTAAGACATGTTTGTAATGGATAGATTATATCTTATTCGGAATTATATTAACATTATTTTTAACCCTAAAATGAGAATAAGACTTGAATGGATACGATGGAGGATGGATCTCACCGCGTTCGTGGAGACGGTAGTCCGTACGTACGCACGAACGCTACTTCCATTTAATTTTTATTTTAAAAGAATTGAATCCAAATGATACATAGGTATATTACTATTAAATTATAATATAATATTTTATATATGTTACTTAAGTTCATTAACACCATCCTTTATACGTTCCATGTGTGGTATGAACGAGTCATATCATTTTAAGGGGGCGGTAGTCCGCACTTCCTCAAATGAAATTATCGTATGTATATACAACATGAAACGAATAATGGTATGAAATAAAATGGAATTACAGAAGCTTATATATAAAATATATATCATTAATATAATATTTAATTATAGTGCCATCATAATGGCCACCATGAGAGGCGGTAAGATGTATTTGAACAATCATCGTTTCGTGAGGCGTTAGTTTGCCATCCACAGAAACATTATGTTCATCATCCATTAGATGGAGTTGTGTGTATGTGTAGTTTGAATCCTTATTATAACAACATCCTAGTATATTGAGGATACTGTTGTTGTTACAAAATAAAGGAAATAAAAAGAGTTTGGGGGTTGGAGAAGCAAAATAAATGAAAATAATTTAAGAGAAATCGTTACCTTTAATTTAGGTAACTCACTTTGGTTGGAACCAAAGGACTTCTTGAAATGCTTTCTGCCTAAGGGGAAGCTTCAAGGAGGAGGAGAGGGATGTGGGGAGCTTAGTTGGGCAGAGTTTGGACGAGCCAAGTGGCTTGAGAGGGGTGAGGAATGAGTAGAAGTGGTCTCCTTTTATAAGGGAGAAGAGGGGCTCTTTAGGAAAGAGTGAAAGTATTACTTTATAATATAATTATATTCGGTTTATAATGGTCCAAAAATCATTGAGGTCGAAGATACGATGACTCATATTCTAAATAACATCAACCAATAAGAATTGGACAGGTTTTAGATAATATTTTAATCATTATAATCTTATTTATTTAAATGATTTATTAATGAGGTAAACATTGCATCATTATTGTGTCATTAATAATTTAAATTATTTGATGTTTAAAAATTATAAATAAAATATCATTATGTAGGAAATCTTTTTATCTTTCTAATGAATATTTATAATCGAAAATCCAACATGTATAACCCTATGTAAAAATTATTCTTCTAAAAGATGTAAGCTTATGCCATTTTTATTTTTATTTTAACTTTATTAATATAAAGTGTCCCTACCACATACAAGTGGATCCAAGGGGTCCCCAAATTGACCCAAGGATGCTCATGGTCGGGTATGTGTCCACCAATAAGGTTAGAACACGTTTTAGGTTAATTTTGTATTATTATAATATTATTTTTTAACCCTTATTTACCGGATTTACCCTTAACCATGGTAAATAAAATATTTACCACAGTAATTATTCAAAATGTCTAAAAATAAAAGTTACCTATTTACACAATTTGGACATCCAGATTCCAAATATGGAATCCATTTTTCTAAATTCAAAACACAGAAGTGGTAGAAATTAATTTAAAATTAATTCCCGCTGTCAGAACAAAAAGTGTGTTTTTAAGAGGTAATAACTATCAAAAGATTGACACTTGTTTATGTTTGGTTTAATTGTAAAATTATGTACAATGACCAACATTATATTAAATGGTAAAAATATATTCTAAATATACTTTAAAACTACTAAAATTCATAATTTATCACTATTAATTATTTTGATTAAAAAAGTTGTTTTTAATTAAAATTTAGTAATTTTCACTATTCATCAAAATATGAAAGTTATCCGAAAAGTACCAAAATTTCACCTTAGGCTAAATTCGATATTCCGAATCCAAAAATGAATTCCATTTTAAAATATAAAATATATATAATTTCAAAATTTAGGTATTACTATTCATAACGGCTAGTTTGATTGGTTGTGGCGTGTGTTAAAACTCAAGGTTGCGTACAACACACGCTACTATTTTATTCAAAGGAAAGCGTACCGTAGAAGCTTGGGTTGTTTCATTTTAAATTTTTTTTTTGATGTCCCAATTTATTCAGATAGTTTAAAATATTTTATTTAAAAAGGTTTCACTATTAAAGTTGATAAAAGTGCAATACTGAAAATGAATCTGTTCTTGCATTATGACTAAGAAACTCATAATAGGGATTCTAAAATTATAAGGATTATATAAAGTTCAAAATGTTGTTAATACTATTCATGACCTCTTTTAATGGCTTTTTTTTTGTACGTCATGGTGTGATTGAACTCGGTGTTGCGTGTAGTGCAAGTTATTGAATTATTTTTAAGAAATAACACACTATGAAATCCTGGGGTGTTACATTCTCCCCTCCTTCAATAAATTGCGTCCTCGCAATTTGAAATTGTTCTTCGAAAATAAAAGGTTGAAAATAGAAAATATCTTTGTGGGAAAACCCACATCGGAAATTAGGTTACTAAAATTTAGTCTTAATATGAGGAAAAGAGAAATGAAAGAGTCACCACCAAATTATGATCTCGATTAGGAGAACATTGGTGGCATTTAGAGACATATAATTGGAGGAAAAACGTAAATATTTATAGGTAGTGATTGAGGTCATCAATCACAAACAAGTATAAAATTTAGGTCCTTAAATTCATCAATCTATGATGATTTGAAATACCATTGGTTCAACAAAACATAGGGTATTATGATAACACATTTTTGACGTTTCAAAATATCTTAGTTGAAATCCCACATCGAAAAATGAATTAATGAGGCCTCTATTTAAAATAAAGAGTTGAAAGTATGAAGATTACCGAAAATAACACATACTAGGGTTCCATGTAGGAAAATATGGATATGGAAGAAAAATCTAACCATCAATTATCTGATGGAGAGTGGTAGAGAACATGGCTATAAAAAGGCCAACAATCCCAAAGCCATAAATTAGTGACGATTTAAGGTACCATCTAGGAAAACATTTTTTTTCTAAGTTGCTTTTCTTAATATTGAGGAATTTATTTATGAGATTGGCTAAGATCATAAGGAGATATACTTACTTTATAATTAGAGTTTTATCCATTAATAAGTTTCTACCACAAACTCATCTTTCATTCTAAAAGATAATAGAATGTAAAAAAAATTCTATTTACACTATTCGTATAGGGTTCCAAAATAAACGAATTTATAATTCATCTACAAGATCTTTTAATAAAAACTACATTATTTAATCCAGGACATCTCGTGGGCCAGTGGTAGGTGATACACCCTTGTCGCCCTTCGGTTGCGGGTTCAAGTCTCACAGCCTTGCCGGACGCGACGGGTTGTCGTCCGACCTCCGGGTTGTCCTTTTATGGCAATCCAAAATAATCCAAACTAGAACTATCCAAAATACTTCTATCCAAACTCACAGTCCAACATTTATAAGTAAGGTAAACATAATGTAGAACCTTTTTACCCCGTAATAACATATGAATACCTTCATCATGTATTCTTTTAATACACCGAAACATCCTGAATTACCATATTCCTTATTGATTACATTCATGCTCCCTTATTCCATATAGAAAGCTAGATATACTTCATTAATCCAAAAATGTTTTAAACCCCAACAATGATGGAATATACAAATCATTAATTAGTTCCAGGGTAGTCGAGAATATCCAATATAATTTATCCAAAACAATCACATATTATTCCAAAATCACTACCTCA
Organism: Viscum album; assembly: GCA_963277665.1. Lineage (NCBI taxonomy): Eukaryota > Viridiplantae > Streptophyta > Magnoliopsida > Santalales > Viscaceae > Viscum > Viscum album. The sequence continues at coordinate 308,581,145 of OY728150.1, read as the reverse complement.
GTATCAGAACTATATTATGATTTATCATTCTCTCAACCATATATTTTCCAAAAATTTATCCTGCTATTGAGTCACTTTTCTTTGTTCCACACAATCTCAAGTCCTTAATGAAATAGTACTGCAGTACAATACTTATATACTCCATTATTATTGTAACAAGTACATTGTTGATACAACACTCAATTGACATAATCAACATAAGAACTCTAATCATTCCTCTTCATCTGTGGTAGTATCATAACTTGATTATTATCCAATAACATCATTTGCGGCATAGTCTGATGACTGGGACATAGGTTCGCGTAGTGTCCAAACTCCTTGCAAATGAAGCATTGTACATTTAAAACCATTTTCTTACCCTTGCAGTCACGTACTTTGTGCCCTTTTCCTCCACACTTATAACAAACTCCCATTCCTTTCAGGCAAGTTCCAGGGTGTTTCTTTCCACAGTTACCACATATGGGAAAATTCTTCTTTTCCCTTTTCCCTTTATCCATCTTTCTCTCTTCCATCCTTTTCATCTCTTGATTCCCTTCAAAGCCATAGGACTCAGTAAACTCTTTACTTATCTTATCAACACATGATATTATTTCTTCATATGATGATAATAAATGGGAGATTATTTCTCTTATAAATTCTAGCTTAAGACCATGAAAGATATGATCCTTCCTTCTCTTTGAATCATGTGTATTTCTGGAGTTCTCATTCCTTCTACTGGGCGCCATTTCTAAACAATGGCATAAACTAGATCAGTTTATGAATCAAAATACATAATCCCATACTTATAAAACACTTAACATAAATTGAACTATTTATGGATATAATCCATAATCATAAAAATGTTTTATTTGAGGAAGTATATACTCATAAACCCTTCATAATGATTTGTAAAGAAAATGGGAGTTATCCTAAGCATATCCCCCGGGAGTGTCGTAACCAAGAGTGCAGCAAGGCCCGTTGTCGTGCACCAGTTCCCGTTCGAGTCTAGCTCAAAGCGGTGTTTTCGGGTTTTACCCCTAGGTACATCTGTGCCAGAGCCGCCTCTACCTGCTCGTATCCAGACAGGGATGTATTGCTCGGAAAACTCACAAAATCTCTACAATACCAAAATTCTAGGAAGTTCTTCTATACTAATCCTCAAAGTTCATCTTAGGTCTACGTGCTCTAATCAGAGTTTATCTAAATCTAGCTTCCAAGGTTTGTACTAAACTTCCTCTGATACCAACTGTAACGCCCCGACCCTAGTTGCCTAGAGTCGGTGCATTATTACATAACATTGGCATGATCACAAGAAAGATCAAATCTCGAAAGACCGATTGGTTTAGTAGCCTTGGAAACACTAGATATATTCATAAGTTTTACATTACATCATAAAATGAAAAACTACTACAACAACATAATGTTTCCACAGTCCACACTATAATCCCCTCATAATATCCCTGCAGGTCATTCATAATTTACTTCTTCACTTCCTGGAAAAATAAAACATAAAAAAGGGGTGAGCTCAAATGCCCAGTAAGGATAACAATATAGCGGAAACTTTCATAAATAAGAATAAACATTTAAGGCAATGTATAACTAAAACAAAAGCCTTTTAAACTTGAACTTTTAACATAGTATGGCATAAATAAAATTAGATAATGCCATTTACTTATTCACATGGATATTCTACTAATCGAATAATCACATGCAAAATCAATAACCACTTTCATAATGTTGGAATGCATAATGCTAAACTTTAATTACTTTTCAAGGCCTCGTCCCAAGACCTTGGGGCTAACTGTAACCGGAACCCAACCCGGAGTGCCTCTAATAACCGGACACCAACCCGGAGTGACTCTAATAACCGGACACCAACCCGGAGTGCCTCTAATAACCGGACACCAACCCGGAGTGCCTCTAATAACTGGACACCAACCCAGAGTGCCTCTAATAACCAGACACCAACCCGGAGGGCTTACTTTTACCAGTCCCTAACCTGGAGGGCTTACTTTTACCAGTCCCCAACCTGGAGGGCTTACTTTAACCAGTCCCCAACCTGGAACATACTTGTCCAACACATTCATATGAAGTAAAGATTGAAATATAACATAAACATTCTTATTGGAACTAGCATACGAAATGTCAATACTTTCACCATAAACTATGAATGGTATAAAAATAGAACATCCACAGTCAAACATATCACAAAACCTTCAAAACAATATAGAAGTTTTGTATCATAATAAATCAACTTCAAATAATCTTAAAACCCATCAAAGGATGTTGACATAGAAGAAATCAAAATTCTTTTTAAAGAAATATCTCCTTTTATTTTGAAATCATTTAAGATCCATATAAAATCAAACATTTTCTTTGAAAATAATCTTATAAGCTTTTAAGGGAAGCTTTGACGATTTTATAACGGCGGAAAATAACCACACCCGCCGTATAAGTTAAAAAAACATTCTTTTCTTAATTCTGTCGAAAAGGTTAAAAAGAACCTTGTTTGGAAAACGACGGAAAGATTCCCTTATAAACCTCTTATAAAAAGTCAAACAAGGGTATAAATGACTTTAACCCATATTCTTTTAAATATTAAAAATGTTTTGAAATACATTTTGAAGAAACATGGATGTGGATGATAACGAGATCTCAGTAGATTATTACGTATAAACAACCTCGGATAATGAAGAGATTGTGAAATAACCCTTACCAATTTGGTAAATTATGAAACATACAACCCATGAAAGAGGTATCATACAATTAATATGTAAGTACACATAAATTAGAGTGTATTACACAAAGAATATAATTATGGGCAGTACATACACCACACAAAAGGTAATGGTGGCAATATGGCATGAATCTCACGGGAATAAGGAATGAGATGAAAACCCCTTACCACGTTAATCAACTGAGTCGTATGGCCAAAAGTTAATAACCACCAAATTATTTACAGAATAACATGAATATGATAATATATATCAAATGCCAGTACACAATACAACACTTTCAATAATTTAGTGGCGAATAATGGAAATCTCACGGAATTGAATGTGAGATAAGAAAAATCCCTTACCTTGTACTTTTCCTTGGTTGGGGTAGGTTAACCTCCTGTATAATGGTGAAATAATTGTTATTAAATTATACAAGAATCATATACATTAATATGATATCATATATGTTCTTTTAACATTGCTTTATTAATAATATCCTAGTATTATCGTCGTTTCGGGTGATAATCGATTCGTTCTTCTTAAATGTTTGGTTACGTAAGACATGTTTGTAATGGATAGATTATATCTTATTCAGAATGATATTAACATTATTTTTAACCCTAAAATGAGAATAAGACTTGAATGGATACGATGGAGGATGGATCTCACCGCGTTCGTGGAGACGGTAGTCCGTACGTACGCACGAACGCTACTTCCATTTAATTTTTATTTTAAAAGAATTGAATCCAAATGATACATAGGTATATTACTATTCCAGTATAATATAATATTTTATATATGTTACTTAAGTTCATTAACACCATCCTTTATACGTTCCATGTGTGGTATGAACGAGTCATATCATTTTAAGGGGGCGGTAGTCCGCACTTCCTCAAATGAAATTATCGTATGTATATACAACATGAAACGAATAATGGTATGAAATAAAATGGAATTACAGAAGCTTATATATAAAATATATATCATTAATATCATATTTAATTATAGTGCCATCATAATGTCCACCATGAGAGGCGGTAAGATGTATTTGAACAATCATCGTTTCGTGAGGCGTTAGTTTGCCATCCACAGAAACATTATGTTCATCATCCATTAGATGGAGTTGTGTGTATGTGTAGTTTTAATCCTTCTTATAACAACATCCTAGTATATTGAGGATACTGTTTTTGTTACAAAATAAAGAAAATAAAAAGATTTTGGGGGTTGGAGAAGCAAAATAAATGAAAATAATTTAAGAGAAATCGTTACCTTTAATTTAGGTAACTCACTTTGGTTGGAACCAAAGGACTTCTTGAAATGCTTTCTGCCTAAGGGGAAGCTTCAAGGAGGAGGATAGGGATGTGGGGAGCTTAGTTGGGTAGAGTTTGGACGAGCCAAGTGGCTTGAGAGGTGTGAGTAATGAGTAGAAGTGGTCTCCTTTTATAAGGTAGAAGAGGGGCTCTTTAGGAAAGAGTGAAAGTATTACTTTATAATATAATTATATTCGGTTTATAATGGTCCAAAAATCATTGAGGTCGAAGATAAGATGACTCATATTCTAAATAATATCAACCAATAAGAATTGGACAGGTTTTAGATAATATTTTAATCATTATAATCTTATTTATTTAAATGATTTATTAATGAGGTAAACATTGCATCATTATTGTGTCATTAATAATTTAAATTATTTGATGTCTAAAAATTATAAATAAAATATCATTATGTAGGAAATCGTTTTAGCTTTCTAATGAATATTTATAATCGAAAATCCAACATGTATAACCCTATGTAAAAATTGTTCTTCTAAAAGATGTAAGCTTATGCCATTTTTATTTTTATTTTAACTTTATTAATATAAAGTGTCCCTACCACATACAAGTGGATCCAAGGGGTCCCCAAATTGACCCAAGGATTCTCATGGTCGGGTATGTGTCCACCAATAAGGTTAGGACACGTTTTAGGTTAATTTTGTATTATTATAATATTATTTTTTAACCCTTATTTACCGGATTTACCCTTAACCATGGTAAATAAAATATTTACCACAGTAATTATTCAAAATGTCTAAAAATAAAAGTTACCTATTTACACCATTTGGACATCCTGATTCCAAATATGGAATCTATTTTTCTAAATTCAAAACACATAAGTGGCAGAAATTAATTTAAAATTAATTCCCGCTGTCAAAACAAAAAGCGTGTTTTTAAGAGGTAATAACTATCAAAAGATTGACACTTGTTTATGTTTGGTTTAATTGTAAAATTATGTACAATGACCAACATTATATTAAATGGTAAAAATATATTCTAAATATACTTTAAAACTACTAAAATTCATAATTTATCACTATTAATTATTTTGATTAAAAAAGTTGTTTTTAATTAAAATTTAGTAATTTTCACTATTCATCAAAATATGAAAGTTATCCGAAAAGTACCAAAATTTCACCTTAGGCTAAATTCGATATTCCGAATCCAAAAATGAAGTCCATTTTAAAATATAAAATATATATAATTTCAAAATTTAGGTATTACTATTCATAACGGCTAGTTTGATTGGTTGTGGCGTGTGTTAAAACTCAAGGTTGCGTACAACACACGCTACTATTTTATTCAAAGGAAAGTGTACCGTAGAAGCTTGGGATGTTTCATTTTAAATTTTTTTTTTGATGTCCCAATTTATTCAGATAGTTTAAAATATTTTATTTAAAAAGGTTTCACTATTAAAGTTGATAAAAGTGCAATACTGAAAATGAATCTGTTCTTGCATTATGACTAAGAAACTCATAATAGGGATTATAAAATTATAAGGATTATATAAAGTTCAAAATGTTGTTAATACTATTCATGACCTCTTTTAATGGCTTTTTTTTGTACGTCATGGTGTGATTGAACTCGGTGTTGCGTGTAGTGCAAGTTATTGAATTATTTTTAAGAAATAACACACTATGAAATCCTGGGGTGTTACACTTTCTCTCACACTAAGTACTTTCCACAAACTCTTCCTTTGACCACTTCATCTTGGGCAACCAGAATTGTTTCTCCAATCCTAGGTACATCTTGGATACTCCTAGGTGTACTGCTATGGGTGAGATATGAAACTCACAGAGAACTTCCTCATGCATTACCACCGGAACAAACAACTTCTTATGGAACAACATCCAATTCTGACCATCCTCCAATAATCCCTCTGAAATATTACCCTAGTCAATGTGATCACGCATCACCTCCACCTATGAGTCTCCCCACTGAGCCTCCTCCACATTCTGCCTCAGATATAACTATACCATCATCTAAAATAGACTACCTCTACCACCATCCATTCTTGTATATAATTCCAAGGAATCCAACTCCTCCATCACCCTCTAAGCGTCTGCATATTCCTCAACCACTTCCTTCTGTGACTTCCTGCTAATAGCATCAGCAACAATATTTCCCTTTTATAAGGTATAGGAGATCTCCAAATCTTAATCTTGGAGAAACTACATCCACCTCCGCTTCCACATGTTCAGGTCTCGTTAGGAAAATAAGTACCTCAAGCTCTTGTGATCTGCGAAAACCACAAAGTGCTAACCAATGAGGTAATATCGCCACATAATTAGTGATAAAACGACCACTATTAGTTTCAGATCATGGGTCACATAGTTATGTTCATGGGGGAGTAAATGCATATACCCATAAGAGATCACTCCTCGTTGTTGCATTAACACACACCCCAAGCCTAGATAGGAAACATTTCAAAACACCTCAAACGTTAGCCCTTTCTCTGGTAGCCTGATTACTAGATCACTGAACAACTTCCCCTTCATATAGCTTGAAATTTTCAAGCACTACTCTCCCCACACAAAAGATTATCCTTTTCTAGTCAGATCCATCAACAGAGCTACTACCCAAGAGAAATCTTGTATGAATCTCTTGTAGTAGCCTTCCAAACTAAGAAAACTGCAAACCTCTACTACATTATTGGGTTCTTACTAAAACATTACTACCTCAACCTTTAATGGGTCCACTAATATACCCTACTAAGACACCATAGGTCCAATGAAGTGGACCTCTTGTGTCCAAAACATTCACATGGATAACTTTCTATAGAGATAGTGGTGCCGAAGGACCTCTATGACAATCCTGAGATGCTCGATATTCTCCTCCTCTGACTTTGATTAGATTAGGATGTCATCAATAAATATTAAGATTAACTAGTATAGGAACTCACGAAATATGGAGTTCATAATTCCCATGAACATGTCCAGTGCGTTCGTAACACTGAGCAGCATAACCACAAACTCGAAGTTCCAATACCTGCACCTGAAAGCAGTCTTTGGGATATCGCCCTCTTTCACCCTTAACTGGTGATACCCAGACCATAGATCAATATTATATAACCAAACTTCTCTCCTATGATGGTTGAAAAGATATCCTATTCTCGGGAGATGGTAACAATTCCTGACCGTTACCTGATTCAGTCTCTGGTTGTCTATACAAAGCCTCAGACCACCATCTTCCTTTTTCACAAACAAGACCGAAGCACCCCATAGTGACACACTAGATATTATGAAACCCTTATTCATCAAATTTTCATTCTGAATCCATAAATATTGTAACATAGAAGGAACCATCTAATAAGGAACCATCAAGATCGGATGAGAATTGGGCTGTAAGTGTATCCCGAAATCAATGTCACATCGAGGGGGTAGAGTAACAACCTCCTTGGTGAAAACATCCAGAAACTCCTTGAAAACTCCATAATCCACCACTATATCAACATCTATCTATCTTACTAACACCTTGGATAATAAGTAAAAAATAGTCTCAACGCACCAGCTACCCATCTGACAGCTTTCCTCGCCAACAAAATCTACAGGACGACCTTTCGCATATGAAAAAATGAATCTTCTCCAGAAGTAGTCAATAACACCATGCATGGAATAAAACCATTCAATGCCAAGGATAACACTATATGGATGCATCTGTAGTATATAGAGCTCCCCACTATACTGATGCATCCCTAATATCAGTCTAAATCCTCGCCAAACATCAAACAAGCTGGTCTAACCTCCGAATGGTGTACTCAAAACCAGAGGCACAAAATTTATCTCTATGTCTAATCCCAAATCATGGGATAAAACAGGTGCAACAAAAGAGTAATAAGATCTTAAATCAAACAAGGTTCAAGCAATCATACTAAACAAACTGATCGTACCTCGAACGATCTCCTATCATACTGGAATTGTTGCCTTTGTGGAATGTAACTTCCCATGCCCAGATCCTCTACCCCTCTACTATCATCAGCCTCCCCAACCATAACCTATTTTAGGTCCCTGAGGTTCACCCTAAGATCGACCTCTTCCTATGCCTTCTATCCTTGGTGGAGTAGTGGCCCACTATCCCTACTGCTGGAAAGGCCTGAATGGAAACTATTGCTGAGATGAGCACTTAACCTTCCCACATACACTGTACTGAGCTAGAATTGGGAATTGTCCCTTGAGGTTCCCACGACCTACGAATGAAAAAAAACCTCAGCCCTATGCATGTGGAAAAAGGGTGAGGACCAGAGTGTTGAAACTAAAACTACTATGGTCGGTTCCCCACTGGTCGAAACCTGAAAGGCCCTGACACCAGATACTTGTTATTGAAAGCCTTCCACTTTGAAGAGATAAGGTGAATTCCATCTCATGATAGAACTCTTCATGAGTGCATCCTTTCCACTACCTCAGTCTTCTTATGAACCTATAAGAATTTTGGTAGGGAGAAGGGATTAACCACATACTGAAGAGAAGGACAGATTGACTCCTCTAAGCGCCTCTCCTGAGACTCCTCATTCAAAAAGAGATCCCAAAAAATAATAATAGATCCTTGACCTTTATCCCCAATTCCCTCATTGAAAAACTCCCCTACTGGAGGGAGATTATCACCCACATCTTCTCGGCTTTCAACGTGGAAGAAAAAAAATTCACATGGAAAATTCATCCAACGAAACATAGGTCCCCTTCCTCTCCTCGAGGTAAAGCATCCACCAATGACATGCTGCTCCCCTCATCTGGATCACCACCAGAGAAACCTAGTACTATTTCGGAAACTTGATCAAGATAAAAGTGACCACCATCATCACTAGACAACTCTCTGTCTCCATGTCCGAGACACTACCCTAGTACGTTCCCAGAGTTTGTTACTGGAAATCACGAAGCGCCTTCTTCCACTGATCATCCTCCTCTGCTGGGTTGACCCTCCACCAATCAACTAGGTTAGTCTATTGATCCTTCACTACTCATACCACACATGGGAGAAATATAAGAGCCATAGATGAAAGGAAAACAAGAAACTCCTAATCCTGGGTAGTATGAAATTTTCTCTTAAGATTTATTTTAAATATTGATTTATATTAATTTCCCTAAAACATCCAAAACAAACAGGAAAAAAAGTCACCATAATGCATGTACATTTCCTAGGGTCACAACCCCACAAACGATGTATCCTTACTTGGTCGTTAGGTAGGCTCAGAGTCCTTACATCGGATCACAGGGGGCCCTAAAATCCTATTTCCTAGCTAGTGTTCCCTTGCCTATGTTACGCACCAAGATCACCTAACACCGTTACCCTACATATCCATGCAATCCTCACTGTGCCTAATTCCAAACTCCATTAGACCTCTCAACCATCACCTTTGATACCATTCTGTCATGACTCAACTTCTTCAAGATGAGGGAAGGGATATAAAGATTCCAAAACCTTCATTCCTCAAGATGAAGGAGAGATAATGACCCCGGAGTCCCACCTCCAATAGGCCCTGAGGTGGAGACCAGTACCAAGGGTATAGATATCTCACAAAAATGGGTGGAATTACCATTTTTATAGTAACTAAGATTATAAGATAAGATGTATCAACCTAAAAAAACTTCAAAATAGATATATATAAAGAAACAAAAATCCATCTCACATGCATGTTCAAAGTAAAACTGCTATAAATACAAAGAAAACTTCAAAGTTAGTACCAAAATAAAATTTATCATCAACACAACAATGGTCCCTAACATCCAAGCTAGTAAGGTCCATCATGTAGGACCCCGGGACACCCTGAGAGGGGAGGGGTGAATCAGGGTGGCAACTTTTTCTTCTTTTAGTTGTGGATATTGTTCCCACGTTGGTAGGAACTACTTAAACCTGTATGATGGATATGATCAGCAATTAAACATTCACATGCAAAGATATGACACAGCTATTTTTACTTGGTTCACCACTAAGGGCTACGTCCAAGGAGCATACACCGACAGGTTGTCGGTCGTACCTAAATCCACTATGCTTCACTAGCTGTAGATTACAAAGGTTTGGGTACAGTCACTCTGTCCCAGGCTCACTGCCTTTACAAAGTTTCAGGGATAGCCCACTGCTCCCCTCGGGTCACTCCCGTTGACTCCCCTTGGCTCATTGCCGTTGGTGAAGTCCCACTCAGTTTATAGACGTGAAGGTCTCTTCAATAAATGTGCATTGATGTTCTTTGTCTCCTGTTCAGCATGAGACTTTTCTTGCATCAGGGTTCAGAGTTGATGCTCTTTATAGTTCAACCTTTCTTCTTTAGTGCAATGACTGAATGCACTAGACCCCCTTGTCTTCGTTTGCCTGAATCACAATAAATTATGTGATTGCTCAATAAATGATGTTAAGCTTACTCGGCATTTGTCAGAATCAATTCACCATGTATACATGAGATCATGCATGTATCATTTAGATTTATTATTCAATCTCGCTTTGCACCGAAAGTATCAGGCAATCTTTAGCTCTTGTGCAGCTCTAGAAAGGCGGGCGTGCTTCAACAATATTTGGCTCTCCTTTTCAAGCCCGACGCGCAAGTCTCCATCTGGCGCGCAAGTCTTAGGCGCGCAAGTATAACCTGGCGTGCAAGTGTCTCCAAATCACCTGCGCGACTCTGCCTTCTTGAACTTCAAACCTGCACGACTCACTTCCTTCCTTGCCCAAATCACCTGGGGCGCTCAACCATCAGTCGGCGCGCAACCTCTACTTGCGCGACCCAACTACCACTTGCGCGGTTCAACCACCTACGCGACGAGAGCTCGAACAATCTCAAAGTCTTGAACTCCGTCAGAAATGAGGAGGGGTGGTCCAGTATTTATAGGCAAACTGGACCCCCTGCGCGGCGGCGCGCACGTCATCCATCGGCGCGCAAGTCTCGGCCCCTGCTAGGCACTTGCGCGATCAAAATCCAAACTTGCGCGAACATCTTGCCTTTTCCAAATTTGGATCTTCTGATCTCGAAAAACCATAGGCGCGCAAGTTATAATGCATTCAAGGCGTCGGCGTGCAAGTCTCTTCCCGACACATAATTCACCTGTGCGACCTCAGCAAAACTTGCGCGACCCTTATCCCTTTGCCATATTTTGATGCTCTGATCTTCAAAATCATATGGCGCGCAAGTTTCATATCCTCCAAGAGTATGGCGTGCAAGTCCCTTTTCCAAAATCACTCTTCTTCATTTGTTGATTTTGAGGCCCTGAAATTTGGCAAACACTGGAAAATGGCGCCACCTTGTATCTGCTCTTTTTGTACCGTCTCCAGATCATCCATTCCTCTGTCGAAGTTCTTGAATCCAACATAGATCGTTGACCACAACTCTTGAATTTGACATGTCACCATGGAATATCCTTTGTCAACAAATTTGTATGTCGTTTGTTTGCTTTGTCGACAAGCACGATCACCTCAACAACACTTCTTCTTGGTGATCTGTATCCTTCAGCAACTCTTTTGCTTTTATCACAAACTCTACTATTATGATATGTATTCTTTGAAGGAACAGCTTTAGTACCATAATCTTCTATGACAATGTGATGTGCATGTCCATTTCATAATTCAACTCATTGGCACATTGCCTCCTTCATCAACCGTCATGATCAACTTCATGCAAACCATGTGATTTAATCCGTCAAGAAGTCTCTAGCATGGTTCTCACGCAATCATGAGTAATTGCATGGTCTTCATCCAAAAACACCATCCTAATCATCCTTGGATGGATTACTCCTCACATTCTTCATTGTTGTAAACAATGTATCACCTTTGACACATGTTCATTCAACATACGATCATCACAACAATCGTCTAAATCACTACTCCTCTACTTGATCGGAGTACTTCATGATCTCCTTCATTGTGAGCTTCCATTCCTCCATTTTATTGGAGTACTTCTTGATCTCTTTCATTTTGATATTCCATTGACAACTATTGACAAAAAATACAAACCTATACACAAAGTGGTTCCAACAATCTCCCCCTTTGTATTTTTTTTTCAATACCTTATACATCTTCTGAAATGAATTTGTCAATGTCAAAATGAGAATCTTCTATTCAATCAACTTTTCTTTTTCAAACGTTCATTTCACTACTTTTCTTTTCAAACGTTCATTTCACTTTCTCTCCCCCTTATTGACAAGAAATACAAAGCACATGGTAGGGAGGGTATCAATCCACACTTAAGCAATGTTTCATTAATCATTTCTCTCTAAGTCTACGTGAGCAATGCTCGGTGTAGAAAACAAGAGGATTTGATTAAGTCAACAAGGCTGTCCATTATCCACAGATCATGATACCAACATGAGATGATAACTCATGTATCTTGTCTTCAAGGGTTTACCACTTTAATTCCAGGTAGAAGAAGATCAACTATGATAAAGAATAATCAACCTGAAACTCCTGCACTCACATCAGAAAATAGATCAAAAACATTCAAGTGCAATCGATAAGATAAGTGACCTTGGGGAACTTCTATTCTCTTTATGTCACTGATCAATTCAGTTACTCCCCCTTTGTAAAATAATCTTTGATCTGAGTAACCAAGGAATAGTGATTGAGAAATGACATACCTTCTCCATTGGAGTGTTCTTCAAGAAATTCACAGAGTAACCGCTTTTGAGTCCAGCTGGAGTTGATATTGATTGAAACAGTGATTATGGAAGCTTCTTCATTCTTCTCCACCTCAAGGGAAACACTCCTCATCATCTTCATCAAGAGTGATCTTTCATCATCATAATCTTTGAATATCAATTGAAGAATCTACTAAGGATGGAAACTTCTTCAGCTTGGCTATCAAGAGTTGACAGCATTCACTACTTCTCGGGTTCCCCCCCTGAGAGCATGCTTCACCTTCAATTCCCTGCATTATTAGCACAAGTACAATACACAAATGATTACGGGAATAAGATGGTTCCTTCTTGCTTCATCACGAAGACTTGCTTGGTTGAGGTTCTTTTCTCAACCAAGTTCCTTTGTTCACTCCAGTCTTCATGCCTGCACATTTGAACATATGTTCTGACATCTGTCGGTGTGGCATGGCTCTGTTCACATTCTCTTCTGCTTTGTGTGGAGAATTGTTGTGCTTAGCATCCATCATGAATGATACATTCTTACTCCTCTTAAGGACTGCTTCTTGCTCTGGTATTAAGGTTAGGCAACCTTTTGCAATGTGACCAGATTTCTTGCATCTCTCACACAGAACTTCTTTGACATGTGTGTTTCTCTTTGTTTGCAATCTCTCATGAACTGTGTCTTCATCATGTGAAAGTTTTCCTTTTCCTTTGTCATCATCCTTGGCCTTCTCATCTTCAAGTTTCCTTATTCTTTTCAAATCTTCTAGCCAGATGACCAATATGTCATTTGGAACTTTTGCAGCTGGTTTAGGTCTTCCACATGGGTTCATCCGAGATTCATCCCACTTAGTGTTTCTTTTGGATGAATGACCCTTCAATCTCATGGATCTAAATTCCTGGGTCTTCTCAACTTCCCTACATGAGATCTTCTTGGGGAAATGTGTGTTCACAACATTCTTCTGATTTCTCCCCAAGGTAGCTGCTTCATTCTTTGACGGCATCAGAGGTCTTCTTTTCTTTTCAACAATGAAAGCATGTTGATATGGACATGTGCCTGCATTGTGACCGTTGTCGTTGCATACATCACAGATGTTATCAAGAATTCCAAATCTTTTTGCAGTAAATAGATGCTTCTGGACCTACTGATGTTGCTTCTTTTTCTCTGGCTTCCTTCTCATTAATATAGGCATTCTCTGTGCTTTTCCATGTAAGGGATTATAAAGACAGTCCAGTGCACAGTGCCCAAATCTGTTGCAGCACCAACATTGACCCACAAATCTTTTCTTCTTTGTGTCTTATGTATTAAGTTGTTGGGCCATCTGCTTAATCTTTTGTGCTCTATTTGAGGAACCCACTTCCTCTTTTTTCTTCCCATCCACCCTAGCCATGGTGGTAGGTTTCTTCTTCTCACCTTTCCTCATCCATACTTGTTTATAACTTTTCTTCCCACCTGCACTGATTGTATGAGTGTATTTAGAAATATGAGTACAAGATGGTTTGGATGCTACCTTCACTTTCTTAGTTGCTTGTGATAGATCAAATAGTGGAGTCATGATCTTCTTATTACATGTTGGAGGTATGTTGACAATAGAATCCTCCAGTGAGCATTGAGTACCAGCAGCAACTGATTCTTGATATGGATAATCAAGAGTGGTCATAATCTTCTTATCACATGTTGGAGGAATTTCAGCTTTAGACTCCTCCAACGAACATTGAGTGTAAGCATCACTCATTTCATTCTTTTGTGAAGTCTCAATATGTGTGTCCTCAATCATGGTCAACTGAGCTTCCAATTTTTGACCCACAATATTGAGGATGATCTTCTGATCTTCAATCGTGATCATCTTATCTTCACAAGTCTTCTTCAACCTTTCAACCTCATCTTTATGCATCTTAACTTTGTTTTGTAACAAAGATTCAAGTTCCCTGAATTTCATGGAAGTTTCTTCCAAACAAAAACTCTTGACTTCATTGCTCTTCTTCAGCTCAGCTTCAAGTGCATGTATCCTTTCTTTTAGAGTCTTATTTACTTCCTCTTTTCCTTCAAATACTTTCACCTGTTTGGTGAGCTTCATATTTTCCATAACTTTTCTTTCCAACCCCTCTTCCATATTGTCATCTTCCCTTTCTAATCGAGTGATCTCAACCTGCATAGAATGAAATAGGCTACAAATAATAGCATCCCTTTCTTCAGGAATATCATGAAGATATGTTTTGAGTTTTTCTTGAAAGCGTGAATTGGGGGTGTCATCCTTTCCTCTGGAAGAATTCTGAGTCACCTGCTCGATACTTTCCATGCCTGATGTTTCTTCATTTTTGGAATGGCATGGAGAACAAGACACTGCATCTTCTTTGGATATGAGGGACTTCTTTAGCTGCTTCTTCTCTTTATTTTTCCGGTTTGTCATGGTCTTGCTAGATGTAGATGTTTGCTCAGAAACTTCATCAAGAATGATCTTCATTGTTGACTTTAGGAAAGAAACTCAAATCCTCTTCACAATAGAATTACGGGAGAATATCCAACATACGTTAACCTTTCCCTCTGATACCACTTGTAGGACCCCGGGACACCCTGAGAGGGGAGGGGTGAATCAAGGTGGCAACTTTTTCTTCTTTTAGTTGTGGATCTTGTTCCCACATTGGTAGGAACTACTTAAACCTGTATGATGGATATGATCAGAAATTAAACATTCACATGCAAAGAGATGACACAGATATTTTTACTTGGTTCACCACTAAGGGCTGCGTCCAAGGAGCATACGCCGACAGGTTGTCGGTCGTACCTAAATACACTATGCTTCACTAGCTGTAGATTACAAAGGTTTGGGTATAGTCACTCTGTCCCAGGATCACTGCCTTTACAAAGTTTCAGGGATATCCCACTGCTCCCCTCAGGTCACTCCCGTTGACTCCCCCTGGCTCACTGCCGTTGGTGAAGTCTCACTCAGTTTATAGACGTGAAGGTCTCTTCAATAAATGTGCATTGATGTTCTTTGTCTCCTGTTCAGCATGAGACTTTGCTTGCATCAGGGTTCAGAGTTGATGCTCTTTATAGTTCAACCTTTCTTCTTTAGTGCAATGACTGAATGCACTAGATCCCCTTGTCTTCGTTTGCCTAAATCACAATCAATTATGTGATTTCTCAATAAATGATGTTCAGCTTACTCGGCATTCGTCAGAATCAATTCACCATGTATGCATGAGATCATGCATGTATCATTTAGATTTATTCTTCAATCTCGCTTTGCACCGAAAGTATCAGGCAATCTTTAGCTCTTGTGCAGCTCCAGAAAGGCGGGCGTGCTTCAACAATATTTGGCTCTCCTTTTCAAGCCCGACGCGCAAGTCTCCATCTGGCGCGCAAGTCTTAGGCGCGCAAGTATAACCTGGAGCGCAAGTGTCTCCAAATCACCTGCGTGACTCTGCCTTCTTGAACTTCAAACCTGCGCGACTCACTTCCTTCCTTGCCCAAATCACCTGGGGCGCTCAACCATCAGACAGCGCGCATCCTATACTTGCGCGACCCAACTACCACTTGCGCGGTTCAACCACCTGCGCGACGAGAGCTTGAACAATCTCAAAGTCTTGAACTCCGTCAGAAATGAGGAGGTTTGGTCCAGTATTTATAGGCAAACTGGACCCCCTGCGCGGCGGCGCGCACGTCATCCATCGGCGCGCAAGTCTCGGCCCCTGCTAGGCACTTGCGCGATCAACATCCAAACTTGCGCGAACATCTTGCCTTTGCCAAATTTGGATCTTCTGATCTCGAAAACCCATAGGCGCGCAAGTTATAATGCATTCAAGGCGTCGGCGCTCAAGTCTCTTCCCGGCACATAATTCACCTGCGTGACCTCAGCAAAACTTGTGCGACCCTTATCCCTTTGCCATATTTTGATGCTCTGATCTTCAAAAACATATGGCGCGCAAGTTTCCTATCCTCCAAGAGTATGGCACGCAAGTCCCTTTTCCAAAATCACTCTTCTTCATTTGTTGATTTTAAGGCCCTGAAATTTGGCAAACACTAGAAAACGGCACCACCTTGTATCTGCTCTTTTTGTACCGTCTCCAGATCATCCATTCCTCTGTCGAAGTTATTGAATCCAACATAGATCGTTGACCACAACTCTTGAACTCGACATGTCACCATGGAATATCCTTTGTCAACAAATTTGTATGTCGTTTGTTTGCTTTGTCGACAAGCACGATCACCTCAACAACACTTCTTCTTGGTGATCTGTATCCTTCAACAACTCTTTTTCTTTTATCACAAACTCCACTATTGTGATATGTATTCTTTTAAGGAACAGCTTTAGTACCATAATCTTCTATGACAATGTGATGTGAATGGCCATTTCATAATTCAACTCATTGGCACATTGCCTCCTTCATCAACCGTCATGATAAATTTCATGCAAACCATGTGATTTAATCCGTCAAGAAGTCTCTAGCATGGTTCTCACGCAATCATGAGTAATTGCATGGTCTTCATCCAAAAACACCATCCTAATCATCCGTGTATGGATTACTCCTCACATTCTTCATTGTTGTAAACAATGTATCACCTTTGACACATGTTCATTCAACATACGATCAGCACAACAATCATCTGAATCACTACTCCTCTACTTGATCGGAGTACTTCATCATCTCCTTCATTGTGAGCTTCCATTCCTCCATTTTATTGGAGTACTTCTTGATCTCTTTCATTTTGATATTCCATTGACAACTATTGACAACAAATACAAACCTATACACAAAGTGGTTCCAACACATCACGGTCCATGTAATATCCCTGGAAACTTCAAAACATTTTTATATACATACGATGATCATAAAAGTATACTAAGTAGGGAAAAATCAAAGTCTCTCATGTCCATATGGGAGAAGAATACTAATTGACCTGTGAGAAAAAAACAGAAACTCAAAATCACCTAGAAAGTTATAAAATCCACCCAAACCTCACTAGGGTATGGTCACCAAATAACGCAAGTCACGTAAAGTAAAGTATAAGCACATCGATATTTGGGTACCCCACACCACTTCCCACTGGTTAACTACTCATCCTTAACGGCGAACATCTTAACGCTACCACACTCTTCCACAAGCCCCACTTTCACAACCTGCCTGTATACACCTGAGCTGCACACCACATCACATCCTACCTGCAAACACCAAGGCCACAACCACCACATGTCTCACCCAAAAACACCGGGGCATCATCCCGATGACACATGGGAAACAAACCACCTCTCAAAAAACCAATATCATAAGTCTAGTATTAAACCTAAAGCTATTACAACCTTCTCTAGGAGTCTTGGGTGATAAATACCTAGAAGAGGGAGCAAGGTAATTTCGGTAACCATCCATCCATCCTCATAGCAGGATATTGGGAAAGACACCCTCTCCCATAATAATGGGGGTGTTCGGCACATAGTGCTCAACAAGGGTGGCGTGCATATATAAAACATAAGAAACTACAAGTTTATACATATAGATAACAAACACGCAGCCCATCCTATGGGATTCCAAAAATATAACCAGCCCGCACAAAACCACCGATATTGTTATCCCTACATGTATTGCACGCTCGCATGTCATTGGGCACGGGTGAGAAACTACAATTTATAACCTACTTACTACTTAGGATAGTGGAAAGACTGGGTCGAACCACATGTAGGCCTATTGTTGAGTGTGGTGTTCTAAAAAAAATAAACTAAACAAAAACACACATGAAAAAAAAAACAAGTAAAAACACTTGGTGATGGTGAAGTGAAGTGAATGAGACTTAGTGTATGACGAAGTGAGGGTAAGCTAGTGAGCGCTAGGAGATTAGACAGACTAGTAAGAGAAAATTGTGGTGCAAACAACCAATAGATGAGTAGGGGGGAAGTCTACTGGCCGATTCAATTTTTCTCAGCCTCGTTCATGCACTGGAGTTTTAAAAATATGGATCTGACTAGAAGTAACTGGCTAGATTTGTCTTCTGGTCAGTTTGTGATGAAATAGCTCTTACAGTCCTTCGACTGTAAAAGTCATTCCATCCAATGGTGAAAACAAGTCAGAAGTCACCAAGATCAACTTGTCAGTTGAATTCGGTGTGTGTCTCTCATTCGAGAATAATTCACTTGTCAGTGAGTTACTCAAATTGAAACAGTTTTTATTATGGTTCAAAAAAGATCGGTTTTCACTCAATCCTATTGTTTTGAAATTAAGCTTGTCTGTAAACAATAAGAGAGAAAATCCAATTAAGTGATGTGGTGCATGAATGAGACTAAACAAATGAAATCAACCAGCTTATTCCCCCCGTAGGAAATTAGTCGGACATAGTGGTTGGTTTTAATTCAACAATAGAGTACGAAATAATGAAGTTCATATTTAATTGAGTTTCAGAGAAACATAGCACAAGACAAATAAGGATGTTCGTCTCCCTGCTCAAGCTCCCATAAGTTCTAACTCTTGCTGCTTGATGGTGGATGCAATGCTGGAATCCGCTCGATGTCCCGCCCTGGGAATCGAGGTCTGAAATGCACTGGTCTGCTGCTCTCGGTACTCCAATCTGTTCCTAGGAAGATGGGGTAAGTTGCTCCTGCTCTGCTCCCCCGGTCTGGATCAAAGTCTCGCTGCCTCTCCCCAGTTCCAATGTGTCCCAACTGATTCCCCACTGCTCCTGCTTAGCTCAATTGTTCTATGCCTCTCTCGCCTCTCGTGCATTTATCACCCAACCGAAGTCTCTGGAATCTCCCCCGAGGAGCTCCCTAGATTCCGCGTGGAGCTTTCAGTGTCTTGCTTCCTCCCGTGCTGGTCACTTGAGCAATTGATCCTAACTAATTGAATGGGTGCGCGCACGGCGAGCCAATTTCTTTCTTGGAAACAACTGATCCACGTGGTGTGATTTTATGTGCACGTCAAGATATTTTAAGTGAACTCAATGTAAGTGCATCCCGCCCCCTTCAATGAAACAACAACAAACGCACATGAGTAAAATGAAAAATAAAAAGAAACTATTATATCCAATATATTATTAAATAAAAATACTTATATATATATATAATACCTAATATTATTATTACTATTATATGTAATTATATTTATTAATATTAAATACTAATATTATATATAAGCTTATATACAATTATTAATATAACTATTATTATTATATTGTATATGATATATAACACATAATATATATATTATATTTATGAACAAAACTAATGTACATAATTATACATTATTAATGTTCTACTAATTATATTTGTTATATATGCGTCTATCAAAATTATTATCTAATATATATATATATATATGTTAGATAATAATTTTAGTATAATATAAATATAATAAAATAGAGAATGAAAATTAAAGAAGAAGGGGAGAAAGAGGTTCGTGCGGGTGTGAGGAGGGGAGACCGGGGTTCGTCCCTGTGGATAGGTGAGGTCGGGCATGGGGTTCAGGGGAAGGCACAGGAGGTGGGCTCGAAGCAGGAGGCAGGCTCGGCTCAGGCGATGCAGACAAAGGAATGCGGTAGGGGGTGTGCAGATTGGAGGGGACGGTTAGGGTTTGATCCGAGGGGCAGCGCAGTAGAGGAGAAAGAGTGGTGCGGCATCGGTCGAAGGCTCGGATGGAAAGGTAAAGTAGGCGACGGTGTTGTGCTGGATCAAGGCGAGGCCGGAGATGTGGGTCGGCTGGGTTTTTGGATGAGGCGGATGGAGTCTCGGAGCTTAGGGAAGACAGCGGCGCGACCTGGGTAGGGAGATGTGTGGCTTTGTTGTGCGGTCGGAGAACCGGTGTGGTGAGGAAAGTGGTACGGAGCTGCGGCGTGAAGAGGCAGGGGTTATGGAGGTATAGAGAAGGTAGGGTGAGGTTCGGTTAGGGTACGATTGGGGGGTTTCATGTCTGGTATTCAGATTCAAGAAGTTTCACATTTGGGTTGATGTTCTATTTGTAATTGCTCTGTTCGATTTGTTGCGGAGATTTTTTTGTGGGAATTTTGCTGCTGTTGGTTTGCTGTGTTAGGAGGTGGGGAAGCAGTGAGAAGCTGGTGAAAGAAATAGATGCAGGAGCAGAGGAGTGGAGCGGTGGCGACGGTGGCTGAGGGAAAATGAATCTATCAGTGTGGATTGAGAGGGGAAGATGTATGAGGGAGGAAAAATGGAAATATAATAGTGAGGATAGTATCGGTGAGGGAAAAGGGGGAAAATGTATCGGTGAGGAAATAAAAGGGTAACGGTAAGGAAATAAAAGGGTAACGGTGAGGTAATAAAAAAAATGGAAACGGTGAGATGGGTAGCAGTGGTAGAGGCACCGGTTGAGAAGCCTAACAGTGAGGAAGGGAATCAGTGAGGATACAGTAACAATGGGGTGGAGTGTATCAGTGAGGAAAAAGGGGGAAAATGTATCGGTGCGGAGAATAGAAACGGTGAGGAGGTCAGCGCTACCGGTGAGGAAGTCACCAATAATGAATAGGACCGTGCGACCACAACACCTGTGAACAAACAAAACAAAGAAAATAAATAAAATAATTTAATGAAACTAAAAATAAATTAATAAATTAATAAATTAATAAATTAAATTAAATAGAATGGAATTAAAAAACAAAAACAAAAAAAGTTAAACAATAAAATTAATAATGTTTTATTTAAACTAATGAATTAATTTGGGTTTAAAAAATAAACAAACTTAATTAAATAACAAATTAAAATATTTACAGTAACTTGCTTAAATTATTTAACCAATTAATTAAAGAATTAATTAAATTGAAGAATAAAAAATATTAAACGAATAAAATTAAATTGTTAGAACTAATTAAATTATTGAAAGACTAAAAACCAAAAAGATTTATTTATTTACAATTTAAAGAATAAAGAATTAATTAATTTAATTAATGAATTAATAACTAACTAAAATGAAAATTTATAAAAATAAAAGAATAAATAAATAAAAGTCTAATTGGAGAGACTAAGTTAATTTAAGAATTATTTAAAATGACACTAATGCACATTAAAACACATGTTTTAAACTAAAAACTAATTATTCTACATAGCAAGTAAAAAAACACAACAATTATCAAATATTTGATAAAAAACAACATTTTAAAATAAAAAAGTGAGTAAAAAATACAAAAAGGGTGTGGCAAAGAGTGTTAAAACACTGCCACATCATGTATAACCACAACCAAAACATTAACCCACCTCTTTTAATTTAACCACTTATCAATATTTATTAAGAATTTAGATTATTTTATTCCAACACTACCTAGGGAACTACCAACCACAACCCTACCCAACACATTCAGTAACACAAAAAACAAATAACCAGATTGGAGTCCCAGTGCACAACACTACCCCACTACCATAACACCACCCATAAGCAGTCCCACTACTCTACTACATGGGAAACTAACAACCACAACCTAACCAATCATTATGTAACATAAGAAACACACAACCAGATTGAAGTCCCCCTACATAACACTATCCAGCTTCCATAACGCCACCCAGAGGTAGTCTCATTACTCTACAAGTCCATATATTCCACAATCAATCAATCTCTCAACCTGATATTCTATCACACCTCATTCACCACATCATACACAAATACCACAAATACCACCACCAAAACCATAGCCCTACTGCACACAAATACCACACCTTCTCACATACCCAATCAAACTGCCCACCCCTATGTTGATAACCACCTACCAATGACACCACCATATAACCCTCATAAAGTACATAAACCCAAAAAAACAAAAAAAAACACATAGCCACTCCCAAAAAAGCTATGTGTATTTAGATTTATCCAAAAAAGGTTCTTTAATTCCACATTGATAAACAGGGGTGATCACAAATCAAGTTTGATCCCAGGGCATTATTTTCATTTAACCAGGTATTTGTGATTAATAAGAGTTCATGTTTACAATCATTTCAAAATAGAATCAACAATAAGCATGAAGAATCATTGGTACGGAAGAAAATATCACCAACTTCCATGATTTGCATAGGGATACAACCCAAAAAGTTCATATTATAGATCAAATATAAAAGATAAAAGCAAACAATCATCAACATCTTCCCCACCCCTATTAATTCATTCATACCATCTTCTTTAAATTGGTTTCATTCATATTCAAAAATAGACAAGAGTACACCCACCCCACATGATAATAGATTAAAAGAGAGATGAAGGAAATACCTACCTGGAACAAAAGGCGACCTTAACTCTTATTTGTACCAAAACAGGGGGTCGCGTGAGTAGGAGACTCCAAGGAAAACCGAACAGGGGGCTATATCATAGGTGCATGACTAATCTGGGAAGAAAGTTATATATGCACCAAGATAAAAGAGAAGATATGACCTCAGCTTTAGAAAATTCTAGATCCTATATCAACATAATAGGAAATGGTTTCAGGGGCCATTAAATTCGGATCGTGGCCAAGATTGCGCGGTT
This sequence comes from Viscum album, assembly GCA_963277665.1. Taxonomy (NCBI): domain Eukaryota; kingdom Viridiplantae; phylum Streptophyta; class Magnoliopsida; order Santalales; family Viscaceae; genus Viscum; species Viscum album. The sequence continues at coordinate 308,558,129 of OY728150.1, read as the reverse complement.
CAACTATTTCAAAGTCCCTGAAGCATTATGATATTAAAGATATAATTTATATCATTTGAAACACCTTTATAAATGCACAAATAAGGATTTAATCTTTATTTTCATTAAATAAAATGTAAGAGGGGTGAAATTAGAAAAATTGGGAAAAACTAGAAATGAGTCACTGACAGAAAGCCACCAACAGTGAGCCACCGACATCAAACCACTGATAGTGATACACTGATGTTGATCCATTGATGATGAGCCACCGACATGACCTACCGATTCCTAACTCACCGACACCATAACTCACTAACGCCCTGACTCACCGACACCCTGAATCACTGACACCTCGACCTACTGATATCGTAAATCGCCGATGCCCTGACTCACTGATGCCCTGACTCACCGACACCTCTACCTACTAACGCCCTGACTCACCGATGCCCTGACTCGCCAATGCCCTGACTCACAAATGTTGTGACTTGTTGACTCCACAACATACTGATGCCTCAACCTACCGACACCCTCAACATACTGATAGAAAAACTGGAAATTTAGAAAACTCTTGAAATTAGCTACCGTTGCCACCCAGAACACCTCAAACACTGGATTTTGAAAAGGTAATGGACCATGGAGATCTAGGAAATTTAAAACATTCAAAAATATATTTTAAATTAATATAGATAACATAAAAATTATGATAATTTATTGTAATATTTATGTACATGTACCATTATAGGCTTTATTATTTTATGGATCAATATTCATTATGATTGTGAGAAAAAAATTGTATTATATTGTTTAGTGATAATGCCTGATGAATGAAATAGAGTCTTAATCATAATAAATTTAGGGATTTCCTTTTTTATAAATCCATTACAGCTGGGTTGGAACCAAGAATATCATTTCAATATTGGGGAAGTTGACTTATGTTATGATGAATAACCATTCCAGTATAGAGAACCCTATTGTTGGATAGTGTGATTCAACCTTATTTGATAACTTTATGTGACCGGAGCCTCCTTCTTTTTAGGGAACTGATAATCCATTGGTAGCTGCGCAAAGTCCCTACAAAATACATTCAGGTCCTTTAGATGTATATAAGGAGAAAAAGTTATTCAATAATTGTATTGTTTGAGAGGATATGATGATAAATGGTTTTCATTGATCTAGAACACTATAGTGGTTGATGAAATTTAAATACTGTAATGGAAAAAATTCAAAGGGATATTATAAGTGAAATTTTTCCCTAAGGAAATTTTTTTGAAATAGAGTGGAAGTTCATCACATTAATGAGAAATAATGAAGAATGTTTTAAATAGTATGAGCCTAACCTTATAAGTGTAACACCCAATTTTTTTTGAATTATTTTATCTTTTAAAATTAATTTAATCTTTTGATATTTCTTATTTCACACAACACTAAATATAGATTTTGATATAAAAAATAACTAAGCGGAGCATGCGTTATATGTAACGACAATTCAATCTTGTGCTACACAGAACACTTAGATTAGATTTTAGTACATAAAACACTATATTTGGATTATATTGTACACAATTCTGAATCCCTTTGATATCTTTTGTTATATGCAAGTTTGATATTTACCAAACTACTAGTTATGATGAATATTATTATTAAAATACTATTATAGCTACAACTTAACCATTACAATGTAAGTTATGATTTAGATTAAATAAATTGTGAAAATATGATTTATACTTGTATATAAAATTAATATTTTTTTTATTAATTAGGATAATTATATGTATGAACTAATTGAAAATAATTAATTTACTTTCCTAAGAAAACAAATTTTCTGGTAAAAACACAACTTTATCTCAACAAATTAAAAAAACCAATTTTGATCAAATTTTTTAATAAAATTTATATATTATATATTCAATAAATATTTTTTATACTCATACAATAGATTTTATAGGTATAACATAAGAATAAATATAATTTTTCAAATGAAATGATGTATTTTTCAAAAAAGTAATTTTACCACCTTTTAATGGTGATCTCGTTTTAAATATGATTTTTGAAACTTTTATAATTTTAATTTGAAAAAATAAACTTCATTTTCGATAGTGTATCATAAAAATTAGATGAGGGTGAATTTTTTTTATTTTTCTGTGAAGTTTATTTTTTTGATGAATAATGAATAATACTGAATTTTAATTCAAAACTAATTTTCACCTAATTTATTTTTATTGATATCTTTTTTGATTGGTTTTAAAGTTCAATTAGATCAATTTTATGTATATTAATCCAATTTATTTTATTATAATAACATAAACTTTTATATTGGATATAAAAATTATGAAACTTTTGAACATTTTTACTTTAAAATCTCATTGTGTCGTCCTGCTAGTGGGATTAAATTTAAATTGATTTCTACAATTTATGTGATTTCAATTTGTCCAAATGGATTGAATATTTTTAATTATAATAATTTATAATTTCTAATAAATTCAAATCAGTTTTTTACCAAAAATATTAGTGAAAGCGATTAAAATTAATTATGGTGTTTAAGAGAAGAATTAGCCTAACAAAGGATTAACCCTTAAATGTAAGGCCCAAAATGTCCTATAAACATTCCAAAAATATATTTTTTGGCTATATTTAGACCCTATAATCCCTTTTATTGAATTGGATCCACTATTTTAACCAACCACAAGGGAAAAAATGTTTGTGTAATTCCCTTTCAAAAAAAATACCAGAGTACCACTCCTCCTCCACTATAAAAGGCACTCACCTCTCCCACTTCCTCACACATATCCATCCCATTGGATGAAAAAAATATACTCAAGTAATCTCCCAAAATACCTAAATTCATCCATGAATCTCCCTTTTTAACATAAATCCATCCAATGAATCTCTTAGGTGCAAACCAAAAGGAGTTACCCAAAGAAGATGTAACATCATTCCTCAAGCTCCTTTGTTTTATTTTCATTTAACACCCCTTAAACTACTCATATTCCATTATTATATAATAAAATAAGTATCCTAAATATTATGAGACTTTTTTATTATAATGTTTTTAATTATACTTACACACACATCTATCTAATAGGTAACGATCTTAACGTTCTTATGTATGGAGAACTACCAACTCACGAAATGATGTTGTTTGTTTTTCTTTTACCACCTATCATGGTTGGGAATTATTATGGATGCTATATTTTTATTATATATATAATATTTATGATTAATTTATACTTATTTAATTATTATATGAAACATACCTTCATTATTTCAATTTTTTTAAATATGATAACATCGTTTCTAGAAGTGTCAACCACCGCCTTTTCAAAGTAATGTGATTCATTCACACTTTACATGAAATGTATTAAGGATGATTTTAATAAAACTATAAGATATATGTGACATAATAATTCTAATGTAATTAAATTATATATATATATAAATATATTTCATTTACTTTCTTTCTTTCAATATGAAAAAAAAACGAAATCGACGTTCATGTGTAAGTACAACCTATCATCTCCATGAATGGTGTATTTCATTTAATATTTTTATATTTTATAGATTACTATAAATAATTATATAATAAATATATATTTTATTTATATTATTTTTTACATTCTGGAGACCATTATATAAATATTAGGACAAAAAATATAACAAATCAAAACACAGTAAAAAAAGAGAGCGATTATTACCCATAGCATAACATTATCATTGAGTTGTTAATAAAAGGGTAGTATAAAGTCATAATAAAATAATATGTGGTATTATAAATAAGAATATGGTTATGTTTTAGATTTATAATAATCTTATATTTATTATATATGTGTTTTGAATGAGTATTAAGGGATTCAAGACTTAAGGTAAAGACATTTTTATCACACTTTTTATTTCCGTGAGCTCCATGAAATATTCACCACTCACTTATTTTGTGTGGTGTATATACAAAACTATGAAATTTTATATCATTAATTTAATTTATTAAATGATATTAAATAAAATTAAATGATGTAATTATCTCATGGGGATATTTATTCTAAGGTTACTCAAGTAGTAAATGTTTTCTCATCTCATTTTTATTTTTTGCGAGACAGAAGCCATGTTAACCACCTTTTTATTATATGTAGTGTGTTTATTGCCCATGGTTATATTATATGATTCCAATAATTAATTTTTTTTTATTTACATATCCTTTACATTATCTTTATTTTATGGTATTTATGTTTTAAAATTTACCAAATCAGTTATCTAATTTTGACTCAATTTTCCTTCTTTGAGACACATGCCATGTTATGTTCCTATATTATTTTACAAGATGTATATATTACCATTTTACTTTTTATATAATGAACCATATAATTTTCATGATATTTTATGCTTTATTTAATTTTATTACATGATTATTATATTTCAAAGTTACCAAGTTGTAAGAGTTTATTGAAACAATCCCATCGTTTATCGAGATTGTTTACGATTATGCTTCCATTAATGAAATATTATGATCTATATATCAAGATAAATCATGAATTTTATTAACCTCTGTATATTCATAATATATTAATGTATTAGTACCATATTAACACACTTTGGTACATAATATAATTAATAAAATGTTTTTATAAATATATAACTTTATTTCCTCTTTCAGTTGGAAATTTGTATCCTTTCAAAACCATGTTTTCTAAAAATGTTTTCAAAAATATTTTACTATTATCCTATAATGTTTAATGTAACTTTTTACCAATGTTTTACCTTTTCAAATAATGATTTTAAACATAATTTTCTTATCATTTCCAAATCAATCCACTTTTTCAAACATTTAAGGTGGAAAAGGAATGTTCAGCATGTATGAACTTACCCTCCATCATGACTGTCATTTCCTTAAAGATTCCTTGGTATTTTTACGAGGTTATTTTTAAAGAAAAATTTTCCCTAATATTATGGATTTTTTAAATTTAAATTGGTTTTCAAATAAATAGGTTTTCAAATATGTTTTATTTTTAAAAAGTGTTTTAAATGATTTTAAAAGCCTCCTTTATATGTTTCAATAGGTTACTTTCTATAAAAAGGGTTTTAAAATGATTTTAAGCTGTTTTTTTAGGTTTTCATAGTATTTTAAAATAAAAAAGTATTTTCAAAATATTTAAATCCTTATTTTTAGGTTTTTAATGTCTTTTTAATGATAATGGTTTTCAAAATGTTTTCAATCTTCTTTTCTATGTTTTTAAGGAAAATGGTTTTGAAAATGTTTTCAAGCCTATTAAAATATTTCAAGGAATTTTTTTCCAAAATGTTTTCTTGACTAATTTTTTTAAGTTTATTTTAAATGGAAATAATTTTGAAAATGTTTTATTTTTTAAAAATACGTTTTCAAATAAAAAATAATAATTTATTTAAGATATGTTTTAAAGGATATTTATAAATTAATTTCTATCTAAGATGACATCTGTTAGTGTTACTCATGACATTTTGGGAAATCATCCAAAGGTTCCATTCATATTCCTTCTCTTAATGGTTTATGTTTTGATGGAATGATGATTATGAAACCTGTTTCTCTTTCACTAATTATATGTTTATGAAACCCGCTTATTTTCATAGGATTTTCATTGATGAAATGATTATGAAAATTGTCTATTTTCCATAGGTTATGATATGATTACATGTTTATGATAATAATTTCATTTCATGGGTTATAATATGTTTTATTATGATCTTATGTCACATGTATATATGATTTCATTATGATATGTGTGATAATTATATCTCCTTCCAATGCATTAGGTGATGATTTATATCTCATGAGAAGGGATTCATGTTGATGGAATTAATCCACTATGGAATGGTAGGGAAAACTGGTCCACTATGGTAATATGGGGAAACCGGATCAACTATTAGAATATGGGGATACTCAATACACTATGGGAAGATAGGGAAACCCAATCCACTATGGGTTGATTGGGAAAACAAATCCAATTTGGGAAGATGGGAAAACCTAATCCCTTATAAGGAAAGGGTTATGACTGGGTATGGTGGTGTGTACCAACCTATAGGTGTAGTCCATATGAAGTGCCCTAATATATTATAGCAATTAATCTTTACTTATAGGGAATTATATTACATATTTATGTGTATGACACAATTCCATGTGTTATTTCTATGTTATGATTTCATGGATTATGCTCTTGTTTCCCTTATGATTCAGGTCTTATGAATTTCTATTATTTATGTTGTGATTTATTTTTATGAAATTTGATATACATAGTATGATATTCTAATGTTATGATCACATTATCATACCCTTATGCTCATGTTCATGATAATATATCTCTCTTTTGTCCCTTACTGAGCATCTTAACTCACCCCTTTTATTGTTTTCGTCCCCAGGTTATGAAGATATATTTTATGTATGATATTTATAATAGGGGTGATAGTCTTGTATAACCTAGTGGGAGATAATGTATCTCAATCATGAACCATATTTTTGGTTTCCATATTTCCAAAGGCACTAAAATAATATGTTCTTTGGGAGTCTATTGTGTAATGTATTAGGTATTCTGAAAAAATAATGAAATGAATATGTATGTTAAGACTGGGTCATTATAGTTGATATTAGAGTTATGGGTTAGTAAACCTTTGGAAACTATGATGAGAAACTTTTAGTGATATACCTAGGTATATTTATAACAATATTTCTAGGTATGTATCTAAGGATAAGTATAAGTATGTGTTCATGTTTAAGAGAATGTCCTAGAATTTTGGTAAAGGATACAATGAGTGGGTTCCTAGTAATAAATCCATGTATGAATACTACAAGTGGATGTGGTTATTCCAAAAATGTACCTTGGAGTAACATCTCCGACAAGGTGCGTTAGCTGAATCGAGTGTAATATGGTACATGACAATATACCTTACTGTACACCTAGTTTGACACTCCGAGGGGATACATTTTGGGAATTCACAAAATATTCACAAATCATGTTGAAGGATTTAAAAATAATTTGTCTATTAATAATATAAGATAAACCTAGGGTGTCATAAATTATTTAAGGTGTAATAATTTAGACATCCTATAAGTAATCTTTCATGATTGTGTAGTTTTCTGCTATGATAAGTTTTTTTCACCATATGTTTTCTAGTTTTAGTCAGTAGTGGTAACTAAAAGTAACTGGGTTAACATTGATTGTTTTAGAGGTGGAATGTATGGGCATGGTGAAAATTGATTTCCTAAGTGGAAATCTCATAAAGAGAATTAGGATGTTCTGTGAGTATTAGTTATAATTCCGAAGATAAAGAGACCACAAATGAAATGTGAAAGGTATGAGATGTTATTCTAGTATTATTTACATTAAATTTAAGAATAATGATTTTATTGAGGTTTAGAAACCTTAAGACATGATTTATATTTCATATTATAAGAAATATGAATTAAGGAATAAGATGATGATGACCGATTACTGGTTTATGAACAATGTTGGATGATTGAAGATTATATGTTTTGGAATTCAATAATTATGTTATATAAATCATGAAATATATATGTATTTTCTGTATAATTTTTTCATTAAGGATTTAAAATGGTATGTCGAATTGTGATGAAGACTAAGAAAAGTTATTTAATGGAAATATGATATTTTGAAATAAGGGTAGACAACCCTTAATGTTTTTAAGAAGTGGAGACAATTGTGTTTAGCGTCAATAAAGATATTATTGATTTGGATAACGTAAATTAGATAGTATCGATGACCTAATAATTGATAAAGTATTATTGAAAAATTGTTATATGTTATCATGGATGAAGTTTACAAATTCTTGTAATTATGGAATATATCTAGTAATCTTCAAAATAAGAAAGCATGCATCTTTTTCAAAAGTATTTATGGTAATTTAGGTTATTTCAATGTTTCAAGAGAATATACGATGAGGGTATTCTCATGTTTTGAATTTGAAAATGAATAACTACATTATGACATATGGGGGATCAATGTTAAGCAAATTTTTTTAATTTATATCGAATTTTTTGGACTTTCACCTTTGGGAAGGTTTATAATATTAATCATTTAAGGAAATTTTAAGTTAAACTTTGAATAATGTATATGATATTTGTAAAGACCCGTAAATTTCAAGGAAATTTTTTTTCTTTCTTAATTTTCTTTGGAATTTTACAAGAACGCAGTTTCTGACGGCGCCTGATTCCGAGGTCCGGTGTGCCCGGAATCATTTTCCGAAGTTTGGCTCGGGTACGTTCAGTGAACGGACGAGCGGGTTTTTCTAACTTTTGAACCGGTGCCCGGAATCGAATTCTGAGGACACCGATGAAATCGCAGCGCCGGTATTCGCTTAGAAACGCCTCTTCCGGAGTTGCGTTTGCTCGGGTGTGGTTTTTAATTTTCGGGCTTAAAGTTAAGAAATAAAATAATTTTGCGACAACTTTATTTTATTTCACTTAAGCCACTTGGAAGCCACTTGAAGCCACTTAAAGGTGGCTTGAACTGAGTTGAACTGGATAGGATGTTATCCGGAAATATCCTACCCCCTTGGTAGGATATTTGTGAGGTGGGGCCCGCACGAGCCCCGCCGTTTCTTTCCGCTAAGAAACGCACCCGTGAAAACCCGTCTTAATGAAAGTCAACCGACGCGTTTTCTAAATTCTTAACAGACCATTTAATTGGGCTGTTTCTCCCGTGAATTGAATGGGCTGTTTCTTTCGTGAATTTAATGGCCTGTTTCTTTCGTTGAATTAATTCAACGAATTAATTCAATCGTTTCTTAACCTGTTTCGTGTGTTGGCATATTAATAAAATAAGACCAACCCAAATCTTTGGAGAAGGTTTGAGAGGATTCTTGTTCTTCTTCTCCCTTGCGAAGAACACGAAGAACGCGAAGAACGTGAAGAACGCCGAACCCAGAAATCGACGACGCTTCCGTCCGTGACGTTCTTCTGATCTCCGATCTCCGATCACCGACCTTTTGAGGTGAGTGCTTTCGGATTTCCGCTCAAGGTTCCTTTCTTTTGTTTTTAAACACAGATTTAATTAATTACAATTTAAATCTGATGTTCTTGGTACGTTGAGTTCGCCGACTCAACGCCGGTTTCCGCGACGACGCGACGCCTCCCCGCGACGACGCGACGATCCCTCTCTTCCGCGACGATCTTATCCGCGAAGAACGCCCGCGCGCGACGATCATCAAGGTAGGGATTTATTTTGGAAAATTACCCCTTTTTAATTTTCCCGTGAACGTTCATTGAAAATTAAAAAGCCGGTTTCAAATGAACAATTTTATTTTAATTAAAATTGTCGGTTCATGTGTTGAACAATTTCTCCCGGTTGTTTATCTCTATCGCGGAGGGTGCGAGCCAAACGAACACGGCCCGACGACCCTCCGCCGTTCTTCGTTTTGTGCGGATTTGACGGTCGATGACGGAACGTGCCGCAGCGGACGTTTGACGATCCCGCAGTAAAGATCGGATCCCGGGAGGAGCAACGGCGCAGACGGGGAGGAAAACGGGCCACCGGAGCGACTCCGGGGGCCCGCGGAAGTCGGAGGTGGCGCGGGTCGCCGGCGTGGCGGCGCCGGCGGCCGGAGGCGGCGGCACCCCGCGGGTGTCCAGCGCGACACCCCGCGGGTGCCGCGGGGTTGTCACGCGGCACCCCGCGGGTGTCCAGCGCGACACCCAGCGGGTGTCGCGGGGTTGTCACGCGGCACCCCGCGGGTGTCCAGCGCGACACCCAGCGGGTGCCGCGGGTGTCCAGGGCGACACCCCGCGGGTGCCGCGGGGGTGTCACGTGGGGCGGCGGCTTTCCCCCGCGTCGGCCGCTCGGCCGAGCCGAGCCGGACCAGCCCTGGCCGGGCCGGGCCGGGCCAACCGAGTCGGACCCGACCCGGTTCGGGCCAACCAGGGGGGGTCGGGCCGGGTCGGCCCGGGCCTGGACCCCCCGTCTTCGGACGGACTTCGTTCAAATGGCCGTATCTTGAGCTACGGGCCTCCAAACGACCCGCCATCAGCGGCAACGCGATACTTGGATCGAGACGGTCGTTTCGATTTATCGCACTCAAGGTTTCGGAATACTTTGAGTTCGGCCGGGTTGGTTCGTACACGAGACCAACCGGGCCCTCGGAGCGGAAACGCTCATATCTTGAGCTACGGACGTCCGATTGACGTGTCGTCAGCTTTGTTGAATTCCTCTAAGTGAGACGGATCTTTTGGCATACTCCGCCCGAGGTTTGGACGCAGGTGGAGTGCGGTCGGGTTGGTTTTGCCTTAAAAACCAACCGGGCCCCTGGGACGAAAATGCCAATATCTCTCAGACCGGGCGTCCGATTGACGCGCCGTCTGCGACGTTGAGTTCCCGTTGACGATACGGAACTTTTGGATATATCAACTTCGGACTCCGTGTCAGTTGATGTATCAGCCTCTCGGCTCGTGGAGCGGACCCTCCCGAACGAGCTTGCTGTGTGCGGGAACCCTAGGCTGGCTGCGACTGCTACTTCGACAGCGACGACCGTGCAGAGATACTCAGTGGACTGCGGCGACGACGGTGCAGAGATCCTCCGTGGACTCCGACGACGACCGTGCAGAGATCCTCCGTGGACTCCGACGACGACGGTGCAGAGATCCTCCGTGGACTCCGACGACGACCGTGCAGAGATCCTCCGTGGACTCCGACGACGACGGTGCAGAGATCCTCCGTGGACTCCGACGACGACCGTGCAGAGATCCTCCGTGGACTCCGACGACGACGGTGCAGAGATCCTCCGTGGACTCCGACGACGACCGTGCAGAGATCCTCAGTGGAATGCGGCGACGACTGTGCAGAGATCCTCAGCGGACTGTGACGACTACTGCACTCAGCGATCCTATGTGGATCAGTGCTTCAGGTCCTGCGTGGGCCCGGTCCTGTGTGGGCCCGATCCTGTGTGGGTCATCTCTCAGCGGTTCTGTGTGAGCCAACTCCTACAGGTCCTGCGTGGGCCCGATCCTGTGTGGGTCACTACAAGGTTAGTACCTATCGATCCTTCGTGGGTCCGACGACTTAGATGGTTCAATGATCATCTTTATCGTCATCCGAAGAAGTATACCTGTGTGAGCTGAATCTTCTGTTTTACTCGGTAGAGGTGGTGCGCTTGGTTGTAGCGGCAGACCCGCGATACTGGAGACGAGCGTATGGAGTACGAAGACCGTGTAGCCGGCTGAGACCTAAAGACTGCTCGACCGACTCGACTTGGAGTGAGTCGACTGGCCCAGTGGACGGAGCGCCCGGTATTTGGCGGCATACCCACGGCGGACGGAGCGCCTGGTAGTTGGCAGCAGACCCGCGGTACTCGACTGGAGGAGTACCTCTGTAGGCTATTTGGGTGAGCGCCCGGTATTTGGCAGCAGACCCTCAGCGGACGGAGCGCCCGGTAGTTGGCAGCAGACCCGCGGTACTCGACCGGAGGAGTACCTCAGCAGTCTTAGGTTAGTGAGAAGTACCTCGGAGTCGTGACAGGACCACTGTACACTTCAGAGATGGGGCTCTTCAGCAGTTACGTTTTTGATAATGAAAATCCTGGTTTGAGCTGAGTCAATGATCCTTGTGTTTCCTCTTGATTTAGATGGGTTATCTGATAATTTCGATATATGTATGGGCTTATACCTATGAGAGTTATCTGTTGAGTTTTCCTGTGTGGATTACGTTTTACTCTCCTTTGTGGATTGTGTTGTTCTATCCTGCGTGGGTATGCGTTTTGCTTTCCTGTGTGGACTGGGTTGTGCTTGGGCTCGGACGTTGGAGCCGAACGGGAATTGAAGACTTAGGTATATGTATGGGCATATACCTAATCCGTGTCAGATGTTACTTCGTGATTGTATCTTTCCTTTTTGGATTATCCTTTGTGGATTTCGGGAGACCTTCGGGGGTCTCGGGGTCCCTACTGAGTAGCTTATACTCACCCCTGCACGGGTTATGCCCGCACTTCGTGGTGTTGGTTGCAGACGACGGACAACGCTGATCGTGGAGGAGGCGTGCGGAGCAGGACAGTACCTGGAGGCGGACCACTGGGCGGGACATACTCGGAGCGGTTAGGTGGACCCGAGGAGCAGTGGAGGCTATCTGTACCCACCCTTCAGGTGGGACTTCCAGAGGACGGCTCGACGTTGCAGTTTTCCCTTTCAGTTGCTGTTTTTCCTTTCAGTTGTACTTTACAATTGAGCTTGTATTTCCGGCCCCTTTTTACTTTCAGCACAGCTTGTACAGTTTTACTTAGTGTTTACTTTTCCGCTTGCTTACTCTGTGGTGCTTGTTTACTTTTCAAAGGCAATGCCTTCCCTTTTTGTTGGGATTTACGCCTTGGTGCTAGTCGCCAGCCCCTGGCCTATGGAAGGCGGGCTTGGGGTAGTCACGGCACGGGCCCCGAGGACGGGTCGTGACAAATTGGTATCAAAGGTGGTCGGTTCTACCGCAGACTCTGATCTTTCTTCTATGTAAAGCAATAGTGTTTAGCGTATTGAGTGTGGTTATCAGTCCAGGGAGTCCAGTGTTGGTGCGGCGGCCGACGTATCCATACACCAGGACCCTGACTTCTGATTTCCGACTTAATTCACGAAAACATTGATTGCATGTGTGTTTCAAGTTTTCCTTGTGATTACTTGTGTCAGCTCACCAGGTATACTGTCCTGACTGTGGCGCACCTGTTTCTTTCAGGATGGCCCCACGACGACAGCCAGCTAGGATTCCGAGATTGGAGCGTGATGACAGCCCACCGAGCGTCGAGGACTCGGTACAGGGCCCGTTGACAGCAGAGGCACCGACGGTACCTTTACCCGCCGAGCCCCCGATGCTTCCAGCACTGGCAGCTGACGACGCACGACGCCTCGGAGCTCTGCACGAGTTCCAGCGCCAGCGACCACCCAGGTTCCGTGGGGAGTCGGACCCCCAGGCAGCCGAGGACTGGCTGGAGGCGGTCGTCCGAGTTTTCAGGCTAGTGAGGACGCCAGCAGACCTCATGGTGATCCTCGCGGCGAGCCTACTGCACGCAGCAGCCGGACGCTGGTGGAGCATGATGCTCCAGGTACACGATGAGGCCACCCTCATCTGGACGGACTTTGAGGGCCTCTTCCGCTCAGAGTTCGTCCCGGCCACCCTCCGAGCGGTGCGCATCCAGGAGCTTCTTCAGCTGCGGCAGGGTAGCTTGACGGTCGCTCAGTATACGGCGAGGTTCACCGACCTTTCTCGGTACTCGACAGACATGGTACGGGACCCCTTCTTCTGGGCCCGGACCTTCGAGTAGGGTTTGAGACACAAGATCAGGGCATCACTGATCTCCCTCAGCATCCCGACCCAGGCAGGAGTATTGGAGCGAGCCCTCCTGATCGAGAGCTTCCTGGCTGAGTCCACAGCGAGACCTACCGCAGGGCGGCAGATAGCGGAGTCTTCGGCAGCTGGTAGCCGGCGGATGACTCAGGGTTCCAGGCGGACGAGGCAGAGGAGCTGGCCGAGCAGCAGGTGGTGGGCGACGCTTTGACGCTCTGCCGCCACCACCACCAGGTGGTCCACCCCGACCGCAGGGGATAGGAGGACATGGGAGAGCTCATCTTCAGGCAGTTGAGGCCTACGATCATGGGGCTCCGGGAGCAGATGGACAGGAGCGGAACTAGCTCCAGACCTGGAGACTTTTTTTCATGTTGCTTCTAGTTTTGTTGATGTATGTTTGTAGATGCTTTGTATCTTTGTACTTGAGCTGCAGTAATAAAAGACACCTTTTCTTGTGGCATTTACTTCCCTGTCCTCTCTTGTGTTGTTACTAAGAGGTTCCAGTTTTGACTGTTGACTTGACCCTCACTTGTGAGACATCTACTGGAGGAGACCCAGTTACTACACACTGATGCCGATAGTGTGACTCAACCCTTGGAGGCGAGAGTAACGGTTGGATCTCTTGGTAGTAGCGTCGAGGCCATACGACGTCATCCTTGGTATGGATTAGTATCATCCATCTCGGGATTGACCGTATTAGGCGAAGAACGTGGTTCATCCAGGGGATGAGACCAGATTTCTCTTATCGGCAAGGAAGAAATCATAGCAGCTCTAGTGGGACCATAGGTGGTCCGGGCCACGATAGAGAAGGTCCAGGTGAGCACATGGAGCGGAAGGCTCAGATGCGTGCTCAGTACCGCCTTTGTATCCCTAGTTTGTGTTGAAGCTTTACGAGGACGTAAAGCCCTGTGGTGGGAGTAATGTAAAGACCCGTAAATTTCAAGGAAAGTTTTTTTCTTTCTTAATTTTCTTTGGAATTTTACAAGAACGCAGTTTCTGACGGCGCCTGATTCCGAGGCCCGGTGTGCCCGGAATCATTTTCCGAAGTTTGGCTCGGGTACGTTCAGTGAACGGACGAGCGGGTTTTTCTAACTTTTGAACCGGTGCCCGGAATCGAATTCTGAGGACACCGATGAAATCGCAGCGCCGGTATTCGCTTATAAACGCCTCTTCCGGAGTTGCGTTTGCTCAGGTGTGGTTTTTAATTTTCGGGCTTAAAGTTAAGAAATAAAATAATTTTGCGACAACTTTATTTTATTTCACTTAAGCCACTTGGAATCCACTTGAAGCCACTTAAAGGCGGCTTGAACTGAGTTGAACTGGATAGGATGTTATCCGGAAATATCCTACCCCCTTGGTAGGATATTTGTGAGGTGGGGCCCGCACGAGCCCCGCCGTTTCTTTCCGCTAAGAAACGCACCCGTGAAAACCCGTCTTAATGAAAGTCAACCGACGTGTTTTCTAAATTCTTAACAGACCATTTAATTGGGTTGTTTCTCTCGTGAATTGAATGGGCTGTTTCTTTCGTGAATTTAATGGCCTGTTTCTTTCGTTGAATTAATTCAACGAATTAATTCAATCGTTTCTTAACCTGTTTCGTGTGTTGGCATATTAATAAAATAAGACCAACCCAAATCTTTGGAGAAGGTTTGAGAGGATTCTTGTTCTTCTTCTCCCTTGCGAAGAACACGAAGAACGCGAAGAACGCGAAGAACGCCGAACCCGGAAATCGACGACGCTTCCGTCCGTGACGTTCTTCCGATCGCCGATCTCCGATCACCGACCTTTTGAGGTGAGTGCTTTCGGATTTCCGCTCAAGGTTCCTTTCTTTTGTTTTTAAACACAGATTTAATTAATTACAATTTAAATCTGATGTTCTTGGTACGTTGAGTTCGCCGACTCAACGCCGGTTTCCGCGACGACGCGACGCCTCCCCGCGATGACGCGACGATCCCTCTCTTCCGCGACGATCTTATCCGCGAAGAACGCCCGCACACGACGATCATCAAGGTAGGGATTTATTTTGGAAAATTACCCCTTTTTAATTTTCCCGTGAACGTTCTTTGAAAATTAAAAAGCCGGTTTCAAATGAACAATTTTATTTTAATTACAATTGTTGGTTCATGTGTTGAACAATTTCTCCCGGTTGTTTATCTCTAACGCGGAGGGTGCGGGCCAAACGAACACGGCCCGACGACCCTCCGCCGTTCTTCGTTTTGTGCGGATTTGACGGTCGATGACGGAACGTGCCGCATCGGACGTTTGACGATCCCACAGTAAAGATCGGATCCCGGGAGGAGCAACGGCGCAGACGGGGAGGAAAACGGGCCACCGGAGCGACTCCGGCGGCCCGCGAAAGCCGGAGATGGCGCGGGTCGCCGGCGCGGCGGCGCCGGCGGCCGGAGGCGGCGGCACCCCGCGGGTGTCCAGCGCGACACCCCGCGGGTGCCGCGGGTGTCCAGCGCGGCACCCCGCGGGTGTCCAGCGCGGCACCCCGCGGGTGTCCAGCGCGACACCCCGCGGGTGCCGCGGGTGTCCAGCGCGACACCCCGCGGGTGCCGCGGGTGTCCAGCGCGACACCCCGCGGGTGCCGCGGGTGTCCAGCGCGACACCCCGCGGGTGCCGCGGGTGTCCAGCGCGACACCCCGCGGGTGCCGCGGGTGTCCAGCGCGACACCCCGCGGGTGCCGCGGGTGTCCAGCGCGACACCCAGCGGGTGCCGCGGGTGTCCAGGGCGACACCCTGCGGGTGCCGCGGGGGTGTCACGTGGGGCGGCGGCTTTCCCCCGCGTCGGCCGCTCGGCCGAGCCGAGCCGGACCGGCCCTGGCCGGGCCGGGCCGGGCCGGGCCGGGCCGGGCCAACCGAGTCAGACCCGACCCGGTTCGGGCCAACCAGGGGGGGTTGGGCCGGGTCGGCCCGGGCCTGGACCCCCCGTCTTCGGACGGACTTCGTTCAAATGGCAGTATCTTGAGCTACGGGCCTCCAAACGACCCGCCGTCAGCGGCAACGCGATCCTTGGATCGAGACGGTCGTTTCGGTTTATCGCACTCAAGGTTTCGGAATACTTTGAGTTCGGCCGGGTTGGTTCGTACACAAGACCAACCGGGCCCTCGGAGCGGAAACGCTCATATCTTGAGCTACGGATGTCCAATTGACGTGCCGTCAGCTTTGTTGAATTCCTCTAAGTGAGACGGATCTTTTGAAATACTCCGCCCGAGGTTTGGACGCAGGTGGAGTGCGGTCGGGTTGGTTTTTCCTTAAAAACCAACCGGGCCCCTGGGACGAAAATGCCAATATCTCTCAGACCGGGCGTCCGATTGACGCGCCGTCTGCGACGTTGAGTTCCCGTTGACGATACGGAACTTTTGGATATATCAACTTCGGACTCCGTGTCAGTTGATGTATCAGCCTCTCGGCTCGTGGAGCGGACCCTCCCGAACGAGCTTGCTGTGTGCGGGAACCCTAGGCTGGCTGCGACTGCTACTTCGACAGCGACGACCGTGCAGAGATCCTCAGTGGACTGCGGCGACGACGGTGCAGAGATCCTCCGTGGACTCCGACGACGACCGTGCAGAGATCCTCCGTGGACTCCGACGACGACGGTGCAGAGATCCTCCGTGGACTCCGACGACGACCGTGCAGAGATCCTCCGTGGACTCCGACGACGACGGTGCAGAGATCCTCCGTGGACTCCGACGACGACCGTGCAGAGATCCTCAGTGGACTGCGGCGACGACTGTGCAGAGATCCTCAGCGGACTGCGACGACTACTGCACTCAGCGATCCTATGTGGATCAGTGCTTCAGGTCCTGCGTGGGCTCGGTCCTGTGTGGGCCCGATCCTGTGTGGGTCATCTCTCAGCGGTTCTGTGTGAGCCAACTCCTACAGGTCCTGCGTGGGCCCGATCCTGTGTGGGTCACTACAAGGTTAGTACCTATCGATCCTTCGTGGGTCCGACGACTTAGATGGTTCAATGATCATCTTTATCGTCATCCGAAGAAGTATACCTGTGTGAGCTGAATCTTCTGTTTTACTCGGTAGAGGTGGTGCGCTTGGTTGTAGCGGCAGACCCGCGATACTGGAGATGAGCGTATGGAGTACGAAGACCGTGTAGCCGGCTGAGACCTGAAGACTGCTCGACCGACTCGACTTGGAGTGAGTCGACTGGCCCAATGGACGGAGCGCCCGGTATTTGGCGGCAGACCCACGGCGGACGGAGCGCCTGGTAGTTGGCAGCAGACCCGCGGTACTCGACTGGAGGAGTACCTCTGTAGGCTATTTGGGTGAGCGCCCGGTATTTGGCAGCAGACCCTCAGCGGACGGAGCGCCCGGTAGTTGGCAGCAGACCCGCGGTACTCGACCGGAGGAGTACCTCAGCAGTCTTAGGTTAGTGAGAAGTACCTCAGAGTCATGACAGGACCACTGTACACTTCAGAGATGGGGCTCTTCAGCAGTTACGTTTTTGATAATGAAAATCCTGGTTTGAGCTGAGTCAATGATCCTTGTGTTTCCTCTTGATTTAGATGGGTTATCTGATAATTTCGATATATGTATGGGCTTATACCTTTGAGAGTTATCTGTTGAGTTTTCCTGTGTGGATTACGTTTTACTCTCCTTTGTGGATTGTGTTGTTCTATCCTGCGTGGGTATGCGTTTTGCTTTCCTATGTGGACTGGGTTGTGCTTGGGCTCGGACGTTGGAGCCGAACGGGAATTGAAGACTTAGGTATATGTATGGGCATATACCTAATCCGTGTCAGATGTTACTTCGTGATTGTATCTTTCCTTTTTGGATTATCCTTTGTGGATTTCGGGAGACCTTCGGGGGTCTCGGGGTCCCTACTGAGTAGCTTATACTCACCCCTGCACGGGTTATGCCCGCACTTCGTGGTGTTGGTTGCAGACGACGGACAGCGCTGATCGTGGAGGAGGCGTGCGGAGCAGGACAGTACCTGGAGGCGGACCACTGGGCGGGACGTACTCGGAGCGGTTAGGTGGACCCGAGGAGCAGTGGAGGCTATCTGTACCCACCCTTCAGGTGGGACTTCCAGAGGACGGCTCGACGTTGCAGTTTTCCCTTTCAGTTGCTGTTTTTCCTTTCAGTTGTACTTTACAGTTGGGCTTGTATTTCCGGCCCCTTTTTACTTTCAGCACAGCTTGTACAGTTTTACTTAGTGTTTACTTTTCCGCTTGCTTACTCTGTGGTGCTTGTTTACTTTTCAAAGGCAATGCCTTCCCTTTTTGTTGGGATTTACGCCTTGGTGCTAGTCGCCAGCCCCTGGCCTATGGAAGGCGGGCTTGGGGTAGTCACGGCACGGGCCCCGAGGACGGGTCGTGACAATATTAAAGTGTTATCTCATCACATGAGGATTTATGAATATTGGATAACCTATTCTAAAAAATTTGTGTTGGTGATAACATATTATAGATCAGATGAATCATCATGGATCTCACAACCTGTTAGTGCTTCAGGAATGAAAAATTCCGCTTAATGTTTGGAGAAAGAGGTTATGTAGAAATTGATCAAGGAACAAAAAAGTGTGAGGTTGACCTAAAATCATGCAAGTGTATCTTTTCAAGAAAATTCTTCAGATTTTGGAAAATTATCAAGAAATAAAATGTTGTCATAATAACTTAATTTTTGTTGAACTGATGGCCTATCAAATCATCACATATTTACGAATTTGAGTCCATAAACATGTCATTGATCAATCAATTGTTTGTTATTGATTACCTAAATCACCCCTATAAATATTTATGATTTCACTGCAAGTATATATTTTCACTTTCCACCAATTTTCTCCCATGTAAAAACCCAGTTATGAGTTATTTTGGGTAACTTTCATCTTTCCAACATTCCCTTTTTCAATTAGGTTTTAATATTCATTTTTATGATGTTGGTTTTTATGAAAGAAACTTTCAAGTATTTAAACTTTAATAACTTAGATAAATTTATAGGAAGAAATTTATTTTAAGGGGTAAAATGTTACACATTAAATTTTGTGATTTATTTTATGCTTTAGAAATAATTTAATCTTTTGATATTTTTAATTTCACACAACATTGAATATAGATTTTTTATACGAAAACAAAATTGTGGATTGTATTATACACAACACCGAGTCAATATTTTTTCTATATGAAACACTTAGATTAGCTTCTAGTACATGAAATAAAATTCTTGTATTGTATTTCACATAATTATGAATCACTTTTATATCTTTTTTTGCACGCAAAATCAATTTTTACCGAACTACAAGATACTAATAATAATATTATTAAAATATTATTATATCTACCATATAGTCATTGGAATGGAAGTTACGAATATGATTAACTAAATTTTTAAAATATGATTTAAACTTTCATAAAAAATAAATCCTTTTTTAAATTAATAATTATAAGTGAAAGTAATAAATATTTGAAAATAATGAAATTTCTTTTCTAAGAAAAATATTTTTCTATGTATAGACACAATATTATCTCAATTAATTAAAAAACCATTTTGTATTAATGTTTTCAAAAATAAATTATATATTATATATTAAATAAATATTTTTCATTCTCATCCAATATATTTGATAGGTATAATATAATAATAAATCTAATTTTATGAATAAAAAGATGTATTTTTCTAAAAGGTAATTTTACCACCTTTTAATGGTGAACCTGTTTAAAATCATATTTTTGAAACTTTTATAAATTTTATTTTAAAAAATAAACTTTATTTTATTAATTTGGACATAAAATATATATTACAGTGAATTTTTTGTATTTTTTTCAAAGTTTCTTTTTCTCATGAATAGTGAATAGTACAGAATTATAATTCAAAACTTTTTTTCGAATAAGTTATTTATAAGGATAAAATATATTTTTTATTGGTTTAAAGTTAAATTAGATCAATTATAAATAAAATAACCCAATTTAGGTAATTTTAATCACTTTCAATTTTAAATTGGATATAAAATCATACCAATCGTTTGAACATTTTTACTTTGAAAACACATTGTGTCGTCCCATATGCTGGATTAAATTTAAATTACTTTCATAAACTTCTATGATTTTAATTTTTCTAAATAGATTAAATATTTGGAATCATAATAATTTACAATTTATAATAAGTTCAAATTATTATTTGACCAAAAACTATTAGTGAAAGTGAATAAAATTAATTATAGTGATAAAGAGAAAAATTAGCTTAACAAATGACTAAACCTTAACCTTATAGCCCAAAATGGCCTATAAACATGTAAAAATTCCATTTTATTTCTATATATTGACCCTATACTACCTTTTATAAATTTTTTCCATTATTGTATCCAATTTAAATTGAAAAACATGGGCAGAATTTACTTTCCAAAAATTTACAAGAATGTCACTCCTCCTCCACTATAAAAAGTCACTCACCCTCCCACTTCCTCACACCTCCTTAGCCCTTTGGATCACCAAATATAAGATAAAATAAGATAAAAAATCTATAAATTAATCCAATAAGTATTTATTTGGGCATAAATACATTCTAGTAATCCATTTGGTGCAAAATAAACAGAGTTACCCAAAGAAGAGGTAACATCAATCCTCAAGATCCTTTGTTTTATTTACATTCTACACAACCTAAAATATTCTTATTCTGTTATTATATAATATCATAAGTATCCTAAACATGTTTAATTTTATTTATAAGGGTTATACCTATAATCACACACACATCCATCTAATGGGTAATGAACTTACCGTTCTTTTGTATGATGAACTACCACCTCATGAAACACCATTGTTCATTTTTCCTTTACCACCTATCATGGTTTGAAATTATGAAAAAAAATATATTTTTATTTTATATAAGTGATATTTATGATGTATTTATACCTTTTTAATTAATATATATAACATTTATTCATGATTTCAATTTTTTGTAAATACGATAACTTCGTTTGTGGAAGTGTGGAGTCGAGCCTCCTCAAAGCGATGCGATTTGTTCACACTTGACTTGAAATTTATTATGTATAGGTTTATTTAACTAATATGATATATATGAAGTAATAATTATAATAAAATTATATTATACATATATACATATATTTCATTTACTTTATTTCTTTCAATATGATAGTAAAATAGAAACAATGTTCATATGTATGTACGACCTACCGTCACCATGAACAGTGTATTTCATTTAATATTTCATCTTTTATAGATTAATATAAATAATTATATAGTAAATATATATTTTATTTATATCATGGTTTATATTTTTTATATCATGATATAACTATGAGGGAAAAAATATAACAAATAAAAACACAAGATAAAAATAAAGATATTATTACCCAAAATGTAACATTAACATTGAGCTGTTAATAAATAGGTAATATAAAGTAATAATAAAATTATATATGGTGTTATATATTAGAATATATATCTTTATTATATCTATATTAAACTTATATTTATTATACATTATTTTTTAATTAATATGAAGAGATTCAAGACTTAAGGTAATGGGATTTCATCTTATTCTTTATTTCCAGGAGGTACATGCCATATTCACCACTAGCTTCTTTTGTGTGGTGTATATAATTCCCTATGACATGTTATATAATTAATTTACTTTATATAATGATATAAATATATTTAAATAGTGTTATTATCTCATGGGTATCACGATTCTAAAGTTACTCAAGTAGTAAGGGTTTTCTTGACTCACGTTTATTTTCCTTGAGAAACAAGGCATGATCACAACATATTTCTTATATGTTGTTTTCTTAATAACCATGGATGAATTATATGACTATTATAATCAAATTTTTGAAAATTTAAAAATCCTTTTTATGATATTTATTTCATGGGGTTTATTCTTAAAAAGTTAACAAATCGGTAAAGTAATTTTTTCTCAATTTTTCTTCTTTAGGACACATGCCATGTTCTACACCAATATTATTTCACAAAGTGTGTATACTACCATTTTACAAGGTGTTTATACTACCATGTTATACACTTATATTAATTTTTTGTAAATGATCCAAAGGTTCCATTAAGATTCTTTCTCTTAATGGTTTATGTTTTGATGGCAAACCCTTTATGAAACTCGTTATTCTTTCACAGGTTATAGGATTGTTAACCATACTTCTTTTCATGGGTTATTCTTGGATTAAATTATTATAAAACATTTAAATTTTACATAGGTTATGATATAATTACATTTTTATGACACCCCTTTCATTTCATGGGTTATGATATGATTTCTTATGATCTTGTGGCATATATATGTATTATTTCATTATGAGATGGGTGGGACATATATCTACCTCCAATGAATTGAGTAAAGATTTATATCTGATTAAATAATGATGTGATTAAATTTTATGGGCTTAATCCTCAATGGTAATATATTAAAATCTGATCCACTATGTAAATATTGGGAAACTCGATCAACTATGGGAATATGGGGAATCCCGATCAACCATGGGAAGATGGGGAAACATGATCCACTATAGGAAGATGGGGAAACCAGATCCACTATAGAAAGATATGGAATAATGATACCTTATAAGGAAATGAATATGGATGGGGATGGTGGTGTGTCCCACCTAGTAGTTTTAGTCCCCATAAAGTGCACTGATAAGTTCTAGAAATGAATCGTGACTTAAATAGAATGATATTACATGTTTATGTGTATTCCACAATTCCATATCTTATTCATATGTTATGATTTGATGGAATATAATATCATTTATCTTATTATTCATATCTTATAAATTGTTAATCCTTATTACATGATTCGTTTTTATGATATTTGATATATAGGGTTTGATCTTCTAATGTTATGATCGTGTTATCATACCCTTAGGCTCATGTTTATGCTTACATACTTCCATTTTTTACCCTTACTGATTATCTAAGATCACCCCTTTTATTATTTCCTTCCCAAGGTATTGAAGATATATTTCATTTATGATATGTATAATAGGGATTCTAGTCTTAGATATCCTAGTGGGAGATAATGTAGTTCACTCATGTACCAGTGTTTACATGTCCATGTTTCCAAAGGAACTAAACTAATATGGTCTTTGGGTGTCTGTCATGTAATGTATTAAGTGTTAATCAAAAGATGATGAAATTTATATTTAAATTAATCTTGGTTCATTATAATAATATTCTTCCAGAATGTTTTAGACTATATACCTAATCCATAAATCATTATTAACCATTTCATTCATGGACTACAACCGAGTTCTTTAAGAGGGATATTTTTCTCAAATGTTAAAATTTTATAAGGAGATATTATCATGTTCCATTAAGATAGATAATTAGTATTATAGATATTATATTTTGAAGTTAAATCAAGATAATAAGTGGTTATTTGGGACCTAAAAATAATGGAACACATTAATGAAGAATAAAGGAATGAATCAATTTGATTCATGTAAAAATTATGGAAATTAATATTATAGAAAATGACTGAAAGACATGGGAGATTTTTAAAGGTGTGGTGATAAGGGTTATTTTTCTATGTAATGTACATAAAATTAAGAAACCACTATTATCTGGTAATTTAATTATATTTATAGGGGTCATTATTTATACTAGTTCCCCAATAATCAAGGGATCATACCATGGAAGAAATCATGGGGAGAAGGCCAATCATATAGAATTAATATAACCAAAGGGGAATTTGTTATATGTGTCGTACATTGTACACATTTAATTCAATATATAAGTGATTTTCTATTCAATTCAATTTATAATAAATATTTATATCTACAAAATTTTCTAATGGTATCACTTCACCACCCAATAAATTAAATCATCCGTTGGAAATAAAAACTCCTAATGGTATGATAATCACATATCAAGTTTATAGCTCATCTACGATAGAAGTTTTTTAGAATTTTATTCCAATAAAACTCATTAATCTTCCCCTAGATGAATTTAATTTAATTTTGGTTATTTATTGGGTATCTCAATATAGAGTTGAAATCAATTTTCTTGGTTGTGATGATGTTTTCTATTTGATGAATCATAATACTATATACTATCAGGGTGTGGATGCACATAAACTCATAATAGAGATTACCTTAATTATATGGGTTTTGTACCTATTTATGATGGATATTCGTAATGTACTATAATTTTAATATAATTTTATGTTCATGAAATAAATAAGTATTGAAATTTTAAAACAATATAAAGAACCCTTTTATTCAAATAATAAACTAAATACATTATGAAAGAATTTTTATTTTATGATCCTATAAAATAAAAGTTCCAATGGTCATTAAATATATAAGATGAAAATTTATGTGGGATGTGATAACACCAAAATCATAGATCGCATATTTAGGGTCATACATAAGTAGAAACACACCAAAGAAGATAAGAGTATAGATACAGAGAATTGAAAAAATGGGAACCATCTTGGAAAGATAAAAACATTGAATGTGTTTAATTCTGGATTCAAAAATAAATGGTTTCTAAGGTGTGGGTATTTATAGTATATTTGTTCACTATTAGTAATTATCTACTATGAACTTTTAAACGAATTTGGTAGTGAACAAAATTTAACATCCATTATAGTCTTTTTAAATAAAAAAATTATAAGAATTTATGTATATATATATATGTAAAATTGTAATAATATATTGTTAAATTATATTATGTATAATTTTATAAAGTAAATAAAGATATTGATTTAAGATAAAATTATAGTTAATATTTATAATGAATTAAAAATAATGGAAAACCATGAGTCACTAGGGGACTGCCTCAACCACATGAGACCAGTAGTAAACCATGTGGGTGACAGGTCAACCTAGAAAGGCCATAAAATATAGTTAAGCACTTATTATCATGGAAAAGAGAGTTTCTATTAAGATTAGTGGCACCACTATGCATGATGGAATGATAGTGAAGGAGCAAGCATGGGTTAGTGCAAACAGAAGGGGGTCAATAGTGGACCCTGTTACTAAAATTATTATAGTGAATGTGATGAGTTAACTAATATTCAACTTTGAAACCATGATTGTTTTTTATTTGGGATGCATGGGTGGTGGTGTTATTCACCCATGTTAAAAAAAATATTTATATCATGATCTTATGATCTTTCACGCCTGAGCCACCCAATCATCTGAATGGCGTACTTCAACCTCTCGCATATTCATCCCACGTTTCTTGACATGTTCATCATAATTTTCCCCTAGAATTGATTTCATCCCAAACAATATTAGGACCTAGTAAAATATCTCATACATTGTCTTAATTTATGGATGAAAAGATTTTAAATTTTATAATCATAAAAAATGGAACCTAAATATCTCCTTTATTATGAAAAATAAAACCTTTTTTAAGGTGAAAAATTTTATAGGAATTGTTGTTTTTCGAGATCTAAATGTGGAAACCTAGAAGAATAGGTTAAAATGAATCTTAGTATATAAACACCGGTATCTGTTGCATTTAAGAACCATTGATCACCCATAGTACTCAATGTACATCCCCTTATCTTGATATTTATTGTATCAATGAAACGATATGATATATATATATATATATATATATATATATATATTCTATCATCATTTATTTTTGTTGAAGAGTGAACATTCCTTAGGATTTAAAGCTTATCTTGTTTCACCAATTGTAGCAAGGAGGTACTATATATATATATATATATATTATCTTTTACATCATATATATATGTATGTTGTACCTATAGATTCTCAAATATTATTTTCTGAAAAATTATAATGCTTTTAATCCTCTCAATATTAGGGATCAAGAAATATTTCTGATAAGATTTGTTAAATCTAATGCATTTATTTTTTATGAAAGTTTCATTTTTAAAGATTACACAAAAACCCTTATAAAAATATTTGAATTTATCTTTAGAAGAAAAAACATCACTATATAGACCATATCTTATTACATTTAATATTTTGATACAAAGGTAAGTAAACACATTAAGATCATTAGTTTCTAGGTAACCGAATTATATTTTCAATATTTATGTTTATGTAATGGTTTTGTATTTTCAAAAATTATGTTTTAAAAATCCATTCTTATTTTAAAAATAAAATTTTATTATGGGATTATTTTTTATAAAGTTATTTTATGATTTTATTATTTATAAAACACTTATTATATTTATGAGAAATTTTATTTAAAAAACATATATTAATAGTTTAATTTTCAAAAAAACCTTACTTGAAATAATAATTTATTGACGTTTTTGAAATTGTTCTTAATAAGGATATATAATTTTATAATTTTAATGTTTTATGAATTTTAAAATCCTTATTTATGTGAGAATGATTTTTATTCTATTATTAAATAGTATTTTAAGAGATCTTTTAAGAATTTTAATTTGTTTTTTAAATCTTAAATATTTCATTTTATGTATAAAACGTCTTTTAAAATTTATGGATGTTACACTCATAAATTGGTATGTCTATGCACTATGTATGTTAAAATATTTCCATACATATTAATTAAAATAATCATTTTATGTTCAATTTCCAATTTTTTTATGAATAATTCCTTTGAATTTAAGAATTTATTCTATGTTATATGAATTTCTCTTAAACCTTATTTTATTTTTTAAATATAGATTTTTGAAAAATTTAGAAGATATAAAATTATTTTCAACTTATAAAATAATTTAATAATTTTTGGAGGGGTTTTCAATGGGTTATAAATTTGAATGGTTTAATAGGTAGAAATTATTTCTTAAAATAAAAATTCGTTCTTGGGTATCGAATGAGTTGATGAGGAATGGGGTGATCCCATGTCCTCAAGGGGATGTTATCCTAAAGGTGGTACTACCAGTGGCCTCATTTTTTTCTTATGGTATTCCAAGTATCATTTTAATCCATGAAAGTTATTATTTTTTAAATAATTTAAATCCTAAATGAAAAAATTATTTCAAAATTATTTTATTTTGAAATTATTTTTGTTTTCTAAATAATTAATCTTCACTGGGTTTTAGTAGTATTTCTATTTTTTCAAAACCCTAGAAATATATTTTAAAAATTATTTAATATATCAAATATTATATATTTTATATAAACTATTTTAATTGAGTTTTCATATAAGTAACTATTCAAAGGACTTTTAACTAGTTTTAAAACCCCTTATAGTGAAATTTAATGATCAACATATGTTTTTAGAATGATTTTAACATGATATTTTGAAGTTATAAGGGTAATTGGTTTCATTTAAAGTGAAATCATGAGTTAATTAAAATAACTTTTATATATCTAAATTGTGGACACTTCATAATTTGTAAGTAATTTTCTTTTTCCTCCTAAAGCTAGACTGGAAAAGGTACTTAAGTATGTAAAATAATATATATTTTTCAATTAAATGTTATAAAAAAATATACATAAGGTTTCGATATTTCATCCAGAAGTGTGGGTATTAGACTGTTATAATTAGTATTAGAGGAACATTTTGGAAAGCATTAGAGAATATGATGTTTTTATAGCTTATTTATTCATTATTTTTAGTAAATCCCCTTATTTTTTATTTTTTTATATCAGAATCAAATGGATGGAGGAAGAATTTGAACAACTCTTCTATTCCTTCTCAATGATATTATTGAAAAGATCATTCTAAATTCAGGCCTAAATGAAATTGATACCTTTTCAAAAATTGAATTTACATGAAATAACCTATGTATGGTATCTAACACACATAGCATACCTAGATCCTTTCAAGGGTTAGGTTTTTTGTATTGGAAAATTATACATAATAATCTTTCTTATTACATATGATGAGGAAATTTCCATGAGGTTTTTTTCAAATTTGACACCAAGTCCAACCTTTACCAAACACATAAGAACTTTCTTAAATATATAGAAGGGGTTGACCTCAGTTTATACTATATGTATATTATTAGAATATTTTTTCTTTATGGAAGTATCAAAGATGATTATGAATATTTAGAATCTGATTCTATAGGAATATTTTATAGAAAATCAAACTTAAATAGACCTTTCTAAATTATATACTCATTATAACTCCTTTTAAAATTTTTATTAGTGTTTAAATTTATTTAAGACAAATTTTAATTTAATATTTGAAAGATAATTTGAAGAACTTGAAAACAACCTAAGGTAATGCTTGGATAGAAGGACCCATATTTTTTAAGATATACTCAAATATAATAGAATATGATGATGGAGAATTAAATTTCAAGACCAACTAATGGAAGTGAAAATTTGAGTTTGTTTATGTATAAAGGAATTGAAATTGTGTAATTACATTAAAGGGGTAGGTAAATGTAACATTGGTCTCACCCAAATTTACCCAATAATTTAGGGTTAAGCGGTCACATGTAGTTTAGCTAGGGTTGTCGAATCCTCAGAGACCTAAGAAGTAACCTGAAAACACGTACATTATTTGGATTATTTTTTTATATGAAGTGGCCAACATGGGTTGATATTATATGGGTGTAAGTGAACACTAAGATACTCAAGTGAATTCCATTTAAAAGAATGATTTGATCCTAGTTTATCACTTGGGGTGGATTAGATGCATTCCTTTTTCAACTATTTCAATTTCATGTATTTGAGATGGGTTCATTTAAGAAGATCAAACAACATCATCACTTACTGGTTTAATACCTACACAATTTAATACTAATCACCTATACACTTTGAGGATCAAAGTTTTGAGTACTTCAAGGTAAAGGTTATTATTAGCACTTAAAGTGTGTGGCCTTAAATTCAACAAGGACAAATGAGTTTAAAGATCTTAAAACAAAATTCTAAATTAAAAAAAGTGATTAGAAATTAATGGAGTGAGAAATAACATCCAATACATCCCCTTTATACTCCATTGGATCAACCCATAAGAGTTTTATCCCTCCATTGATTCTATAGTTTTAATGTAAGTGGAAAGTAGACTCATGAAGGAGGAATTTGAGAAGTTAAAAAAAGACAATGAAATAACAATCACTCCACCATTGTGTGATAATTTAACAAGGTTTGGTGTGAATAAATTCAAAACTTGAGGCAAAGGTATCAAAGTGATATGTAGAATAACAGAATAATATTATAAGAAGAACTTTTATTAAGAAACTAGGATGAATTAAAACAACTTACATGTTAAAGACAAACTTGAGACAACAAAATTGCAGCATAATATTACAATGAAAGAAAGCACCAAAGATGATAAATCCTCTAAAAAAACTGCCTTAAATAGAAATTTTCGGATCCTTGGGTCGATCCTCAAATAGTGAAAGTCATCCTACTTGAGTATGGTAGGCTTAGGGTGGTGTAAAGCTTGTGAAACTTAGACTTTTCCACTCTCGACCCGAGGTGGCAGCCAACTTGCATCTACCGAATAGAAGCACCTAAAAGAGATTCTAGATGGCCAAATTAGAGTAGACCATATAATAATAAAATGGATCTTCTTGTAACGACCTGAATCTGAAGCCCCTCCACTGGTGCCCCATACCCGGTTCGCCACATGACCTCAAGCGCGTTTCCCCAAACTCTAGAGGCTGCTAACTAGCAGCGAGGGCCTAGGTGATTCGGTGGGGAAACTATTCCCTCATTCGGTAAAGTATACAGCGGAAAAACAACAGTCAATAGCGGAAGAAGTAACAACATGCATAACAACAGAAACAAGATAGTGGAAACAATGAAATACATATAGTAATGATGACAATGATGTAGAAGGTACAAGTATCTAAGGAAAACAGCAAACACAACATCATGTTGAAATACAACTGAAACCAAGTACAAAAGAAAAACAAAGAAAGCTCCTCAAAATCATGAGCCATGGCTCGGTCCCATGCTCCCCCACTCCAGTGCAATCAAGAACCTGATGTAGAAGGGCGCTTTCCCTTATCTATACCTGCAGCAACATAGTCTGCTTGGTCCCAAAAGCATGGCCCAAACAGGGTGTGAGATACAATCCCAGTAGGCAATCACCCAAATATTTGTGCCTAATAATCAATGAATACATGGCAGTAATAAAACAAGAAACAGTAAACAGAAAAGCACAAACAACGACAATCCACAGTTCTAACAAGTAAGGTACACAATTAAGCAGTTAGTAACAAGAAGAAAACAGGTAACCCTCTGGGTAGCTCTCACATCCTAACCCCTACGGTTCAACCTATAGTACTAGCAACCCTCTGGGAGGCACACACAGTCTCACCCCTCTGGTTCAGCTACGTAATTAAGCAGACTCTCTGGGGAAGCACTCACTGTCAATTCCCCCTATAGTCTTGTATCGTGATAAAGGCTCTCTGGGGAAGCACTCAACGTCAATTCCCCCTATAGTCTCATGTCGTAATTAAAAGAAACTCTGGAGAAGACCTTCTGTCAATTATCCCTTTGGTATACTAATCTAGGTTCTCACATTCCTGAGTATAACTAAACATGCTCAGTACGCATGTATCGTCCAAGTAAACCTCAAGAACTACTTGGCTATCATTCTATGGCTCAATAGTAATAATAAAACAACAGTTCCACTATCCTACAACTAGTCATGGAAACTGGAAAATGCCAAACAGGAAAAACAAGCATAACAAACATCCAAGGTACAGTAAAGGTACCATAATCACAGGCAAAATATCTACTCTAGCAATCAAGAAAAGCAGGCAAACAGCAAGGGAAAAACAGGAAACACGCAATACCCCGTTCAAGGTTATTGGTGTAATTTGCACATAATATTCATCAACTTTCTCAGGAAAGGCACAAACCACCTACCTCGATCCTAGTAGATCGATCTATGTGAAACATGATGATATATTCCTCTTAGAACAATGTAGATTTGAGAAAACGCACAAAACGTTCATCCCACGATAACTTGGAAACTAGGAGGAATCAAGAAACAAGACTCAAGAAGAAGGGAGAACTTACCACTGCGATTCCAACACAATCGATTACGCTCGAATCGGAGAACGGATGGCGAGGCGGGATCTCATCGATGATCCGGTCATACGGTCGCTCTCGGACAGATGAAAACTAGAGAAGAAGATGAAACTGGGGGTTAGGCACGACCCTGGTCTGTTTAATGAAAAAAAAGTACACGGCGTGTACTTCTTGAGTACACGGCGTGTACTTCAATTTTCCTTACTCTGAATTAACCGGCCTCCACCTCAGCCTTACACACCGTGTGTGTGGCCCGACACGGCCAGTACATAGCTTAGAGCCGGGAAAAAGTACACGGCGTGTACTCAGAAAGTACATGACGTGTACTTCGAAAATTTCTAG
Organism: Viscum album; assembly: GCA_963277665.1. Classification (NCBI taxonomy): domain Eukaryota; kingdom Viridiplantae; phylum Streptophyta; class Magnoliopsida; order Santalales; family Viscaceae; genus Viscum; species Viscum album. The sequence continues at coordinate 308,526,639 of OY728150.1, read as the reverse complement.
AAAATTCATTTTTCTCAAAAACTCCAGAAAAAGGAAAAACGTACCTGAAAAGAAGATCCTGGTTCTTAAAAACTTCCCCCCTTAATGAAATTCATCCCCGAATTTCCCTAATGATGCGGAGAAGGAGAAACACCGAACAGCTCCGGCCACTGCGATCGTACATCGGTCTCCCTCTCCCAGGTCTTGTCCTGCACTCACTCGTGCAGCCATAGCACTCATACGAGAGGAACAGACCGCCCACAGAGAACCTTCGTACTGCGATCGACAATCCGGATATGATACTCCTCGAATGACGCATCCGCTTCAATATCGGCTTCCTCTGGCTGAAAGACATGAGATGGGTCTGAAAAGTAACGTCCGAGCTGAGAGACGTGGAAGACGCTGTGCATAGCCCGATACCTCTGAGGTAGCTGCAACTGATAGGCGACCGGCCCCACTCTCTCTAAGACCTCAAACGGACCGACGTACCGCAGTGAAATCTTACCCTGTATCTGAATCCTTTTGTGTCCCAATCTCGGTGCAACACATAAGAAAACCTGATCACCAACCTCGAACTCCAGAGGTCGTCTCCGCTGATCAGCATAAGACTTCTGTCGAGACTGCGCTGTATCCATCCTCTTCCGAATCAGCTCTATCTACTCTGAAGTCTCCTGAACAATACAAGGTCCCAACAAAGCTGCCTCTCCTGCCTCCAGCCAGCATAAGGGTGATCGGCATGGCCTACCGTACAAAGCCTCGTACGGTGCCATTTGAATGGTCACCTGGAAACTGTTGTTGTAGGTGAACTCCACCAGGGGAATATACTTCTCCCAAGAACAGCCAAATTCTAGAATGCAAACTTGGAGCATATCCTCAAGCACCTAGATCGTGCGCTCGGACTGGCCATCAGTCTGGGGATGGTATGATATACTCAAAAATACATGTGTACCCAAGTCCATCTGAAGACCCTGCCAGAACCGAGAGGTAAAGCGCACATCTTTGTCTGAAATAATAGAGCGCAAAACTCCATGCAAACGAACGATCTCTATGATGTAAAGACATCCTAGATCATCGACACTGAAGGTCTCCTTGATCGGCAAGAAGTGAGAAACCTTTGTAAGCCTGTCGACGAAAACCCAAACAACATCATTTCCCCGAGGCGATCTCAGAAACCTGGTCACAAAGTCCATCGCAAGATCGTTCCACTTCCACTACGGAATGGGAAATTGCTGTAAAAGCCCCAATGGTCGTTGATGCTCTTCTGTCACCTGCTGACAAGTAGAACATCGCATGACGAAACTAGCAACATCCTTCTTCATATCTGGCCACCAGTACTGGCGATGAAGATCCCGATACATCTTGGTGACGCCAGGATGAACTTCCCAAATAGAGGAATGGAAATCTCGCATCAGATCCTCACATATGTATGCTGTCACCCATACGCATTCCTAGAAATGCAAGATCTCATCCTCACCCACTGTCCATCCAGGAAGAGGGTCCTCTCCTAACACACTCTCCCACAGGACTAAGCCTTCTGAGTCTGATAGTTGCCTCATCTGTACCCGATCAATTAGCGTGGAGGTAATAGCTACAGAAGATATAAAAGTCTGCCCCGTCTATCGTGCACCTCCAGATGCATCTTAGAGAACAGAGTCATCAGCTTCCACTCACTACTAGGCTCCTGAACTGCCTGAATCTGAGTTCTCCTGCTCAACACATCTGCCATGGCATTGCCCTTTCTCGGCGTATAGGCAAGCTCAAAGTCAAAAGACTGAAGATACTCAACCCACATGCACTGCCTCAGATTTAGATCATGCTGAGTGAAGATATATTTGAGACTCTTATAGTCAGTGAAGACCACAAAGTGCTCTCTCAGAAGATAGTGTCTCCAACATCACAAGGCATGAAAAACAGCTTCCAACTCCATATCGTGCGTAGGGTAGTTCCTCTCATGTGGCCTCAACTGCCGAGACCCGTACGCAACGACTCCATCTCCCTGCATAAGCACAGCTCCTAGCCCGACACCTGAAGCATCACAATAAACAGTGTAGCTCTTGCCTGGATCTGGCAAGACTAGTATCGGTGCTGATGTCAACCTCCCTTTCAGCTCCTGAAAGGCTGAATCACAAGAATCTGACCATAAGAACTTCACCCCCTTCTTGGTCAGACCTTTCAAGGGTTCTTCTAGATGAGAAAAGTCCCGAATGAAGCGTCTGTAGTATTCATCCATCCCTAGGAAGCTTCGTACCTCAAAGACATTCTTCAGCTACTCCCAGGAAACTACAGCTCTCACTTTCTATGGGTCCACTAAAACTCCTGCCTATGAGATGACGTGACCCAAGAAGTGAATCTGAGCCATCCAGAAGTGGCACTTCGAGAGTTTAGCATAAATTCGATGCTCTCTCAGTGTACCCAGAACGATCTAAAGATGGGTGGAATGGTCATGTCGAGTGTGAGAGTACACAAAGATATCGTCCACGAAGACCACGATGAAGGAATCCAAGTAAGGATGGAACACTCAGTTCATCAGGGCCATGAAAACTGCAGTTGTGTTCGTGAGACCGAAAGGCATGATTGTATACTCGTAAAGACCGTACCTGCTCCTGAAGGCTATCAGAGGTATATCTGATGGTATAACGCGCAACTGATGATAACCGGACCTCAAGTCGATATTTGAGAACACTCGGGCTCCTCGAAGATGATCGAAAAGGTCATCAATCTGTAGCAAGGGATATCGGTTCTTGACCGTCAACTGGTTGAGCTTTCGATAATCCACACAAAGCCAAAGGGTACCGCCTGACTTCTTCACAAACAGAACAGGTGAACCCCAAGGAGAAGTACTGGGTCGGATGAAACCCTTAGCCTGTAGCTCCTCCAACTGCTTCTTGAGCTCCTATAACTCAGGTGTGGCCATCCTATAAGGAGGAATGGACACCAGTGTCACTCTTGGAATGAGCTCAATAGAGAAGTATACCTCACGCTTCGGAGGAAAACCTGAAAAGTCCTCTAGAAAGACATCCCTGAAGTGATCCACCACTGGAGGAAAGTCCAACTGTGGAGTCCCCTGATCATCCAGATAAATACTAGTAATCTGGGCCATCACTTCTCTTAGCCCGAGATGCTCGAGTCCCGCCCGACTCGCTCGAACGTCCCATTCACCTCTATGAAGAAAAGATTCACCCTCTGGTGAGATGAAACTGACTTTGCGGCGATAACAGTCAATGACTGCCTGGAAGGGAATCAACCAGTCCATGCCGAGAATGACATCATAGCCTGTCATATCTAGGACATAGAGATCCCATAACAAGTGATACCATGCCACCTTGAGAGGGAACTCTCTACACTAGCGTACACTAGATGTCCTCGTTCCCAAAGGAGTGTCTAGTGTCAACGAGTCGGCAAAAGAAAAGATGTAGAGTCCAAGGCTCTCTACAACAGTAACAGAGATAAAGATATGCATAGAACCAGTATCTAAAAGGGATGAAGATAAAACTGAGGCTACTAAAATCACACCTCGAATAGTAGAAGGGTCGGGATCCTACTCCTGATAAGTCTACTCCATGGAGAAAGACTGGCCTGTACCACGACCCTGCGCCCCTGGTTGACCACTCTGAGCTGAACCTCCATACTGGTGCTGAGGAACTGGTGGCTGACCGCCACTACCTCGACCTCCACCTCAGCCTGAATGACCGGAAGAACTCCAGTTTCCCGACTGGTGAGAGACTGGTGGGGCTGCACGTGAACGAGGAGTCATGGAAGAACCCCGGTCACCAGCTTCTGGTTAAAAAACCTGACAGAAATGCTGAAGGTGACCCATATTGCCGCAAGATCGGCACTCCACGGGGTCTCTCTGGCACTGCAGCCTCGTGTTCCATGTCCGACCACACTGGTAGCATGTCACCTGGCTGCATGATGATGCGTATCTCTTCCTCGAATCACCACGTGTAGGCTCCCTATGGCGCTTCTTATTGTCATTTGGAGGATGGCTAACTCTGGAAGCAGAACCGCCCTGGCTCGCAGCTTCGGAGTCTCTCAGATTGCGCTATGCATTCAATGCCTGGTTGACGATGGAAGTGATGGAAGTCAACTGGAAGATGTTCACCTGTGAGAGGATCTCCCGTCTGAGTCCATCCTCAAAATTCCTCACCAAGAACACCCCACTCCCATCCTGAAGGGGGGTAAAACGCTGCAGCTCAGTGAAACGAGAGGAATACTCCATGACAGATAGAGTCCCCTGCTCTAAGATCATGAAATCCCGGGCTCGATCGGCCCTCAGGGTCTCTGGGTAGAAGTAGTCTTAGAACACGTTCTGGAACTCCTCCCAAGTCATAGCTTGTTGTTGACCCGCCTGTGAGACCATGTCCCACCACCTCTTGGCGGAGTCTCGGAGCATATAGGTGGAAAGATTGACCCGCCTCTCTGGAGACATCTCCAGATACTCGAAGATAGTCAGCATGGCTTCCAGCCATGACTCTGCAGCCTGAGGTCCTCCCTCCTCCGAGAATGTGGGAGGATGCTGCTACTGGAAAACCCGCATCAAGTCTTCCATAGACGAGGCAGGAGGCGGTGCTCTCTGGAAGGCCTGCATCATCCTCGTGAAACCTTCCTTGAACTGCACATCAGCGCCCGCAACTGGTACAACAACCGGTGCCAAGGCTGGCTCGGCTGGTGGATCGACAGGAAGTCCCATATCAGCCATATCTGGTGTCTGATCACTACATGATGATAGACGCACGACCGAAGGGCATCTCAGAGGCATAGCTCTGAAAGATCAAAAGCACACCTTAGATCAGGTAAACAGGGACAGTGAACACAAGGGTACAAAATGGGAACAGGGGAAGGAAACACACAAGATTGCAAAACACAACTACACGGTGTGTATAAAAACTACACGGCGTGCCTTTTTAATCCACTGACATGGGCGTGTACCCCTTCCCTACAAGTCGTGTACACTTCAAACTACACGGTGTGTTGACCCAAACACATGGCGTGTACAAGAAAACTATCCCCTGCCCAAGTCTCTTTACACGTCTAACCCACACGGTCCGACATAACCCGAGACTACACAGCGTGTTCGAAACAAACACGGCATGCACTAGACACGGCTTTGGTGGTCTGTGTTGTTGAGTACACGGGTGTCTACACGGCATGTTCGAAACAAACACGGCGTGCACTAGACACGGCTTTGGTGGTCCGTGTTGTTGAGTACACGGGTGTCTACACGGCTGGACCATACACGGCGTGCTCTGAGCAAACACAGCGTGTATAGGAGAAGGCGACACCGTCCCATGTTGATCGTGACACGACTAGGTACCTGGGAAAGACTACACGGCGTGTTCCGAACAAACACAGTGTGTGGAAAGGAAGGTAACACCGGTCCGTGTTGTTCGTGACACAGCTGGGTACCTGAACAAGACTACACGGCATGTTCCGAACAAACAAGGCGTGTGGAAACGGAGGTAATGCCGGCCCATGTTGTTCCTGACATGTCCTGGTACCTGGACAGGATTACATGGCATGTTCCCTATAGACATGGCCTGTTCTACCCGTGCTTCCCCGACCTATGTTGTTGGTGACACATCCAGGTACATGGCTCTGAACTTACACGGCGTGTAGCTACCATACACGGCGTGTTCCCAAAGTTACTTTCACGACACCGTGTTCTGCTCACACGGTCAGTGACACGTCCTGAAAACTACACGGCGTGTTCCCAATACACGTCATGTATTCTGGGTTTTTTTCTGGGCAGTAGCTCAGAAACTGCACAGAATTCCATAAACACTAAAAACAAGGCGAAAAAGTGCCAAATTCTGATCCGTGAGGGCCCATAACACCTCATGAACCAAAATTTGGCGTTCAATTTAAACAAAGAACAAAAAAATATTTTTCTAACATAACAGTAGAGAATCTATCAAGAAACTATCACAACAGCATGCATAATCTACACAAAGCCTATCACAACAGCATGCAATCACTAATGCACCCTAGATGGCATGGAAAGAATGCATGAAATGTGATTTCTACAAGTATATATATGATGAATGAGATGGAATACCCTCATCTCATCGGGTTGTGACAGAAATAGAACCGAAATATCAAAACAGTAATAGCACAAGCCATGTGAATCACTCTAGGTGAAATCAGATCAACTATAAAATCTCAAGACCAGCAACTAAAATTAACGAGGTAGTATGGATTTTCCCTATACACGGGTTAGCTACTCTCGATCATAGCTTAATACCAAGTACCGAATCTGTCCTATCCCTGGATAAGGTCTCCAAACAGTAAATCAAGAGAAAAGAAAACCTCTGATACCACTTTGTAACGACCCAAATCCAGAGCCCCTCCACTGGTGCCTCGTACCCGGTTCGCCACATGACCTCAAGCGCGTCTCCCCAAATGCCAGAGGCTTCTGACTAGAAGCAAGGGTCTAGGTGAGTCAGTGGGAAAACTATGCCCTCATTCGGTAAAGTATACAGCGGAAAAACAACAGTCAATAGCGGAAGCAGTAACAACATGCATAATAATAGAAACCATATAGTGGGAACAATGAAATACATATAGTAATGATGACAATGATGCAGCAGGTACAAGTATCTAAGGAAAACAAAAAACACAAAAACATGCTGAAATACAACTGAAACCAAGTGCAAAATAAAAACAAAGAAAGCTCCTCAGCATCACGAGCCACGGCTCGGTCTCATGCTCCCCCGCTCCAGTGCAATCAAGAACCTGATGTAGAAGGGCGCTTGCCCTTATCTATACCTACAGCAACATAGTCTTCTTGGGCCCAAAAGCATGGCCCAAACAGGGTGTGAGATATAATCCCAGTAGGCAATCACCCAAATATTTGTGCCTAATAGTCAATTAATACATGGAAGTAATAAAACAAGAAGCAGTAAACAGAAAATCACAAGCAGCTACAATCCATAGTTCTAACAAGTAAGGTACGCAAGTAAGCAGTCAACAACAAGAAGAAAATAAGTAACCCTCTAGGTAGCTCTCACATCCTAACCCCTATGGTTCGACCTATAGTACTAGAAACCCTCTAGGAGTCACACACAGTCTCACCCCTCTGGTTCAGCTACGTAATTAAGCAGACTCTCTGGGGAAGCACTCATCGTCAATTCCTCCTATAGTCTCATATCGTGCTAAAGGCTCTCTGGGGAAGCACTAAACATCAATTCCCCCTGTGGCCCGCGTCAAGGATCTACAAACTCTCTGGGGAAACACTCAACATCAATTCCCCCTATAGTCTCGTATCATAATTAAAAGACACTCTAGAGAAGCCCTTCCATCAATTCTCCCTTTGGTCTACTACTCTAGGTTCTCACAGTCCTGAGTATAACTAAACATGCTCAGTGTGTGTGTGTCATCCAAGTAAACCTCAAGAACTACTTGGCTATCATTCTATGGCTCAACAACAATAATAAAACAACAGTTCCACTATCCTACAACTAGGAATGGCAACTGGAAAAACTCGAAAAAGGAAAAACAAGCATAGAAAACATCCAAGGTACAGTAAATCTACCATAATCATAGGAAAAACATCTACTCTAGCAATCAAGAAAAGTAGGCAAATAGCAGGGGAAAAATAGGAAACACGCAATACCCCGTTCAAGGGTATTGGTGGAATTTGCACATAATATTCATCAAATTTATACGGAAAGGCACAAACCACCTACCTCAATCCTAGGAGATCGATATATGTGAACCACGATGACAGATTCCTCTTAGAACAACGTAGATCTGAGAAAACACACAAAACGTTCATGCCACAATAACTTGGAAATGATGAGGAATCAAGAAAAAAGACTCAAGAAAAAGGGAGAACTTACTGCTGCGATTCCAACGCAATCGACCATGCTCGAATCAGAGAACGGACGGCGAGGCAGGAGCTCGTCGAAGATCCGGCCATACGGTCGCTCTCGGACGGACAAAAACTGGAGAAGAAGATGAAACTGGGGGTTAGGCGCGACCCCGGTCTGTTTAATGAAAAAAAAGAGAAGTACACGGTGCGTACTTCTTGAGTACACGACATGCACTTCAATTCTCTGTAATCCAAATTAACCAGCCTCCACCTCATCCTTACACACCGTGTGTGTGGCCCAGCACGGCTATCACATGTCTTCGAGCTAGGAAAAAGTACACGGCGTGTACTCAGAAAGTACACGGCGTGTACTTTGAAAATTTCCAGAAAATTCATTTTTCTCAAAAACTCCAGAAAAAGGAAAATTGTACCTGAAAATAAGATCCGGGTTCTTACACTTCTCATGTTACATAACCTTCTGTAAAGTTTCGTCCCAAAATATTTTATGGTTTATGAGATATGTGTAAAATGGTGGGCTGTTTTTCTGGGACGCAGAATCTGGCCCAGAATTTTATCTCCAACTTGGGCCGCCTGTAACTCCATTCAAACATCTGAATTATATTTGGACACTATTTTATAAAATTTTCCCCATTATTTAATATATCTTCAGTTAAATTTTGAGAATCACTGGGCTTGTATCGTGTCCTCTACAGGTTCTTTATTCGATTGTTGTCCAGTTCACTTTGCCTAGAATACGTCGGCATGAAATCCCATTTTGGTGGTCTTCCAATGTGAATATTCAAGTGCTCCAAAATCATTAATTGTTCCTTATAGAATGGGACACCTGAAAATAAAATATTAAAATAAAATAAATATTATTTTTTATTTTATAAGGTGTTAAAAAATGTACCATGTAATAGTGCATTTTAAGAGGGAATTAAAATCATAATGTGAATTAATGTTCAAAGTGTAAAATGCACTAAAATGGTGTATATGAATAATAAAGAACATTAATATTATATATATTAAAAATAAATATTATCCTCATTTAGTGGCTAATCACACCCCCAACTTTAGTTTTTCTAGTCCCGAGAAAAATATATCTAAAAAATGTGAAATTCAAATTCCATTTTCCAAAAGCATTTTAATACACAATGATCACCAAGAACCCTTATAGAAAAAAATCATGAAAACCATAAAAATATTTTAATAGAAGATATTTTCATAAGAATATATCAAGCCCAAGACCATTCCTTTGTTCAAATTCATCACCATATTTCATTCAATGTCAATTAAGCATGAAGATGTGTTGTGTATCATAATAGACATGGGGGTTCATTTTTATTCAACGAGAAATTGATGGAAGCTCTAGGTGGAATCAAATTTTAATATTAAGATGAGTATTCATTTTTTTATTATATATATATATTCTATTTTTATTTTTCAATATTTCCATGGTAATTGAAATTGAACTCAAAAGAGTCAACACATGTAGCAAGACTTTGTCGATGACTCCCATGCTCGAAGACCTTAGGAAACCAAGTGAAGCCCACATACTCAGGAATCATCTCAAGTTAACTCAGTCAAAAGCAAAGTAAAATTACCCCAAATATAGATAAAATTACTAACTCTGGCCCAGAAAACTATGGAGTCACGATTCCTAAGTGCCGAAATCCACACGTTAGGTCATTTCATTTCTCTACGCACACATTTATTGTTTTTTTGTTTTTTTTTGTTTTTTTAATACTTGTATTAAAACTAAAATGATCACCAAACCTATTATATTTATTTTGGGGTCCCCATGAACTCAAAATAATACCCCACTATCCAAAGGACGTTCATTGTGATTCTTTTTTTTATTTGGATGAAGATATAAACAATGAAATATCACATTAGACAGCCATACTTCCCAAAATCTATGCTCATGAAACATACATGGATTAAAATTAGAATTAGGGCATGCTAAATTATTTGATATTAAATTTCATAGTGTTCAATATGTATTATCATGTTTAAGGTTAAAGGAACTTTTCCTTCCATTAAGGTAAACTTTTTTTAAATCATTTTATTTTTTCACACAAAAGAATTTTTTTTACTTCATCTCCCCCCCACTTAAAATAACATTGTCCCCAATGTTTGAAGAAAATAAAATTTAGAAGGGGGTAGAGGTAGAATAGAGGAGTTCTAAAAAGAATTTAAATAAATAAACTTGGGACTAAGTCACCTGGATTTTGAAGTTGAATTTCAGGATTCTCCTGACTAATCCTTTAATCTCTATGCTAGTCACTCACAAACTAAATTAGAAACCATGGAAACCTCAAGAGGTTACCTTAATTAAAAACAGACAAAGACACAAAAACATACCTATTTATTTTAGCATACCAAAGACCGATACATGTATCATGTAGAAAAAAAAGGAAAATGATATATATATATAAGTCAAATATAAGTATATATAAAAAATTATATAAGAAGGAATCATTATAAGTCGTAGGTCAGTGGAAAGCGTGCACCCCTGCCTCCCTTTGGTCCAGGTTTTGAGTCATTGTGACTTCGTCGGTTGTGACGGGGTTTTACCCACGACCTAAGATGTGTCCCTTTTTTTAATTATTATTATTATTATTATTATTTATTTTTATTTTAACCTAAAAAACATAAAAATAAAAATAAACTGATGACACATTGTCTTCTTTTTAAATTTCTGGGTAAGGTATTACTCAAGGATCACACCACGTGACACAGATGAATATGGTTCTCCCCTTTCATACCCATCCATACTCATAATAGAAGAAAAGTTCAACAGTATATGATACTATCATATTTAGAGTTATATATATATATATATTAATATAAAATTTATTTATAAATCCTATTTGAAAAATAAATATGATGCAAAAATATTAGAAACATGAAAAACATGGGTTGCCTCCCATGTAGTGCTTTTGTTTAAGGTCGTTAGCCCAACATGGATCCTAAATATATCAATTTTTTTCTGGTTGATAGGTTGGCTCAGTTAACTCAACCTATGTTTCCTGTTTATTGAATGATTCAATGAATGGTTTTAACCTATGACCATTGACCTTGAAAATGTGACCACTTCTGGGATCCTGAATCTCTACTACCCCATGGGGGTACACATGATGCACTATGAATAGAACTGACCATCTAGGCCTTAACTTTCCTGGGTGTAAATGAAGTGTCGAACCATACAAGAGAAATAATTTTCCCAGTTCAAAGTGTTTAACTTTGAGATTCCAAGATTGGTAGGCTTAAAATCTATCTTTATTTATCCTTGAATTTTCATAAGACTCCATCCTAAGTTCCTCAAGTTCATTAAGATATAATTTCATCTTTTCTTCAGCCAAAGAAATGTATAAATTCATTTTTTTGATAGCCCAAAATGCCTTATGCTCAATTTTAACAGGTAAATAAAATGGTTTTACATAAACCAACCTATATGGTGACATTCCTAGGATGGTTTTGAATGTTGTACGATATTATCAAAGAGAATCCAAGAGTTTCTCAGACCAATCATTCCTGGAGGTATTGACAGTTTTTTCAAAAAATTTCTTAATCTCCTTATTTTCTAACTTAGCTTGACCATTGGTTTGAGGATGGTACACAGTGGAAACATTATGAGAAATCCCATACTTATACATGAGTGAAGAGAATGATCAGTTGCGGAAATGGGTTCCTCAATCAGTGATTATAGCCCTAGGAATTCCAAATCAAGAAAATATGTGATCTTTTATAAATAATAACACAACATGATGGTCGTTGGACTTGGTGGGAATGGCCCAACCCATTTCGAGACATAATCAACAGCTAATAGAATTTAGAGTTATCCCCTAGAGTTTAGCAAGGGTCCCATGAAATCAATTCCCCAACAATCAAAGAATTCAATGACCAGAATGGGAGTGAGGGGAATTTGAATCCTTTTTGTAATGGATCCTAATTGTTGACACTAAGAATAACTTTTTTAGAATTATAAGTAATCCTTAGTGATTTTGGGCCAATAGAAACCACTTTGGAGGACTTTTGCTGTGGTTTTATTTATGGAAAATTGGCCTCTACACGCCTTTGCATGACAGAATCTTAGAATGGACTCTTGCTCGGACATAGGAACACATTCATAATGATTTTACAAGGATAGAAATTGAAGAGGTAAGTATCATCAAACACATAGTGTTTTAAATTATAATGAAATTTCCTCTTATCTTGGGTACCAAGAAATTTGGGAATGTTACCTATAACCAAGTGGTTTGCTATGTTATCATACCATGGGAAATCACTAACAGAATAGAGGTGCTCATTAGGAAATGAATTAGACACATAAAGGTGGTGTGAGTTGTCTTTGAATTCCATCCTAGAGAGGTGATCAACTATAATGTTTTCAACACCCTTTTTATCCTTAATAGTTAAATCAAACTCTTGAAGAAGAAGGATCCACCTAATTAATCTATACTTGGAATTTGTTTTTGGAAAAGATATTTTAGGGCTGAATGGTCGGTGAAGGCAATGATGGGTGATCCTAATAGATAAGACCTCGATTTTTCTACGGAAAATACAATAGTAAGCAACTCTTTCTCAATGGTGGTGTAGTTGATTTGTGCATCATTTAAAGATTTTATTGTATAAGAAATGACACATGGAGTTTTCTCATACCATTGTCCTAAGACTTCTCATATAGCAAAGTCACTCACATAACACATGATCTCAAAAGGAAGTTTCCAATTTAGATAATTCATGATATGTGGAGAGATAAGAACTGAATTGAGTATAGAGAATGATTCCTCCCAGCTTTCTATCCATAAAAATGGAGCATCATTCACCAATAGAGCACAAAGTGTTCAAAAAATAGAGATTAAATTCCCAATGAACCTTCTATAGAAACCAGCATGTCATAATAAGGACCTTACTTCCTTAATAGTTTTAGGAGAGTGAAGGTGATGATTGATTTTGAACATAGATTTATAAACTTCAATACCTCTACCAGATACCAGATAGCCTAGAACAAGTCCTTACTTTACCATGATGTGTAATTTTTTCCAATTTAGGATGATATTATTATCCTCGAATCTTGACAAAACCCTTTCAACATTCAGAATGAATCCCTTAAAAGAGACCCCAAATATGGAGAAGTCATCCACAAATACCTCTAAACAATCCCCCTCCATGTCTGAGAATATTCCCATCATGCATCTCTTGAAGGTACCAAGGGTATTACATAACCCAAAGGGAATGCACTTGAAGTAAAAAGTTCCAAATGGACAAGTGAAGGTTGTTTTTCCTTGATCCTATAAGGAGACCTCAGTTTGATTATACCCTAATAATCCATCTAGGAAGCAATAGAATTGATGACCCACCACTCGCTCGAGGACTTGATCAATAAAGGGCAAGGAGAAATAGTATTTCTTGGTACAAGAGTTGAGATTCCTATAGTCAATATAGACTATCCATCCACTACTGGCCCTTGTGGGGATAAGGTCACCATCCTCATTAGTGATCATAGTAATTCCAGATTTGTTTGGGACAACTTGAACTGGTCTTACCCACTCACTCTTAGCTATGGGGTAGATGATACCCACTTTCAATAACTTAAGAAGTTATTTCCTTACCACATCCATAAGATTTGGATTGAGTCTCTAATGAGGTTGATGACATGGTTTGAATTTAGATTCAAGAACAATCCTATGAGTTCCAATGAGTGTACTAATCCCAAGAATATCATAAGGGCTCCATCCAATTGCTTTCTTATTCTTTCTTAGGACATCTAGAAGAATCATATCTTGATTGGCTTCAAGAGAGGAAGAAATTACAATAGGAAATGATCGATTGTCCCCTAATAACTCATACTTGAGTAATGAAGGTAAGACCTTAAATTAGATATTGGTTTGGTTATCACTTTCCAAGAAAGGATGAGACTTTTTAATGAACTTAGTTTCTTTGTTCAAATTTCTTGATAGAATTGGTTCCTTGTGAATAGAATTTTCATCCACTAAATTAGCCAGAGAAGTGTCATGAATGGGTATGGACTCAATGTTATTGATTTTACCCATCATATCATTGATTGGTGATTCTATAAAATCATCAATAGAGCTATCTGAAAGGGATTAAATCCAAGGAGATAAATTTCCCTCATGTGAACAAATAAAATCAATCTCTTCTTGAATTAAACATCCTTCAATAATTACTTGATGTTCCTTGAGTTCAATATTAACACTACTAATACAATTAACCTCATTGATCTCTTCATCATCCCCAATTTGAGATTTTTCATTGTAGATGTTCAAGTCTAGACTCATGTTCCTGAAGGTTATTGTCATATTCTCATTTCAGACTCGGATGACTGAGTTGATTGTTGCTAAGAAGGGTTGACTAAGGATTATGGTGGTTTTCTCCCTAGGACCTAATCTTGGGTGATTTTAAAGTACAATGAAGTTATCTAGGTAAATGAAATTTTCAACTTCCACCAAAACATCCTTTAAGATTCCCTTAGTAACTCGAACACTAAAATTAGCAAGTTGAAGAGTGACAGATGTGGGTTGGAGTTCTTTGAGGCCCAACTGACAATACATGGCATAAGGAATGAGGTTCACAATGGATCCCAGATCAAAAAGGGGTTTCCCAACTTTTTTCTCTCCTATATCAACATTAATGTATGGACGTCCTGGATCTTTCAACTTTGGAGGAATGGTCCCTTGAATGGTGGTACTCACATTATCAGCCAAAAGGACTTGGTTTTTATGTGAAAATTTACTTTTAAAAGTACACAAGTCCTTAAGGTACTTTGAGTAGGCAGGAATGGTTTGTATTGAATCTTGAAGGGGGACGTTCAACTTAACCTGAGAGAAGATTTCCCTCAATGTTTTATTCAGTTCCAGTTTAGATTTTCCTCTCATGCATTGAGGGGAGGGATCAGGTTGTTTGATTGTTTGGTGTGGTTTTAGTTCCTTCACATTCTCATTGGTGTTTTCAGAATATATGGGTGTTTCTTCATTATTATCATGTGTTTTTGAATCTTTTAATGGTTCTAGAATGTCTTGTTCAGGTTTCTCAATGGATTTCCCACTTCTTCAAATAGTCACTGCTTTGATTTGTTCATGAGAGGATTGTGTGTAATTGGATTCTCCCCTTAAAGTTTATTATGGTACCGCCTGAGTAGGCATGGGAGCCTTCCCAGTTTTAATGGTTTGTATTTCATGTTTAAGGGGTGATACTTATGACTTCATTTTCTCCATTTTTTTACACAACTGCTCAAGGATTGGAAGAGGGATAGATTTAGTAGGGGCTTGTGCTAGTTGGTTTATCCCAGGAGGATACTTTGGTTATTGAATTGGTTGTTACATGGGTTGTTGGATGGTTTGTTAGTATAGGATAGGAGGGTGTTGGTATTGGACTGGTTTTGGTTGGAACTGGTTATGGTTTTGGAAATTTTGTATAGTGTAGGGGCTTGGTCCTTGGGGTTGGCTAGGTTGTTGGTTATCTTTCCAGCGGAAGCCTGGGTGGTCATTATACCTTGGGTTGAATGTGTTTTGTTATTGGGGATTTTGGAAGTTTAGGGAATTGACTTCAGTAGGTGGTCCTCCTAGAGGAACATCTTTAATGGAAGGGATGGTTGGGAAGTTTTCGGTCTTGTGGTTATGTTTGTCACAAATTGTGAAAATAGGGTCAATAGTTTGAATTTCATGGACCTTTCTAAGATTGATCTCCTTGTCCTTCCTAGTGAGTGCAAAAAGTTTCATCCTAAGGATTTCCTTCTCCATAAGTGTGTGAATTCCACTAGATTTGGGTTCCTTCTCATAGTAAAGTGGTGTACCCCATGTTTGGTTTTGTTCGACCAGTCCTTCTAGATACTCATAAGAATCATTTGGGGCTTTGTTTTTAAAGGTCCCATTGCACATCATGTCAATGAATTGTTTGTTCCCTAGGCCCAAACCTTCATAAAAAATTTGAACTTGTTCTAGGATTGAAAATCCATGGCGAGGTACCATGTTGAGTGTGTCTTTGAACCTTTCCCAAGTTTCATAAAATGAATCTTCTTTTTTTTCAAAAAAGTTTTGGATGCTCTTTTTAAGTGCAATTGTTTTGTATTGGGGGAAGTATTTTTTTGTAGAATTATCTTTGTAATTGGTCCCAGGAGTGGATTAATGTAGGTATCAGATTTTTTAACCAATTATTTGATCTATCCTTAAGTGAGAAAGTAAAGAGCCTCATCTTAGCTGACTCAAGCTGATGTGGTGGGCACATGGTTTCAACAATGTCATTGAACTCTTTGACATGAAGGTATAGAATTTCCGACTCCATCCCATGGAAGGTTGGAAGGTGGTTTATGAAATTAGGTTTGAAAACATAGTAGGATTATCCTAGGGCAGAGTGCCTAATACAATAGGGTGAATTAGTCCAGGCAGGTGTGAGGTAGTCATTCATGGTTTGATCAATTGCATTCCCCAAGTTTGGGGCTGCCTCATTTGGATTTCCATTTTGGTTCCCACCCGAGTTTATGAGTTGATTTATTTGAAGACCTTCCATTGAAATGGGATCAATTTTTGACTCTAGAGTATTAGTAAGATTGGGATCTAATGGAAAGAGTTCCCTTGGCGTACTTGACTCCCCAACCCCAGGACTATCCACCCTAACTAGATGGTTTTATTGGTCACAAGTATAGGCAAACATACGCCAAAATAAAAAAAGTGAGAAAGGGAAAAGATAAGAGAATCTGGGTGAGAATAGAAGAAATGAGGGAGAATATAATGGGTGTTGATATGACTTACTTGGGTCCCCGGAAATAGCACCAAAATTTGTTCTCTCCCAAATTTACCCAAGATTTTAGGGTTAAGCGGATGCTTGTAGTTTAGCTTGGGTTGTCGAATCCTTATATACCTAAGAAGTAACCTAAAAACACGTACATTCTATGGATTATTTTTGGATATGAAGTGGAAAACTTGGGTTGATATTAGATGGGTTTATGTGAATTCTAATATACTTAAGTTAATTAAATTTAAAAGAATGAGTTGATCCTAGGTTATCACTTGGGTTGGATTAGATGCATTCATTTTTCAACTATTTCAATTTTTTATATTTGAGATGGGTTCATTTAAGAAGATCAAACAACATCATCACTTAATGGTTTAATACATACACAATTTAATACTAATCACATATACACATGAAGGATAAAAGTTTTTATCACTTCAAGGTAAAGTTTCATATTAAAACTTGAAGTGTGTGGTCTTAAATTCAACAATGACGGAGGAGTTTAAAGATCTTCAAACAAAATTCTCAATTAAAAGAAGTGATTAGAAATTAATGGAGTGAGAAATAACATCCAATAAAACCCCTTACTACTCCCTTGGATCAACCCATAAGTGGGTTATCCCTCTATTGATTCTATGGTTTCAATGGAAGCGGAAAGTAGACTCATGAGAGAGGAATTGGAGAAGTATAAAAAAAGACAATGAAATAATGATCACTCCACCGTTGTGTGATAATTTCACAAGGTTTGGTGTGAATAAATTCACACCATGAGGAAACAATATCAAATTGAGATAGATAATAACATAATAATAGGATAATAATAACTTTTATTTAGAAAATAGGATGAATTAAAACAAATTACATGTGAAAGACAAACTTGAGACAACAAAATTTCCGCATAACATTACAATGAAATAAATAACCAAAGATGATAAATCCTCCAAAACCACTACCTTAAACAGAAAATTTGGGAGCCTTGGGTTGATACTCCAATAGTGAATGTCATACCACTTGAGTATGGTAGGCTTAGGGTGGTGGAAAGCTTATGGAACTTAGAATTTTCCACTCTTGACCTGAGGTGGCAGCCAGCTTGCATCCACTAAACAGAAGCACCTAAATGAGCTTCTAGATGGACAAATGAGAGTGGGACATAAACGAATAAAATTTAGATCCTAATGTCCCCAAAAGATCTTATGGTTTATGAGATATGTGTAAAATGGTGGTCTATTTTTCTGGGGCGTAGAATCTATCCCAGAATTTTATCTCTAACTTGGGAAGCTTGTAACTCCATTCAAACATCCAAATTAGATTTGGCCACTGTTTGATAAAATTTTCCCCATTATGTAATATATCTTCTATTAAATTTTTCGAATAATTGGGCTTGTATCTTGGCCTATATAGTATCTTTATTGGGTTTTTTCTCAGTTTACTTTTCCCTCAATGTGTTGGCATGAAAGCCCATTTTGGTGGTCTTCCAATGAGAATATTCAAGTGCTCCAAAATCATTAATTGTTCCTTATGTAATGGGATACCTAAAAATAATCTATGAAAATAAAATAAAATAAATTTTTTATTTTAGGAGGTGTTCAAAAATGTACCATGTAATAGTAAATTTTAAGAGGTAATTACAATCATAATGTGAATTAATTTCTAAAGTGTAAAATGCACTAAAATGGTGTATATGAATAATAAATAACATGAATATTATATATATTAACATTGAATATTAGCCTCATTAAATGGATAATAAAACATCCCATAATTTTAATGTAATATAATATGATACAAATAAATAAGTCTTATAATTTTAAAACAAGATAAAGAACACTTTTCTTCCAATTATACAGTAAATACAATATGAAAGCTAGAAACTTTCATGGAGGATATAATATCATACTTTAAATGATCATAAAAAATACTATATTATGACATACATGAAACATGATAACTATAGAATTATATCCCACATCATTAGGACCATTTATAAGTAGAAACATACCAATGAATACAAGAGTAAGGATGTAGAGAATTAGAAAAATGAGAACCATCTTAATAATATAAAAAACATGAAGGTTTTAAATTATGGTTTCCAAATGAAATTTTTTATAGGGTGTGGGTATTTAGAGAATAATTTATTTTATGGTTAATAATTATCCATTGATAAAATATAAATAAAAGTGATAGTGATAATAATAAAATAGCCATTATAAACAATAAAAATAAAAATAATGAAATATATATATATATATATATATATTCATATCATTATAAGAATATTTTTTTAAATTATTTTATATATAATTTTGGAATCTATAGACAGATACTAATTTAAGATAAAAATATAAAAAATATATATAATTCAGTAAATGATGGCCAACTATGAGGACTAAGGAACCGCCTCAACCACATGAGACTAGTGGGAACCCATGTGGGAGACGTGCCGACTTAGAAAGGATATAGTGGTAATGTATGTTATTATACTCTTGGATAGGATTTAACATGGGAAGAGCAGTGGGGACACCATTTTAGGGTGGAATGGTGGTGGAGGAGCCAACTTTGGCCAGTGCCTGTAGAGGGGTATTTGGAGCGAACTCTATTACTCACATCTTCCATGTGAATATGAAAATTTAACTGAAATTAGAGTGTGAAACCATGAGTATTTTTCATATGGGATGTGTGGGGCCACAATGTGTGGTGGAACGGTTGTGCAGGGGTTTTCTTTGGTTAGTATAGTAGAGGGGGATTTGGAGAGGACTCTGTTACTCGCATCTGCCAAGTGAATGAGAAAATTTAATTAAAAATTAGAGTACAAAACCATGAGTGTTTTTTTATATTGTATTCACTAGTGTGTGATAGATTCATGCATGTTATAAACATTAATTTATATCATGATTTCATAACCATTCATTCCTAGGGCATCTGATCATCTGAATGATCATCTTCAACCTCTCCCACTTTTAACCTAAGTAGATCGACACCTTTTTCTTCATTTTCTCCTAACATTGATTCCATACCTATCATGATTTCGTCCAAATAAAATATCTCCTTCACTATCAACCTTTATGTACCAAAAATATCATAATGATTTGAATCATCAAACCAAAAAATGGACCTGATAGATCTCTCAACTTATGATAGATAATATATTATATAAGGTTAAAACTTCTAGAAACATTTTTGTTTTTGGAGATTATTCTTGAGTAATCCTAGTAAAAATGATTAAGATGAATCTTTCTATATAACACCATCATCAAAAACATTTAAGAACCAAATATCACCCATAATATTTAGTATATCATCTTCTTATAAGGACTGTGTCTGTATCAATGAAAATATATAGAAATATATATATATATATATATATATATATATATTATATCATAATTTATAGATAGTGAACCATGAACCTTCAGTAGGATTTACATCTCTTCTTGTTTCACGAGTTATAACAATGGGAGAAGATATCAATATATGTATATATATATATTATTATATTAAAAATACTAGATATATCTCAAGACGGTACATACCATGATTTTTAGCTCATGGTCTCTAAATTTTATTAAAAAAAGTAAAGTATAATGAAACATCAAAGGGATTTAACAAATACCCCAAACATAGAAGAGTCCAAAAAGACCCAAAAAATGAGATCAGAAGACCTCCAAAAAGCATGACCCATATTATCCACGTAAGCCCTTAATCTCATCCCAATAACCCAAATTCTAAATCGGATTTTTTTTTTTACGTTTTTCTTAAAAAAAAATTCTGAAAAACGGCCTAGGTCAAATT
Source organism: Viscum album (assembly GCA_963277665.1). Classification (NCBI taxonomy): domain Eukaryota; kingdom Viridiplantae; phylum Streptophyta; class Magnoliopsida; order Santalales; family Viscaceae; genus Viscum; species Viscum album. The sequence goes on along the minus strand of OY728150.1, from coordinate 308,506,304 downwards.
TTTTTTTAAAAATACGCTACAAAGGCGGCATCTGTGATGCCGCCTTTGTTTTAGCGCACAAAGGCGGCATCTGCGATGCCGCCTTTGCTCCCCCGCACCGCCTTTGGCCCGGATCGATGACATGGAAAAGGCGGCCGGGAGGAGGCCGCCTTTCGGCTCAGGGTAAGGCGAAAGGCGGCATCGCGGAAGCCGCCTTTGGCCATACGCAGAGGCGAAAGGCGGCTTCCGCGATGCCGCCTTTGCCTGAAGTCCCTATAAAAGGGCGGCCACCCCCCCCCCTCTCCTCACTTGTTCATTGCAACTTATCTCTCCAATTTGCTCTCTCTCTCTAATTTTTTTTTTGCTGTGCGAGATTTTACGAAGCTTCATTTAGAGGTATGTTTCTTTATTTAATTTAATGTTTTTATTTAATTAATTTAATTTTGTTTAGTTTTAAATCTTTCATTTGTTAAGCAGTTTAGGTAGTTCTTAATATTTGGTTATTTAGTTTTTGTAATTAGTTATATATAGTTTTAAATAATTACCGTTAGGTAGTATAGATTAACTTAAGATTAACTTAAGATTAAGTATTTAGAAATTTTGGTAGCTTAAAGATTATGTGGTTATCTACGCAATTAAATTCCTGTCTGGATACAAACAAGTGGATGTGGCTCTGGCACAGATGTACATAGGGGTAAAACCCGAAAACACCACTTCGAGCTAGACTCGAACGGGAACTGGTGCACGATAACGGGCCTTGCTGCATCCTGGTTTGACACTCCCGGGGAATATGCTTAAGATGATTCATATTTTCTTTATAAACTACTAAAATTTCTAAGAGAAGAAAAAGAAAATCAGTATATTTATCAATGATAAATGATAAATATAATTTTATAGAATGAAATAAGGATATAAGAATTAACGAATTAAAGTTATTATTAGTTAATTATAAAATAATAGAATAATTAATGATTAGTTGTTATTAGTTAATTTTAGAATAATTAATAAATAACATAGGATTAAAACATGAATTCATATAATGATTAGCTAACGATACTAATGATCAGTATATTTATCAATGATAAATGATAAGTATAATGTTATAGAATCAAATAAGGACATAAGAATTAACAAATTAAAGTTATTATTAGTTAATTATAGAATAATAGAATAATTAACGATTAGTTATTATTAGTTAATTTTAGAATAATTAATAAATAACATAGGATTAAAACATGAATTCATATAATGATTAGCTAACGATACTAATGAACATATAAAGTGAAATGAAGAAGAACAAACAAACTAAATAAAAAGGCGCTCTAAAATTACATTCTAATAAATATCATATGGTCAAACATCAGTAGCATAGTTTATGGTATAGAAAGGCGCAATAAAATTACATTATAATAAACATCATATCGTCAATCATAATTGTTAATATTTTGTTACACTATCATAATTTTGATGAAAGAACACATTTTTGACGTAGAGAGCCATGTATGCCTGTGTGTACTGTTATGGGGAGATTATTCAAACCGAGCAAGGAGCTTTTTACAGTACACAACCAATTACGGTGGTTAGTACAGTGGATTGTGTTACCATAAGTGACCTTCAAGAGAGAATTCATGTTTCCTTAAATTTGGGACCCGATCAAGAGATAATGTCTATGAGCTATAGACATTTGCAATTTCCAACAACAATGTGGCATATAGCTTGTCCATTGGTTGCTGATGCGCAGTGGGTCCAAGCAGTTAATTTATTTTCTCAACGGTTAGATGGTACCATGATGGAGTTATACGTTGTTGTTGCTACTGTACAACAACAACGTCCACTTGTACAAAGACGTAGAAATACAAGAGTGGTTGAAGACAGTCTACCCCATGACATTGAGCCTATTCCAAATGATGCAGCAGAAGAGGACAACCTAGATGATCTTCCGGATATACATGTCAATCCGACTTCTGATGAGGAGTTTCGTAATGATGGATCGGATGGCGACAACAGTGCTGATGAGGAGGGAGCAACAAAAGATAGAGAGGAGGTTTTGAGAAATGCAGTTTTTGTACATCAACCTCGGTCAATAAATCATCCACCATTATTTTCATCTTGGTCAGAAGCAATGACACGCGTGCCTGAATTCGATAATACTGTTCTCACACCGGCAACTGAGTTCCCTGGAGTTGTACCGGATAGGTTTAGTGAGGTGGACAAAACCTTATATATTGGAAGGAATTTTCCCAGTAAAGATGCCTTAAAAAGCACGTTAAAGAGATTTCATATTGAGAGAAACTTCAACTATGTAGTTCACGAATCATGCCGTAGTAAATATTTTATACGGTGCGTGAAGTATGGGGATGATTGTAGATTTCGCTTAAGGGCTATTCCAGACATTACATTTGGAGGTTGGAGAATCTCAAGGATTGAGGCGGCTCATAGTTGCGTTCAGCCAAGTCTCACACAAGATCATACTTCGTTGGATGCAGAATTTGTGTCATCTATTGTTGTTGAGATGATTAGGACATGCCAAGATGTTCCAATATCCCTTGTGCAAGAGAGGATTCTACAGACATTCGGTTATAAGATTTCCTATAATAAGGCATGGATGGCGAAACAGAAGGCAATTGTGAAGGTATATGGTGATTGGGATGACTCATATCGAGTATTGCCGCAATTGCTAGCCATACTGAGGCATCATAACCAAGTTGTCTTCCATCTGGATACAAACGAACATGTGTCTCCTGATAATCGACTTGATCCATCTCGTGTTCAATTTCATCGGTTGTTCTGGGCATTCCTTCCTTGTATCTCTGCATTTCGTTTTTGCAAACAATTTATTCAGATTGATGGAACATTTCTGTATGGAAAATACAAGGGCGTATTGTTGATTGCGGCAACCCAAGATGGAAACCGTTCACCTCTTCCGCTTGCCTTTTCCATTGTAGAGAAAGAAAACTATGAATCATGGAGTTGGTTTCTGGCATGTATCAACAACCATTTCACCAACATTCAGGGAGTTTGTTTGATATCTGATCGTCATCGAGAAATTAATGAGGCAATCAATGCAGATCCTGATACATGGAGATACCCAAATGCACATCATCGGTTCTGCATTAGACACATTTCTAGCAATGTACATAAAAAATTACACAACGAACCGATGAAGAAGGCAATCACGAGGCTTGGTACGTATTTTATTCATTCTGTTTTACTGTTTCAATATAAATATAAAATCAATTTATGTGAAATATCATCTACGTTTTGTAGCATATGAGTCGGAACAACGACAATTTGAAGAACGTTTTGAACAAATTCGTCAGGCTAATCAAGAAGTTTATGATTATATGATGCGGATTCCAAAAGAGAAATGGACATTGGCATACGACGGGGGAAAGAGGTACGGACACATGACGACAAACATTGTGGAGTGCATCAATGGTATCTTCAAAGGACTTTGCAAGCTACCTATAACCGCATTAGTTCAGGAGACATTATATCAATGCGTGAAGTACTTTGTGGATAGACAAAAACTAGCATCAGACAGAATACATCAAGGGATAAGATATGGAATACACTTTCAACGAGAGATTGAAAAAAATATTGAAGAAGCTTCTGGTTATCACGTATGTCTATTTCGAAGAGAAGACTCCCGATTTGAAGTTCAAGAGCGTTCAGACCCCATCACAAATCACGTCGGTGAAAAAATGGTGGTATTACTGGAAACAAGGCAATGTCAATGTGGAAAATTTCAGGCCTTACGGTTTCCATGTACACACATCATCGCAGCATGTGCCTCTGTGAACATCTCATGGGAAGCATATGTTGATCCAGTGTACCAGATGGATATCATTGCCAACTGTTATGCTGCACCATGGACACCTATTGGGGAGTATCGTTATTTTCCAATGCCTGAAGGCCAGCCGATAGTGATACCTGACATGAATCGGTTACGTCCTCGTGGGAGACCAAAGACGAGTAGGATGCGTAATGAGATGGACTGGCCTCAAGAACAAGGGCAGAGTTTGCGATGTACAATATGTCATAAAGAAGGTCATAACCGGAAGCGATGCCCTAACGTTGTTGGGTCGACTTCACAGTCTCATTCATAATGATGTATTGTCTTCATTGTGACATTCCCATATTGTAAACTAAATGTTGTTATCTCTTTTTTAGAAAACTGTTCTATAACAAATTTATAGTATCATAATAATTAACATAAGATATTGAATACATACAATTAGATAAATTCTAAAAACATCATTACTAATTGACATGGTTTATCTTAATCCAATCCATAAGTAGTTAATCACAAAGCTCCCCCAAAATATGTGTAACCAAATTCAAGACTCAATATTTTAGATAACATAACTTATTTCATATTAATATTCATGCTTTCAAGAAATAACTTTGAATATGAAATAATAGAATTTATTTCAAAACTCCGAAAGCGGAACACTTAACCCATATTGAAATGTGTATTTCAGTTAACCCATTAACATGTTTCCCGGACGTTAATATTAAAAAATTTAACCCTAAACCCTCCAACCTAAACTCCAATCTAAACATGCAGGATATTTTAGAAAACTGTTCTATAACAAATTTATAGTATCATAATAATTAGCATAAGATATTGAATACATACAATTAGATAAATTCTAAAAACATCATTACTAATTGACATGGTTTATCTTAATCCAATCCATAAGTAGTTAATCACAAAGCTCCCCCAAAATATGTGTAACCAAATTCAAGACTCAATATTTTAGATAACATAACTTATTTCATATTAATATTCATGCTTTCAAGAAATAACTTTGAATATGAAATAATAGAATTTATTTCAAAACTCTGAAAGCGGAACACTTAACCCATATTGAAATGTGTATGTCAGTTAACCCATTAACATGTTTCCCGGACGTTAATATTAAAAATTTTAACCCATTAACATGTTTCCCGGACGTTAATATTAAAAATTTTAACCCTAAACCCTCCAACCTAAACCCCAATCTAAACATGCAGGATATTTTAGAAAACTGTTCTATAACAAATTTATAGTATCATAATAATTAGCATAAGATATTGAATACATACAATTAGATAAATTCTAAAAACATCATTACTAATTGACATGGTTTATCTTAATCTAATCCGTAAGTAGTTAATCACAAAGCTCCCCCAAAATATGTGTAACCAAATTCAAGACTCAATATTTTAGATAACATAACTTATTTCATATTAATATTCATGCTTTCAAGAAATAACTTTGAATATCAAATAATAGAATTTATTTCAAAACTCCGAAAGCGGAACACTTAACCCATATTGAAATGTGTATGTCAGTTAACCCATTAACATGTTTCCCGGACGTTAATATTAAAAAAATTAACCCTAAACCCTCCAACCTAAACTCCAATCTAAACATGCAGGATATTTTAGAAAACTGTTCTATAACAAATTTATAGTATCATAATAATTAGCATAAGATATCGAATACATACAATTAGATAAATTCTAAAAACATCATTACTAATTGACATGGTTTATCTTAATCCAATCCATAAGTAGTTAATCACAAAGCTCCCCCAAAATATGTGTAACCAAATTCAAGACTCAATATTTTAGATAACATAACTTATTTCATATTAATATTCATGCTTTCAAGAAATAACTTTGAATATGAAATAATAGAATTTATTTCAAAACTCCGAAAGCGGAACACTTAACCCATATTGAAATGTGTATGTCAGTTAACCCATTAACATGTTTCCCGGACGTTAATATTAAAAATTTTAACCCATTAACATGTTTCCCGGACGTTAATATTAAAAATTTTAACCCTAAACCCTCCAACCTAAACCCCAATCTAAACATGCAGGATATTTTAGAAAACTGTTCTATAACAAATTTATAGTATCATAATAATTAGCATAAGATATTGAATACATACAATTAGATAAATTCTAAAAACATCATTACTAATTGACATGGTTTATCTTAATCCAATCCGTAAGTAGTTAATCACAAAGCTCCCCCAAAATATGTGTAACCAAATTCAAGACTCAATATTTTAGATAACACAACTTATTTCATATTAATATTCATGCTTTCAAGAAATAACTTTGAATATGAAATAATAGAATTTATTTCAAAACTCCGAAAGCGGAACACTTAACCCATATTGAAATGTGTATGTCAGTTAACCCATTAATGTTATATTTACATTTTACACTTACGACTCATTTTCTTTGTTTATATGCAGATGGATGATACCATACTACTCACTCAGCAGCCTACCCATATTTCGCAGGCCGTGTTAGAGGGTCATCCAGATCGATTTGTGAAGGTGCGTCGAGCGCACCATTTTCATCACATGGAGCCTCCACATGCCATTAGACCTTACTTGCGCCGTGCTGGCTTCTATGGCCTTGCCGTATCAGATTTCACATTTGTAGATCATTACCTACTTGCTGCCCTCGTTGAGAGATGGAGACCAGAGACACACACATTCCACTTGCCTGAGGGGGAGATGACCATCACCCTCGAGGATGTCGCAGTTCTTCTCGGTCTTCCTATCCAGGGGAGACCTGTTATTGGACCCACTCGTGCAGCTTGGCCAGACCTTGCTCAACGCTTGTTAGGCGTTGATATTTTGTCCGACCGTAGGGCTACAGATGGATCGTCCATATCTATGCGTTGGTTGGAGTCGCAGATTCCACATTTACAGGATGATGATGATGAGCAGACCGTCATGCGTTACGCCCGTGCATATATCTTACGACTCATTGGTGGGACCATGTGTACTGATCACTCGGGGATGCACGTGCATATGATGTATCTACCCCTACTAGAGGACTTTGATCGGGCTGGGACGTACAGTTGGGGATCAGCCTTCTTGGCATACACGTACAGATCATTATGCAGACTATCCCATAGGGACCGTACAGGTCTTGGAGGATGCGTCATCCTTATTCAGATGTGGGCATGGGAGCGCATCCCATCATTCCGCCCTGACCTTGCTGGTCCACCGGTCGAGATGGAGGTGCTGCATGACGCTCTGCGTGGACGCTGGTATGATAAGTCATTTCTATTGGTTTTTTATTCTACTATGAGTTATTGACTATAATTTCTCATTATTTGTCATTATCGTTGTATTTTACAGGTGGTGTCAGCGACACAATTTCGACGTGGTTCCGAGACAGCATTTGGGCGTATATCGGCTACAGTTGGACTGTCTCTTACCTGACCAGGTATGTATATACAATCTATCACTGTCTAACATTTTTAATAATAACATCAATTTTGGTTTTTAGTTGGGTGTTTTTTTGACAAAATCACTTGTCATTTCAGATTTCATGGCTTCCATACTGGAGTATTATGGACCAGTTGCCAGCATACTGCACTGTTGGTCTTGAGGATGCTATGGCTGTAGTGCCCCTCATTCACTTTCATATTATTGAGTGGCAGCAGCCTGACATGGTCATGCGCCAATTTTTTCGTACTCAGCCGATTCCATTACCATCTAGACAGACAGACAAGCTTCATGGGATGAAGCTGACAGGGAGGCAGGATGATGACTGGTCCCAAGTACATGCGAGTTTTATCGACTGCTGGCACAGACGTGCAGAGTTACGTATTCAAGGTGTTCCTACAAATCGATTCTCTCTTTCAGAGCAGGTTGACTATGCGCCCTGGTATAGACTAAAATCTAAACTGTATCTTACCCAAGCTGGCATAGAGATGCAGAGGATGGTAAGTTAATAAATTCCTATTACTTTGTTTATTGAATTATTTTCTAATTCCATTTGAATCTATTTACAGGGAAGTCACACAGAGCAGCTTGTTCGCATGAGCGATGAAGAGGAGGAGGGGGTCTTTAGCCGGGCAGCCGTCCATGCTACAGCGCTGGAGGCGAGGGCATCTTTTCATGCGCTTTCCGAGAGCATCTTCACGCGTCTGGCTCGGAGACAGGAGGTTCCTGCCCCAGAGGAACATCCTGCAGCTGCTGCTGGTGCTGAGGAGCCACGACCACGGTGACGTAGACAGCGTCGTGCTGCACGTGAGGCATCGCCTGTTCCACAGGCAGAGGTCGGGCCTCTAGTAGTCCAGGATCAGCCTATTCAGGATGTGCCTCAGGTGGCATGGGATCCGTCTTTCCTGACAGGATATCCGCAGTTCTCTCCATCTTGGGTTCCAGATCCTTCCCAGCCTTGGATTCTAGAGCCGAAGTCGTCTTGGGGTATAGCTCCATCACAGGCTTCGTTCCCCTCTGCGATGGAGGCAGGTCCTTCTACCACCCTAGTGGGAGATGGATCTGAATGGCAGTACGAGATGTAGTTGACAGCTCCTCCAACTGACACACAGATGGAGGATGCGACAGTCGACGTTTCAGTGCCCGAGGATCAGCCTTCTCCAGGTCATCAGACTCCACTGCGCACTCGACGCGGACGTCCTATTCGCAGACCACCATGTGGGACGGAATCTCCTCGCCACAGACATATGCATTGATTGTACATTATTGTTTACATGTTTTATGTGTACTGAAATCAAAATACTATTTTTACTTGTTGGTCAGAGTGGAATCTCAGGAGGGGGTAAATTAGGTTTTATTTATATATATTTATATAACCATACGAACATAATAATAAAACATTAATAATTACTAATTACCTAATTACAGATTATATAATTAATAATTCTATTACTAATTAACTATTTAATTAGTATATAATTAATATTTATATTACGAAATAACTAATTAATTAGTATATAATTTGTAATTTGGTAATTAGTGTTTATTAATCGTTAATTATATAATAACTAATTAGTTAATTAGTAATAAAATTATCAATTATATAATACTTAATTATTACATATATAATAAATACTTAGTTAATTAGAAATATAATTAATAATTATAACTAATTAATTAGTAATTAGTAATTATTAATTAGTTAACCAGTAATATAAATATTTATTATAATTATTCATTATAAGAGGGTTTGCCCTGAAAATCATTCTGCATTTTCGATGTGGAATTCAGGTTCTATCTTTACTGTGCAGTAGATTCTGCATTTCCGATGTGGGATTCTGTTTCAAGTACGTCACTTTGAAATACAATAAAAGATAAACTATAAGACCAACATAAATGAAACTTAAAACATGGATTAAACATATAAAAAATAGTTTAAAACAAAAGCAATTTACAAAAAAATGTTAATGAAAAATAATTTATAAGCTTTCAAAACCGCCTACTTGAAACTTAAAAATGTTTCAAGTACGTGACTTTGAAAGACTGTAAAATATAAACTATAAAACGAATATAATTGAAACTTTAAACATTGATTAAACATATAATAAATAGTTGAAAACAAAAGAAATTTCCAAAAAAAAGTTGATGAAAAGTAATTTATAAGCTTTCAAAACCGCATACTTGAAACTTAAAATTTTTCAAGTACGTGACTTTGAAAGACCATAAAACATAAAATAGAAGACCAATATAAATGAAACTTAAAACATGGATTAAACATATAAAAAATAGTTTAAAACAAAAGCAATTTACAAAAAAATGTTAATGAAAAATAATTTATAAGCTTTCAAAACCGCCTACTTGAAACTTAAAATTGTTTCAAGTACGTGACTTTGAAAGATTATAATTATATTACTAATTAACTAATTAATTATTATATAATTAATAGTTATATTAATAATTAACTAATTATTTATTATATAAGTAATAATTAATGAGTAATAATTAATAATTAATAATTTAATGAATAGCTATAATTAATATTTATATTACTAATTTACTAATTAATAATTACTAATTACTTATTAATAATTATTAATTACTAATTACTAATTATAATGAATAATTATAATAAATATTTATATTACTAATTAGCTAATTAATAATTAATAATTACTAATTAATTAGTTATAATTATTAATTGTATTTCTAATTAACTAAATATTTATTATATATGTAATAATTATATTAATAATTAATTATTATATAATTAATGATAATATTACTAATTAACTAATTAATTATGACATATTTAGTTATTAATAATTACTAATTAATAATTAAAAATTATAATGAATAAATGTAATTAAAAATTATAATGAATAAATGTAATTAAAAAATTAAAAAAAAATTAAAAAAAATATATATATTTTTAAGAGAAAGGCGGCATCCGCGATGCCGCCTTTCACCCGCAGCGCAAAGGCGGCATCGCAGATGCCGCCTTGCCCCGAAATGCAAAGGCGGCATCCCGGATGCCGCCTTTGAGGTGCAGTTTTAAAATTTGTTTTACCGGAAGCGTTTTCTGGAAATTTTTTTTTTTTAAAACGTAAACAAAAAAAAAATCCTTCTAAATCCATCATTGGCTTCCAAAAAACTTGCGGTAATAGCTTGTATGCACCCCAAAGTCCATTGTGCATCTCGAGTAAACTCACAACCCAAGGAATGCATCAACCCCTTCTCAATCAACCATGAAAATTGCGGCCATCCAACAGTAATGAAAATGTCGACCGTCGCCATCCACCTGCAAATATCTTCCCAGTGCAACGTCCATGATTGATCCCATCAAATGTACCAGCTATCTGTAAAATAAACCCTCATCCTAAGGGTAGTTATCGCGGTAATCCCCATAAATCACTGGCACACAGCCATGTGGTGCCGCATTGCAAAACCAGGATCCCATGCAACCTATCCCAACCTATCCCGCATCGGTCATGCTGTAGGGAGATAAACTAGTGGGCAGTAGGGGTTAATCTGGCAGCTAAAGTATCCCGCCACTTCGCTGTTGGCATCTCCGCAACATGCCAATGCGTCACACCCAAAGACAACCCTAGCTTTCCATCACCGGTTCCACATGGAGGTCATTGCCAATACACCGCTCTCCAGTCTGCTTGTATCAATATCCCTGCATGCTGATCAACCCCCCACGCATCACCAGCCTTCTCACCGCCCATGCCAGCGGGCAGAGCCACCTGAAAACGATCCATAGTATGCGGTGGACTGAATCCACCCCATCAAAAATCATAGAGATATATATATATGGATTCCCTTTATATTTTCAAATTTACTTTTCCAAAAACTAATAATGGTTTTCAAGATATCAATGTCAATTTATGTAAAAATAATAATTATTATATGATTTATAGTTTCAAACACATTTATTTTGAGTGAAAGCTGTATTTTTTTAAAGATTACACCAATATCCTTATAAATAGAAACTCATTTATATTTTTAAGAACAAAAAAAATACTTCTTGGACACTATCATATTAAATTTTTTATTTCCAATAAAAGGAAAGATACCACCTTAAGATATCTATTTTCTATCTTAGGGAATTATACTTTAAATTTTTATTTTTATTTTACTGTGTTTTATTTTCAAAAATTATTTTTTAAAAAACCATTTTTTTAGAATATCCTATTATATAGGGATTATATTTTAAAATAATATTTTATTATTTTATTATTTAAAAACTCTAATTAAAATTAACAAAAAATTATTTTAAAAAACATAAATTATAGGTTTAATTTTCAAAAACCCTTACTTGCAAAGGGAATTTATTTATGTTTTTGAATCCCTACAATGGATATGTAATTTTAAGTTATTTTATTAATAATTTTAAAACCCTATTTTATTTGAGAAAGGATTTTATTCTATTATTATAAAGTTTTTTAAGAAATATTTCAAGATTGGGAAAGGTTTTTTTAAAATGTTAAAGGTATCATTTTATGTATAAAATTTACTTTATAATTTATGGATTTTTCATACATAAATAGGTATGGTATTACACTATGTATCTCAAAAATAATCCATTCATATTAATTAAATATAATTGTTTTATGACCAATTTTCAAATAGTTTATTAATAATAAATTCTAATTTATGAATTTATTACTAGATATATATCTCATAACCCTTATGTTATTTCTAAAAAATATATTTTTTCAAATTTTTAGAATATATAAAATTATTTTATACTTATAAAATAATTTTTTGATTTTTTTGAAATGTTTATGATGGGTTATAAATGAGAAAGAAAGACATGATAAAAATTATTTCATAAAATAAAAGTTTGCACTCGGCTATAAAATTAGTTGATGAGGAATGGGGTGGCACCATGGTCTCAAAGAGAGGTTTTCAAAAATATGATACTACTAGTTACCTCATATTTGTCTTATAGTATTCCAAGTATCAATTTAATCTAGAAAAATATTATTTTAAGAATATTTCCATGGAGAAATCTAAAGAATATTTGAAAGGTATTTGATTTTAAAATTAACTAGGTTTTCTAGATGATTTATTGTCAATGGTTTTTTAATAGTATTTTTTTGTGTTTTGAAAACTTTAGAATTCTATTTTGAAAATTATTTACTATATAAAATATTATATATATTATATAAAATATTTTAAAGGTGTTTTTAAATAAGTATTTATAAATGGATTTTTCACTGGTTTTAGAGCCCCTTACAGGGAAATTTTATGCTCACCATATGTTTTTAATTTTTTTATAGAATATTAAGATTTTCTAGTGGTGTTATATTTTTTTATAGAGAAAAAAAAATTAAATCCAAAAACATTCTATATTTCTAATTTGTGAAAACTCTGATAATTTGTAATGAATTTTCATAGTCCTCTAAATCCTAGACTGGAAATATACATAGGTGTTTAGAGTAATATGTATTTTTAGTTCATTTTTATAATAAAATATCAACCATGTTTCAATAATAGATCTCGAGGTGTGGGTCTCAATATATTATAATAATATCACAAATGGTTAAAGAGAAACTCAACATTTAGGATATGCCAATTGTAGTTTATTTTAGTGATGTATATCTAGAAGAGTTTCACAGTATTCCCTTGAATCATAAATATTATTTTTTAATAGAACTCATACTTGGTAAAACACATATTTTAAAGACTCCATATAGATGGAATCAATCAAGTTACATGAATTGAAGAATAAAATCCATGAGAATCTAGATAGGGGATTCATTCATCCTAGTTCTTTACCATGAGGTGCACCTGTCCATTTTATTAACAAAAATTATGGTTAAATATGTCTTTATATTGATTATTAGGAAATTAACGAGATCTATATTAAGAACATGTATACTTTATCTCATATTTATTGTCTATTTAATCAATATTGTGGAGATAAATATTTTTTCCTGATTGATCTTCGGTCTAGATATTATCAGCTATGGATCAAAAAAGTAGATATACCCAAGACATCCTTCTTTATGAGGTATGGTCATTATGAATTTATAGTAATTCAATTTTTAATTACCAATGTTCCTATTATCATTAATGATTTAATGAATATATTATTTTTGGATTGCCTTAATAAGTCTTTGGAAGTATTTATAGATGATATTCTTATATATTCAAAGGTAATAGAATACCATGAATAATATTTTAGGATTTTTTGTTGACCCAGATAAAGGAGATACTATAATACATGACTCTAAAGTGTGAAATTCACTTTCAATAAATCTCATTTGGAGGTTATATAATATTAATTGTGGGTATATCCGTGGTATAATTAATGAGATAATTTGTCAATAAATGGCCTAAACCAACCACATTAACCGAGATCCTTAGTTTTATTAGGCATTATGGATACTTCTATATATATGTGAGATATTTCATAGGAATATATAATATACTCATCAAGTTTTCTAAGAAAGTGGTTATATTATTAGATAAAAATAGATGTGAGGATAATTATAAATAACATATTAAAAGGATAGTTAGTGTGACTTTTCATAAACTACCATACAAGGGAGTAAGGTTTGTGATATTTAGTGATGTATCAAAGTAGGGACTCAGATTTTCATCATGAAAAATGATACAATGATAGCTTATTCCTCTCTTCAATTGAACATTCATAAGAAGAATTACCAAACACATTAATTTGATATAGAAGTGGTAATTGTTTCATTGATGTTATATAGGAATAATATATATAGATAGAGGTGTGATAAATATAATGATCATAAAATAATTATGTATATATTTACATACAAATAGTTGAATTTTCTCTAGAGAACATGGTTGGATTTGATCCAAGATTATGAACACTCAATACATTACCACACTGATAAGGTGACCAAGTAGGATGATGATCTAATTTAGAAAGAAAATTATAGTTTTTATAGGATAAGGAATGGAAAAAAGATCTAACATTTATAGATTTTTAGATGATGGTTCATTAATTATTGAGAAAAGAGGATAATCCTTATCATTATCAGATGAACACTCTACCATATATTCATGAGAGGATTTTGGCATCAATAATGGAAGATGTGGAAATATAAAATAAGGTGAGGAATTTTCTTAAGTTAAATCTTGATCAGGTTGGAATGATAAGTGTTAGGAACTATGTATGTGTTATATCAACACCTAATTTGAAGAAATATTTTTTCGATAAAGCACATAATTCATAATTATTTATTCTTCGAAGATGTATAAAGATCTAATGAGATATAAAAGTGTATTTTTGGTGGGATAACATGTAATAAGATATTACAATGCATGTATTTTGATGCCTTGTGTGTCATTATGTTATGTATAAGAGATATAAGTATAACTAGATTTTAAAACAATTACCCATACTAAAATAGAAATGGGAGAAAATTACCATATATTTCTTCATCATGCTCCACAAAAAATCTAAAGGGAATAATAATATTTTGGTTTTAGTCAATACTATTATAAATACAATGAATTTTATATCTATTTTAGATGATTTAACTCTTGACTATCTTACTCAATTATAAATTTATGAAATTTTGAGATTCCATAGAGTAAAACTATCAATCAAATTTCATATAGATCTGAGGTTTATCTCGATGTCCTAGAGAGTCCTTTAGCTAAATCTAGACACAAAGTTAAGGTTCAATAAAATTTACCATCCTTAAAAATATGGCCAGTCTATGAGGTTAATTCAAAATCTAGAATACATGTTGAGAGATTTATTTTTTGGTTTCAATGGTGGTTAGGATCAATAACTTACTTTGGTAGAATTTTATTACAATAATATCTTTATATTGAGAATTATGGGGGATCCCTATAAATCCCTCTATGGTAGAAAATTCATAACTCCAACAGGATAGAACAATATTGGAGAAAATATGTTTTTGGGACTTGAGAAATCTGAGTAAATGGTAGAGAATGTTTGATCAATTAAAAAACAAAAAGGGAATCTCAGAGTAAACCAAACTACTTTATAGAGAATTGATAGTGGAATCTAGTGTTTAATTTAAGTGACTGGGTAATCCTAGGAATATATATTTGGAAGAAGGTTATGAGATTTGTAGATAAGGAAAAATTTATCCCTATATATTTTCTACCCTTTAACATTATTAAAATTTTGATATGGAAGATTATCGTTGGGTGCTTCCATCACATCACTTCTAAGTTATAGATAAGTTTAGTGTATCTATCCTGATGAAGTACATACATCATCCTCCATATTTAGTAAACATATACTTCATTCCATTAGAGAAATATCTATCTTTTGAGGAATAATTGGTGTAGATTTTGGATTTTAGACAGAATGTGATATGTTGGAGGACCACTCACCTAGTTAATGTTTTTGGAGAATTCATAAAACAAATAAATATATGTGGGAGATGGAGGATATGATGAGGATTATAATCACCTTTTTTTATATTATAGTAATGGAATTTATAGATATAAATTATTATGTAGTGGGTAGAATGTGATTCCCTAACATTTTATGATATATTTCTCTTTAAATAAATGTATTTTCTTTAATACCATAATTTACACACAACCCCAAGATTAAAATAATTAATAAAAAATTGTAAAATATTATGTTATAATTATATCATTTTATAAATCTTATAGTTTATTATATCATATTTTTTATTTTATTTTTTGTATTTTTTGAAAATGATTATTGTTTCAGTGAATAGTGAAAAATACCAAATTTTTTAATATTGTCATTTATATTCCATTAATCAAGTAACTTAAATGTATAATTCAATTTCGGATTTACTTTTAATGTGATATAAGATCAATTTGAAATAAAATAATCAAATTAATGAAATTAGTATAATAATTTTACATGACTTTGTTATAAGTCAATATTTAGCCTTAAAAAACAAAAAATTTAGGAAAATAGTTCTAATTATGATTTCACGGGTTTATTTTTGAATTTATTTTATAAACATGAAGGAATAAAATTTGATATAATGTATTCCATATTATGAATTAAGAGGACCAAATTTGGTAACTAGTTTATTTTTTATTCAATAAGAATTGTAACCATCATAAAATTTATTACCATGGTAAATTGTAAATCATGTATAAAGGTTACAAATAATGTGATGAGACATTAAAAATCTATCCAAACATGTATTTAATTCAATATATGGTATTAATTCAATAATTTCCATACCAAATTCTAGTATATGTCATTTTGGTCTTATTTTATCTTTGTAATAGAATTTATATTATTTTATGTATTGGAAATTTAAAAATGTCACTCTCTTTATGTTAATATATTTTTTACATTCACGTTGGGATAAAATATTTTATTAGTGAATATAAAAGCTTATTTTGAACATTATTAATTAATTTTATAATTTTATTTTTTAAATTTTTTTTAATGGTATAATTACCTTAAATTCTTACACTACACTAACAAAATATTTAGACAAGTAATTGAAAAATAAAATAAATCACTTCGAAATTATTAAAAGTAAGGAAATTTGGATGAATTACTTTATTCCATGAATATTTAAGATAAATATGACGTTTATTTGTTTTCTTAAATATTACATCCATATTACATCTTACTTTTTATTTCATTAAAGTCAATTTAAATGAACAATGTAAAAAATGACATTAATGATATTTTATGAAAAAAATATTTTATTTAATAATTTTAAAATAATAAAATTATTGAATTATAATAATAGGGATAAAATATGGCCAAAAATGTCATCCCATAGCCACTTATGATCCAATTCTCACCTTATACATAATATTACAACCCTCTATAATTAAAAAGGTAATTAACATGGTACAGGTTAAAAAAATTACCGTGGATTTTTTTCCAAATGATATGATTAAAATGATATTTAATCCAATATATATGTGATCAGAAGATTATATTAGTACCAAAAACTTTTTATATTTAAATACATTCCTTTTTGGAACCACTACACCTGAGGTTTATATATATTATATTTTAATATTTAATTATTTTTTAAAAGTTCCCCTTATCCCACATAGAAAAGGACACCCATTACCTCTCTTATTTACACCACATTGAGAAACATAGATAAAAAAAAACCTTGAAAACTTATCTAATAAACTTAAAAATACATAATTTATTGGTGATGATTTTCTTAAAGTTCCATTTTAATAGTATTTAAGGCAGATGTAATGGAATCTTATTGAAGGAGATGTAATCGTCTTTACCGACTCTTTAAAATTTCATTCATCATATAATTCCACTAAATATATTTTACACATCATAAGATAATAAAAATAGTATAATTAATATAATTAAATGTTATTATTATTATGGTAAAACTATTTTATATATTTTTATCATCATGTAAAAATTAGAAGCATATCTCATGTGTATGTATAGTTTACCATCTCTACATAGTATTGAAATTCCCTTTCCATCACCATTTTACTTGGATGATTATAATTATGGAAGTAAAAAAATATAATATTTAATAAATAAATATAATTATTAAATTATAATATCATATCAAAATTATTACCTTCCAATCCACTGGAAAACTATAACATCGCTTGTGCTTGCGTGTGGACTACCACCTCTATGAAGTGTTGTGAATTTTTTTCATTCCCGAATTACATGGATTGTAATAAGGTAATATTTAATTTATATATATATATATATATTATATGATATAATAATTATATTATTTAAATGTGATTTATTATTTACCATTTTTTCATTCCATCTGTTGAAAATTGAAAAAGAGTTCATTTGTACATATGACCTACCATTGATATGAATAGTGTAATTCATTTTTATATCTCTATATTTTATGGATGATAATATGTATGTATATATAATTAATATACATCATATTTATATCATGATTTAAATTTTTTAGATGATAAAACCATAACAAATGTACACGGACTAGATCTTCTGTTAAGAAGCATGCATGATAAAATAGTGGTTAACACTCAAAAAAAATTAATTATTGTTAATGAACGAGTGATAAGTTATTATTACAGGATCATATATTTAATTATAAATATGAATATTTTTCTGGTATAAATTAGTAACATGATTAAAACCATTAAATAGGAGGTTAAATCACATCCATCTAATGGGAAGCATGAGGATAATGGGTTTTTAAATCAATTTCCATTATTTGGATTATACTTCTACTTCAATGAATATATTTTTAATTGATTATGAGTGAAATATATTATGATTGTATTATTTTTTAAATCAATATTTTTTTATTTACATTTTGGACACACAATCACTTCATCAATTTTCACTTCATTCACACAATCTCTGTCAGGTATTTCATCTCAATTTCCACTCCATTGAGGTATATTTGGTATTGTGAAACAATTAAGTATCATGATTTGTATATAAAACAAATTTTATGTATTTAACATTTATATATATTTATTTATGGTGATTAAATTTTCAACTCATGTTTACTCATTCAAGGGGTAACAATTTAAAATTGATCAAAGAGTTATGAATTTATTTTATAATATTGTTTTCTAGGATTGTTTATATTTTTATAAAAGGAATCTTATAAAAACAATATATATTTTTATCCTCATGATACTCAAGGATGAAAAATAATTTCTTCCATATTTTCCCATTTTAGGAAAATACATAATTAAAATAAATGATTAAAATAAATGTTAATATTATTCTTCTTTTTGATCAAGTATATTTTTAATCATTGTCAATATTTTTGATAATTATTTTTAAAAAATAATTTTTATTTACATAAATAACTTATTATACTGAATTTATTTTACAACCTTTTAATTTTTAAATTTTTTGAAAGGAATATTGATAAGTTTTTTTCAATGTTTTTATCATCAATTTTTTTTATAAAATATTAAAATGAATGTTTTCTTTTTATCCTATACAATGTTAATATGTTTTATGACAACCATAAAATTTTTGAACTATTTAGATTCATTTAAATGTTTTCAATGATATTACAAGTAAAACAATTCAATGACTGCTTATTTTTATATTTCTTTTAGATTTTATTATTTATCTAAAATAAATGATTTATTACATAACCTATATTTCTATTAATTTTATTGTAATCTTTTATCTATTATTATTTTTGTGAACACTAACTTTACCTTAAAAAATCACTTTCTTAAGACCATTCTTCATTAGAAGTTATATTTATCTTAAATATTCATATTCTTCATATCATGGATATTCTTATTCCCAAAAGAATATACCATTTCTATATATTTTGGTTTAATATAAAAGTTATTTGATTGACTATGAAAATAATAATATTCTTCATCCTTTCTTCAATATGAATTATTTTTTGGTAATTTATATTTTTTTATGAATTATGTTGACCATTTAGTATATATGTAGTAAATTGGACATGAATTTAATGGTTGGGCCCTATTATAGATATCCCCTTGATGCATCAATAGGTATCATGAGAAATACTATTTGGCTAACCTAATATGAATCAGTTTCTAATGTATACCTACCCATCGATTAAACATTCTTGGTAAAAGGTATTAATAGTAATGATATCATAATGTTTGAGAGAATAACATCCCATATTATGAATTTACTTTACTATGAATTTAGATATTATTATCCATGAGATTACTACATTTAAATTATCCACGGACTAATTTCACGATCATTTTGTTTATTAAATTGAATGTTTCTAGTTATTTAACATATAATATTGATTGGTTTCTATTTACACATGATAGATCCTGTTGTATATTATCCTTACTTACCATCTCATCTCACCATATTTTTTTTTCTTTTCCCCAGATGTGAAGAAGGATACTATGAATATTATCACTAATACATGAATTTTTATTATGATATGTTTTTGTAGTTCAAATTTAATATGAGACTCATGTATATACCTCATTATCCAAGAATATAAAAATAATTCTTCCATAAACATGATATATATTGTATATTATTCGAATTAATAAAGTAGACACTGGATATGGGTTACTAGTGTTGGGCTTGATTCAGAGACACTATGATATTCCATTAATTTATTGTACTTTACACTTTTTTTTAAAATATTTTCTATGTGGTTCTTTTCTATACTTCTATATTCCCACTATATTATTATTTTTCAATCAATTGTGCCCTATCTATTTGAACAATGATTTTGAAGTGTCCTAGACACACGCTCCAGTAACCGATGCTAAAAACACATACCTAAAAAATTTACTCTAGTACCAATTGAGAATACCTAAAAACATATACATAATTTTACATTTCATATCAATATTAAAAGAAACACCAAATATATAAAGGATTACTATATTTTATAATTATCAAAATAATTCCAATATTTGGAATTGTTACATAAAAATCCCCCATACTTCTATCTAAACATGAAATCCATGGATGTGTATTCCCACATGTATTTTACTATGTAATGGGTAAGGATAATAATGAGTAAACTAAAATTCTTAGTAAGGTGAGACATATCAACGTTACATAGTATTGTAGAGCACAAGTATGTGAGAAAATATGAATAGGGAGAAATAAATGAGGAAAAAGATAATTGAATCATAAAAGTATCTACTAGCATAATAAAAAAACATATAACCTCTGAAAGATAGTCACTATAGAATAGAATATTATGTGGATTATAAATAGAGAATTATAGGAAACTAATCATGATATTGAAGCATAAATGATGAATGTGTTATAAATAAAATTATGGGAATACTATAACATTGTAAACACATATAACCATTATCATGTCAATGCATATGAATTAAAACATATCTAAAAACAATTAGGTCAAAACATATAGTATTAAACATAGATCAACACAATCAAGTTCACATAGAGAGTTTTGAGAATATAATACCATAAATATAACCAAGAAATGTGTTGTGAGAATAGATTACTACATCATGTCCCCATAGAGTGTTGTAAACATAGATTACTATAATCATTTCTACACAAAATTTTATGACCATAACCAATCATAATCAAGTAAAAATATATTATTTTGAGTACATCTGACCAAAATCATGTCCATATACAATGTTTTGATCACACCTCACCGCATTCAAGTCCGAAAAATGAGGCATTGGTGGCCATTCTTCTTAAAAAAAGATTTTTTTTTCGAATTGCCCTGAGAAAATTCTTTAAGTGACCCAAAAAAGTCAAAATATTTTTATTATCACCTAGGTTTTTTCTATATCAGATTCAAAAGTTCCTCTCATAATATAAGAAGATAGAAACCGCCCTTCCTTGTCTGATGGAAGGTGTCTCGATTCCCTTTTCAGGACTAGATCATTATATGTCTATTTAGGCAGTTCCAGATGGTCCTTCTCTTAATGGAATCATTCTTCAAAATCCATCCTCCCCATCAAATCCTCCTCCATATATCTCAAATTTTTTATAGAATAAATCCGATCTACCTATACAGATAGATCTACATGGAATAACTTTATAGGTGTATCCTATAAGGGAATGATGTATTTTCATAGGTAGATATTAGTGGCTAGGGAAGGCTTAGATAAACCGCATCTCTGATTCTTCCAGAACATCATCAATTCTGAGGGGTTAGCTGCCCAGGAAAGGTTATTTTTGCTAAATAGGATATCCTTTATTTTGGTTATTTCATCTGTAAATTATTTCATCATTCATTGACCTCAAACCTATAAATTGGTAGGAAAATGGAACTTCATCCTTTCCAGATAGTTGATAGAGGTTCACATAGTGTGATAACCATCTATAGTGGAAGTGTGGATCAATATCCTATGGATCTATCTTTCCTATTACAATCCCTCATTTGTACAAGGCATTAGAGATTCTATTGGTTCATTTATATTAAAATATTATCATACACTATATAATTATGATACCCTCATGGTTTTATTTTAGATGTAAATAGACCTCTACAACCCCTTTGTGTTTCCTTATTTTGGAATGGGATAATGTCTCAGAGTGGAAAACTATCTTTATTTCATCTCATGCCCGATTTTTCTTTGAATTTTACTTTCATGGACACTCATTGTCAACATGTTGAGTGACTCTCTATGGGTTTATAGTCACTCAACTAGTTTTTGATTATGTCTTTGGTTTATACTCTCTAGCTATGAAAGATTATGAGTAGAAAGGATTAGATCATCATGGTTTAGAAGTAGTTTTTCATATCAGTGTTGATAACCCTCATCCACCACCCTCACTATGATGCATGCTCTACTTCATGAGATGGTCTCATATCTTTGGTCTCTACTGGATTTATTGGGGGGGAATGCCTTTATTTGATGCATTACATACTAGCATTGAAACCTATCTCCTAGAATGGTCTTTCTTAGGCTCTCTCAGTGAAACATGGAAATTCCCTTCTTTATGGAATGATGGTTGATCTCTTATTGGATCTATCCATTGTTCCCAAGCTCATAAACCCATTCCCTTCAAGTTTCTCACCCACCCCCACTCTAACGGATATAGTGTGCTATTAGATCCCTTTCATCCATATCTCATTTTAGATTATATAATATGGCCTAAATACTACCTAACATATACTCCATGTGTTGTTCACACTAGATAAATCTTCTAATATGAGTTATATTTATCTTCATCTCACATAAGGTGATCTTAGATGTTGGGGGCCAATGGAAAGTGTCATGTCCAATGATGATATCCATCATAAAATGTAATTCCTAGGGTCTAGGATCTTAGGTTAAGGCTATGTTCCGTTTAAATGAGATTCTCTATAGTAAGGTACACTAGTGGAAATGCTATAACCAAAGCATCTCCCATCCAAAATAATTGATTTTCCATATATACAAGGCCTCCATAACTATAATAATATAGGCCCCTCATACTAAAATATTTGAATAATTTAAAAAAACAATTATATTAAAGAAACATGATGTCACCAAACAACATATCTATACTGTGATTAGAAATGGTATTAATTAATACTTCATTTCTTTCAGAAATTCATAGTGTGATGTGTGGGTGAGGGGATCTCTATAGAATGATCTAGGATTATTCAATCCTTGGAAATCATCTTGGCTTGTTTGAGGTGATTTTAACACAATCATGGATTAATTAGAGAATAAAGGTATATATTCATATCCTTAGATATCTAGATAGGTTTTTTATTTATTCAAATCTAGTAACGGGCCAATGTATTTGGGATTCCCAAGAGAAAAATTAACTTCATGCAACAATTATAAGGGAAGTATACACACATGGTGTCAGCATGATCATTGTTTTTATAACCTTCAAACACTATCCTCTTACCCTAATGCATGAGTATCATACCTCCATAGATCTCTACCAATCAAATAATTTTTCTCATAATTATGGTATCAATAAGGGTAGGAAAATTTTGTTTCTTATTTCTAATTAGTGGGAATTGAGCCCATCTATAATAATAGTTTTTATCATTCTAAAACTAAACCATACATTATAGCCTATGTTTTGGATTCCAAAATAAGAATCAGTTTTTAAAGAAGACCTAAATACATGAAAGAACAATCACCCCATTAGATTCCATGATCTGGTCTATATTAAATATAACATCGAGTAAGTTTATTAAAGTATGAATGTCATTTGGGATGAATACCTATTCAGTTATCTCAATTAAAAAAGGAAACAAGTTATCAAAATAGTCATAAAACATGAAATATTATCCCAAAAATATTTTAAAACTACATGTCTAAATGAAGGGTATAATAATACATCATTTTTCATGCATTCATTAAAGAGAAGAAATGGTTCAGTGTCCTGAATATATAGATAGATAATTGATCGTACACTAAATACATCAAGGTTGTAGGAGGTATGGTCAAGACACACTTTAAATATTTCCTTGTACATTTTAACCCTTGCATATAAGACAGGTACCCAAGGGGCCATGTAGAAAATATTGATTCTATAACCGGTGGGGTGTCTGAACCAATCAACATGTTTCATGGGAGTATTATTTGGGATATGTAAATATGTGATGTTCTAGGCTCCCTCAATTCTGAATTTTCCCCTACCTTGACGGATTATTGGGTTCTTTTTATGTGTTTCCCTAAGACCCCATTAAGGAAAAACTTGTGGAAGAAATTATAAACTACATTCAATGAGGTTAAATCCCTTGGGTGTCTTTTGAAGCCACCCTAATTCTCATTCCAAAGGCGAAAGACCCAAAATCATTTAAGTTTCACAAACCCAAAAGTACATGTATATTACCATTCATGTTCCTTTCAAGAATTATTAATAGAATACTCTTAGTTCATCTTCACCATTGGGTTTTTTAGGAATAACTTGGATTCATCAAAAGATAGTCAAATCAAGATACCATATATTTAGCTTAATAAATGATAAGTTTCATTAACAAGAAAACCCTCAACTTCAATATTTAAACCTAATTTTACATGAATAAATAATATGATAGAATACAATTGAGATTCATTCTATAGGTGATAGACTTATTTGAATTATCTTACAGGGAGATAAATTTTATTTTCAGATTCTAAAGTTCCCCTTGGTGTTCTATAACTTTTATGGGAAGGAAATGTGGGTCCATTAAGTTTGTCTGGGGGATATGACATGGAGATCTCTTTCCATCATGTGTTTTCATCCAGCTTTGGGATTCCCTTAGAATGCATCGTTCTTAGTGAATTTTCAGTTGTAGTATCCACATATTTCGATGCATGCCTCACTTAAACAATGTTTATCACACTTTATTTATGGACTCCATGAAATTATTTTTCAATGGATGTAGTATATCCATTAAAAAACTCAATAGAATTTTTGTAGGATTACAGAATGCGGAGTGGGAATATAATCAACCATGATAAATGTTGTTTTTAATTTTCAAAAATGTTCCCAAAGAGATGTACTAAAAAGATTGAGAACATAATTAGTTTTCACAAGTGGAACTTCCCCATGGGCTAATTGGGAGTCTAGATCAATCCTAAAATATTTCATGTTCAACATTTTATTGGGTGTTTCACAAAATCTCTATCTGCATCATCAATGGGAATAACTGATCCATCTCCTTCTAGGGAAGAATCAACCTTGTCCCACAATGAGGAAAAATAAGTACTAATGAATATGAAAAAACTATTGACAACATACATTTAGGATGCCTAATATGATGGGAAAGTCCATCGGCCTTCATGGGAGAGGATGGTGAAGCTTGTGGATGGTGGTATAAATAACTTGAGGTGTGTAGTGGGATCTATGCATTTTTTGCAAGCTAGGTTTTCATGAGATGTAATGGAAGTATGAATATTGTGAACTAAGTTAATCATGGGTAAATATGTAATAAATCTGGTTATTTTTATGGGGATAATCCCTATGTTTATACAAATGAATATTTAGCCAATTTTCAAACAATATAGTTAATCATGGTGTATCATAAGATATGGTGAGATAAATTTTATGGATGACCATAGGATATGAGAATTGATTTCATTTTATAGGGTCCTTGACTCTAGATATTTCATTCATATAGGAAATCAACAACCCTATATTTATCTAGTCTGTCTTGAGACTGTAACAACATGACATATTTGATAATATTACAATGAACAACTATCATGATAAATTTATTTTTTCATGGGATCTTCATCATGTTCATTTTTGGGTATGGTGTATCAACATGTAATTCATGATAACCTAGTTCAGGATGAATTTGGTGGTATCCACTTGTTTATATACATTCCTATGAAAACAATTTATCATATGGTGAACATGGAATAATTCTATCCCTACGGGTGAGGAGGAAAAGATTATGGGTATAATTGTCACTTCTATGTTTCAATCCTAAAAAACTACAATGAATAAATTGCCTGTCATTTGTTAATTGAGGTTTATTGGGCCTCTAATGTGTGGTGGGGAATTGGTGAGTTCTTTGGGCTTGAATTTCATGTGACCATTTATGGTACCAAGACACATAGCGGAAGATAGTGGGATGAGGATTTAAAAAATTCCCCTCACTAGAGCAATGAAACATTATCATCTCCAGTTATGCAACCCCGATACGGTCTGAGGATCCCATATGGTTTAATCAGAGAATAATAAATAAAAAAATAAAATACCTCATTAGGATTTAATGTGTGCACGTCCATCATAATTTTTCAACATCTATTGCATGAAGGATCTGACACCAAATCCATCTAAATCACCCACACATACTTCTAGAATATTGTAGCACATAGTTTGTCTGATTTTGAGTGCTAGTGCATAGCTATGATGATCACTTAGACACTGCGTTTATCACCAAAATCATCTGCCTTCGATCTTCAAAGGAAAACCTGGATCACATGCTCAAATTTAGTGATTATATTTCTAGGAATTAGTATGATATAGAAGCTCTAAATTCCAATTGAGTGAATTCTCACATTGGAATAAGATTCTCTCCACATATATTGTGGAAGTAAAAATATCCAATTAGTCTTCCCCATCCCCTATGTATTAAATATCCACTAAATACATATTATAAATAATTAATTATGATAAACTAATTGCATAATAAATATTATTGATATTTTATCACATACATGTAATATATATTAAATATATTATGTGATAAACATGACTGATTAACTCGACTCATAACTCCCAATAGTGTTAAATTAACCTAGAACATTAAAACAATATTCGTTCATACATTATTAATCCTTTTATTTACTAAATAGGTAAGATTATCCAACATTGAAGAGTCATATGAATAGGGTAGATTCTCAAATGTGAAATTATTTATGACCATCTATACCCTTATCTCAATAACATTGAATAATATTCATAGACCAAGAGAGGAGTCTAGAAACCAAACAAGGACCCTAAAAAGATAAGGAATAGTCATAGAAATGATAACCAACCTACAAACATGAACTGTATAACATTATCTCTTTGTCATGTGATATATCATAAATCAAGATGCACACTTGTTCCACCATTCTTTCTTACTTTATTATTTTTTGATGTAACCAAATGAACATACCTTCAACTATCATATCCATGGATTTATGACGGAACTACCATCCTAATCAACTAGTCCCTAGAAGTATCTTCTTCAACTCGAAAGTGAAAAATCCTATCTCGATCATTCAACCAATGTCATATAAGCAAGGACGCACCAAAAAAAACTACCTCACCATGACTTCATTTTCATAGTTTTCACTTTACATCAATGTATGAAATCAAATGGAACACATTGATAATGATATAAATTTAGGAGACCAATACACATGTGTGTAAATAGGAACAACCAATGAGACCCAAAACATGTTGTGTTCCTATTAGAGGGTTAGTACTAATGATCTCAACTACTAGAGATCCCCAAGTGAGTACTTCATGAGAATAAATCTCAATGATTATGAGACCCTATCACTTCATAGTCCCACATTATAACGAACCAACACAAATTTTCCTCAAACCTGGCACCCAAACTGATCTGTCACATAACCTAAGGTCATTCCTGATCCCCACGGGCTGGTGACACACACCCGGGCATCGAACGAAAAATCTGAGGGAACAATTTCTCCCAAACCTAAAAAACCACATGGCATACATATATAGAAAATTAAAGGAACAAAGGAAAACTAACACATATATATTCCATAACTATAAGGAAAATAGCAGAAATAGAACAACGAAAAGAGTAGCTAAAAACTCCAAAAAATAAGTCCAACTATAAGGGAATCAAAACCAAAAAGATACTCCAACGATGGCATGGATGAACTCAACCATCTTACCACCAAATAACCATCCCAAATAACATGAACCTTGCCGCCTCCGCCTCACTGTAGTGGATTTCCTTTACCTGCACTGGAATACAAACAAAGTTCTATGCACCACCTAAGTACTACACAGGGTGTGAGCTAACATGCTCAGTAGGATCCCACCCAGGTGTTCCACAACAAGTCTCTGTATAAAAATTCCTATATACTTGTTTAAAATTTAAAACATGGCATGATAAGCAGTAAATCAATTTTATAGAAAACATGTTAAACATTCCCTTTTCCACAGTTTTAATCAAAGGTTGGTATATCAATTTCAAAGCACATATTCTATGTAATTTTCCTCAAGCATAAACATGCATATCAAGGATAAATCAGAAATCCAAGTAATACAAAAAAAAATCACATGTATCACATCACCAAGGAAAACTACAGGTCTAGGTAGTAGACCAGTCATATAATAAGAATCAAGTGCACAAAACTAATCCTATAACAACGGGCCTAGGAAGCAGAGGAAAACCCCAAGAGTAATCCCCCCCCCCCCCAATGTCAATATCAGTATCCTAAAACAATAACCCTAAGAAACATATGAAATCCCCAAGACAAACCTCCTTGATAATCACAAAGCAATGAACAATGGCCTCAAGCTAAACCTTCCACCTAAGTAACCAAGGTAACTCATGTGCTCTTTTTCATAAACCCATTTCAATTCCTTGAAAAACATTCAAAAACCATTTATAATCCATTTATCAAAAGATATGAAAACCCATTTTTATTTAAAAACCCATTTAACATATGAAACATTCATTACAATTTCATAGGTCAATTTATAAATCAATTTGAAAAGGAAAATAATAGGTTCATTATTATAGACTAGAGACAGAACCACCAACCTCAAAGTTTGGGTCGCACACGGCCACAACAGAATCCAAAATAAATGAAACCCAAAAACACCTTAAACGAAGGCCCTAGAATCAAACCTGTACCTAAATTGATTGATTCAAAATAGAATATAAGGGGTTGGAAGATAGAATAAAGCCTACATACCTCGAGAATGAACGTCTGATTCACCAAAACTGTCCAAGGAATGACCTTAGAGACAAGATCTTACAACAAATCTAGATAAGGACAACAAGAAACATTCAACATGGATCAGCAGACCTGATAATGAAAGGCTAGGGTGCTATCGTAATCAATCGCAAGGAATAATTGGAGGGAACACCTACTCATAGAGATTCACCATAGAAGAAACGGTGAATTGGAGCTAATCGGATTGATCCAGAAGGTGAGGAACCTCTAAAAGCTGCCTAAGAGCAGCCTAGGGTCAAGAGCAAAGATGTCTAGGAAGGAAGGGACAAGAAAAACTACCAAACACATGACTTTAAACTGGGCATGGGCCGAGTCATGACCTGTACCCTAGGTACATGGCGCGAATTCCATGCTGGATAAGTTACGCCGAAAAACCCATATACTTGGGTCAAAAATCCTCTATTTAACCCCTACACGACGTGTGCCACAGGTACACAACATGTACCAGCTCACGACATGATCTCCCCATCCAGGATAGAATATCTATGTCCATGACATACAACCGGTACCAAGTACATGATGTGTACTTTAGGTAAATGGTGTGTACCTATTCTGCAATCTTCAATAAACCCAAAAAAATCACATAAAATGATTTTAAAACCAAAAAGGAACATAGAAAAAAGGAAAACATACCTGATCAAAGTAACGGGATGTTACAAACTCCCCACCATAAAAAAATCCATCCCTAGGAAGTCATGTGGAAGATGTACTCCCTGGAAAAGGATGAGGAAACTTCTCCCTCATCAACGACTCACGTTCCCAATTATCATGAGAATCTGATACTTGTTTCCATAGAACTCTGACTAACCGAATCGACTTCCCATGTAAGACTTTCTCTTGAGAGTCAATGATATCCATTGGTTTCTCTAAAATAGAATCATATAGATTTAACTCAATTTCCTCCCAACTCAAAATGTGAGCAGGATCAGGGCGATACTTGCTAAGTTGAGATATATGGAAAATGTCTCTTGAACCAGACTTGGTCCGACCAATGATACTTCACCCACCTCTGCCCAACAAAGAGGTGATATACATAGGAGACCATATATTGTCTCAAAAGGAGCCATTATATTTAATGAACAGTAACTGTTGTTGTAAACAAACTCAATCGGTCCCAGATGGCTATCCCATGATCCACCAAAATCCAAGACGCAGTCACAAAGAATATCCTCTAGGATCTGAATTACAAACTCTGTCTGGCCATCTGTCTATAGATGGTATGTTGTTCTCAACTTGAACTGAGTCCCCATTGCCTCTTGAAGACTCCTCCAAAACCTTAAGAGAAACTTAGTATCCCTATCTCAAACAATATTAAAAGGACTCCCATGTAACCCCGCGATATCCTACACATACAACTTACCTAGATCTTTAATTTTAATGGTGGATTTAATCATAATGAAATAAATAAACTTCTTCAACCGATCAATAACCACCCAGATATTATTTTTCCCTTAGGGTGTCCCTGGAAACCCAAAAACAAAATCCAAGGACACCTCATCCCACATCCAAACCGGCATTGGAAGAGGATAAAGTAAACGAGATGGATTCAAGTGCTCTTCCTTTATCTGTTGGCAGGTGTAACACCAGGACACAAAATCTACAATGTCACGATTCATACCTGTTAACTAGAACCATCTTCTAAAGTCATAATACATCTTCATAGTGCCTACATGAATGAACCATATAGATCTATTCCAATCAAACAAAACTGAACTTCTCACAGATTCTATGATGACAACTCACTTTTCAAAGTGAAGTATTCCATCTGAAGAAAGAGACCAACCAGGAACTGTCTCCCCACCATAAAGATTTTCCCAAATATTCTTAAACTCATCATACTACTACTTAATTTGCGAGATATAATCCATGAGAGATGATGATAACTGGACACTAGTCAAAACAATCCCAGAAACATCCTCCTGATCATCCAAGTGAAACTGAGTGAAAAGCCCCATATTATTTTACTCTTCCTTCAATTCCAGAACAGCCTGTGATGGTTCCTTCTTGCTTAAGGTTTCTGAAACTAAATTCCATTTCCCCAGAGTGTAGGAAATGTTAAATTCAAATGTCTGAAGGTATTTTACCCATCATCTATATATGAGGTTCAAGTATTTCTGAGAAAATATATAGCTCAAACTCTTATGATCAGAGAAAACCATGAACTTCTCCCCAAAGAGATAGTGCTGCCAACATTTAAGTGCATGCATCATAGCAGTAAGCTCTAAATCATTAGTGGTGTAGTTCTCATCATGTGGTTGGAGTTGATGAGATCCATAAGCTACCACATAATCATCATGCATAAGCACGCATCCCAAACTAGCACCCGATGCATCACAGAACACCACGTAACCCTTACTGAGCTCATGTAAGATCAGAACAAGTGCAGATGTCAGAAGTCATTTCAGTTCATCAAATTAAGACTGACACTTTTCATCCCATGATAATTTCACTGCTTTCTTGGTAAAAGAATTCAAAGGTAACGCCATCTTAGAGAAATCCATTAAGAACTTTCGGTAGTATTCAGGAATACCATGGAAGCTTCATATCTCAAAGACATTATGTTGTCCCTTCTAGGACAAAATAGCTTTTACCTTCTAGAGATAAACTAATAATCCATTATAAGAAATTATATTCCCCAAGAACTTCACTTTTCAAATCCATAAACTACATTTTGATAGTTTTCCATAAAGACAATGATTTCTCAGAATATCCAGAACCAAACTCAGATGGTTCTCATGCTCATGGTCAGACTTTGAATAAACCTGAATATCATACACAAATACTACCAAAAAAGTTTCAAGATATTGGTGGAATATCTGATTCATAAATTCCATAAAAACTATAGGAGCATTAGTTAGATTGAAAGGCATCATGATATATTCATAATGGCCATACTTACTCCAGAAGGTCATATTTGGTATATCAGACTCCCAAACTCTGAGCTGATGATAACCCAATCAAATATTGATATTTGAAAACCACTTTGCTCCCTTTAACTGATCAAACAAACCATCCACTCGAGGAAATGGGTATCTTTTATTAATCATTACCCGATTCTGATTCCTACAATCCACACATAACTGAAGTGAGACATCCTTTTTCTTAGAAAAGAGAATAGGGGATGCCAAAGGTGAAACCCTAGGGTGAACAAAACCCTTTTCTAACAGTTCTTCCAACTGAATATCAAGTTTTTTCAACTCCACTTGTTCTATATGGTAACAATGAATTGATATAATCTACGTACCTAGCACTAGGTCAATCATGAACTCTAACTCTTTCTCTCTCTGAAGGAATACTGGAGAATTCATCTAGGAAAACATTAGGAAAGACATGGATAACAATAGGAAGACCCTCAATAGACGAAATATCATCAGGCTCAAACACAATAGCAACCAACAAACTCCTGA
Source organism: Viscum album (assembly GCA_963277665.1). Classification (NCBI taxonomy): domain Eukaryota; kingdom Viridiplantae; phylum Streptophyta; class Magnoliopsida; order Santalales; family Viscaceae; genus Viscum; species Viscum album. Next base: position 308,473,862 of record OY728150.1, on the reverse strand, counting down.
GCTTTGGGCGGGACGGTCCTACATGACCGGACCTCGAGTCACACTCCCCAAAATACACGAGAGATCCCATCAGCAGCAAGAAACAAAATGCACCGATGATAAAAATCAACCTCGAATCGATGAGAGACAAGCCAATCCATACCGATGATGACGTCAAACATATCCAAATCAAGAATGAAAAAAATCCAAGACCAACTCTATGTCAGCTATCGTGAATGAACAAGAAGGAAATTGGAACCCCTACTCCTTCCTATTACCAAGAGGTGTTGCTAACTCCATTGTAAATGGAATAAGTTAAATTGGAAATTTAAGAATATCAACAAAACATGTAGATATAAATGAGTGAGAGGCACTAGTATCAAACAAAGCTGTATCTACTGAAGATACAATTAGGAGTGTACCTCTCACTATTATCGGACCTACATCAACTTCCATTGGAAACTCATCTACTACATGTAAATTCTTCACTCCTAAGGCTTGTGGATAGAGCCCTATAGTCTCTAAAGCTTCTGACTACACTACAATAACCTTTGGAGCTAATGAACCCTGACCATAATAGGTCATATTCATAGCTTGACATAAATGTTGTAGATGACCAACACGTCCGCAACTATTGAACATCATCACGGGAATAGGACAAGAATGTCTGCTGTGAACCCCCTTGTCACACTGGTAGCAAGTCATATGCACACTTCCAGCTGCAACGAACAATGCAAAGAAGGTTGGCTGCTGAGACCCACCACCACCACTCATGTGATGGTCCTGCCACTTCCTCTTCTTCCCATACATGCCACTGATGCTATCACAAGTTGGAAGAGAAGAGGCTGTAAACCCGACCTTTCCTTTCATGTCCCTCTCTTACATCATTGCACTATCTAATGTATTTTCATAGGTAGAAATCTTAAACCTGAACACTTGTGATCTAATGTTTGGTTGCAAGCCCTACATATACTTCTGCGCCTTTAGCTGGTTATTCCTTACCACGTCTAGAGAAAAATGGACAAGATCAAAAAACTGGTTGGTGTAGGCTGACACCAAAAGCTCTCCCTACTACAATGACAAGAACTCCAGTTATTTTTTGAACATCAGAGACTTTGGAAAAAATTGCTAAAAGAACTGGGTTTTGAAACCCTTCCAATCCAAGCCCACATGTTTGTCTGCCTAGACCATAGAATCCCACCAATGATTTTTGGAACCCTCGAGTCTAAACACTATACACTTCACTATGATATTCTCTAGTGTCTTCAAGAAGTTGAAGATTTTATCGATCCTATCCAGCCAAAACTCCGCGTCATGAGGTCAATTGTCCCTTTTAAGGATGGTGGATTCTCATTCAAGAACTCTCGCGATCGATATCTTTCTCCTCCAACTCCTTGTTGTACTTCAACCACTGAATTTTGAACTTGTGGAACATCTTGATCAATAGCACAGACTACCCGTATGATCGTATTGATGAGATTATGATCCATAACTGGATTCCATTGAGAAGCATCCACTGCACTTTCCTGAGGAACCTGTGGAAGATATATGAGAGGCATAGTTTTTCACACCGAAACATAAGAATGATTAGACATAGAAAAAATATAAGTTCAAACTAGAAAACCCATAAGAAAAAACTGATATTTTTTAAATCAAAAACCAACACTAGATACACATATCCCAACATCCCATGGTAACTTGAGTATCGTTATGAAAAGAGCTAGCCAGGAACTCATCACATCATACCTCTCAAGTCCCAAAAAACCTATCTCCAATATAACTGGCATCCCAAGAAAAGATTCTTGAGAACATACCTCCTTTGATACCAAACTGTAATGAACATACCTGGGTTCTCCTCAAAATCAGCTCCCAACCCGATTCGTCACATACCCGAAGAGCATTCCTGATCCCCTTGGGCTGGCGGAAAGCACCCATTCATCGAACGATAAAACTGAGGGAACGATTTCAACCAACATGAACAACAAAATGACATAAATATATAGATAAAGAAATGAACAGTGGAAAACTAACACATATATATCGAAATTGTAAGGAAAACAATAGAAATAGAACAATGGAAACAGTAGCTAAAAACTTCAAAAGACAAGTCTGACTATAAGGGACTCAAAACAAAACAGCCACTCAAATGATGGAATGGAACAACTCCAACAATCTCACCACTAGATACCCATCCCATCCGACATGAATCTCACTGCCTCACTACAGCTCCTTGCCTTTATTTTCACTGGAAGACAAAAAAAGTTGTACGCACCATCAAAGTAGTATGCAAGGCATGAGTTAATAGGATCAGTAATATTTCACCTAGGTGTTTTATATAAATCCTCTGTATAAAAATTAATGTATACTTATTTAAAATTTAACACATGGAATGATAAATAGTAAATAAGTTTTATAGAAAACATGGTAAACATTCCCCTTTCCACAGTTCTAAACAAAGTCACGAATATCAATTTCAAAGAACATTTTTCATATCTGTTTCCAAAAGAATAAACATGTATATCAAGGATAAATCAGAAATCCAAGAAATACAAAATAGAAGCACATGTATCACATCAACAAGGAATACTAAATGTCTAGGCATTAGACTACTCATACCATAAGAATCAAGTGCACAAAAATGATCATAGAAAAACAGGTCTAGGAAGCAGAGGAAAACCCCAAGAGTAATCCCCCACAAAAATTCAATATTAGTCTCCTAGAACAATTGGACTAGGAAATAGAGGAAATCACCAATAAAAACCTCCTTGATAATCACAAAACAATGGATAGTGGCCTCAAGCTAAACCTTCTACAAGTACCCAAGGTAACCCATGTTCTCTTTTTCACAACCCCATTTAACTGCCATGAAAACCATTCAAAACCATTTATAATACATTTATAAAAAGCTATGGAAACCCCATTTTTCATTCAAAACCCTTTTCAACAAACAAAGCAATCATGCCAATTTTATTAATCAATTTATAAAGTAATTTGAAATGCAAAACAATTAGGTTCATTATCATAGGCTAGATATGGAACCACCTACCTCAAAGTTCGAATCACACACACCCACAAAAGAATCCAAAAGCAAAGAAACCCAAAAACACCATCAACAAAGGCCCTAGAATCAAACCTCCACCTCAAATGATTGATTAAAAATAGAAGACAAGGGATTGGAAAATATAATTCATCCCACGTACCACAATAATGAACGTACACTTCACCACAACTAGACAAGGAACAACCTTCGAGACAAGATCTCACAATAGATCTAGATAAGGACAATAAGAAATGCCCAAATTGGATCAGCAGATCAGATAATGCAATGCTAGGGAACTATCGCGATCAATCGTAAGGAATAATCCGAGAGAAAACTTACTCGTATAGATGCACCATAGAAGAAATGATGAACCAAAGCTGATTAGATAGATTCGGAAGGTGAAAAACCTCTGAAAATCACCTAGGAGAATCCTAGGGTTGAGAGAAAGAAAGTCTGGGAAGAAACTACCTAGTGAAACTGCCAAACGCATGACATTAAGCTAGGCACAGGCCAAGTCAGGATGTGTACCTTAGGTACATGGTGTGTAGTCCACACTGGATAAGTTATGTCGAAAAACCAATCGCCTCAGGTCAAAAATCCTCTATTTTACTCCTATAAAACCTGTACCTTAGGTACACGACATATAACAGCTCATGACATGATCTCCTTATTCACAACATGATCTCCCAGTCCATGACATGCAACTAGTACCAAGTACATGACGTGTATTTCAGGTACATGATGTGTACATGTTCTGTAGTCTGTAGTTAACCCAGAAAAAATCACATAAAATAATTTTATAACCAGAAAGGAACATCGAAAAAGGGAAGACATACCCAATCAAAGTAATGGGATGTTACACACATCATCTTTGTCCTCTCAGTATGATGTATATAGACCAAAGGACATTAATTTAAGATTACTGCCATAATATCTCTTGGTTATCATTATAGCCTGGGATCTTCTATAACCCTTTTATATGACACATAATCTATGGATATTAACATAAACATAGTGGATTAATAAGTATCAACACTATCATGGTAATATAAACACACACACACACATATAACTATATACAAGTAGTGGTAATCAAAGTACATCACAAGTTGGGTTTAGGGAACCCAATCTGAACACTCCCACTTTCACTAGAGACAACGGCTAACAAGTCTCAATATGCTAGCTCTCACATGAGAATCATTCTTCTACTAAGATATGTATTTAGTCAGGAGTTCTACCATGCTATCCTCTATGGGTACTCTACTAACTATGACTTCGCCTCTCTAAGTAAAATACCTTAAGAGATGAAACGTCCAAATTATATACTTTTTCATATGGTGTGAACTGGGCTCCTTAGAAATCACCATTGCAGTATTATCATAATAAACTAGTAGTGGGTTTGCACTGGTGGTGAAAACACCAATTCATGAGACAAAGTTATGTATCTATAATATCTCTTTAGCTGCATTGAAAGCTGTTATAAACTTGGATTCTGCTATAGAATCAGGGACTATAGGTTGCTTAGAGCTTCTCCAACTCACTGCACCACCGTTCAGGAGAAATATGTTTCCTAACTATGATTTCATATCATCATGATCTATCATGAAACTAGAATCACTATATCATCTCACTACTAGTACCTCATCTCCTCCATATACCAGGAACACATCCTTTGTACACCTTAAGTACTTCAGAATAGTTTTAATAGTTTCATAGTACATCTCTCATGGATTATCTAGATATCATTCCACCATGATTAAATAAAATTCAACATCGATCCTAGTACATATAATGACATACATGACAGAACCCACTGCTAGGGAATAAATTATCCTACTCATTATTTCAATCTTATCATGTGTTTGTGGACACATTTTATTTGGAGAGATTGAAATCACATGACATGGGAAACAACCTTATCTTGGATTTATTCCTTATTATACCTTTTTAGTAACTAATAAATATATTTAGTTTGACTTAGCCCAGGAATCTTCTAAGAGCTATCTTGATATATCATAATCCCTAGAATATAGGCTACCTCACCCAAGTCTTTCATGCAGAAGCATTCATTTAACCAAATCTTCTGTGGTAGTAATACTTTCACTTCATTTCCCATAAATAATATTTCATAAACATATAATACTAGGAAAATTATGGAATTCCCATTATCATTATTATAGACATGAGGTTCACTTCTGTTTTTAATGAAACTAAATTCACTTATGGCCTCATAAAAATGAATATTCCATAATCATGATGTCTTCTTTAACCCATAAAATGGTCACTATAGATTTTATGACATATTTTCATTATTTAACCTAAAACCCCCTCAGGGATGTGTCATATATACATATTCAACCAAATTAACATTTAGAAAATCAGTTTTTACATCCATTTTTCAAATATCATAATAATGGAAGGATACTATTGCAAGTAATATTCTAATGGAATTATTCATTACTACTGGTGAGAAGGTTTCATCATAGTCTATACCTTGAAGTTTTATGAAACCCTTCACTTCTAGTCTAGACATATTGGTGTTAACCTTGCCATCCAAGTCCATATTTTTCTTCAATACCCATTTTCAGCCAATGTGTTTTATATTAGTTAGAGGGTATACCAAAATCCAAACATTCTTTTGGAACATGGACTCCATCTCATAATGAATGTAATATTACCATTTAGCATCATATTTTCATTATAATAATTCCTTATAGGTTAGAGGTTCATCGTCCTCAAGGTGTAATGTGTCACCTGACTCGGTGACATGAAAATCATAATGATCTATATCTCTAACCTCTCGAGTGGACCTATATAGTACTTGTGTCTCAGGAACATCTTCATATCCAATGGTCTATTGTGGAGATTTTTCTCATACCAACTATTGTGTATGCAGGGCATTAACATCATCAAAGTCAGTATTAATCCCACTAATTCCATTGGAAATGTGTTCCCTTTCTAAAAATGTGTCTTTTATGTCCACAATAACTTTTATATCTAAAGGTTTATATAGGTAGTATGAATTGGTTTCATTAGGATAACCCATAAAGATACACTTCATGCTTCATGGGATAATTTATAACTAGATATTATCTTAAAAAAATACTCGCATCCCCATACATGTAAATGTGACGGAATGGGTTTCTTTCCACACAAAAACTCATATGGAATCCCATCTCTTTAGTTGTTACTCAATTAAGGGTGTATGCCACTGTTTATAAGGTGTATCCCCAAAAGGATAAAGTAAGATTTATCAGACTCATCATTAATATGACCATGTCTATAAAGGTCTTATTCATCCTTTCAGTACCACCATTTCCCTTTGGTGTATAAGTGGAGTGATTTGGGAAACTATCCCACACTCATTCATGTGATCAATGAATCCTTGATTAAAATACTCTCCACCTCAATCTTATTGGAGTGCCTTAATCTTCTTACCATGATGGTTTTCTAATTTATAATAAAAATACTAAAAAAATATTAAAGTAATCAGACTTATACCGCATTAAGTATATATAGGCATACCTACTATAGCCATCGGTAAAAGTAATGAAATACAAAAAGCCACACCTTTCCTCTATTGGAAATGGACCAAATACATCAGTATGAATTAATTCTCGTAATTCCATGGCTCTTTCTCCCTTCATAGAGAAGGGTGATTTGATCATTTTCCCTTGTAATAAAGAATGTAATATATCCAAGGGTTTTAACTGAACTGAATATAAATACCAATCATGATGTAATTTATGTAAATTAATTTCATTTACATGAAAAATTATGATGTTCCATATGTTGGTGTTATAAGAGTTACATTCACTAGGTTTTTTATTGACTGTCATTAACAGGTTTTCAAGTTCAAGTATATATATGCCATTGTTATGATGTGCCAAACCATAACACTTTTTATCCTTTAAAAGATAATAAATTTATTTCCAAACTTGGAATAAAATCCCATTGTGTCCAAACATGACACTGAGATTATGTTATTGGTTATAGTGGGTATATAATAAAAAATTTTAAATAAAAGAACCAAACTACTAGGCAAAGTAAGGTGATAATATCACACTGCCAAAGCTACTAGACACACACCATTTGTAGCTCAGTTATCAACTTTTCCTTTTTCAATCATATGGAATCTTCTTGTTTCCTGTATATGAATACAAATGAGTGAGGCACATTTCGTATCTAATACCCAACTTGTGGATAATGAAATATTTCACTCAATGAAAAAAATATCCAAAGTAGATGCATCACCTTTCTTCTTATTCTAATATCTATTTTCTTCTAGTGTAATTTCTTTCCACATGGAAAGCAGACAATCTCCTGCTCATTACCCTGCCTCTATATCATTGGGTTATTGTAAGGTCGGTGGATAGGTGTCTTCGGCCAAGAATTCACCTTAAAAACCTTATTCTTTCCCTTACTTATCTTGTTTACCATAAGGACTGAGGAATTTTCATTTTTCAAATTCTTATCATCTTGGAAAAATAAAGCCAAAAGATCTGGTAGTGACTTTGTCAGGTTATTCATGTTATAATTAATAATAAATGTTAAGAAGCTTGATAGTAAAGAGGAAATAATGAGATATGTTTCTAGTTCTTAGTTCAATTTGAATCCAATAGCTTCAAGCTTCTTTATATACCCGATCATCGTGAGTACATGATGTCCTGCTTGATTCCCTTATGCTAGCCTGCACCTATACAGTGAAATATAAATCTCATACATTTCTGACTAGCTATCTCCAATTATAATTATTGGTGATGAGTTAGCATCTTTTAGGAATCTCCATCCTCATGAATTTTCTACAATTGACTAGACATATATGAAAACATGATACAATGAACATCTAGTGCATCCTCTATATGATTTTTCCATTTTTATTTATCCTCCTTTCTTTCTCCCTAATAAGGCTTAATGGGAAGTGAGGATGCCACCACATAAAGCTTCCTTTCTTGGAATAGTATTATCCACAAGCACCCGTACCACTCCTGGAAGTTATGGTTTGTTAGGATATTTTATTTATCCAGTATTGATCGTAGTGATAATGTATTGGTGGTGTTGGTGATTTCCATTTTAGATCTACAACAAAAAAATAGCAGTTAATACTTTATCTTGATTTTCTTTTAAACATTTATTATTAATTAATTATTATATCATTTAAATGCCCCCACTATATTTTAGATCCATAATAACCCTATCTATTGGATTTAGAATACTCTATTGCTTTATTATTCTAGTGGTAAGGATACTTGAAACTAGTCCTCTTATTCTACAAGATTTGGCTACACCACAACATGGATAGTTTCTAGGTACGAACCAAGATAGAAAACTGTATTAACTTGCGGTTACTCAGACTATTGTTTTAAGTCCTAGATTATCGGAATCGTAACTTGATTCCCTCAACTCCTTGCCTCTAAAGTGATTGAGAGATAGCTTTGGATACTTCTTTTCCACCACATTTAGTCAATTCAACCCATTTCTCATATAAGAACTCTATGATAGTTGGAGACACCCTCAATTTTGGGTTAAGAGCATCCCAAACACCTTTTTTGTTAAATATTTGATAAATGGAACGCTTTACAACTTGATATATCTTTTAATGATTTTTATTATTTCTTGATGAATGTAATCCATTTCTATTAAAAATATTCAATCTAGGTTGTCGCACTCAGAAATGAACATGCATTAATAGAAAAAAAAACCTACACCGCATCTTTATGCATTTTATCTTATTTATTATTTTCTGTGATCACATAATAATCATGGACTTGCATAAAATAAAAAATGATACATGATGGAAATTAATCAACCAGATTGGTCTTGAGCATCTCATTGTAATTTATCCATTTTAAAATGATGGATCAATCTTGACCTAGGGGCTTCATACCAGAGTTGAGTCCTGACCCATTGTGATTCTCTCCCCCGATCTAATGTATTTTCTTCTCATCTGGAGTACCGCCTCATCTTGGAGGATTCTATGTCTTATAGAATCATCATCCATGTATAATTATACTCACATGAAATTAAAGGGGTCTATGGGTGCAATGTACAAGAAACACATTTGACAAGCATGCCCTTACATATATTGAATGAAAATAATATGATGCATAGATCTCCAATTAATTACCTAAATAATACAATCACCGCTCACATGTAATAAATATTTAACTAAAATATAAAAACATACATGAGTCGGTCACTAGCTCAAGACTAGTTGGTTGTTTAAAATAACACGTGATAAAAATTAAATTGAAACAAATTTTAAAGTACAAGGAAAAGTAAATAAATTTAATGAATTAAAATAAATTAAAATAATTTTTTTGTCTTTCGTCCTGGTTTTTTAATTTAATTTTAATTTAAAAAATTAAATTAAACTGATTAATTTAGTTTAATAATAAAATTAAATTAATCTATTGGAATATTAAAATATAAATTTCAAATCAAAAATTAATTTTAACTAATCTAATTTAAAACCGAAATTAAATTAATTAAATTAATTAAATTAAATAATCTTGATTATTAATTCAACCTGGTCCCCAACAACCCCAACTTGGCCCTTTGTAGACTTGGTCGTTGACCCAAAGATCATGATCGGGACTGAAAGATCCCATTCAGGGGAAATTTCAGCAAAGAAGTCCTACCCAAACTCATTACTAGTCATGAAGACTTTCCCCAGCCCATGGAGAGGCAGATCATGTCTGAGGTTGGATTACGGTGTGAGTAGCTGGGGTGGTTCTACGAAGTAGAACTCCACAAGAGGTGGAGGGAGGAATTGTCTGGTCAGGCCTACAGTGGCGACATCCAAATATGCGGAAGCACTACTAAAAAATGGGCAAGGGAAGTGCTACCCTTTTATCAGTGCTAAAAAAAGCGCTGATAAAGGTCCCCCTTTATCAGCGCTTCTTTTAGTAGCATTGATAAAGGGAAGATTTATCAGCGCTTTTTCCTACCGGTGATAAATTTTATGTTTCAAAAAAAATCGTGAAAAACAAATTATTGTTATATAAGTACATTTTTATTGATATAAATATAATATATATTTTTTAAATATGTTTTAGATAAGTATAAATAGACTATTACATTTAATATATAATAAATTTAGTAAAAATGGATTTAAAATATTTAAAACAATATTATTAATTAATAATTTTCTAATTATTATTGATTAAAAATCATTTAATAACAATTTGAAGACACAAAAAATCAAAAAAATTTATAAAAGATCTAAAATAAGGTGAAAATGTAACTCAAACTTCAAACGACCATAACTTTTGATCCGGGTGTCCGTTTGTGCTCTACAACATATCAAATCGAAGCCTGCAAAAAGATCTATGCGCTAGTGACCCAAGAAAAGCTTCTATCAAATTTTGAGAGGCCAAAAAAAGCCCAGAAGGCCTCCAAAACTGAGTTTTTAGTCGGGATACCCCGATTTGTTAACAATCAAACAAGTATAACTTCTGATATGGATGTCCGTTAGGCCTGTACCACATATCAAATCGAATATTGTTTCATTTTATTCGATTTGACTAGTTGTGGAGTTGAAACGGGCTTTTGGATTATAATTTATGGTCATTTTAACATTCTATGGATTTTCAAATACTCATATATATGTATTTATTCATTAATATATATTTGTCTGTATGTGTGTGTGTGTGTGTGTGTGCTGTATATATGTATATATGTATTTATTTATTTATTTATAAACACACATAAAAAACATATTTCATAAACGTATTTAAAACTAATCTTATAAGTATATATTAATATACAAATAAATATACTGATAAAAAATTATAACTAAAAATATATATATAAATAAATATAAATATATATTAATATACGAATGAATATACATATACTAATATATGAATAAATATATTTATATTAATATGAATCTATATCAATATACAAATAAATATAATTTTATATATATATATATAAATAGATATATCATTAAATAGAAAAAAATGAAATGGATTAGTGGTAAAGGTGTAGCCACGAAAGGGAGGAGGTCACGGGTTCGAGTTCGGGTGGAAGAAAAGGGGTGCGCACGTGTGAGTATGCGCGGGAAGGGCAGCGCGTGGGAGAGTTCAAGGGGGTTCCTCCTAGTGCCGATAGGGGGGGGGGGGGTTAAGCGCTGTTAAAAGATTATCCCCGCATTATATAATTCTTTTTTATTTTATTTTTTATTTTTATTTTACTTTTATCAGCGCTAAAAAAAGCACTGATAAAGGGGTATTTTATCAGTGCTTTTTTTAGCGCTGATAAAAGGGGACTTTATCAGTGCTTTTAAAAGCACTGATAAAAGGGACCCCCCATATCCTCGCCTTGATTAACAATGCTTCTTTTAGCGCTGTTAATTGACTTTTCTAGCGCTGATAAAGGCCATATTTGTAGTAGTGGAGGCAGAATGCAGTTCAGCTACTCGAATGATAGGTGAGGGAGAGGGAGGTTGTGTGCAGCTGGGATCTCACTAGAGGAGGGAAGAAGCTCGTCTGGTGAGGGAAATAAAGTGAGGGGTCACCACATTTGGACTCACAGGAGAATAAAGAGTGAACACGAGGGGGAGCTGCATACCAGGGCGATTAGGAGGAGACCCCAGTGGGACTCGAACATTTTTTTGTGTTTGCCTCATTATACACGAGTCACGCCGCTAGGAACTGAGAATGGAAAATAAACCATCAGATAAAGATTCCCTCTCTATTATGTTTCAATGAAAAGATAGCAATGGAAAACAAAAAGAGACTAAATTGATTTTGTTGAATAAAACCAAAAAACTAAAATAATATTAACATAATTTTATTTTTAATTTGTTACAATTCAAAAAACTATGTGGAATAAATTTTCATCACATTTTTATTGTTCTGATGAAAAAAAAACTGATTAGAACCTGAATGATCAAATAAGTTCACTGAATTCCATAAAACAAGATAAAAATTCATATATTTTAATATCTGAATTTTAAATACTCATCCATTTGGATATTTTTTTGGATGACCATTAACTTGGGCATCCTAAATTAGATTAAAGCATGTTCAGATTCATTGGGAATATTTTAATACCCTCTATATGATATTTAAAGAAAAATATTTTTTCTTATCTTAGAAAATCCACACGGTCCCTACGATACCACTTAAAGTTAAAGAGGAACACAACAAAAGCTAGTGGGTTGGGGATTTAAAAATTTTCCATCATCGGAGTGGTGAAACTTTGTTGTCTCTAATGATCCATCCCCGATATGGTTCATAGATCCTACATAGTTTAATCTGAGAACAATAAATAAAACAAATGAATACATCGTTTTGATTTAATGTGCGAAAATCTATCACATGTTTTCAGCATCCATATATTGAAGGATCTGACACCAAATCCTTCTAGATTGTTTACACAAGATTCTTGAATCTACATGTGCACCGTTCATCAGATTCTGGGTGCTATCATGGAGCTCTGAAGATCACTTCGACACCACATCGATCACTATAATCCTTTGCCTTCGATCGGTGAAGGCAGACTTGGATCACTTTCTCAGATTGAACAATTCTCATTCAAGAAATCAGGAAGATAGGAAAGCTCTCAATTCTAATTGAGTAAATTTTTATGATCGAATAAGCTTCTCTCCACTTATATTGTGAAAGAAAAAAACCCAATTAGGGTACCTCAGACCCCGTGTATTAAACATCTACTAAATAAGTGATATAAATAGCTAATTATGAAAACATAACTACGCCAAAAATATTATTTATATTTTATCACATACCTATTATATAAATTAAATATATTACATGGTAATCTTGAGTCATTAACTCAACTTGTAACTCATGATAATGATAAACAAACCTGTAAGATTAAAACAATATTCTTTCATATAATATTAGTCCTTATATTTACATAAACACTTTTAAATACTTATAATAAATAAGTTCAGACCCTTCAATAATTAATTTAATAATAAAGAATTTATTTATTAATTAGTGATTGATAAAACATAGAGAACACTCAGACCCTATGGTGGAACCACAATGCGTGATATTACTATTCATCCAAATACAGTATACTATCGAATGTGCAATTGTGTGTGTCCCTCTGATCCCTTGTCTCAATTGAAGTGAATAATATTCATATACCAAGAGCAGAGTCTAATAAACTATCAATTACCCTAAAAATAAAAGTAAAAGTTATAGAAATTACAACCAACCTATGAACACACACTGTGTAATATAATATCATTATCATACGATAACCTATAAAGTTGGAGGAACACTTATCTCATCACCCTTTATTGCTTTATTAATTTTTGATATAACTGGATGAAAATAAATTTTACTACCATGGGAATGGATTTATGAAGGTAATACCATTATATCTCTTCCTCAACTTAGAAGCGACAAATCCTATCTTAACCATTCAACCAATTTCAAATCACTAATGACACACCCAATATAAACTACCTCTCCATGAATTCATTTTCATGGTTTTCTCCTTCCATCAAATTACACGATCAAATGGAACACATTGATAATTATATAAAGTTAGGAGACCAATGCACATGTCTATAGATATTGAAGTGCCTAGTGGAACATGCAGTTACATTGGGGGGGGGTGAATCAGTGTAAACAAGTTTTTACCAAATTTATTTTCTATTATCTTACCCCTTTTTAATTCGAACCTATTCACGTTTTAGAGTGAATGAATATTTAATTTTTACAAACACAATTTTACCATATGAAGGATATAAAGTAAATGATGCACAACACACCATTTTTTACAAGGTTCTCCCTCGATGTGGTGACTAGATCCTTGCGGTGTTCAGGATGATCTGAGATATAGATTATCCACTATGAATAAATCTCCAATTACAATTTGGTTTTTCAAGTATCACCCTGAAAAAATTATGGGTAGGTATAAAGCTTTTCCAAAATTATATTTGAATCCTAACAATGTTCTTTATATAGTTATCCCACAAGTGTTTCACAAATACAATACTAAAAAAATGAGAATGATCACAAGAACATCAACCTGAAACTGCAACACAAAAATAATATTACTCTTTGAGCCCTTGAGAATAATATGATTCTCCACTTGGTCACTTCAAATTAAATGATTCAACTACCACTAAATGTAATTAATGAAATTTCATGTAAGTAATCTCAGTATACTCTCCCGAATTGTTGAAGATAACACATCTAATTAAACTCATTGTAGTATTATAATGAACAATTATATATTTCTTAATATATTCAAGTTGACTTTTTCATCACTTCACTGAACAGTATTGCATCAATTCAAACAAATATTGCTGACAATATTTTCAAACATAACACACATGATCATTATTTGTTTCTCAGGAATATAGTTCTCATCACCACATAAAACATAACACAAGTCAACACCTTCATAAAAATGTGTCATAAAATGAGAACACTTCAACCTTTACATATAGTATAACACAAATTATAGTTGGTCACTATTTCTATAAGTATATTCTATCATGAATAGTAATTTGTTTAATATCACTTCACATAATATTTCACCTTCTAGTATATGAAATCTATAAGCAATGGTCTGTCATATTTTCTCACTATTCATTCATGCAAATCATTACTTTTACTAAAATTATTTCATACATGAAAATCTTAGTCAACTTGATGTATGCATACTGCATGTATTGAATTACCAGTATGTATGATGTTTACTTGAAAAAATATTCACAAAAATATACAAACACTTTCCACTTATTCTTCACAGAATAAATAGTATCAAAGATGAGTATGAGGAATTCTCAAATCACGTGATACTACTCTTTCCCAAATCATACATGTGGTCAAATCTGCTGCCTTCTTTGTGTAAATGAATAACATCACATGTACAATGGAATCTTCATATAGGCACAAATACACTATGCTTCTGTTTTAAACTTGTTACTCCTTTGAGGGAAGCAGTGCAACATTCAAAATGTTCATTTCACATCACTTAAATCACAATGAGTTAGAGTATCTCAAACCAAAATCCACAACTCCTTTACATGAAGATCTTTATACAAATCACTTAAACTTCACAAAACACTTCTCATAAAATTCAATGTTCTTCACAGGATTATTGATTATTTATAATAATGATTTGTAATATTATTAAATCACGAGTTTAATATGAAGATCCTCTATATTATTCAAGTAATAATAATACTTAACGAAACATAGTGTATTTTTTCACTGATTTGTCGTTTGTTAAAATGTTTGTGTAAACCAGATGATCTTCACGTACGAATACTACACCTCTCAAATGGTTTTACATAACCATGTTATTCATGAAAAAAACAACTATGCAAATTACATGTCATCTTCTTGCAGCCTTGTTTGCATAAGCACAAGCTTCACAGATCCTTCTCCTTACGAAACACTTATTTTGTGATCCTCTGTTTCTACCTCAAGCTCACTTAGACACTCTTGGATGTTGGAAATAAAAAACCAATCAAGTGATATCTTCCACCGGTATTTATAGAGAACTACAAAATGTCTCAAAACCTTTTGGAATCACCAAGACCCATTTGTTTTTTGCTTAAGAGTTTCCAATGATCAAGTAACATACCGCAAACCATCACCGTAATCAAATAATCTATTTTCTTCCATTTTTGTTTTTTATTTACACTGAATTTCAGTGGTTTGATATTTCATTTATGATGAAAATGATGTTTGATGTCATTTCGGTCATCCTAAGATTGCTAGAATGATGAAATGATTCTCAGAGGTCTTAACTCAATCATCAGACGACGTGGCTACAAGGAGATCATATGAGGAGAAGAACATTTACGTGAGGTTGAGGTTTAAGATGATCTCACTAGTTCAATCGAACACCCAGTATGTTGTAGATATTGGTTTGATTTTGCATTGACATTGCTTCAAGGAGATCTTATTCAATTAATAGAAATATTCGATAGCCCGAGGTAGAAGACAACCTCGTCTTATAGATTAGACGATTGGGAGAAACACATTTGAGGGCTGAGAAGATCGTGTTGGAGCTTGTGCTTCTCCAGCTGCCATGGTAGTTGGTTAGTGCACCAACCATATCCACCATGGTGGAATTCAATGGTAGGTGGATACCCATTGTGGAAGTCCAATGGTTGGTGGAGGGATTTGTGGGGGAGTTGTGTCAAACTTCACACCCCCACCATGGCTATAAAATGGGGGCCTGGGGAGCCTTCCAGTACATAAAATCTAAGCCAAGAGAGCTCTTCCTTTCAAGAGAGCCTTCAGAGCTCCATGTGAAAGAGGTATAGAGAGAAGTTTTTGTAATATTTGTTCTTTGTGAAATAAAGACCATTTTTCTTCCATTTTCTTTCTCTATTATCTCTCTTTGTGGTCAACGAATCACAACAAGTGGTATCAGAGGAGGTTTCGGTGAAACGGTGGCAGACAGTAGAAATTTTCCAGTGACTGGAAGATTCAAGTTTCTTGGAATCATGTTTTGAAGGAAGATTCTGAAATCTTGTCTCGAGACGATACCAATGGATACAACATCGAAAATGGAGCTAAAACGAGCTTCCTAGGACTGGTCAAAGTTTTGTCAAACTTTGGCTACTACAGTTCCCCCTTGCCAGAGAAGAAGGTACTATTCTAGCACCAACGACTTTTCCAGCAAGTTTCTGACAGCTTCTTCAGCGTGTCATGTCATCGTTACGTCATTGACACGTCATCACCATGTCATTAGACGATCTTGGATGTTGATACTATTTTGATCATATCTTGATCAATTGGTATCCAATTTTGATGATTTAGGAGTCAATTTCATCATTTTGACCATTCTATATGCAACAGTGAGATCAATGATTCAATTTTACGAACCAAATTTTGAAGAATTAAAATTCAATGGAGGGATCATCCATGGGAGGGATGATCATGTTGACTTCTTTGAAGTACTCCATTTTGAAGTCTTAAATAGAAGATATCCTCAATTCTAAGGATCTATTTGACCCCATTGAGAATGAGGGAGTCAACCCCGATGCCACCAAGGAAGCGGAATGTAAAAATTTGAATAAGGAAACGATCAGTAAAATTTTCCAATGGATCGATCACAGCATTTACCACTATGTTGCTCAAGAGAATAGTGCATAAAAACATTGGATAAAGTTAGAAAATATGTACCAGTCAAAGTCTGCTCAAAAAAATATCCTCTTGTTGAAGCGGTTGATGAATATTCGACTACAGAGTGGAAGCTCTATAGTTGAACACACCGGTGAGTTCCAAAGCATGGTCAACCAGTTGGTCGCTGCCAGTAAGAAACTAAATCATGAAGATTAGGAGAACCAATTACTCTACACATTTCCCGATAGCTGGGATACGGTTGTCATCTCACTCATCAACTCTGTGCCTGGAGGAAAACTTACCATGGTGATGGTAAAAGATTCATTGTTCAATGAGGAAGCCCGAATGAAGGATGCACGTTACAACCAGACACAAGCACTCGTTCTGGAGAAGCGAGGGAGACAACAAGGAGGAGGTCGTGGGGCAGGAACCAGAGGCTGAAGTAGGAACAGAGGAAGGTCCACAGATGGAAGGAGGCCAACATATAAATGCTACCATTGTGACATGGATGGACATATAAAGAATAATTGCTGGAAGATGCTACAAGAAAAGGGTCAAAGTAGCAACCAGCAATGAAGAAATGAAGACGTGCATGTGAGAGTCAATGGAGAAGTTGTGATTTGTTCCAAAGATGAATAAGATACATGATTTCATACATCAGTCCAACACACAAAATGGGTGGTCGATATTGTAGCATCATACCATGTCACTCCACATCATAAGTATTTCATGACTTTTCAAACTGGTGACATTGGTGTAGTCAAGGTGGGGAATACTAGTTCGGTGGAGATTGTTGGTATGGGTGATATCTAAGTCAAGATGAAATTTGGATACACAATCACCCTGAAGGATGTTCAGCATGTTCCAACACTTCGACTCAACCTGTTATCAGGTATAGCCTTTGATCGACAAGGCTGAGACAACATATTCAGCAATGGAGCATGGAAGATGACGAAATGAGACATTGTCATTGCTCGATGACACATATGCAGTACATTGTACAAAACTCATACGAAGACATGTGAAGAAAACCTCAACATGGTAGAAGGAGAAACATCTTCGAATATGTGGCATAGGAGACTCGACCACATGAGTGAAAACGGGTTATCTACCCTAATAAAGAAGAAGTACATCAGTATTGACAAGGATGCATCACTTGATCCTTTTAAATAATTATTGTACGGAAAGAGGCATAGAGACTCATTTAATACTGCTTCATCATGGAGATCAGAGTTGCTAGATCTGGAGTACTTTGATGTATGCTGACCCATGGAGGTGGATTCACTCCGAGGTAACAAATATTTCATATCCTTTATTGATGATGCATCTCGAAGGGTGTGGGTGTTATTATTGAGGATGAAGGACCAAGTACTAGACTACTTCAAGATCTTCCATGCTAGGGTGGAGCGTGAAACTATAAGGAAGTTTTAATGTCTCTATTTAGACAATGGAGGAGACTACACAACCCGAGAATTTGATTCCTACTGCAGGAGTGAGGGAATCCGACATGAGAGGATAGTCCCACGCACCCCACAACACAACATAGTTTCATAAAGGATGAACAAAACCATCATGGAGAAGGATAGAATCATGATGAGTTTGGCTAAGCTCCCTAAGTCATTCTAGGGAGAATCTTTTCAGGTTACATGCTACCTCATCAACAAATCACCATAGATCCCGCTGAATTTTGAGATTCCACAGAATAGATGGTCTGGTAAACATCCCTCTTACTCTCATTTACAAGTATTTGGATGTTTGGAATTTTCACATGTATCCAAGGAGCTCAGGAAGAAGCTAGACAAGAGATCCACTCCATGAATCTTCATCGGCTATAGAGATGAAGAGTTTGGATACAAGATTTGGGACCCAAAGGAGAGGAAGGTGATCAGAAGCATAGACGTCGTGTTCTATGAGAACCAGATGATCGAAGACATTCAAAATCCTAGAATACCTCTAAGGTAAAGTGTTGAGGACTCAATTAATGATCCAACACCTATACCAGCACCACTTGTCATTGAAGAGGAGGAGGCACAAGAAGACTCATTGGCAGCGGACTAGTAGGTAGTGGAGGAGGATGTTGAGTAAGTGGAGACTCAATCATATCCACAAGAAGTTTCAGAGCCATCATAGGGGCTAGGTTATGTTGTGACTCTTGAACCTAACATTTCACAGGTTTGAAGATCTTCACGAGGAAGGATTCCTTCAACAAAATATTCGAATTCAGAGTACCTGTTGTTGACTGATGAGGGGGATCCTGAAGGATATATAGAATTATATCAACATTATATATCGTTGGATATGAAAAGTGATGGATCAGAAACTACTATGACTTGTGAAGATCCACATGAAGGAGAACCTAGTGGATATGCTGAAAAAGGTTGTTTCTTGAGAGAAGCCAGACAATTAAAAATGCTATAGTGGATTGCAGCTAGAGGGGGAGAATTATTGGACCTTGTTCTTTTCCAACTTCCATGGTAGTTGATTTGTGCACCAACCATAGCCACTATAGAGGACTTCAATGGTAGGTGGATGCCCATTGTAGAAGTACAATGGTTGTTATAGGGATTGGTGGGGTTGTTGTGTCAATCTTGACACCCCCAACATGGATATAAAAGGTATTGGGGAGCCTTCCATTACATAAAATTCAAGCCATGAGAGCTCTTCCTTTCAAGAGATCCTTGAGAGCTCTATGTGAAAGATGTGTAGAGAGAAGTTTTTGTAATCATTGTTCTTTTTAAAATAAAGCCCATTTTTTATCCTTTTTCTTTCTCTATTATCTCTCTTCATGGCCAGCGAATCAAAACAGATTAGTCAGGATGATGAATTGATGAAGAGAAGCTTCATATCTATCTTTGGTTGACATCACTACATGGAGATCTCCATTGATGAACAAGACTCTTGGGCATAGACCGAGGTTGAAGATGAAATTGAATGGAGATTAGATGGCATGACAACATTGATTGGACGACATAGAATCTTCAAAAAAAAGGTCAGTATCTCAGTTGTCATTGCAAAGGAGATTCCAAATCACAGATCTCCTCTGATGTCTTGTTGGATAAGACATCGCGTAGAGCTTATCAAATGGATAAAAAAATAAGATGATAAGATTGCATGATTGGGACAATCAGATAGCTCATTAAATCAATCAATCTAGTCAGACAGTCACAAATCCTTTGACACTATAGAGCCGGAAGGATGGAAATTTTTATTAAGAACCAAATTGTATACTTAGAAGAATTTTAAGAAATATAGTGAAATAAAAACCCTTCTCTAATGAAATTCCAAACCAACATAATATTCAAAACGCCCTTATGAAAAATAAATCATTTTTCATTGATCAGAATCTTAAAATGATGTTAACAATGTGTAAAACTCAAATAACCAATGAAATGTGTTTTTGGAACTTCATATCGGCTCTACAATAGTCACATTTAAAATGTCACTTCATTTAAAGAAAATTTTTCAAATCAAATAATCCTTGACAAATTATTAATAATTCTCAACAAAAATGAAAGAAAGAACCTCAATACTTTCAACAATAAAACATTTAATTTTCATCAACCAAATATATTGACAATAATTAAATGAAAAATATTACTTTAATCAATTTGGGTTCTCTAATATCCCCATTGGGATTTGTTTTCAATACCCATTTTAATTTCAATATCAATGTTTTATTATCCCCCTTACTTGAAAATAAAACAAAAGATATAACTGTGGGAAATAATTTAACTCATATTATTTTTTACAAATTAACTTCTATTATTGACTCCTTCAATCTCCGTATTTCATAAAAGATATTACTTATCATAATTTAATGTTAATCTTCTTTAGAGAAGGGGAGATTAAACTTTCTTAAAGCAATGAATCATTAATTAGTTATATTAATGTTTAAGTGGGATAACCTAGTATAGAAATTAAGAGAAATCAATCTAGACATCAAATTTTTCAACAAATTTTTTAGAATGTGATGAAAACACTGAAACCTTATTGGGGGAGTTTGATTGAAAGACATCCAACAAATATCCTGCATTCATCTTGGAAAAAAAATTAAAAGCATTCAATTTCAAGAATTCACTCCCCCTTTATCAACCTATTTTTCTCTTGTCATCAAATTATCTGTCTCTCCACTTTATGATTCATAATATTAATTCATATTGAGATAAGAGAAGATACCGCTATAATTAAAGGCTTAAATTTCCAAAAATTAAAATAATATGATAAATCCCTTACCAAAACATCAAATATTCATTTTTTACCAACTTATAAATTCATCTCTAGTCATTATCCATCTTCACTCCCCCGACAGGGATGATATTTATCCATATTCATCATCATGATTGATTTTCTTCAAGAATTATCTTCTAGAAAAAATTTAGTAGAAATTGAAATAAAGAACTTCATGATGGATAACCTCCAAGGTGATTTCAAATATTTTCACAACACTCATATCTTCAGGACTCCCCCTGAATATATGGGTAACCATTAATTTCATGCATAAAAGAAACAAAAACAAAATATTCATGTGAATAAGGTGGTTCTTCAATGATTTTTAGTTAGATCAAAATGGATGAGATTTATCTCTCAAAAAAATCCTTTCAATTATACTCTGGATTCATGAAAACTCATCATGCTTTATCCTTATTTGTATATACAAATTTTATCCTTTATAGACAACATGGACTTCTTGATTTCTTCATATTTCATCCCTGATGGAATTTCCTTTTTCTCCTTGGAAAGTAGTGAACTTTCATTCATCTGTTCCTGCCCCATTCTTCTTCCAATGTCAGCTACTTTGGACATATAACTAATCATTATTGTTATACATGTACATAATTCTTCTTCTGTATAGACTCATTATTCATATTTTTATTTTTAACATAAGAAGCCGCAAGTTCTTTTACTTTATTCTTTACCAGTTTTATTTTTTTCTAGGCAACCATGTCATGCATTTATCAACAATATGACATAACTTTATACCCCTTCCACAAAAATCATTAGCAATCATAGATTCATCCTTTTTCGACAGCCTCTCATTAAATTCAAATTTTCCATATTGATTTTCAAGCACCAAATTAATCATTTTATTTGATTCTGAGATTATTTTGTTTTTATGCTTCAGCTTACTTCCACTAGCATTGGTGTTTATGACCTATTAGAAAAGATACTTGATATAAACTTTTCTTCCATAGTAGAATCATATTTTAATTGGTGTGAAATTCATATCACCATTCTTCTTTGGTGTATCTTGCTTCACAATTTTCTTAACATTCTTCCTCTGCTCACACCCAAGGAATATTTTTCTACATTTTTTCTTTGCCTATGTATTTGATGTGGTCTCTTCTCTATATCAGAATATTCAAAGTGCGTGGTTGGTACATTCCATCACTCATCATAACTATGTCCACTTCTATTGTAATAACCAAAAAAGTCCTCAAAACACTCAAATCTATTCATGATAGATGTATTCTTCTTCAATTATGAATTATGCTTCAATTCTACATGATTTCTCTTTACATATGATATGTTCCCCCTTAATGCCAGCCTCTTATAATTATCATGCATAGACATATTTTGCCAATAGTGAATAGCTTGATGCCCAAATTTCCAACAACACCAACAATAGCCAACAAATCTTGATTTATTCTTCTATGCTACAACTTGGTCAGATTTTACATCTTGTTTCTTTTCGACAATATGATTCTTCAACTGAACTCTTTGTGAAAAAAAAGAATTTATACTTGTTTTAATAACCATATTTGATGACGTCATGAATTTTCCATCAGTCTTATTCATCCATGTTTGACAAAAAATCTTGTTAGAACCTGTACTTATAGATGAAACAACATTAATATAAACAAGAACTTTTGGATCAAGGGTTTCCTAATTCAATGAGCTTGCAATATATTTATCTTTAGATAATATCAAAACCTTCTTCCCACTTTAATGAGTCTTGTAAAAAGTATGAATATTTTTGGAAATACTCATGCTAGATTTTCTGATCTCATCATTTGTTGAAGTTTTAGATTGAATATTCTCCAGATTTTTTAACTTGACCTCCAACTCAAGATATTTCATATAAAGATAATTCTTCTAATCTTCAAGTGATTTCACTATATATTCATATTATTTCTGGGAAGTCATTAATTGTGTATCCTTTATATTTTTCAAATTTACATCCATTTCAAGACACATTATGTTGAGGAAATATTTCTCATCCTCAACAACTTCATGTGTTTCTTCCTATTGACTCTTCATTTTATGAACATGATCATTGTGCATTTGACTTACTTCCTGAGGTGAATTGTTAAGCTCATTAATTAACTGTGTCTTAACATCTAGCTGAACTTATTTAATATTCATAGAGGTTTTGTGTATCACTACCACAAAATAGGGCAATGAAATCACTTCCCTTTATTTGCGCTAACCAGAAAACGCTGATAAAGGGGTGGGCCTTTATCAGCGCTAGCTAAAAGCACTGAAAAATGTACACTTTATCAGTGCTAAAACAAACGTTGATAAAGGTGTACCCTTTATAAACGTTTTTTTAGCACTCATAAAGTGTACATTTATCTACTCTATTATTAGCACTGATAAAAGTTTTTATTATTAATTTATATAAAATTATTATATTTATATTCAAAAATATTTTTTATTTGAATACATTAAAAAATGTTTATATTTAATATATATTTTTTAATAATTTAAAAAATATATAAATTTTTAATTGAAAAAAGTATTTCTAAGATTTTAATTATATATATATATATATAATTATATAATTCTAATATTATAATAAATTAAATTAAATAATAAATATATTTATTAGATTTATTATATTTATTAGAGATTTATTAGATTTATCAGATTAATTCATTGTATTTATTATATTTGTTATAATTAATATATTTATTATATTTATTTTATTTATAAATATATAATACTTTTTAATATATATATTCATAATTAAAATTATTTAATATATGTGTGTTTTCCAATGAATTTGGTCAACAAATATATGTGTATATGCTATGTATCATATGCATGAATGTTCATTTGTACATTATATGATGTGGTATACTGATGAATTCACAATGTTACCCATATAAACTATATATGTTCTAAAAAATGTACTTATAAAATTACATTAAATATATTTAAATAATAAATATATTTTATTATATTTTTAATGATATATATAAACACTTTTCAAATACATTTGTAATTATAATTTTATTAATATAAATATATTAAAAATTATATACCAATATTTATAAATATATACTATTTATAGTTATAATTATACATAAATAAATATATATTTATCCAATATATAATTTAAAATAAATATATAAGAATATAAAAAAATTATTAAAATTATACCTTTATCAGTGCTGATAAAGGCATATATTTATCATCCCTAAAAAGGATTGATAAAATAATTATTTAGCAGCGCTATAATTTTAGCGCTGTTAAATATGGGTTTTATCAATGATTTTATTTTAGCACTGATAAAACATACCTTTATCAGTGCTTTTAACTAGTGTTGACAAAGGTTCCAACGATTTTTATAAAATAACCCCAACATGCCCCTCCTCTGTCACACCCGTTCAAGCCTTCGTGGAAGTTAAACCCTGCACCGTGACCCCTCCTTCGTCGCGACCCCTCCTCCTCCTCCTCCTTCTCCTCCGCTGCTACCTTTTCCTCCTCCGCCACCGCGACCATCCTCCTCCTCTGCCACCGCCACTGCCTTCTCCTCCTCCTCCACTGTGATCCCTCTTCCTTCGTGACCCTGCTTCTCCTCCATCGCCGCCGCCGCTGCCTCCTTCTCCTCCTCCTCCGACCGTCAACTCATCCTCCTCCACCGCGACCGCCTCCTCATGTGTTTCAAAAATGGATGATGGATTCTGATCAATCCTGGATGAGCTTAGGATATGGTGGTTGAGCATTATTAAGGGGTCAAATCCACTTTGAGGTTGGTGGTTTTAAACCATTACCAATGTTTTATGTATTGTTTCATGCATTGTGTGATATGTAGTCTTTACACCCTTGTGTAGTTAGTATTAAATCAACTCAAATTGTTTTCCTTGATCATGTGTATTGGGAAAAACATCTAGGGATGTTATAGACCCTCTGAGTATTATGCCTTAATTCCACGACCATAAGGGGTTGTTGGAATAAATTAAATTACGTTGAACATTACATTCAAGAGATATTGGGGGATTCCCTTGTGTTATATTATGATTCCTAGGACCTTGGATAAGTGTCTTTTTCCACCCTAAATATGGGATAATTGTATAATTGAGAGATTCCATTTTGAGTTTTTTGTTAGGATGTTTTTAATTAACCACCTAAGAGTAGGTAAGTTCTTTTAGGCTATATTCTATCCATATATGTGATGTAGAGTGATTCAATGGACAATATGTTCCATGTTTGAAAATTAAATTAATGGTAATTATGTTCTATATAACCAATAGGTATTCCTCCTTGGTAGAAAATAACATAGAGGGAAAAAAATAGGTTCCCTTAGCCGCCCTTGAATAAGAGATGTGTGGATTATGTGAGGTCAGTGTGAGCCTCGACCCAAATGGAACTTAGTGTTTCCTCGTAGAATTTTTGACTTATTTAACTAACTTATGGGGTGAGTGCTCCTCCCCCTTCTGACTGGTAATATCTGAGTGGGTTATAGCCTAGTTTTGGATTTGGATATGGGTTCGGCACGTGTAGATCAACTAATCTTAAACTTTGAGTGAGTCATATGTTAGGAAAACCTGGTTATGGTTTATTTATTATTTTCTAAGATGTTTATTATGCCATTTTATGTTGTTTATATACTATCAGACACTCTTCCCATTGGTAATTCTATTTTTATGTGGTGGAAGTAGTGCCACTTGATTAATATCTTTGTTTGGGTGTGGGATGACCTTTCTAATCACTCCGACATGGCCTATGGATTGAGATGATATGAAATTTTTTGTTGAAGATGCATAAAGAATGGGTTGATATACTTGATGTGATATTGTGATGTGTTGTATGAGTTTCATTTACCACTTACCATATAATAATGTGATCCGAGATGATATACCAATTATGAATTATTCAAATGGTTTGAGATGCACTGCCCAATAATATTGATATCTTAAAAGAATGCATTTGAGTGATGATATACCCATTCAATGGTGAGCCCATGACTAGTGAAATTATACCTTAGTGTTGGGAAATGTTTCCCACTCCTTATCCTCTGTCTCCGCTTCCTTTTCCTCCTCCTCCGCTATGACCGTCCTCCTCCACCGTCGTCGCTGCCTTCTCCTCCTCCTCCTCTGTGATCCCTCTGCCATTGCGACCATTCTTCTCATCCTCCTCCACCGCTGTTTCCATCTCCTCCCCCTCCTCCTCCTCTGGATACCAACTAATCCTCCTCTGCCACAGCCTCCTCCTCCTCCTCCTCCTCCTCCGCCTCCTCCTCCTCTTCCTTGGTGGTTGCCTTGTCCATGTGACCTGCTCCAGCGTTCCCTCCTCATTCAACGACCATCCCAGAAGCCTCCTCTACAACACACGGATCCCCCCGGTGAGTCTCTTATGTAATGAATTTTTACTCTTCTGCATTAGAAAGACAGTTGGTTTGCATAGTTAGGTCTAATGGACCCTATAGTGGTATTGGTTCATGTTATTAATTACTAATAGCCTAGGTTGAAACTGTCTGAATGAGATTATGATCAATCATGTTGTAAGGGTCATGGGTGGAGGTTTCTGTGAGGGAATAATTATGGTAATCACATGGAGAGGGTCTTTATATGTATTGTTAATTGGGGTAGAGTGATAGTGATGCAAACTTTATTAGTAAAGACCATGCCTCTATAGAGATTTGGCTATCCTGAGTTGTGGGCCGTTGTGGTAGTACTGCATAGTGTGATTGGGGAGATGTCGTGGTGGGTAATAGTTATGGAATAACCAGTGGGTAGGTTTTTGTGTGAGATATATCAAGGATTATTTTAAATATTATATCATGTTGAGTACATGGTTTGTATTGATTATCCCACAGAAAATATTTATCATGACTATATGAAATTCTGAAATCTCCCTTTGAACCATTATAGGTAGAGTATATGGAAAGGGGTTGATTATGATGTTAGTGAAAATTATAATGTGAATTCCTTATGACCCTAAGGGTAGAAAAATCCACACATGGGGTTGTGTAGGTTGGTAACTAAATATGAATAAAGAGATTTCTTGTTGATATATTGTTACCTATAGGTCTTGGGATCATCATGATATATTTTTTAAATATAGGATATTTTAATGATGGATACGTTTAGTGAGCCTGCTTAGGATGGGTCATGTATGAGCTTCTTATGTAATAGCCTCTTGCTCGATGCTAGGTATCAATCATTGGCTAGCTAAGATCTAGGATGAGTCTTATATTCCATGTTTATTCATTATATCTTAATCGTTATTATATATCTATGATGAGGATGATGCCTAGAGACCTTGAGATTGCAATGTAGAGATACTCTACCAAGGTGAACATTATTTCAAATTTTTTAAAGTTTATGTTTGGCTATACATCATGAGGTATTTTCAATTTTCCACAAGACATAAATTATTTTAGTGGTTCATATTTTGTTGAAGGTTAGCTATGTTATACCCTCCCTAGGATATGATTTATGTATGTTCATTTAGCCAAGGGATCTTTCTTACATTGGTAGTCCTTCTCAGGAAGTAAGTTGGCTCTTTTATGAACTTCTCACGATCCAACTCTAGTATATATTATTAGCCATGCAGAATACCTTGTATTAGTGATTTATATTGTGTTATAGGTTAGATTGGTTATTCCTCTTTAGGTCCTCCTTTATGTATGTGAGTTTATCAATGGGACCCACCTTATGTTAATGGTTTGTATCATGTGGGAGGTTGGCTATTTTATGCCCCCCATACTATTTTTTGGGGGGGTAGATGTTATTCCATGAGGCGTATAGTCACATCACAATTCATGATCAAGATTTAATGGTTCTGCCTAGGGGATGAGTGTTGCAGTGTATACCTTGTGGTAATTCAACAATGTGACATCATAGGGTGCACTATGCAATAGAACCTTAGGCTACACCATAATGTACCCTATTCTTGAATTGAAAAGAGATATTTTTAGTCTTTTTAATGAGGTTCCCCTATTCCTTATTAGTCACTCGACCCCATCACCCAAACCCCTCTTCCCCATAATTTTCCCCTCTCATAATTCACTCTTTAGTACCCCTAATGGTCGTTTCATAGTGGAAAACCCACCCCCCTCCTTGGACAACCCACACCCCTCCCCCACACCCCTGTATCCCCCCCACCTGGATAGCCCACCCCCTCCCTGGATAACCCACACCCCCTCCCCCACACCCCTACAACCCCCTACACCCCGGATAGTCCACCCCTTCCCCTTTGAACCTTTTATGTTTTACTAGATTTTTCCCTTTTTCTCATCCAGAACCCCTCTGCGCTATACCAACCTCCCCCTCCCCTCCTATTGGGTGGTTATCCCTCACCCGGTGTATGTTTCATCTTTCATAACTTGTATTGGAGAGCCTGGGATATTTTTTACCTATCTTATTCCTTCTATATATTAGTGTCTGACCCCCCCCCCCACAATCCTATATTTAAATGGACATGGGTCAATAAAAATTGGAAATGTAATGATACAGACTAGGCTGGTATCATAACCAACAACTTACCTGACTTTCCACTAACCTAAGAGGAAATCATGATCCTTAAGAGATAGCAACGATCCCCTAAAAAACCAATTAATGTGGAATATTTTACCCCTAAATTAGAGTAAATTAAAAATGATCTTTCTCTTGAAAAGCAGACATGTCCCATTCATAAGTTGAACATCTAGGAAAATAGTAGATACACAAAAAATAAATAATCAGGAAGTAGATATCATAGATAGAAAATAAAATGCCACTATTGACCAGTAAAATTTTTTAACATGCTATTTCTCATTTTATGTTTTCTTTTTAGTTGGAAATCTCCTCTGTCATAGGCCTCTCCTCTACCATGAAAGCACCTCTACCGCGCGCTGAACGACGCATTCACGGTGAGTTTTCTCCTCTTAATAATTGGTTTCCTCTTGTTCACATGTTATCACTGTTTGATATTGATGGTTATGTTGTGAAATGTATGGGCTAAACGCCCCACTGAAAATCGTGGTCGTTGGTGGTCCTTGTTTGCGTACTAAATGAATTGCATGTTGGTTGGTTCCTGTTGAACATTTGAATATAAAAATTGGTAATTTACATATAATGACTAATGAATGAATGCCCCGGGATGATAAAACTTTTGTGATAACCCATGAATTAATAAACGAAATTGAATAAGGGATGCTTTGTAAAATCTGAAATTATGATTGTTTGGTTTGTATGGTGTTGTGATTGTGAGCACAGTTGTGTGTTTGTAGGGTGTTGCGGTTGTTGGAATGATTGGTATAAAATTTGTTTTCCATGTTGCAGTTCTTCCACCATTGAATATCAATCCAAAATTTACCCATTTCAATGGCACCACCACTTTGTTACTAGTGCAATTCCACTGAATCTTAGAAAACCACTTCACTAGAGGATTCTATGAGACATTTTATGGACACCCTAGTCAAATAACCATAACATCACATGTAATTAATCCTTCCACCCACAAGAACTCTATTGAAAATCATACCATCTATTAGTTTAGTACCATAGTTATTGACTAGAGAGATTATGTTTCTAGAGAAACACTAAAAAACAAGTTTACAACAATGCATATAGATCACATGTGGTATAATAAAACATTCTAGTGAAAGGGCTTCTCATAGTTAGTTCCATTGATCAGGTGGTTGGGAAGATGGGTGCGATCTACTTTGGTCCTGAGTAATGCATATAGAGGTAATGGCATTGTTTACCATAGCTAGTTCCATTGATTATAGTTGGCTGATGACCCTAGTTGAACATATTTTGTGTAATTATTTTGTTAAATATTAATATTACTATATCAAATAGGATGAATATGAATAAAGAATGGATGAATGGAAATCGATTGACAAAAGAGTATGAAGATGGTGTAAAAGAGTTTATCAAGTTTGCAAAAGATCATGCATATGACCCTTCTCAAATCTTTTGTCTGTGTTTACGCTGTTGTTATTCAAGAAAAATTAGTCCAGAGGAGTTGGAAGAACACCCGATCTGTCATGGAATAGATCGAAGTTATACATGTTGGAATAAACATGGGGGAAAACAAATGCAGGTAGCGACTGGGATAACACTACATTTTATGGATCATCTGATATGATTACAAGCGTGAACAATGAAGATGATCGTATGGAGGATGTGATTACTGATCTGAATGATGATGAAGATCGTATTGAGGAAATGACAAGGACAGTTCAAGATGAACTTTGTGATTTCCCAAAATTGTTTGAGAAGTTAAAGAGTTGTGCAAAGACACCATTGTATGCTGGTTGCACTAAATATACAGCATTGTCAGCCATACTGAAGCTGTATAATTTGAAAGCAAGAAATGGGTGGAGTGAGGCCAGTTTTATGGAACTACTTTCTCTCCTGAATGACATGCTCCCATAAGATAATGATCTCCCGAGGCAAACATACGATGCCAAAAAAAATGCTATGCTCGATGGGTATGATCTCTAAAAGAATACATGTCTGCCCGAATGACTATATATTGTTTCTCAAGGACCAAAAATCACTTAAAGAATGCCCAAAGTGTGGTGCTTCTCGATACAAGAAAGATGAATCCAGTCCTACAAATTTTGTATGGTACTTTCCAATCATTCCAAGGTTTAGGCGCCTATATGGAAGTGAGGAGACTGCAAGACAATTGACATGGAATGAAGATACAAGAATTAAAGATGGGAAACTACGTCACGCGGCAGACTCTCCTCAATGAAAGAGAATTGATCACAAGATTCCTGAATTTGGAAACGAGCCGAGAAACTTTTGTCTTGCGTTATCTATAGATGGAGTGAATCTTGTTGCTTTTCAAAGCAGTAGTCACAGTACATGGCTAGTTATGTTGGTAAATTATAACTTACCACTGTGGTTATGCATGAAACAAAAGTACATCATGTTATCTATGCTTATATCAGGACCAAAATAACTAGGTAATGATATTGATGTTTATTTGGCTCCATTGATCGAGGATTTGAAATTATTGTGGTATTCAGGTGTTACGTTGTATGATGCTTACAAAAATGAAGATTTCACTTTGAGAGCCATGTTGTACGGGGCGATAAATGACTTTCCTGCTTATGGAAATTGGTCAGGATATAGCATTAAAAGAACTCAAGGGTGTCCCATTTGCAAACAAGGTACATAGTCAATTAGGTTGAAACATTCAATGAAAAATGTGTTTCTAGGACATCACAGATTTCTACCTCGACGACATAAGTACCGATCTTGAAAAACATCATTTGATGGAAGTTTAGAAGAACATACAACACCATCTCTGCTAACAGGTGATCAATTGTTTGAGAAAATAAAAGATGTGGACACTACTTTTGGTAAACCGTTTTCGAAAAACCTTACGAAAACCAGTTGGAAAAGAGATCAGTTCTTTTTTTGAATTATCATACTGGAATTTTCTGTATGCCGGATATTTTCTGGATGTTATGCATGTTGAAAAAAATGTATGTGATAGTGTCATCATCGTGTTTATAAATTCACTCGAAAAAAAGGATGGAATTAAGGCTAGATTGGACATGGTTGAGATGAGAATACGAGAAGAGTTGACACCAGTGAAGGGTTTAAAACGAACATTTCTTCCTCCTGCTGCTTACAATCTTTCTAAGAATGAGAGATATCAGTTTTGCAACTTCTTGAATGACGTAAAAGTTCCAAAGAAGTATTCATCAAATATCAAGAACATCATGTCAATGAGCGATTTAAAGTTAAAGGGTCTGAAATCACATGACTGTCGTGTTTTGATGCAAGATCTAATTCCTATAGCTTTACGTTGAATTTTTCCCAAGAATGTATGCCATACATTAACGAAGCATTGTTTCTTCTTCAAAGCTATATGCAACAAAGTTATAGACCCGGTGAAATTTCCAACTATGGAAAGAGAAATTTACGTCATATTATGTGAATTGGAAATGTTCTTCCCACTGACATTCTTTGATAAGATGGTTCATTTGATGGTTCATTTGGTGAGAGAGATTCGACTATGTGGTCATGTACATTATAGATGGATGTAACACATTGAACGGTATATGAAGATTTTGAAAGGGTATGTCAAAAATCGAAGTCGGCCAGAGGGTTGTATTAGAGAGCAATATATTGTTGAGGAAGACATTGAATTCTGTACCTAATACCTATCTAGTGTGGAAATCATTGGCCAACCTAAATCTTGTCACATTGGGCAGCTTGAGGGGGAAGTAATTTCTTGAAGAGAGGTTGTCACAATCAATATTACAGACCAGGAATAGGCTCATCTTTACGTTTTTCATAACAGGTTTGACGTTTATCCATATGTTCAAACCCACAAAGAAATTCTTAGGCATTTGAATCCATCTAGGGATGAAAAATGGATATCAGACACACATAATAAATAATTTATAGGATGGTTTTGGGGCCCTATTTTTAAGAAGTTAGATGAAAATCCGGACTCAATTTCAGAACGACTTCGATGGCTAGCCAGAGGAGCAAGTGTGTATGTATTATCTTACAATTATTATGTAGTTAATGGTTATACATTCTATACTAATGAACATGATGAAGACGGTACCATGCAGAATAGTGGGGTTACACTTGTGGCTGAAGAAATGCATGTTTCCGATGCTAAGGACAGAAATCCAATTTATGAGAATATGTCATACTTTGGCATCATCAAACAAATATGGGAGTTGGATTATACGAAATTCCAAGTGCCGATTTTTCAATGCAAGTGGATTGATAACAGGAGTGTTGTTAAAATAGATGAATTGGGATTCGTGAAAGTTGATTTCAGTAAGGAAGGGGAGAAAAAAGAACCATTTATAATGGCATCACAGGCAGTACAAGTATTTTATGTTCCAGATCCTGCAAACCGAAACTGGTAAATTTTTCTGTTATTGACCAAAACAACTGAATGGTCAGATGAAAGTTCAATGGAGGATGACACTTTCATTGGGACTTCGCAATTATTTCACAGTGGTCCCAATGTAGACAGAGTTTTGTATGTCATAGGAGACCACAATGAAGGGATTTACATAGTCTATAGAGGGGTCAAATCTCTTCAGCCTTAAAAAAGAGTTCAATAATTAGGTTATTTTTTATTGTAATATACATTGTGTTACGTTATGTTATTATCTGTTTGCTACTACTTTTATGTATTCTAAATTAAATATTAAGCCACTTCTGCAGATAATGACTTCTTCACCTGCTGATGTGCTCAATCCCAAGGCACAACATGTCTCTCAACCTACTACTGCTGGTCCCAGTGTAGAGCAACAACAGGTTTCTCAACCTATTGCTGCTGGTCCCAGTGCTGAGGTACAACAGGTTTCTCAACCTGTTTCTACTGGTCCCAGTGTCGATGCTAGCGCTCCATAGGAACATAATGATGATGCTTTTGAGGAAATGGTATGAAATGAAACCCTGACGGCGCAAAAAAAAAACAAGAGCGCTGTAATTTGACAGTGTTAGCCAAAGTCTTTAAGGAAAAAGAAAAAGGCATCAAATTTGAGGTGGGATGGAGAGGCCAACATGTTAACCCCAACAAATCCATATTTAGTAGCTACATTGGAATCGTCACTTGGAAACGCGTGCCGATTGATGTACAGTTGTGGCACCATGTTGTCACTGGGCTTAAGACACTAATGTGGGAAGAGATTACGGTAACATTATGATATAATTTCTTTAATTTATTAAAATAAAATAAATTACTAAAACATTGACTTACTCTTCATCATCCATTGTAGAGTGCATTTATAGTAGATGCCTCGCACAAGGAATATGTATTAAGAGTTGTAGGAAGGATTTATAGAGGCTTATGCAGAATTTTAATGAAACATCATCTTAAAGATGCTGAAGGGAAAATCAAGACTCACCCTCCTCCTATTTATGCACACTTGATATCCCAAGGAGCGTGGGAAGCGTTTAGCAACCGTCGTGGGGAGCAGAATTTTCAGGTACATTGTGTTTGGTAATATGTTGTTTGACATTTCTTGTATTCATTACTTTGATTGACAATTTTTAATTTATGAAATAGCAACTGAGTGATGAAAATAAATAATGGGAAACAAAACCAGCGTACCCCTACCATAAAGCAAGGATGGGGTACGCTTCACTTGAGAAAAAATTGGTATGTATTTTAAATCTACCGTAATACTTTTATGTGACATAAAACAACACAATAACCATGTTCCTCTGTTTATATGCAGATTGATGAATCGAAATCAAAAGCCACTTCCATCCCATGCCATATGTTATGGAAGGAGGCTCATGTAAATAAAGAGGGGATACTGATAGATGAAAACACACAAAAAGTGTGGGAAACATGTGTAAGTATGACATAATATAAATTTGATTTACTTTAAATCGCTATTACATAACAATGACTACTTATTTTCCTATATTTTCTATCTAGCATAGTCACATGAATCAAAAACACCCGCACCAGATGCAGACATACTTTCAGCGACCTTGAAGCAGCTAGAACGGTATGGCCGCGTCAGAGGTGCGGGTTTTAGGGTGACACCCCGAACATATTTTCAGAAAGAAAAACAAGCGGAGGATCAAACTGAGGAAATGAAAAAGATGAGAGAAACAATATCTATGTTTCAAGAAGAAATACAATACCAAAGAGAGATGATAGTAAGTTTGATGGGGGAGGCAATGAGAAGAAACAACTTAACAACAACTCATGCGTGAAGATCCCGCCCCACCCCCCAGCTTTGAGGTGAGTCATTCCCCTTAAAAACCTGACTTAGATGAGGTAGTCAATGTTATAATAATTATTTCTATGAAATGTGAATCACATAGACACTGATACCTTTCCTGTACTAATATTCTATATGGTGAAAATGACTGTGATTTATATCTATCAACTCCCACATATCGCCTTGTAGCGAGGGCTACGGTGTTCAATATACAGAACGACATGCTACACAACAGAAAAATTCCAACAGATCATGTCAGAGTGTCGATTAACGCAACTTATGAGTCAAGTACTGAGAAACCTATTCCAAATGACGATGAAGACATTTATACAGTCGAACAAGTTGTTGGAACATTCATTGCATGGTCATCAATTCTTGTAAAAAACATGTCGACAAGGAGATATCCATTTCCAATTTATTTTTCAAGCTGAACCTTAAACATTTAATGAAGAAAGGTCTGAACCAATGAATGTTATTACAGAACGACAAAGAGAAGGGGTGAAACAAAATATCGGCTCAAAAATATCTCAAGGATCAACCAACCGATTGAAACGATCTACTGAGAGCACCTTCACCCCGTCCGTTCTATATCCACGTTTAATATCATTACAGGCTCATGTGGATACAAAGTTGATAGACGACAATGCTCACATAGATGATTTTGAAAAAAATATGTACGAAAAGGAAAAATCAGATTTCATTAGTGCTGAAAATGTAAATGAAATCCTCAAGTATGAATGGCTAGGTACTTTAGTTGTAAATGTATACATGAGGTATGTTTTCATGATTTGATTTTACAAAAGCTGATATATTACGATAATTATGACTAAACACATTTCATATTTTTCGCAGGCGTATATATGAAAAACAATTGAAGGTATTTCCCCATGAACAAAAATTTGGACTCGTTAGTGCTCACATCACCTCTTCAAAAGAAGAAATAAATTCTGATAGAGGATGAAATAATGTCATCCCTGCTCAAATCGTTTGAAAACAAAATTACAGATGACAGACTCTTTTTAATACCAACAACGCAAGGGTAAAACTCTACAATTTAATCATATCAACTATATTTTCATTACTTTCATTACTTATTCCTTTTTGTGTTTTTAGGCATAATTGGATGCTGATTGCAGTCAATTTGGATACTCCAAAGATTTATTTTCTTGATTCAATGCATGGATATGCAACAAACCAACCACGCATGATGGCGTTTTTCAATTTGTAATACACTAGATCCAACATTTTAGAACTAAACATCTAGTTATATAATTTATATTATCTTTTAATGAGGATTCTATGATAATAGGGCAGTGCATCAATATCGTCTACTTCATGGAATGAATCCAGGGCCTAAGGAAAAGAATGCCT
Organism: Viscum album; assembly: GCA_963277665.1. Taxonomy (NCBI): domain Eukaryota; kingdom Viridiplantae; phylum Streptophyta; class Magnoliopsida; order Santalales; family Viscaceae; genus Viscum; species Viscum album. The sequence continues at coordinate 308,437,507 of OY728150.1, read as the reverse complement.
ATAAGATTTACAAATGGACAAATATCCAGGTATATATAATATGATTGCACTATCCAAACACATATCAAAACAAATTACTTATTTTTCTCGATGTTTTTACAGTGTTCAAAACAAACAAACGGAAAGGACCATGGTTATTATGTTTTATGAAAGAGATAATATTTCATCAACAAACTAACATCCCTGAAGAGGTATTTTTGAAAATAATTACGAGTTCATTTAAAATATTTATGAATCCTTTGTGTATTTATATTTTTTCAGCACTACCATGACTGTCGCAAAAACTCATATTCATAAGATGATATAGATGTATTTAGAAATGAATGGGCAATATACCTGATGGAAGATTGTACACAAATAGGATGAAGTTTAATTCCTACTACTTATGTTATCCTTATATGATCATTAATATCTACATTGTTTACACTTATTGAGCATATATGATCACCCTTTATTATGTTTTATATCCTTAGGTTATGAAGAATGGTTTTAGAAATGATTTGTATTTCTAGTAAAGCATAACTTAACGAGCGACTCTTATGAACTAGTTCTTTATGTTTCCATATTTCCAAAAGAACTAGACCTAAACTATTATGGCATGGATCATTTATATTCTATATTTTGGTCATTTATGCATCTGTTTCTACTGATGCGGTGCGTTGGAAGAATATTGGTTGTGTACCAATCACAAATTTAATAACAAAACTAAGGATTCTTCACTACTGTTGGTTAACTACCGCTTAGCGTAGCATCTAATCTAAACTTTCGATTTGGCATCCCCGTGATGCTCTCATCCAACACCATCTCTATGATATCATCATTCACTATTCACTTTTCATTCTCTTCCTGCACCCATTTACTAGGTTTTGTGTAGTTTCTCCAATAGAAAGGTCACTTTTTTATAAACATTCTTAGCCACATGCTTCTAACAAACAATCCTTTGTAATTCCTCTTCAATCAACGCAAGTCTTTCATTGCAATGAATTGTATATAGTTCTTTTGATTTTTCACCTAGGGTGAATGTCTCATCCTTGAATTTTGTTTCCAACTGAGAGCCCTTAATACTCATGAAAACATTATGAGATTCTTAAAGTGTAAGAATCATCTCTATAAGGACCTTATTAGTAACTTCTTTCTCGCACACATTTCTTTTCAATTGTTCTTCGACACACAAGAAATGTTCATTGCAAAGTGATATAGTTTCTTCTTTGGCATCAATGATTTGTGAGAGAAGTTTACATCTTTGAAACTTATTTTCCAAGGCTTGATCTATATCCTCATATTCATTTTCATGATATGACTTTTCATCATATAGTTCCTTGATAAAAGGAAATATATAAGCGACAACTTCAGTAGGAATATTCTTTAGATAATGTTTGATTTCTGAATAAAAAAAACGCCGAGTGATTCATTAAATTATTCTTCATCACCTCTTGAACTGTATTCATCAAAACGATATTTATTTTAAAAGATACTAATAATAAACTACCATTTTGACTACATCCAATTTGTGATGTATCCTCTTTATTCTTCAAATTATTTGTTAGCTTTCCCACCTCTTTCTTATGTTTGTTCTTCATTGTTTTTGCAGAAGCCTCTTTGTTGGAACTAATAGAGATAGGAATTGAATTATTCATCTGAGACAACTCTGTCACTTGTTCAAATTCAAATATTCACTTCATATAAGTCTGATACAAACAACTGGGACAATAATATTGATCCAGTCATGTTATGATACCAATTCAAGTTCCCAGTGGATCATGTAGGTGCACTAGGGGGGTAAATCTGTGTACGCATGTTTTTACAAATTTTATTTTCTTTTCTCTTACCCCTTTTTAAGTTGAACCTTTGTACTTGTTAGAGTGGATGAATCTTTCCTATTTACCAACGCAATTGTACCATATGAAAGAAAAAAAGTAAATGAGGCCCAACACAAAGTATTTTTACAAGGTTCTCCGCTGATGTGGGTGACTACGTCCTTGCTGTGACCGGGATGATCCGAGACATAGATTCTTTACTATGAATGAATCACCAATTACAAGAGGGTTGGTTAGGTATCACCCTGAAACCATTGTGGGTAGGTATATACCTTTTCCCAAATTATACTAGAATCCCACTAGTGTTCTTTATACTTATATCCCATAAGTGTTTCACAAATACAACACTAAAAACAGTGAGAAAGATCACAAGAACATCAAGCTTCCACTGCAACACAAAACTAATCTTCCTCTTCAAGCCAATGAGAATAATATGATTTTACACATTCTCACTTAAACTGAAACTTTTCAACTTCCACTAAATGTAATTAACAACACTCCAGGAAAGATAGCTCATTATACTCTCTTGAATTGTTGAAGATAACACTTCCAATTAAACTCACTGTAATATCAGAATAAAGAACTGTATGTTTTGCATATATTTCAGGTTTTCTTCTTCTTCACTTCACTGAAAAGTATTTCTTCAATTTAGAAAAAAAAATCTTATAATATTTTCAAACATAACACACATGATCAATATATGTTTCCCAAACATTTAGTTCTCATCATCACATAAACAAAACAGAATGAAACACCTTCATAAAAATGTATCATAAATTGATAACACTTTTACCTTTACGTATAATGCAACACATATTCTAAGTGATCACTATTTATGTATGTCTATTCTCTAATGCATAGTAATTAATTTAATCTCCCTTCACATAATATTTCACCTTCAAGTATATGAAATCCATAAGCAATGGTCTGAAAAATTACCTTAATGTTCATTCGTGAAAATCACTCTTTTAATTGCATCATGTCATACATGAAAATCATAGTCAACTTCATGTACGCATACTTCATGTATTGCATAACTAGTATGTATGATGTTTACTTGTCAAAATCATCACATGAATATACACACACTAAACACTTATTCTTCACATAACACAAAGTCTCATAGATGAGTATGTGGCTTCTCAAATCACATGATACATCTCTTTCTCAAATCATACGCGTGGTCAAATCTTCTGCCTTCTTCGTGTAAATGAATAACGTCACATATACAATGGTATCTTCATGAAGGTACAAATACACGATGCTTATATTTTAAATATGGTACTCCTTTTCAGGAAGCAGTGTAGCATTCACAATATTCATTGAACGACACTTATGAAATCACAGTGAGTTGGAGTATCTCAACAAGAATCCACAACTACTTTACATGAAGATCTCCATACAAATCACTTCTAATTCGCAAAATACTGCTCACAGAAATTAAATTTTCTTCAGAGTATCAGTTTTTGAGAATAATGATTTCCATGATTTTTAAATCATGAGTGTGATATGTTGATCCCCTGTCTTACACAGGTAGTAGTAATACTTCACGAAACATAGTGTATGTTTTCATTGATTCGTGGTTCGTCAAAATGTTCGCCTAAACATAGTGTATGTCCGACGAGCAGAACATTCAGGCGGTTGAACAGAAATCTTCGACAACCCAAGGTAGAAGAAAACCTCACCTTACAGATCAGGCGACTTGGAGAGACACATTTGATGTCTGAGAAGATCGGTCGACTAGGATGCCGAATCGATGAAGAGAAGCTTCAGATCTATCTTCCATCGATGTCACTGAATGCAGATCGCCATTGAGGAAAGCGACTCTCGAGTGCGGGTCGAGGTTGAAGACAAAATTGAATGTAGAACAGATAGCACGAAAACATCGACCAGACGACTTAGAAGCATAAAACAATTCTTAGGAGCTCGGCTGTCGTGGATGTAAAGGAGATTCTGAGGAACATATATCCTCCGATGGCTTGCGGGAGAAGACATCGCGGAGCGCTGATTAGATGAATCAGAAAATAAGATGATCAGATCGAACGACTAGGATGATCAGACAGTCATAAAATCAATCAACATAATCAGACGGTCACAAATCCTTCGATGCTATAGAGCGGGAAGGCTGGAAATTTTTATTAAAAACCAAATTGTATACTTAGAATAATTTTATGTAATATAGTGAAATAAAAATCTTTCTTCAATGAAATGACAAACCAACTTATTATTCCAAACCAGTTATGCAAAACTAATCATTTTGCATGGACCATCCTCTTAAAAGGATGTTAACAATGCGCCAAACTCAAATAACCAATGAAAAATGTTTTTGGAACTTCATACTAGCTTTACAATCATCACATTTAAAATGTTTCTTTTATTTAATCATGTTCTTCAAATAAAATCATCATTTCCAAATTACTAATAGTTTTTATCAACCAAGTCTATGAAAAGAATTACAACACAAAAATTACTTTAATCAATTTGGGCAATTTAGATAGGAACAACTAATGACACTCAAAACATGTGGTGTTACTATTGACCGGTCTGTCATCATAATCTCTTTTATTAAAGATCCACAAGTGTGAACTTCAAAAGAAAAAGTTTCAATGATTATGAGCCCTGATCACATGATAGTCACATATCATCAGTATCCTGTCAGTATGACGTATCAGGACCATAAGACATTACTTTAAGAATATACTATCATTGTATCTCTAGGTTCTCATTATAGGTTGGGATCTTCTATAACCATTTTATACGAAATGTAATCTAAAGAAATTACCATAAACATAGTGGACACAAAATTATCAACACTATCATGGTAAGATAAACACATGTATATTTATCAAACAGTTAAAGTATATCACAAGTTGGGTTTAGGGAATCCACTTCCAAGAACCACTACCGTTTAATTCCTTTAAACTTGATTCCAGGGAATGAGGAGTAATAAATAGTAGGAGTCAAGGAATTTTTTTATGCCTTATGGAAGTTGATATATTTGGAATTATATAAACAAGTCTCACCATGAAGGAGTCCAGCGCTAATTACTAGAAATGGTGACCATGTCTAGATGTTTGGCGGATGACCAAACTCTTTAAATGAAGCATTGGGAGAATGCCCCTCCTAGAGGATGAGCATGATAGCTAAGAGAGTATCCCATTCTATTTTGAGGACTTTTCTTCAATGTATATGGGTTAATTGGAACCCCTTCCCGTATTTTCCTAAAACTAAACACTAAAAGATCACATAATCTTAGTCTCATGTTTGGTGGGTAGGGGGAGGTGTCATTCTTGACCATACAAGATACATTGTTTTTTTCTATTAGTGAAAATTATTGACATAGTGATTCCCTCCTTATGGAGGATTGTTCCATTTTCAATAGACATGTGTTTTAAATACCCATGTAATGATATAATAAATCACTTTAATTTTTATTAATCTTTTTTTATTCACTATAAAAATATTTAGAAGTTTTTAAATAAAACAGGAAATAGTTTTAAATAAACACTCTTATTATAAGGGTTTATATAAAAGTTTAATTTCTATTTATTAGAATTTAAATTGAAAAATTAATATTTTTTAAAAAATCATATAAAAATTTACTTTGGTTGAAATTTTGGGATTTATCAAAAAATATTAGTTTTCTGTGAATAGTGAAAAATAAAGATTTTTGTAAAAAAGTAATTTAATTTCAATAATTTAAGTAATTTAAAAGTCCCATTATATTTTTAAAATAATTTATAGTAACATAATTCTTCATTAGTTATATTAAATCCACATAATTTATTTTTAAATAACATTATAAGGTATTTTAGTATATGTATTTTGGGGTTAAAAACAGGATTTTCAAAGAACTTTTTTAATGTGCATAATGTGTCTCCATTTTATTTAATTAGAATAATCTAGAATGAGGAATGTTTAAATGCAATTTATATATTATATATCAATAAATATAAATTTATATTCATAAAATTATTATTATATTTCATAGATTTAATATAAAATCATCTTTTATTTAAAAACAATACACTTCTTGAAAATCCACTTTTTCATCGTGTGTATGAGTTTTGTTTTAAATTATATTTCAACATAGAAAGAATTAAATTTTGTAAAATGGATAATATATTTGAAACCATCATAATTTATATTACCTAATAAGGTCAACATAATTTTTGTCCATAAATAATAATGAATATAATAAAAATTAATTATCGTGGTTAAGTTAAAAACGGATTTACCAGGGGTTAAATAAAAAAGATAAGGTTTAAAAGAACCTAAATACTTATCTAAAAAATATTTTATTTCCATATTTATACCTTAAAATGTCTATGTACTGATAAAAACCCATTTAAGACCCTTTTGGCTTGTGAAAAACATTGTTAAACATTTTTATTTTCCAAAACTAAAAGTGTTACACTCACCTCACCTAATAAATACCACCCACTCTCCTATCCTATTCACACTATAATAAAAATTTGTTTCAAACAATACCTACCAACTTAATATCCTAAATTCCATCCCCATGACCTATTTCCATTAGTTTGATTTGAGAGCTATCCTATAAATGATTTTGGTGCTTACCTAAGGAGGTTTTCTAAAGAAGAGGTATAATGATTTACTGAGTATCATTATTTTATTTTTTTATTACATCCTTAAAATAATATCAGATTTTGATTATATAATAACACTAATATCTCCCATAAAATTATATTTAATTATGTTAATTGGAATAAATAAAATCTATTTCCACTTCCATCAAATTGTATATGAAATTATGATTCGTGTGTATGTCAGACTACCGCATCATGTACTGATGTCATTCATTTTCCATTCCATGGGGGATATGATAACGTTACTCATGTGTATAGTGGATTACATCCCCGTGAAGTTATGTGATACTTTATTCACTAATTTATCCCAAGGAAGACAATAAGGATAAATTTATCAAATATATGTGATTTAAATGACACCATAATGATATTAATTAAATACGTATCATTCTGATTAGATAATATTTCATTTTCCTTCTTACTCTGAAAATGATAAAGTTGTTTATGTACGTGTGGACTACCACCTCCATTATTTGGTGTGAATCTTTTTTTCATCACCACATCACAATAATGATATATATATATTCATTTAATGAAAACATGTTTTATATATTATATTATTATAATTTGGGATGGATAAAATATTACATACAACATTTCCATAACGATCTTTAAAAAATGAAAACGTTACTCACACGTATGTACGACCTACCAGCTACATGATTTTAACATAATTCATTTTTCATAAACATACTTCATGATTTATTTTAAAATTAAAATTGATGTTTTAATGTGATAATAATTTCATAAATATAGTTATGGAGATGTTGAAATAATGACCTCTTACACCAATAGTAAAATCATCGAAGCCATTTTCACACATAATTCAAATATCATCAAAACATCCAAAATAAACATAATTTTTAAGTAATTGTACATGCAATGGTAATAATAAAAATAAAAGGGAAAATAAAATTGGAAAATATTTTTATTTAGGCAAATGATTAACATAATTTTATCATCCATGAAGATAAATAACTAACATGGTGAATCACACTTAAGGTAAGGGACGTCCTCTTAATTTCCTTTCATTGAAGTGTGTTTTGATGTTATACACCAATATTTTTTTGTGAGGTGTATATACAATAGAATTGAAATGTGATATCATGAATTTATATATTATCATTATATATATTTTTTTTAACATTATTATTTCATGAGGATTAGGGTTCAAATATTTCCAAAGTGGTAAGGAACTTGTCATTGAATTTGTTTCTTTGAACGTTTTCTTTCAAACAATATTTTTCTTTAATTTCCATGTTTTAAAATTATTTTATTATGTACATAAGAGTTTTTAAAATTAATTTTTTTTATTTCTTTCAATGTTTTTGAAAAATTTAATCATTAACCGGACTGTTCATCTTTCTTTAAACACAAAAATCGGAAGGTTACGTTTTAACGTATACGACGATAAAGAATTTCCATTATGTTGTAACCATTATTTGATGATTTTATTCCATTACAATAATTCGTGTTATAATCAAGGAAAAAACCTACTTCTCTTTTTTGGGTGTTTTGGTAATGAAATTAGGTTTTAAAAGAATATTTTATTTTGGTTTTGAAAATTGGGTTTTAGAAGAAACTAGTAATTTATTATCTGAAAGTGATTTTCATACGAGTTTAAAAGTGTTTTTCAAATATTTTATGATGAAAAAGTGAAATAAAAAATGTTTTAATAATGATATGGTCCTTGGAGATTGTTTAAGAAGTTTTGAGCCTTATTATAACTCATGGGTGACTCCAATATATCTTATACGATGGGTGTTCCCTGATAGCACTTCAATGCATTGGGTAATTATTATGTTCTCCAGATAATTATAATAGAAGTTGGTCATATGGTTTTTGAAATTTTTACGTGTTCTGTAAGGGTTATTTAAGGCTTTAATGAGATTATTTCCCAAGGAACCAATATGAATTTTCTAGGTTTACTAATTATTTTTCACAAAAAATCATTTCATTTCAAAATGTAAGATAATGACATTTTTTTAATTAAAAATGATTTCATTTCTAGGAAAAATATATGTTTTTATTCAAGAAAAGGTTTTTCATGGGCTTTAATGTTTTGTAATGGATGAACAGAATTGTCCTTCTTATGTACCATACATATATTTTCATTTTCACTATATTTTTCAAAATGTTTTTCACATTGTTTAAGGATATGTAATATAAAGTAATAAGTCACGTTAAAAGTATTGATTATTTATAATGAAAAGAAATCATTATTTGTTTTAAAAGTTTTATATTATGGGAAAATTCATACTAATATGATGTGTAAAATTTATAATTTATAGGTTTTTATGTATGTTTTATGACCCAATTCTCTAAAATGTAAACCTTAAAAGATCCTCAAATGTAAGAGAATGAATTCATGACATGAAACTCAAGATTATGTATTTTCTAAGGTTGTGTCCTTATAGTTATTATCAAAGGAATGCTTAGATTAGTTTAGAGGGTATTATAATTTTAGTTTCATAATATTGAATAATTTTACTTTATGGTTAGGTTGAATTGATACAATATTTAAATATTTTCATGTTTCTTCATCTAAACAATGTCTCTTCAAAATGGTTTTGCAAAGAGGAAAGAGGGAAGATATAGTGGGAGGGAACTGAGTGAAAAATAACCTTCCAAATCAATTTCACAAGATGATTAGAATTGAAATTGAATAGTTTGTTGCAATGATGGATAATTTGACAAAAGGAATAAATGGTGGTGGTATCCATGATATAGAGGAACCCGATATACCACAAAAGAACATGTCAGTAGTCGATCATATTATCAGAAAAAATCCCCTATAATTTAGTGGATCATCTGACCATATGGTATCCAAAGGATATATAATACCCTAGAGATGATATTTTAATTTATAGATGGTTTCAAATTTCAATAGGTAACCCCTTCTATTTATCATTTTGAAGGTGAAGATGATTGATGGTGGTATTTTTTTAGGAATAAAATAGATAAAGATGATCTTAAATCAATTTAATGAGAAAAATTTTATGATCTTTTTCTTCATAAATGTTTCTATAAGGTTTTTCCACTCCATATGGAAAAATAATTTTTTAAATTAAGTAAAAAAGATTAATATTATGTCAATTTATATGAATAACATTTTATAAGATGGTTGAGTTATGTGCCCAATTTTCTCTAGGACATTGATAGTAAAATTTATATATTACACTAAGTATTAAAACCATGTATATGAAAAGATTTGCTATATGAGAATTTTAAAACCATGAGAAAGTTTTTCATTATGCTAAAAAAGTTGAGATAGATAATTCTAAAACTTATGTTTCTCATATTGATAATGGTAATAAGCATCTAAGATGGATGGATATGGGGAAATATACATCAATAAAATATGGTGGTATGGAAAATAACTTCCCATCTTGTGATATGTGTGGTAAAATACACCTCGGAGAATGAATTATAAAATTAGGGAAGTGTTACTAATGTGGAAAGTTTGTCTATATGGACTATGATTGCAAGGAAATGAATCCTGAAGAATCAAAGAATGAGGTAACCGATAACCTTCCAATGATGAGGTGTATCTGTTTAAATTTGTTGGTTTATTATGCTAGAGTGTTCCCAAAGTTAGTGAATCAAGATAAAAATCACCATGATATGAATCAAATGGGCATGAAAAAATCTTTTTATACTACTACAGTTGATATTGGGAAATCAACTAGAGAGGTGGATGGTATGTTATATTCATATCTGAACTATTCCAATAACCTATTTGACTCTACATTGTTGCATTATATAGTTTTTGAAATTTTTTTATATAAAATAGGAATATCACCACATGAAAAGAATATATAACTTCTGGTGAAAACACTTGGTGGAAATATTATATTAAAAATGATTTATAAGAATCATCCCATTCTTATTAGTAGGATAACCATTCCTAAAAATCTTGTTGATCTAGCCATAATAGAGTTCTATATCATTATTAGTATGGATTGGATTTTATTTTATTATTCTATAGTAGATTTTAGATCTAATAAATTTATGCTCAATGATTTCATGCATTTTATAATATACCAAGAAGATATAAAATTGATTAGATATTATAGTGAAATTTACCAAGATCATATTTAAAAAAAATTAACTGTTCAAATTATTGATATGTTAGCATAGAATGAATACATTTACATATTTTCTGATGATTTTCATATTTTTACTCTTGATTAGGAGGTTGATTTTACTATTTACTTAGTTCTTGATGCTAAGATATTTATAAGATGACTTATCAAATGTATCATGTGGAACTTTTAGAATTTGAAAAGTAATTAAATGAGTTATTATATAAAGGTTTCATTTAACCTAGCCCTTCTCCATGGGGTGCTTATATTTTTTTGATAAAAATAAATGTGGTTCAATGATACTTTTCATTTATTATCAGTCCTTAAATATCATATCTGTTAGTAAAAACTATCCTTTTCCTTATGTTGATGATTTTTTTATCATCACCAGGGATCTAAATATCCATCGATGGTTGATCTATGGTCTGACTACCATAAGATAGTGGTGAAGGAGGATGAAATTCCAAAGAATCCATTTTGGAATTGATATGGGAACTATGATTTTGTATTTATTCTGTTTAGGTTGTCTAATTCACCTGATATATTTAAGGACCTTATGAATAGATTTTTCCATTAGTTCTTCAATTAGATTGTGGTTATATTTAATAGTGAAATTTTGGTGTGTTCTAAAATTTAGTATGAACATGAAATAAACCTAGCGATTGTTTTATAAATCACGAAATAAAATAAATTATATAAGAAATTTAGTAAGTGTGAATTTTTATTTCAAAAAATTTATTTAATTAGAAATATTATTTCTAATGATAGAATACCTATTGAAAATACTAAAAATACTTTTTTATGAATGGAAAAAACCAAAAAATATCATAAAGATTTATATTTTTCATAGATTAGTAGGTTATTAAATATGGTTTGTTCAAAAAGTTTCTCAGTTGCCAAGACCACTAATTATCTTTAATAAAAAAAGAGTTATATTTATCTAGAAAAAAATAACGTGATGATCATTTTCAGGAAATAAAAAGATTGTTGGTGAATGTTTATATTTTGGCCCTACTTATCTTAAATAGAGAATTTTTTTTATCTATAATGAATCTTTATTTAAGGTAATTGGTTTTTTCATGTTGTAGAATGATCATGTAATTGATTACGCTTCATGTCAGTTGAAACCTCATGAGATTAAATACCCTACCCTTGATTTAGAATTGGCTTCCATGAGTTTTTATTTAAAATATTAAAGGAAAAATTTAAATGTTTTAAATAGTGAAACATATAATGATAAAAAAAGTATACATTATATATTCAATTAGAAATAATAGTAAATGATAAAGAAAATTCATCTAGAACTGATCTAGGATTATTATTGGATGATTTATTACTATCTTGTAAATGTAAAAAATGTGGGAAACTTGTTTATTTGAAAAAATAATGATATATTAACCATTTTATGTTTGGAACATGACCAAATGGTTAATTATTTGAATAATTTAGGTCTTTAATTTTTTGATGTAGTTACATTATTTTTTTAGGTTTTAGTTCAATCAACTTTTTTAGAAAGAATTAAGAAAGATTAGAAGGAGGATCATGCTTTGTTGGAAATAGTAGAATCCATTAATAAGTATATGTTTCTTGATTTTAATATTGATGAAGAAGGTTTTTTTCATTTATAAAAAGAATATATGTCGCTTGTGATTACCAGTTGAATAATGAGTTATTGAGTGAAGCTTATTGTTCTTTGTTTTATTTTTATTCGGGTATCACTATGATGTATTGAGACCTTTGAGAGTATTACTAGTTGGATGGAAAGAAAAGTTATATTTTTGGATTTAACATGATATGGTTGACTTGTAATAAGGATAGAATTAGAACTTTAATCATAGAAGGGAATTATTAAATCTTTTCTAGTTCTGACATGGAAATAAGGACATATATTAATGGGTTTCAAGGTTATATTATGAAATACTTATTCTAGTATCAATGAGATTTGAGATATTATTGTTTTATTAACATAATCTAAACATTTAATTCCTATTCAAGATATCAAGTATTTAGATTATCTTTCATTATGGTATGTAATGGATATAGACAGGTTATATAGAGTGCCTCTCTTCAATGTATCAGACCATGATCCCTATTTCAAATTAAATTTTTGGAAAGGAATTCAGAAATAACTATGTGCTAAATTAAATTTTAGTAATTTTTTTAATCCTCAATATGATTGGAATTCTATGTGAAAAACTATGACCATGGATGATATTATTCATTATTTTTCAATGGGTTACATGGGATGTTGGGATTAACATTTTATTTGGTTGATTTTTCATATAATAATAATTTTCATTATAGTATACAGATGGAACCATTTAAGTATTTATATAGAAATCGATGTCGAAAACAAGTTTTTTTGGATGAAATAGGAGAAAGAAAGTTAATGGGACTATATTTGGTAGATTATATGGCTAAGAAGTTGCATTTTATTTAGAATCATATGAGGGTGGCTCTGAGAAGATAGAAAAGTTATGAAGATAATTAGAAGAATGAAATTTATTTCAGGGTAGAAGATCATGTATTTCTTCACGTTTCTCCATGAAAAAGTGGTATAATTTTTGGTAAAATGTTAGATATAAATATTTAGTTCATCAGAATATATTAATACCTAGATAATGTTGGATTAGTTTCTTACCGAGTGTCTTTTCTTCACAGTTTGTCCCAGGTAGATAATGTGATTCATGTTTCAATGATAAGTAATTATGTGCCGAATTCATCTCATATTTTGAAGCATGGTATAGTATGGTTGGTAGAGAATAATTATTATGAGTAACGTCTTACTCATATTCTTGACCATAGAGATAAAGTGTTTTGGAATAATCTAATTCATTGTGTTAAGTTTTTGTGGAAAAACTATATAGATGAAAAGGTAGCATAGGAATCTAAAAATTTTATGAGGGAAATAATTCCCCACTTTATTAATAAGTGAATAAAATTGTGGGGATAATATCTTCAAAAGTAGGGAACAATGTAACAACCTAGGTAATTATAGAATAAATCACTTTCAAATTTACTAATATTTTTATATTCATTATAAAAAAATTAAGTATTATTTTAAATTAAAAGGGAAACAATTTTAATTAAATACAATTATTATATGGTTTTATTTAAAACATTAACTTTGAAATTTTATATTTTTATTTTTCAAAACTTAATATCACATTTTAAATCATTACATTAAAATTAACATGGTTTGAAAAGCTGGTATTTTTCATAAAATATTGGTTTTTTCAGTGAATTGTGAAAAATATTGATTTTTGTAAAAACATTAATTCATTTTTAATAATTTAGGTAATTTAAAAGTCACATTATTTTTAAAAAATAATTTCAAGTCTCATAATTATTATTTAATTATATTTAAACCACTTAATTACTTTTTAATCAACTTTATATTATATTTAGAATAAATTAGTTTTTGTGTTTAAAAACAGGATTCCTCTGAAAATTGTTATAAAGTGAATAATTTTTTTCCATTTTTTGTTAATTAGAATAATACCTAATGATAAATTTTATAAATTAATTTTTTAGATTATATGTCAATAACTATTAAATTATATTCATATAATAATTATTATTAATTATATAGTTAATAACAAATTATTTTTTTAAGGAAATATACACTTCTTGAAAAATCGATTTTCATCTCGTTTGATGATTTTGTGCTAAATTATTTTTTTACACATATGTGATTTGAATTTGGAAAAATTTATTCCATATATGGAATCAAAATAATTTTTTTACTTAAGAAGTTCGAATTAAAATTTGGCATTGATGAATAGTTAAAATAGAAAAAATTAATTATGGTGCTTAAGGTATAAACACATATATCGAGGGGGGGGGGTGAAACTAAATATACATGGGTTAAAAGTAAATAAAAAAAAGTTTAAAATCGATTTAATAGAAATATATCTACCTTATCATGTATAATACTAAATAATTCTACATTTTGGACCCTCTTGGCATGTGAAAAACATCGATAAAGCATTTTAATTTTCAAAATCACAATTGTTCCACTTATGACACAGAGGCCACAATTTCTCCTCTATGATTCTCACTATGAAATCCATTATTTTAGAAAAAATCTCAAAAAACCTTCCTAAAATCCCTTCCCATTTCCTATATCTCATATTTTGATCATAAATATGTCATCTGAAGGCGTTTGATGCTTACCTAAGGAGGTTTTCCAAAGAAGAGGCATCGATATTTATCCAGTGTCATTATTTTATTTATTCTTCAACCACCTTAAATTAGAAATAAATTATTTTTATATTATTAAAATGTGTCAATAATACACTAAGATGTTATTATTTTAATGGAATAACCATAATCCATCTTAACTTCCATCAAATCATCATTCATCTGTATGGTGGACTATTGCCTCATGAACTGATGTTAATCATTTTTAATAATCACCACTCACAACTTGTTATAATGATTGATTTAATGTATCTATATATATGAAAATTTTAATATATTTTTTACTTATATAGTTATTATTACATATGTAACTTCTTACTTTTCATTATGGGGGTGAGGATACAATAATGTCACTCATGTGTAAGACATACTACCGCCTCACGAAGCAATGTGATCATTTTTCATTTTTTATTTACATGGAAGGAAATAATGAAAATGTTAATGAATATATATGATATAAATTAAATCATAACAATATTTATTACATAATTATATTTATAAAAGGACAATATATCATTTTATTTCTTACATTGAAAAATGATGATGTCGTTCTTGTACATGTCTACTACCACCTCCCCGATGCGATGTGATTATTTTTTTCATCACCACATCACATGAATGAAATATATAACTATATTTAATGAAATAATGTGCTATATAGTATATTATGACCATTCTATAATGATAAAATATTACTTACCTCTTTTCTATAATGATCGTTGAAAAGTGGAAATGTTACTCATGCGTACATACTGACATGCATCTCAATGATCATAACATGGTTCATTTTTATTAAACATATATAATTATTGTATATAAAATTATAATTTTTTTCATAAATATGATAAATATTTCATGATTATAATTTGGGATATATTGAAATAATATCCTCTTAGACTAATAGTCAATCTACTGCTTTCATTATGACACATAAGCCAAATATCATTGAAACATCCAACGCAAACATAAATGATCATGTAATTGAATATGATATAATAATAAGTGAATGAAAGGTAATAAAAAACTTTAGAAAGGTTATTAATAATTTAAAAGTTCTAACATAAGTTTATTTTTCGGGAATATAAATAATTAACGTGATGAATCAAAATCAACATAAGGGTTTCATCTCAATTTCCTTTCATTGAGGAATATTTTGATGTTATGAACCTATATTGTTTTAAAAGGTGTATATACAAAGACATTGACATGTTATATCATGAATTTATCTATTATAGTATTATTTTTTGTTTTGTTTATTGTAGTTATTTAATGGGTCTTATGATTCAAATATTTCAAAAGAGATGACATGTTTTTTTAGAAAATCATTTAATCCTTTCATTTTAACTCTCTTTTTATTCCATGTGGATATATTTAAAATGAATTTATTATGGAAATAAGTGTTTTTTAAATGTATTTTTTATCTTCATTTCATTTTTTTTGAAAAAAAATAATTTTTTTTACGAACTGTTCGAATGTATTTACAGAAAATAACAAGAATGTTCTATTTTTACATTTACGACGACAATAAATTTTATTTCCATCAAAACAATTATATGAATTTTGGATTACATTAAAATAATTAATGATTCCATTAATGAAAAAACTCCATCCCTTTTTCTTTGTATTTTTTATGGATTTTTTTAAATAAAAATGGTATTTTGGTATTGAAAATGGGGTTTTAAAAGAGATGGGTATTTTGATATCTAAAAAATATTTTCATAAAAGTTTATAAGATTTTTCAAAGGTTATATAATCTAAAATTTAATTAATAATTTTTTTATTCATGACATGGTCCATGAAAATTATTTATGAATGTATGATCCCCATTATGGATGATGTGTGATCCGAATAGAGATTTTATGATGGGTTTACCAAGATAGAACTCCAATGAATTATGTAATGATTATGTTATCTAGATAATTATATTCAATGATGGCCATATAGTTATTGTAATTTTTAATTGTTCTATAATGGTTTTATGACATTATTTACCGAGGAACCTTTATAAATTTTAAATATTTTTATTTATTTTTATGGAAATATTTTGATTTAAAATGGAAGGAGAATGATATTTTTTAGTAAGAATGCCTCCCTTTATGAAAAAAATAATGTTTTTAAGAAATTTTATTCATGGTTATTCATGTTTTTCACTAGACTAATATACATATTATTTTTGATGTAAATTAATGACATTTTTATGCTCATTCTATGTTTTAAAATTTATTTCACATGGATAATGTATGGGTAAAGGAAATAAAGAAGTCATGTCAAAGGTTGTGATGATTTTCCATGAAAAAAAATCATGAATTATTTAAAATGTTTTATGTAATGGGATAAATGGATATGAATTGTATGTTTCCACTCCATACTTTATGTTTTTTTATGTATTACTTATGAAATAATTCTTAAAAACTCTAATCCTCAAAATATCCTCAAGTGCAAGGGATTGAATTCTTGAATTAAAACTCACAAGTTTGTAATGTTTAATGTCATGTACTTCTATGAGTTATGTAATTATAATAGTATTATTATAAAATTAGAAGAAAAAATTTCTTTGGACACTAACAACTCTCCCCAAGAGAGTATTATCAATCTATGTTCCATTATTATTACATCTATAGATGCAAGGTCCTCATTGAATATCAGCTGAAATTGCTTCACACTTGTTGTGAAAGAAAAAATGTTGCAAACTTCATTAATTTATGTGGATCCTAGGATTACCCTTTTATCTTCTTTACTATCATGATCTACTTCCCCCCTAGGTTAGTTAATCACGTTAGTGAAGATACTCTCAGGTTAAATAATCTTACACCTCCTGACCTAGTTGTTATATTTATGGATCTTAAAAAAAATCAAATCATTGATTTTAGTTGTCCATAAAAAGATTTATGAACATATATACCTTCATTGATATACCTACACAAAGTTGTGAACATTTATTTCCACAATCATGTTCATGAACATAATATTTAACATAACATACTATAATCATAATAATGAACATAAAAATTATCACCTATGATATAATGATTTACCAAAGGTTTTGGAGAGATATATCAAACCAAACTATTAAATATTTATAAACTACACATATGAGTATAATAAAAAATCAATAAATCATCGTTTAATGAAAACCATTTTATAAAATGGGTAACATAATATCTTTATATTTAATCACATAAAATTAAATAAGAAACTAGGTTTGTCGATACAAAAAAGTCAATCTTGAAATAAAATTATAACAGAAGATCATTTAGAGTTTCAGAAATAAAATATATGTCTATAAAATATTTATCATTTTTATATAGCGATTAAAATGGAAGCTCAACCAAAAAATGCGGTTTCAAAAATATTTTATAGTATTATTATAAAAAAAATGATAAAATGTTATTAAACAATCATAATAAAAAATATGATTGGAATAATGTTTTTAAAAAATATTACAAAAATAATATATAAGAATAAAATAATGAAAATACAAATATTGTATTTAGATTGAAATAAAAGTGCAAGATAAAAATGAAAGAATGTTAAATGGAATTCTATTTTAATTTTTTAAAATAGTTTTTTAGAAAATCCACATCAATAAATATATTATAGTATATATATATATATATATATTAGAACAAATAAAGATAAATATGATGATTATATAAGGTAATATATACTTATCATTCAAAATAAGTAGATAAAACATTTATGGAATGAAATTATATAGACATGGAGGATAGATAGGCAATATAGAGGTTGATAATTGTTTTTGACAATGTCGTATTCTTATGATGAAATAAATAAATAAATGGAGATAAAATTGTTATAGAAATATAATTTCTATAGATATAAAGAGAAACTATAATATGAAATATAATAATAATATAATATAATTTATATAAAACAACATATTCATCATAGAAATAGTATTACACCAATAAAATGAAAATTGAGTTTATAATAATAACCCTCACCTTGGATTCCGGCTCGATTGGATATGCTTTGACCTACTATATAATCATTTTATGTTTATTATTAATATATATAATAAAAATACAAAATTTTAATTTTTAATTAAACTATTTATTTCAAATTTCTTATTTCATTTTTATTAATTCCATTTTATTAGAATTTGTATTGATATTTTAACAGTCCCATTTTATCAATGATAACTTCAGCATGGTGGTTCTGGTAATTGATCCTTGATTATGTGTTTATAACCTCTATAATTTTTAAGGATTTTCTAAAGTTTTGATTTACATATTTCAAATTCTAAAAGAAATTTTATTAATTTCATGGTGACAATTCATAATAGGAGGTTAAAATCAGATTATTTTATAAATTTGATTCAATAATTTTTTATATATTAATATATATATATTACCATTATAAAATTATAAAAAATATTAAATTCATTATTATGACATTTTATTATCTCTATTTTTGGTTTCTTAATCCTTTTGGATATAATAATTATAAGGTAGTTTATGTAGGTTGTAAGACCGACCTAAACCAGGTCACTTTATAATTAATGAATCAATAATACCATGTTCATAAATAGATATAATGTCACTAATAAAAAAGTATAAATTTTTTTAAATCACATTGTTAAAGTGATTAATCAAATTTAAGAAGTGGTGGAATAAAAAGTTAAAGAAAAATGATTTTGGATATGATAATACTTAGATTAAATACACGATTCTTCGCATAGAGAGAATCATGTAAATAAATTAAGTGGGAGCCCATGTGAATAGATGTTACAAAAGGGAGAGTGTCTTAATATTTAATAAAAGTATCAATGGGATAAAATTAAAACAAAATGAATGGTGTTCTTTAAGGTGGGTATTTAAGGGGATCTTTAAAATGCAGGTTTAAGTTTCATTTTCTCAAATACCCATTCCTTAAAGAATATAAAATATAATTTAGAATGGAAATTGGATTGATAGTGAAAATATAATGTAGTTTGGATAAGGGGAGGTCAATAATTCCACCATACACTCATTTAATGTTAAATAACTATTATATTTTAGGATAATAAATTTTAATTTAACCATTCAACCTCATTTCTACATTAACATGAGAACACAATTCCAACATTTGTAACTTATTTGTTTACCAAAACATGATATTTATATTTTTACCTAATTATAACATTATAATTCATAAAATTAAATCCATTATATTGGAAACAATTTTTAAATGTGAACAAATTAATTTTATTATAAAAACACACAACAGGAAAGACATGTATTTTAAATGTATTTTTGGACATATGAATGAATTTATTCTTATTCCATACCAAATAATTATCATTATACGATTTGTATTTTTTTAAATATATATAAATTCATTAAAAACATTATTTAATATAGATGAGCGTAATCTTCTCAAAATATACCCAAATTGAAGAAAAAACTATCCTATGGAATATAGGTCTTTTAAACAGTACATGATTTTAACATTATTACCAAAAAAATTATAATCATTTCCTAATTTTGTTTCATTAATTTATATATAAAAAATAACAGAGACTAAATATCATTCGACAAATATGATAAATTTACATATTTAATAAAAAATTATAATATATATTAAAAATATGGCTTTTAAAAATATATGGCGTTTAACCTAGAGTAATTAATATAGTCATATATATAGTTACTAAACCATATCAAAGATGATATAAATTTATATTACTAATCACTACATGAATATTAAAACATAATTTTATTAATATGATTATTAAACATATCAAATTTATAAAAACAATATAACTGATAAAAATAATTTATTAGTTTCAATGGTATTTTCCCAAGAGAATTAAATATTTTTTTATTTTATTCCAAAATAATTTATTTTAATACCAATAAATTAGTTATATATAATTTTAAAAACATAATAAACATTATCTATATAAACTAAATGTTGATAATATTAAACTTGAAAGATGAGTGATACTTTTATAACCAGTTACTACATATACATTAATAACTGTGATATAATAGCTATATTCCCCCAAATACAACTTATTAATTCACTCCATTCCATCTTAAAAAGTTAGAATTCTCATTAATTTAATTTTCATTTAGGATCTTTTAAAACAATTTCTCAATTCATCATGTTTTTTCTATTATATGAATAATTTCAGTAAGAGTGATTCTCATGGGATAAAATGAACTTGGGTAATTTCTAATTCTAATGATGTTAAGATTTTTTAAAAAAAAATTAATTTATGTAATTTAAAGAAAACTAATCATCCACATAATGCAATAATCCATGGTATGTAATACTTACTTTCATATACTATTGTTTACATGTTTCATTATGAGTATTTAAAGTGATTTTTGTTTGGTTCTTATTTTATTTAACATATTTTATAGTAAAGATATTTTTTTCATTAACTTAAAATAATATTTAAGAATTATAGACATATAATTTTGGAAAATTATAACACCCAAATATTGTATATGTATTTCCAATGAAATAAACTTTAAGTATTTGATAGATTTCCTTACGCGTAACCCTGATTCTAAAGGAACAACGATAAAGTAATAATTTATAAAATAGTAGATAAATTATTATATATGAATAGTAACAAACACATTTTGAAAAATATTTATATAGGAACTAAATAATGAATATTTATTGAATAATTCATAACAAATAAGTACTCAACTCTTAGTAGACATTTTATCCTTAAAAATTATACTTTTTTTTAAAATATGTTTTTATTACCTTTTGTTCATAGAAATTTATATTAATATCATAAAATTTTAGAAACTATATTTGATGAAATTAATATAATTTTTGAAATTATAATTTCAATATAATTTTCAGGTGGATTTCTAGGATAATTTTAAAAAGAATTATTTTTCAGTGAATATTTAAAAATACTAATTTTTGTAAAACAATATCATTCCATTTCAAGTAAAAGTCCCATTATGTTTTGAATTTGATCATAATGTAACATAATAATTCATAAATTATTAATAATATAATGAATTACATATTAATCATCATTATAATTCATTTTTTATAAATTAATTTTTGGGCTTCAAAACAAATTTTTGTAAAAACTATTTTTTTGTGAACAATGGGATATTTTATTAATTTTTAAAATTAGTCTCATATTTTTAACATATTTAATAAAATGTATTGATTATATATGAAATAATATATTTTATAATTGATTTTATGGTTTTTATAAGGAATTCAATCAATGTAAATTTAGTTTTATGATTAAAAAAACAATTGTTTCAAAATGTGTTTAGGTTGTTGTTTCATGATTAGTTTTAATTAAATTCAACCAATTATAGATATAAAAATGATAAAATTGATTTTATATTTTTAATTATAATAATTAATACAATTTAATATTTTTATCTTATTTTTTAGCCATATTGAATTGTAAAAAATATAAAATTTTGTTACTAAAATTAAGGTTAAAATTGGTGTATCGGTGGGGTTAAACAAAGAGATAATGGTATAAAGGTCCCCCAAAACTATGTATTTTTTTGGAAGTTATTTAAAACTTATATTATCCAAAATTCAAATAAATTAGCATTTTGAGCCAAATTCACCCAAAATTCACCTTATATTTTTGATGTTTTTTAAAAATTCCATGTGTATCCCTTCCATCAAATTTAAATGGGTACCTATTATCCTCCTTTATTACTATAACTTGAGAATTATATAAAGGAAAATACCTACTAAATTTTTTTTTGAATACATTCCCTCCATCCTAGATTATATTTTATTATCCCGAGACCAATAATTTATTGCTTAAGGTGTAGTCCGAATGGGGTCTTGCGAAGAGTAGGTATAAATCATAACCAAGATATTTCAATTTTATTTATTATTTTAATTCCTATAAACATGATGTATACATAAAAAAATTATTAATCTCGAACAATTAATACATATATTTTTTATTATGATGATGTCACACCCATTTACCACCACTTCTCCATCAAATGGGAGATGAAAGAATCACTCATGTGAACATGTGGACTACCGCCTCTACATCGAGGGAAAATACATTTTTCATCTACATATTTATTTGGCAGTTATTATGAAATATTTAATTTATATATATATACATATTATACTTATTATATATTAATTATTATGGAAATTTGAAATATTATTTACTATTCTTTTGATCCATCCATCAATAAATGAAAACATCACTCATACATACGTACGAACTACCGTCTCCATATAGTGATGAAATTAATTTTCCATAATCGAATTATATTAATGGTTATAAATGTATATATAATGAATATATATTTTCTTTATACCATTATTAAAATTTTGATGATTATCAAACCATGATAAAATTACAGGTATCATTAATTTTGAATAACAAAATTCATGAAAATTGAAGGATTTAACTCCAAAAATGATAGTGATAATGAAGGATCATTAATGAGAGGGTGAGTACACATTATAAGTAAAATATGAACATTATTAAAGATATGATCATGGTTAGGGTGTATATTTATAATAATTAAATTTTATTATATAGGGCATCATATCCCTTAATATGTAAGACGTGATGGAGGTAAGGGATTTATATTACAATCACTTTTTTATGGGATTGTCTATGATTAAATTCACGATGATGAAATTTTAAGATCTAACAAAAAAACAATAATATTACTTTTTAATATTATTTTTATTTTAATATATTACATGTATTACCTTCATTCTCCTATATTTTTGTACAGAAGTGGCTAAATGATATAATTAAATAAAATTGTTTTTCCTTCTCTTTAGTCACGAATTTTTTTCATCCATATCAATATTTTCATTAAAAAGTTTCATGAATGTTTTTACTATTATACATAGATTATTTAATGATATTTTTTTACTACTTTTGACATTATTTACCATATATTAAAATTAATATTCCTACCTTTTTCCATTCATGTTAATTTTCTTTTTTTTATAAAAAAATCAAACGGATTTTTTTAACCTACACATCTTGAACAACATTTCCCACTGTTAAGAGCATTATTTTCATTAAAGATTACATTATAGGGTTTATTTAGCATTTTCAAATATTTTTTATTCTATATTTCCAATAATTTTATAATTTAAACATGTAATTTATAAATGAAAAATGTTATTTACCTAAAAAAGTTTATAGTGATATTTTAATGATATTTTCATTTATACCAACATTGTGTTATGTTTACTCTAATTTCATAGGGATATGATCAAATTTTAACATCATTAATCATTATCTACATGATTTATGATTATAATAATGAAATTTTTATGAAACTTGTATCCTCTCAACATGTAATGATATGATGATATGATGGAAATTTTATGTTATTGTGGAACAAATATACCAGAATTTACATTATGTGAATGTTGGAAAAAATATATAGAACTCCTATGTATTAGATATTGAAGTGATATATCATAAAATAAGTAGGACTAGAATGGGTTTTAAACCTAATTCAGTATGGTACTTTGGCTAAAAAGATATCCATGGGAGTGAACATTTGCTATGGAAATGCTAGAATGTGGGGTGAACGAAATCCTCTATGATATTCGGGTAAGTGATCCATGACTACGGAAATAATTTTTTTTATACTTGAATGCACCAAACATATTGATTATTATTATGTAAAGTTCTAATATGTCATGGTTGATGATTAATTATTTCACACACTTACATCTTAGGTCTTATATATTACAAAACCTTGCACCATGTTTAATGATTAAGGATATTTTAATGATTAGGATAGATTATTGTAAGTCAATATCATGTTCACATAATCTTATGAATATCTTATGATTAATTATTACAATTTCCTGATATATGTTATTAATACCCTTACTAATCATATGATATCACCCTTACCTATGTTTCCCTTCTCGTGGTTTTGAAAAAAGGATTTAATTATGATATGTATAAGATGCTTGCTAGATGTGAAGAAGATAACAGAAAATGATATAGACCATTTATGTACCTATTTGTTATATATACAATCTTCTAAAGAAATTATAACTTTCTATTTATAGAATTGATCATACTGATATGTAATAAATATTCCACAAATATGATGTAATATGTTTGTATGTAATATTTGGGTCACTATATTTTTCATTGGAGAATGGTTTTATTATTTTTGGAAACTAAGATGAGAAAAACTTATTGAGAACCCTTAGGATAAGCCTTTATATATAATAAAACCCCAATATTTTGGTAACTTAGATATTATATAGTTTTCCTAGAAAAAAATATCTATGTAGAAACTACTTTTGGACATAGTTTTTTAAAAGATTCACCCTAGGGTAATAACATCAAAAATATTTGGTTGAGTATATCCTAAAAATTATTATAGTGCATGGTGAATGTGCCCTTATTATAGGCCAAGTTTGACACTCGTAGTGGGTATTCAAATGTTCATTCAAATTTTAATTATAATACATTATAGAGGATTTATTATATAATTTCCATGGAATGAACTAGTTTAAACAAATGGTTTCATAAATTTAAAATAATTTTAAGGATTTAGAAATCATATGATTGATTTTTTATTATTGATCACCTTGATTAATGATTCATGATGCCCATAATCACCATTTCAGTTTTATATGGGATTATAGATATATTGATAATGTTGAGGAGTTACATGTATGCTCAAATATTGAATTAACAGATTTGATCTTTGTTATATGATGACCTATATATTAGAAAATGTCTTAATGGTTGTTATTTATTATCCTCAATTATTAGATGATGAACTAGAAGTAAAAAAAGGTAGGATGGTATAATCTCTATTATATAATTATTCCCCAATTAATGTTTATGGGATTTTGAATCATATAACTCTTATTATTCTCTCTCTAGTTGAATTTAATGTTATTTTGCAAATAAATTGGTTGTAATTATATAAAGTACATAAAAGTTGTTGAGGATGTGAAGTCAGGTTTTATATTTTGAAACAAACTATGATATTCCATCAAGTATGAAGATAAATATGAAAGTATACTAGAATTAATATAAATTTAATCAACATCAAATCTTATTCAAAGGGGGTGTTTATATCAGGTTTTTGGGAAGAAACTCAACATCTATAACATACCTATTATATAGTAGTTTGAAAATGTATTTATAGAATAGTTTTCTATTCTTCTTTCAAATCATTTAGTCGAGTTTTAAATATAACCCATACAAAGTGTACACCTATTTCAAAGACACCATAAATAATGTCCTTAATTAGTTTTAAGAACTAAAGAGTACACTTCAAGAGAATCTAGATTTGGGATTCCTTCATCCATGTTTTCCACTATAAGGCTCACATATTCATTTTCTCAAGAAGAAAGATCGATCAATGTGACTCTTTATTGATTATTGGTATCTTAACAAGACCTGGATCTTGAATAAGTATCTTCTTCCCCATATTGATGATTTTTTATCAATTATGTGGAGCTCAAATTCATCAAATGATTAATATTCAATCTGGATACTATTGGGTAAGGGTATAAAGTAAATTCATACTAAATAAATCTTAATTTATGAGTTATGGATGATATAAATTTATATTAACATGGTTTATTATTAATAATCCCCTAATATTTTCACGGGTTTAAAGAATATAGTCATTAAATATTACCTTGATCTATTTGTGGTAATATTTATAGATATTATCCATATATACTCTAAGAAAATGTAAGAGAATGGTGATCACATGAGTATTTTATTAAAGTTATTATGGAAGGATAATCTCCATGAAAAATTTACCAAGTATAAATTTTGGATACAAAAATTTTAATTTTTTGGTCATATATTTTCAAATGAGGGTGTATCAGTTGATCCATAAAAGACATATGTTAATCAAAACTGGCATAGACCAATCACATTGACTAAAATCAATATTTTTTAGGGAATGTATGGTAATTATCTATTCTATATGAAGGATTTCACAAGGCTATCTAATCCACTCAGGATGTTAACTCTGAATAAAGTTAAGTTCATATGGATTGATGATTTTGATGAAAATTTTGAAGGCCTCAAGAGAATATTGCCTAATGATCCTATGCTGATACTACCATATAGTGGATAAGGGTTTTTAATTTTCAAGAATGGATCCAAAATGGTATTGGGGTGTGTTCTTATATCAAATTATTTTGTGATTTCATATATGTTAGGATAATTGATGGTTCCCATAAAAAATTAATAGATGCATGATTTAACATTCCCATCGGTAATGTTTTCAATTATGATATAAAGGTATTATATTTCGATAGAATACTAGGATATGTATCATCCTTGACCCGAACAACCACCTGAATAGTGCTAACGAGTTAGGTGATAATGGCCTTAAACGCACCTCCCCAAATACCAAAGGCTTCTGACTAACAGCAAGGGGTATAAACATTTATAGTAGGGAGGCTATACCCTATGAGAATAGATAATACACTGGTTTGAGAATAATAAGATAACATGCGACGAAAATAAATGACTCAGTAGACTCAAACTAGAACAACAAAGTGGAAGCACATCCAATAGCAGTAAACAAGAGAAGAAATATAGAAACAACTACAACAGAAAGTAAATAGAACAGCATGCTAGAAAATCAATTTTAGAAACTAAAAAAATAATAATTCATTCCATGACATGTTGTAAAATACAACATCCAAGGTATAGCCCATAGAATACCACAATATCTACATATAATAAACATGATGAAACTAAAATAAAACTGAAAAAAAACCCCATCTAGGCATGACCTCAAGTTCCATGCCAAACAACACTACGATCTAGCTTCTGAATTTGATCCTTTACCTGTACGTAAATTCATAAAGTGTACACACATCCCAAATGTCCCATGCAGGTTTTGAGAAAAATCTCTATAAGATACCACCCAATGGTGAATACCTGATATATGTGTTTAAGAATACATGCACCACTAAGAAAAGTAAACAGTATGATGAAATAACTAACACAACCTCCACTGGTTATCAACAGCCACCAGGGAGTGTCACCTACTTTGGCCAATGCCAAAATCTCAAAATCAAAGAGAGTACTTGGCCCTTAGACCAAGGTACTACTGTATTCATAAAGTCTTGTTGAACCCTCACGTTCCACCTCAATCACATATCTTGGAACCACGTGACTCCTGACACCTCATGTCTCAAAGTACTGACGTCCTGAAGGCACATCCAAGAAATAGTATCCCAGTCCCATGGAACCCTACTCGAAAGTTCACATCATCCCATGGCATGATGACCGGAGGAACATCGATGTCCGTCCTTAAATAAATATCCATTCCGATGGCCTCAGTCATGGAGAACCTCAACCTCTGACCCCATAGCCTCATTTTTATCAACTGAAGGATCCTCTCCTTCCATGTGGATTTCTATAGAAATCACCCCCAAACCATAAATACCTAAAATGAAATTATCAAGAGCCTCTACCCTCACAAGTGGTAAAAACCACCTCCTCATAGAGTCAACCTATGTGCACATGACTCAATCAACACTTTGGACATCACAGGTGAGCGAAAATCACCCAATAAAAACCTAAGACACACCATCTCTAGCACCTCATGCCCTCATGACTATGTCCATAAAATATAATGGCCTTTCCATCAAAGTATCACGGGCCATGACCAACCTGACAGTCACACTGCCTCAAACCAACATCCATAATGCCCAATCCTGTGGTCAAAACCAATCAAGCACATCCGGGTCTTGCCCAACCTATGATCTACATCACTCAATCCCGATGGACATTCCATCACAACACCACAATAAGCCCATTACAACCCCAAGGGTATTAAAATATTTAATCTCAAACATTACATAAATATAAATCACATTAAAACACTTTAAAAAAGTTATTAAATTTAAGCAGATTAAATTACACCATCTATCAGCTATGTCACAATAGCACATAGGTCTTGAATTCCTATAAAAATCTTAATAAAGCTTTAATAAATTAAACATAGCAATTTAAATAAAAAAATTCATTTAAAACAATTTTGGAACCTCAGAACAAAATATTCTAATGAAAAATGACCTCTCGCCTAGCCTCGCTAATGTGTAACAAGTATAGGGTATGACCATAGCACCCCACATGGTCTACCAATCATGTTAATATACTATAGTAGGGTCTCGCTAAAAACCTTCCATTGTGCAAAAATTCTACAACCCCAAAAAATCCATGAAAACTTAAAACAAGGTATGCACCACATTACTTAGACCCGTAGACATAGGAACATATGATATCAAAGTCTAATTCGAAGATGATAAATGTAGATATGAGTTTCTATATTAAAATCTAAAATTGGTTCAGATGGAAACAATGGTCTATAATATGAATTATCAAAGAAGAAGAGGTATTCATGGGGTTAGCCTTACCGAGGTGATCATATAGCTTACAAAGGATCGATAAATAGATGACCGAGGAAGAAGATCACTCAAAGGATGTGGGAGTAGAAAAAGGGAAGACTCTACCCTCCTGTGCATGGCCAATAAGAAGAAAAGGGTAAGTGAAGAAGAAATAAGAAGAAGGGGAAAATGGTATTTTTTTCATTTACTGGGCTACATGATTTACTCGCACGAGTTACCAAACCATGCGGAAGCCACTTCCTAAGATCCCCATACCCACACGACCACCCAGAATAGTTTTCCATACAGTTCCCAAACCATGTGGTAACCCTCTGCAATTCTGTAGATGCATCCGCATGGTTATGCGCCATTAGTAGCACAATTTACCTAAACTGTGCACCAAGATCTGATTTCAAAAAACTAGGCCTTCGGGCCTAATACACTCCCAAAACCTTCTGAACACCCGAGGCACTCTCCTAACATCTAAAAAAACATAAAACACCATTTGAGGCAAAAAAAAACTCTTGGAATTGAGATCCAATCAACAAAACAAAAAGTAGCATCACTATTGGTTGAAAAAAATTTAAACTGTGTGGGAATTATGACCAGTTCAAAAAACCCAGGTCGTTACAATATCTCCACTTTAACATATATCATCTCTAATCTATCAAACAAAACCCAAAGATGGTGCTGAAAAAACATATCATGGTAAAAAGAATCCGAAAAACCCTGGTATCAAGTGTTCTGGCCCAATTCCTCAAGGGTCTCCCCACCTTAGGAATTTCATAACTTGGTTTGTTCCAACCCAAATCCCAAATCATTAAAAGGTCCATTGACCTATTTCTAGACCCATGGTCCTCTCATGATACATCTTCACCCATACACCTCATCAGGTGCTTCCATGTCGCTCTTGAAACCCAATTATATCCCGCACCACCTCATTGCTTGCCTTGAGCCCACGGTACCCATGGATAAATGAGGTACCACATCCCATGGAAGCCCAAATTAAGCTCATTTCCTCACCCCTCAATCAAAAATTGCATCCTTAATGCCCCAATGCTCAGGGCACCTCATGTAACCCACATACCTCATATGCCTTGATTACTAAGCACCACAAAACATGAATCCAACAGAGATCTTGATGCCAAGAACCTAATATATTATATAATCACGCACCTAAGATGGTTCCAACATACTAACCAACATCTTGTCAGTCCATATACAACCTGTGAACCTTGTGCACTCAAAAAAGGATGTTTCTCAACAAGCCATTCCAAAATAGACATGCCTCAACAGGATATTCCAAAAAAAGTAAAATGAAACGATAGACACACCAACGACGTACCTATGACCATCATCGGCTCCATAGCCTACTCATCCCCTAGAAGCTCCACAGAGTGCACCTGGTCAGACACATGACTACCTGAAGACTGACCTCCCTACAATTCTTCACTAGTCACCGGCCAATGACCCCATGGTTGGGTCCCAATGTCTCTACCACATCCTCCACATACAGCTGAGCCTTGGCTACCCTCACCTAGTACTGATCTGGATTAGACCCCAGATTCCATAGTTTATCATTGTCCCTACATACTAGTTGTATGAGGAGGTTTTTTTGGAGAACCTATCAAGAAGACCAACCTATCCATATGCCCAACACTCCTTTGGAGGTAGCTCACACTGAGTCCAAACATTCCCTGGTTTCCCACACTGAAAGAAAACCACCGATGAGCAACCACGAGGTACTCTAGCTGGGTCTATGGTATGACTTCCCTACTGGAACTCATCCCAACCTCGTTTCGTTCCATCTAAATGATAACATGAAGCCACCACCCGACTCTAAAGGGACCTTTCTGTCAGGTTTCTCTCGACTATGAGCACCAGATTCAATGCCTATGAGAACGAGGCCAAACTAAAGATGTTTACATGCACTTGTTTGGTGTGCGGTAATCCATATTCGAAGTACCTCACCATCGAGGTGTCATTTCTTACCATACCTGGTGAAAAGAGGGACAACTCAGTGAAATTAGCTTCATAGTTCATGACAGACATGTCACCCTAATGAAGGCTCAATAACTCCCAAGCTCTTTCCTCCCTCAATGTATCAAGGAAAAAGTGCTCGAAGAACTTGTCCTCTAAGTCCTTCCAGGATAGTCTCTTGTGTTTGCGATCCTGAACCTGGACATACCACCAGTACTTAGCTCACCCTCTAAGAATATACGTTTCCATCTTGACCCTCCACCCTGGAGACGTATCCAGCTGCTCAAAGATCATATGCATGCTCTCTATTTAATTCTCAGCCGCTTGCAGACCATCCTCACCCTAAAAAGAGGCGGTGTGCTGTGACTAGAAATTCCACGTCAGATAATCCATTGATGGCTCTGCTCCTTGGGCACCTCTGTCGATCCCCTGCAATACACGTAACAAGATTGATCGGAGCTGCTCTTCAAGACACAAACCAAATGATGCAAAGTTTGGAAGCTACCCTTCCCACACTAGATCTTGAACTTGATCCTATCCCTGAGCCTATACCTACAGCTCATTCTCTACCTACCCCTCAGGGGTCTGAACCTGATCGTGCTTCTATGACACTGTACCCTCACCCACCTGACACTCCATCTGAGCTGTCTAGGCGGAACCTGATGAATACCATAAAATGGTCAGACATCCCATATATATATATATAAATCACAGATAGGGAAAGAAGTAAAAGGGAATAATATAAAAACTACCCTTACTCTCCCCTACCATAGCCATTCCCAGGACATCCCAGCCTTGAGTCCTCCTTACCCGCCCTCAACAGAGCCAAGTATCAAAATATTCTCAGGCCATGCCCATCCTAACAACCAAAGTTACCTCAAACTGATAACCTATTCACCCAATCCTAATGATCAAAATCAGCTCATACATAGTAATTTCCTTCTCCTATAAGAGATAGGCCCAATTCCTGCACCACAAGTAATTTTATATAAATTTAAATCATGGCATATCACATTGCATAAAACAAGAAATTTTATCAGTCCTTTCACATTTTTTACATGGAAATTGACATATATCACATGGTATTATCACTTCACAAGGCATACGTGCATCTATGAAATTTAAATACCCTAAAAATATGCCTATCAAAAGCTAACAACCACACCTCGCCTTAATGGGAAAAGGTCTAATTCTCCCTTACCACACCGGGTCAAGGGTAACATTCCACAACCAATAATCATCATAATTCAAGTGAGCCACCATGGTCAAAATCATATTAACTATAATCTAAGAAAAAGAAAAACAACATAACCCACCCAAGGTAACTCAATCCATCCCTTATACATGGGGCTGCCGGCACCCAGGAATGAGTTCAAAATCCAAATCTGACAACAACCTATCTTCAATCTACAATAACCCCAAATAGTATTACTAAGAAAAGAGGTAAATGAAACTCCTATGATACCACTTACATCATCCCGGACCCAAAAATCCACTTGAAGAGTGATAACAGGCTGGGTTCACTAGCCTTAGGCACACCTCCCTGAATTCCAAAGGTTTCCAACTACCAGTGAGGGTATAAAAAGGTATAGTGGGAGGGATATACCCTCAGGAAATAGATTATATAGTGGTCTGATAATAATAAGATAACATGAAATGGAATTAAATGACTTAGTAGACTCAAACCAGAACCACAGAGTAGAATCACAACCAATATCAATAAATAGAAGAAGAAATATAGAAACAACTGCAGTGGAATGTAAACCAAACAAAATTATAGAAAATCACTTGTATCCACTCAAATAAAAAAATCAAAGCATTTATTCTATGTCATGTTATACAATACAATATCCAAGGTACTGCCCATGGTAGAACAAAATGTCTACATATAATAAAAATTATGAAACTAAAAGAAAATTGAACAAAAACACTAGCTAGGAATGACCCCAAGGTCCATGCCATTTTCCATGCTAAACAAAACTACGATCCAACTCCTGAATCTGATTATTTACCTATACGTAAATTTATAATTTCTAAACGTGTCCTAAAGGGCCTGTGTATGGTGTAGGATGAATCTAAGTAGGATATGACCCAAAGGTACGTACCTAGTATAAGTGTTTAAGTAGACATTAAACTCTAAGAAAAGTAAATAGCAAGATTCTATAGTAAACACATCCTCCATTAGTGCTCTGTAACCACCAGGGAGTGTCACCTGCTTCAGCCAACACTGAAATATCAAAAGCAAAGAGAGTCCTTGTCCCATGGTGAAAGGTACCCCAATAGTCATAAAGACCTAGAGAACCCTTAGGTTACAACTCTATCAAATATCTTGGCACCACATGCCTCCTGACACCTCGTGTCTCAAAGTACTGATGTCCCAAAGTCACATCCAAGCAATAGTATCTTGGTCCCATAGACTCGTACTCGAAAGCTCACGTCAGCCCATGGCATGATGATTGGAGGAACATCGATGTATTTCCTCAAATAAATATCTAGGACCACAACCTCAATCATGATGAGCCTCATCTCCAACCTGATAGCCTCATTGATATTAACCGAAGTCTCCTCACCTACCACGTGGATTTCTACGACAAGCACACCCAAACCACAAATACTTAATCTGCAACTATTGGGTGCCTCTACCCACACGAGTGGTCAAAAAAACTTCATCATGGAGTCAACCTATGTGAACATGACTCAATCGACACTTTGGCCATAACAGGTGAGCGATAATCCCCAAATACAAACCTAAACCACACTATATCAGCACCTCTTTCCCCTAAACTGTATTCCCCAAATCAGATGGCCTTGAAATCGATGTATCACAGGCCATGAACAACCTGACAGTTACACTACCTCAAACCGATGTCCACGACACCCAATCCTGTGGTCAAAACCACTCAATCACATCTAGGACTTTCTCAAACTATGATCAATATCACTCAATCCTGATGTCCATTCCATCCCAATCTCATGCCAATACCGTCACAACCCCAAGGGTATCGATATATGTAATCTTAAACATTACATAAATATAAATCACATTAAAACACTTTAAACAAGTAATTCAATTTAATAAGAATGAATTACACAAACTATCTACTATGGGACATTATAATGGAGGTATTTAATGCCTATAATAAGCTTAATCAAGCATTAAAAAATTAAACATAGTAGTTTAAATCAAATAAATTCATTCAGAACCATTTTAGAACTCCTAGCCAAAATATACCAATGAGAAATGACCTCTCACCGGACCTATCTCATGCATAATAGGTATAGGGAATGCCCATTACACTACATAAGGTCTAACAGTCAAGTTATTCGGCTATAGAAGGGTCTCTCCAAAAACCCACCATTGTACTAAAACCCCGCAACCCCCAAAAGACTACAAAAACTCAAAACAAGGTATGAACCACCTACATTAGACCTGTAGACGTAGGTATGCCTGATATAGAAGTCCAATTTGAAGCTGATTGACGTAGATCATAGTTTCTATCTTAAACCCCGAAATTGGATCTGACAGAATTAGTGGTCCTTAAGACGAAGGATCAAAGAAGAAGAGGTATGCTCGAGGTTATCCTTACCAAGACAATCCTATAACTTCCGACAAATCGAAGAATTCATTCTTGAGGATGAAGATGGATCAATGAAGGTGGTAGGAGAAAAAGGGGAGCCTCTCACCTACCATTCACAAATAAGAAGAGTAAAAGGAGAAGGGAAGAAGAAATAATAAGAAGGAAAAAAATGATAATTTATCCTTCTTTACTAGGCCATACGGTTTACCCATACAGTTTACCAAATTGTACGACAACCATGAAAAATCCACTGCCTAAGAACCCCATACCTGCATGAACACCCCGTATAGTTTTCTACACCGTGCACAAATTATGCAATAATAATATGCAATTCTGCATATGAATCTGCACGGTCGTGAGCCATCACTCATACAGTTTCCCTAAATTGTGTGCCTATAATTGTTTTCTTAAAACTAGTCCTTTGGGCCTATGATTCTCCTAAAACCTTTCCAAACACCTGAGGCAGTTCCCTAGGCTCTAAACCAACCCAAAAACACCATTTGAGGCCAATATAACTCTCAGAATTGAGTTCTGATCAACAAAACAAAAAGTAGCATTGCGACTAGTTGAAAAAAATTCAAATCGTGTGGGAATTTCGACATGTTCCAAAAAACTAGGTTGTTACATGATATATAATATTTCATAAAATTTTAATTTATATATTCACAAAAAAATAGTTTAATATGTGCAAGAAAATATTAATGGAGTTAATTATAGATTATTACTTCCCAGCACAATAGCACCCATGAAAATTGAAAAAGGTTTTCATTTATTTGAGTCTAAAAGATAATGATAGATTATATTTGGAAAGGATCACAAATAAATCTATATTTATGAAATTAAAAAAGTAAATTCAATGACATATTGAAGGAAGGGTAGAAATGTTTTCATCCTAAAATGTTTTTTCAACTATTAATATCTATAATTAATAAATTGGTGAAGAAGGATGATGTGGAACAATAAAAGATGGCTAGAAATGTTCTATATTTAAACCATGATTTTAATGAAGTGAAAAGGTTCAATAATTGAATATATTTTAAGCTGATACAATACTTTAAGAAGGAACTATTAGAATAATATCACGAAACATCATTCCCTATTCATTTAGGAAGTAAATAGATATATAGAGATTAGAAAGAATATTTCTAATAGGATAACACAAAGAGAGATATTGCAGAGTATGTATCTCAACACTTGGTATTTCATCATATTTAGGCTGAGAGATATATTTCTTAAGGGATTCTTCAACCATTTTCCATACCATAATGGAATCGGAAAACATCCCCATATATTTTAACATCAGACTACTTAAAACATAAAAAATCTATAATCATATTTGGGTTGTACTTAATAACCATAGGAATTCACCACATGTAATTATTATTATATAATATTTCACTCTTTATCAACTTCTTAGGATATAAATTAAATAAGTGGAAAGGCTACATATAATACCAAATTTTATTTTATTTGGTTGAGATACGAGGTTCAAATTGATGTTCTGGAAAGTTCATCAGCAAGATCTAGATATAAAGATATGTTTATGTATTTCCTATCATCCAAAAAATAGAGGGTTAGTCTAAGTGAAGAATTAATACCCTAGAGGATATGTTGAGATCCTTTTATCTTAATTTCAAAGGTTTTTTTTCAATAAAAAATTTCATATATTTAAATCTTTATACAACAATGGATTCCACACGATCATGTAGATGGATCCTTATAAATCCCTCTACAGAAAGAAGTGTAAAAGTCCAACCTACTTGGATGATGTTAGATAAATAATTTTATTATTACCTTTGATAAATGAGGAAATGGTGGAAAATGTTAGAACCATTCATAAGCACACCAATATCACTTAGATTTGAAATAATAGTTATGTTGACAATCATATATGAGATCTTGTGTTTGATGTTAGTGATAAGGTATTTCTATAAACTTCCCCATGAAATAAGGCTATGAGATTTGAAAAAAGAGAAATTTTACCCTAGGTATATTGGAAATTTTAATATTCTTGATCATATTTGAACATTTTATTATCATTTTAAACTCCCATATAATCTTGATCATGCTAAGGAAGTATTCTATATATATCTACAAATGAAGTGAAAACATGACTATTCACATGTATTTAAATTAGTGGTTTTACCAATAGAGAATTATATTTCCTATGAT
The DNA here is from genome assembly GCA_963277665.1 of Viscum album. Taxonomy (NCBI): domain Eukaryota; kingdom Viridiplantae; phylum Streptophyta; class Magnoliopsida; order Santalales; family Viscaceae; genus Viscum; species Viscum album. The sequence goes on along the minus strand of OY728150.1, from coordinate 308,400,713 downwards.
GAAAATAATTATGAATCATAGATCATTTAGGTTATGTTCTTCATAATAAGTCTACTCATTTGGTTAATGTTCATTAGAGGAATCAAAAATTTGAGGAAGCAACATAGGAACCTAATGATGTGATAAAGTAGAGATATGATCATTTTTTTGTATCAGAGTGAAATAATTATGAGTGATAACTTTATTTTTTGTGTGTTATAATGAAACAACCCTAGATTATATATGTACTTCAATTGATATAAACCTAAAGTATTCGATATATTAAATTACACACAACACATAATATGAATGAACCTTGATAAAGTGATTCATTGTTACATACCCGATAAATTAGAATATATGATTCGTAGAAACCAAATTATGGGAAAATATTTATAGATTTTTTAGATACTGATTTTTTTTAAATAATAATAAATAATCACTCAAATTTCAGTGAAGTAATTTTATTCTTCAAAAATATTATTTCATCGAAATTGGTTTTTATTTCATTTTGTACATGAAAATTATAATTATTATCTATTTTTTAATTTATTTTTAGTAAATTATTATCATTTTTTAAATCATTATGTTAATATCTTCTTATGGTGAATTTTTAGAAATTTTCTAAAAGGAATTATTTTTTTCATTGAATAATGAAAAATGCCGATATTATTTAAAAATTTCAATTATATTTAATTAATGTTATGGTTATGTTTTTATTTTAGTCTTAATTTAGAATAAGTATACTTTAACTACAAATAATGATATCAATTACTTTTTAATCATCCTTTTAGTTTATTTTGTTATAAGTATATTTTTAGTCTTAAAAACATATTTCTCTAAAAACTATTTTTCTACACGTAATGTGATTTTATATTAGTAACTTATATTATTATATATTTATTAATGTTTTTAATGTAATTTATATATTATATATTCAATAATATATTTTATCATTCATTTGATGGGTTTTATAAGGAATGTAAGGGAAATAAATTCAGTTTTATGATTAAAATGCATCTTTATAAAATGGTATTTCATTGTGGGTTTCTAACTTATTTATATTAATTTATTCCACAAATATAAATTTAATATGGTAAAAAAGGTTCCATATTTGGAATAAGAATAGTTAATATAATTTAATAAATACAATGTTTTTTGTCATAGTGAATAATAAAAATATGAAAATTTTGTTTCCATATTTAATTTTAAACCAGGGATACCGATGGATTTAACTAAGAGATAATGGTAGGATCCCTACCCAGAGTGTGAATCAGACTTTTCATAATTTTATATTCCGTCAAATTATATGAATATTCATTATATAAAATAAACATCCACACCCAAATCATATAGTCCTAGTATATTTTTACACACAAACAGATAAATAATTTGTCTCATAATAGTCTCCCATTAAGTTCTTCATACCCAGATTACTTTTTTACATATCATAACTAAAACCATTCTTCATAACTTGAGCATATGGGTATCACGATATGTGCATAAAATTTGAAATCCAAACCCTTCATATTACAGTTTATAATCTTGAGTGATGGAATAATGAATGGAAGTTAATAAGACATAAATCATAAAGTAATCAAAGAACATGAGCTATGAGAGAATAACATTGTCATAAGGGAAGGAATTTCAACATACAATTAAGTATAGAAAATAATTTCCTCAGTAGTCAAGGAAGACATCCAATACGATCATAGTGGATTGGTTTCACTCCCCAAAACATAATAGTAGTCATGGTTCTCTCCCAAGGATAGAATAATAGATTGTGTTTACTCCCTAAACCATTGTTTTTTTCATGTTTAACTTCCATGTTTTTCAATGTTGACAGAGTCACATACTAAAATGTATTCAATACCCATTCCATTCCTATTTATGTCACGAGATATATTTAATTTCCCAATGAATTAGAGGGACATATAATTATGGGATCACCCATCACATGATAAAAATAATGTATATCTATGACACGAGACTATAAAAAAACCATCCTATTAGAAACCTTGAATAGAAATTGGTTTCATAAACATATTATCCTAGAATAACTAGTGGAAAAGAAATTGGTTTCATAAATATGACATCATAGAATAAACTATTGAAAAGAAACGGGTTTCACAAACATCATTTCATCATAAGCACACAATATCCATAGAAACAATAAGGATGTTATCCTTGTATTAGATCCCCAGTATTGCATAAGTTAAATTTAGGATTGTTTCCTTTGATGAATGGAAATACCATTACAATATTATTAATTTTTTTTGAGTAAAATACCCTTTCCACTTTGAAAATATTTTTCAAAGAAATTAAAAAAATGTTTTCAAAATCAATGTAAATGAAAACATCCTAGGAATATTTAGAGGAATCATTATAGTATTTATTATTCACGATGATGAGAAATTATTTTCATGTCATATAAGTTAAAAGAAAAAATTACATTCACATTTTCATAAAAAATTAAAAAGTACATCATTTGGAAAACAAAAATAAGATTACTTTTAGATAATTTTGTAAAAAGTAAAACATGGGTAAAAATAAAATTTAAAAATCAATGTTTAATATTAAAAAAATTATTGATTTTTTAGAAAACATGAATATTGAATGGAAAGGATTTTCAAATAGATAAATGAAGTCATATTTCCTTAAAAATATATTTTTGGTATCATGAGTAGTTAAGGTGAGGAAAATGAAATGAGAACAATTATATCAATGATATGAATATAGGAGAGTTAATTTAATGAATTTAGTTAGTTACAGATCATGTTATTTAATTATCATAATAAATAACAATAAATAAGAAGTCATTGGTTTCTCACTTTCCCCTAAAAAGTGTTTGAATAATAAAAATTTAAATTTCAGTCAAATCTTGATAAATAATTACATTTTGATATAAAATCCTTACGGATTTGGTAACATTCAAATCATATAACTAATGAAAGAAATAAAACTGCATGGAAATGTAAGTCCCAATAAAAATAAAAATAAAAATAAAAATAATAAAACACAGTACAAGGTAGTATATACACAACATAATATATATAAGTGGTGAATATGGATAGTGTCTCCTAGAAATTAATGTGATATTGAAATTCATCACCCCAGCTCTGTCTTCCTTTGTACGCATGTGATACTACAATATGATAAATATGTATTTATTATATATCTATTAAAAAATCATATATATATATATATTACCATATATTATTTACATATATCCACTTATCACCTATTTATTAACCATCCATTATTAAATTCATAGCTTCAGGAGATAAATACATGTTTTCATGTAATTTTTGGTTCAGTAGTTATAGTCATTGCACATTGATCATAGTTACAAAAAAAATATAATTTTAATCATGATATAAATATCATATATATGCATTATACACATATTTATAATCATTCATAAACTATAGAGATAAAAAAATGAATTACACCATTCATGGAGACAGTTGGCTGTAGATACGTGTGAACACTCTTTTCATATTTTGAAAAATGGAATAAAATAAATGTAAATAATAATCTACCATAAAAAACATTATTCTATCATTTAAATCATATATATTCAATAAATCCATCATTATTACCAGTAATATAAAATTTAAATAAAAAAATCACATTTCTTCATGAAGGTTTTAGTCCACACGTATGCATGAGAACCATAAATGTTTTCCAACCTATTATAAGTTAATAAGGTAGATATGATATTTTCATTATAGAATCACAAAAATTTAAAAAATAAGATATATAAACTTTAAAAACATCATAATAACCATAAATTAAAGATGATAATGGAAAATGAAGTTTATAACTACATGGATACAGTAAGCTATATGGTCATACAAGTGATACTTTCACTTCCCATTTTTTGGAAAGAGGGTGAATAAATGTGGTATCATAATCATAATAATAATTTGGTATATTCCAAATACTAATGTTATTTTTTAATAATATAATTGTTTTTGGTGAGAAAATAAGTATTTAAAATAATTTTATCAGTTAATGTTGTTAACTATTATTCATAATAACACATTTATATATTCTCTTAAGGATTCTAGGGTTGGTCTTTTGGGAAGACTAATTCCCCATGAATTTTGATAAGTATGTTTATAAGGTATTTTGGTATGGGATGGTTGATATAGAAGGATTCAAATGATAAAATAATTTAGGGGCAGAGCTTCCCTATAACACGACAAGATTTTATTATTATTTTTGATTAAATATAATTTCTTTGATATCTTGTCCTACACACAATACTGAGTTCTAACAAACCACAATACACTCTTTATATTAATATTTTACTTTTATATTTTAAGATAGCTCTTAAAAATGGTTTTATGAATATGAATCAACACATGATAAATATTAATTATTATTTTTATATAAAAACATATTGATTAAAAAGTACATAATTTTTGGTAGTCATATATGTTTCAAAAATATAATCATCTAAAAAAATGATTTTGTTTCTTTTTATAAAAAAATAATAAAAGTAAATATTAAAAAATTTATTAAATTTATTTGAAAAAATGAAATCTTTTTTTTAATTAACATGTAAAAATTTTATTAGGGTGCATTTTTTATATTTTTCAGAAATTATTAATTTTCCGACTAATAGTGGAAAATACAGGTTTTTATTGAAAACTGAATTTTCATTTAAAAAATTATAATGTAAAATTTTGTTTTAAAATATTTTTAAAAGTAAAATTATTTTAATTATAATATAACTAAATAAATATATTTCGTTGGAATAAATTTTTAATTTAATTTTTATAAAAAAACTTTTTAAACATCTGAAAAAATTCTCTACAAAAACAAATTTTCTATAATATCTGCGTGTTTAATAATAAATTTAATTCTTCCACTTATCTGAATTGAATTTGGAAAAATGAATTCGTTTTTATAAATAATTATAATTATCCTTATATAATAAGTTTAAATTAAGTTTTAACCATAATGAATAGATAATACAGTAAAAATTAATTACTATGGTTATGTAAAAACTTGGTTTGCTGAGGAGAGGGGTTAAACCTAATGGATAAGGGTTAAAAATGATTTTTTATAATTAATATTTTATGGTAATATATTTTCCTTTAATTTTATAATATTCTAAAATGGTCCATTTTGGAGCCTTTTGGCATGATACAAACTTGGGTGGAATTTATTTTTTTTTCAAAAATTCAACGTGTGTCATCTCCAACACTTATAAAAGTCCATTCCCTTCCATCTTCTATTCACACTTCTTAAACCATTTTTCAGCCAATAACTACCTAATTACATTACTTAGACCCCAAAACGCATTTTATAGGCCTTATTTTTATTATTATACTAACCTATGAAGTCTTTAGGTATAAACTTAAAGAGGATCTCCAAAGAAGAGGTAAGATTCTTGGACTTGGGTTGTTATTTAATTTCATCCACCCCATACATAAAATATTTATAAAAAATGATAGTATAATAATATTAGTATATGAAATATTCTTATATTTTATTATATTAATGTAATGAACTACATCTATTTTCTTTTCCCTAAATATGAAATGAACTTTTCGATCGTGTGTATGACGAGCTACTACCTCGCGAAGCAATGCTATTCGTTTTCCTTTACCACCACCCACAGATGGAAATAATTATGGATTAATTTATTATATATTATATTTATGATATTATTATTATTTTTAATCATCATATAAAATATTAATTCTTACATTCCATTCCGTGTGAATATAATAACATCTCTTGTGTGTATGAAGGACTACCACCTCTCGAAGCAATGTGATTGATTTTTCACTAATGATTTACGTGGAAGGAAATAAGGAAAAATTTAATGAATATATGTGATATATATAAAATTATAATTAATATGAGAATTGAATATATTATTTACCATTTTTTATTTTTATCCATCAAGTAAATGGAAACAAAATTCATGTGTACATATGGATTACTATCTCCATGAATGGTGTAACTCATTCAGATATATTTACTTAATATATTTCTATTAATACATATATATAATAAATATATATGATATTTTTATCATGATTAAAATTATAGAGATCAAGGAACATTTATCAAAATAAAAAAACAAAAAATATCAAACCAAAATATTCAACAAGAATGAAGCAGTTATTACTCGAAACGTGACTTTAAAAAGGATTTTTTTGATAAAAAGGTAATAAAACATAATAAGTAAATAATATACATTATTATAAATATTATTATTATTATTTAATATATTTTATATAGTATTATATTTATTATAAAGTATGTTAGAATATGTTCAAAGGAATTTGATACTTATGTTATGGGATTTCTAGTATATCTTTTTTTGGTACATATGAAATAATCAACACTTGTTTATTTTTTTAGTTGTATATACTAAACAATTTTTTTATGTCATGAATATCATTATTTTTAAGATATTTAAATTTTTATTTTATGTTATTATTTAATGGGGATTATGATGAAAATGTTTCTTATGTGGTCAGATATTTTTGTCTCACTTTTCTTTCTTTGAGATATATGTTATGTTATGAACCTATCTTCTTTTATGAGGTGTATATACTAACGCTTTTAAATTTTATATCACTAATATACTTATATTTATGATATTTTAATTTTAATTTTATGTTATGTTTTAATAGGGCCTATGATTCAAATGCTACCAAAGTTTCAAGGGTTTTATGTTACAATCTCATTGTTTATTGAGATCGATTATGATTATGTTTTTGATGATGAAATATTATCTTCTATTTACCAATAAAATCATGAATTTTATTATTCACCGGATACTTCTTCTAAATAAATGTTTTCCCTTTATTTTCCTTTATTTATGTACTCAGTATTCTAAATGTTTTTTAATGGAAAATTGATGTTATTTGTTTCATCAGTAAAATTTTTTTATTCTATATCCGTGATTAAAAAAAAGGTTTCAAGAATATTTTAATGTTTCTATAATATTGATAAATGTCATTTTACCGTTATTTTAATTTTTACACAAATTTTAAAAAGGAATCCTATTTTATTTTTTAAAACAAGAACAGTTTGAATTTTACTAAAAATGTGAAATAAATCATTATTTAAACATACAAAATATGAACAATATTTTAGTTTGTTATCATTAATCCTTGTTTTCAATCCTTAATTAAAATCATTAATATTTATTTTTGATGAAAAGGTTTTCTATAATATTTTAGAAGTTTCTAAATAAATGATTTCAAAGTGAAAAGGTATTATCATTAAGAAATGTTTTGAATGATTTATAAATATTACCTTATAGTTTTCCAAGGTTATTTTAAAAGAAATGGATTTTGAAAATGTTTTATTTTTTTCAAATTAAAAGTTTTATTTTCCTCAATAAATTAACCTGATGATTTAATTTTCAAAATAATTTTGCATCTAAGATGAAAACCTATGATATTAATTATGATTTATTGGTGATATAATAGAAGGATTCCATTAATATTATTTGGATGAATGGTTTCTATATATGATGTCATGATGTTTAGGAAATCCATTTCTCTTCCATAGGTTATTCCATGATAAAATAATTATGAAACCTGTTTTTATTTCCATGTGTTATCCTATAAGGAAAATATTAAATGATTATGAAACATGTTTCTTTTCCTTAGGTTATGTTATGATGAAATTTTTATAAACCCCATTCATTTTTATAGGTTTTGATATGTGAATATTTGATGAATCCCATTTCGTTTCATGGGTTCTGACATGATATATATTTAATAAAGGCCATTTTATTCCATGGATTTTGATAGGATATATTTTTTATGATCTTATGGATCACATATGTATGATTTTTATTTTTTTTATGTGTGGTACCTATATTCTCCTCCAATTCATTAGGTAATTATTAATGTTATTTGAGCTTAGAGGGTACACAATAGGTTATTTCAAGCCTAAAATGAGGGTATACATGAGTTTATCTACATCCAAAAGTAGTTACATGGATAATTTTCCCAATACTAACTTGTTATGAATGTCTTGGTGGGGAGCATTGATGTACGTATTTATATTATTCTATATTTCCCACAACTCTAAGTCTTATGCCAATGCTATGATCTTGTAGCCTTTACTATTTGATTATATTATTATTGACTTATTATGAAATATTAATATTTATACCATGACTCATAATTTTGATATTTGATATGAAGGGTGTGGTTTTCATATGTTATTATCATGTTCTCATATCCGTATACTGATGTTATATTTACATATTTTTCTTTTTTACTCTTACTAATCATCTATGACCACTATTTCTTATGTTTATATTCACTAGGTTATGAATATATGTTTTATTTGTGATATGTCTAAGAAGGGTTATAGTTATGAGGATCTAAGTGGGAGATGATGTAGAACTCATATGAACCAGTTTTTTATGTTTCTATGTTTCCAAAGGCACTATTCCTTTAAAATCCATAGGGATGAGTTTATATAATGTAATCAATGTACATCAAAAAAGATATAATATCTATGTTTTAAAGCCTCTTTCTTTGTAGTTGGTATCGAAGGAGGAACCCATATAGAAGTGTGGTGGAACTTCTTAGGTTTATATGTAGGGTAAAAATGAGGATTATATGCTCTAAGTGGGGGGGGGGGTGAATGTACCACCCATAATGATAAAAGGGTTAAAATTATTAATGATACGACTCATGTCAATAATGAGAGCCTTTATTTTTAGGATACTTCTTAATTAGAAATCCATAGTTATGTGTTCTTTTCTAGGAGTATTTATTATGATGAGTGACCTCTTGGGATGTTTCATAGGGTGTGTGTGAGGAAAAATCACACTGAAAGAACAATTTTTTTCTTGTCAGGGCATTCACTATTTTGATGATTCGTTCGGGCATGTGGGAGGACCCCGAGTAGTGGACCACTTCTCTATGTGAAAACTGGTAGTTCTTGGAAGGCCATGACTTGACTAACATGTTAATGATGGGTGTATGTGCTGTCTGTGGGGCCTAGTAGTTACAGTTTGTATCAAAGTACAAGTTTAGTTACCCTTTGAAAAATAGTAAGAAAAAAATATTAAAATATTTAGGATGATATTATTTATTAGGTAACATCCTAATGTTTTAGTATTGAATTAATCATTTGATTTAACTACAAAATAAATCCTTCTATAGATACAAAACGTGAAGGTGGTTTGGGAATAGATGTTCCTAAGGGAAAAAAATAAACAACATGTGTGTCAGGATTTAATCGAGTATTACCTAGTACACAAATATGGGCCGTATTGTGCACCCAAATTGACACTCTTGGGGTATATTATTGTTTAATTTAAAATTTATTTACAATCAATTATGAAGGATTTTAATAGATTATAACAATTAATAACCTAGGTTAAACCTTAGTTTTCATGGATTTTAATGAAGGTGTATTTATTTAGAAACCCAATAATTGTTTTCATGACTATATATTTACCAATATGATTATTGATTCCCACACTATACTTTTTGGTGTTATTCTATGGATATATCTCGAAGGAATTATATTAATTCTGAGTAAAATGGATGAGGGAATGAATTTCCTCCTAAGAAAACAAATGTTATTGGAGATGGAATTAAAAATATCATTTATATACTCACCAAAATCTCTCAATCTTTAAATCATTCTGAACTTCCAAGAGAGAAAAATAGGGAACAACATTTTTTGAGTCAATATTGAAGAAACATCCTCCATTCATTAGTTTTTATACTAATCCTCTAGTTGTTGAGAAATGGTTCAATACCACTAAAAATATATTTTCCATTTACCAGTGTTCATAACATGAAAAATTAGTTTTGGATATATATAATTTTTATAAAGTGGTAGATAAATAGTTGAATATCATCAAGAATACAAGTAAATGAGATGAAATTTACTATGTGGAGTGGTATTTTTTTAATAGATAATTTTTAAATAAGTACTTACCTCAAACTATTCATATAAAAATAGAGATGTAATTCCTTGAGGTAAAGCATAAGGATGATTAAATTGTTGGTACCTAGGAGGAAAAGTTTACAAGACATTCAAGGGATACTCCTGGAATTATCATCTAACTTGAATGTAAGGTTGATTGATTCATAAGTGGATTATAACCAAGTATTTTTAGGTTTTTGACCATAAGGGACTTTAGTAGAAATGAATAAGGTGTTTTATGTATTCTCACGGTGGAAATGAATATTCTATTTACCCATCAATCACATGGTTTTGATAAGAAAAGAAAAATATTGTTCAAGGGAAACACTAAGAACCATGGATAGAATAAGAAAAGGTTTACATAATGCTCAAAGTTATTTAAGAAATATATAGGAAACTCCTTTAAGGGGAATGATACTTTTTTTATTTGTGTAAGGGATGGTAATTGTTAAATACAATTACAATGTGATGGGAGGAAGTTAACTAATGATTCTCATAGAGATAAATCTCTATATAATGCATAACCAAAACACCATTGTTTCAAATGCATGGAGTACGATCACTATGATAAATGGTGGATAAATCCAAATGTTAACAATGATGACCAACATCTAAAACCTCTTAAGACAATGTAAAATGGTAAATATCATACAATCACTCTTTTAGATGAGGGGTACAATAATGACGTGGTGAAAGGTACACTTACCATCCACTCTAGAACTGCTAATGTCTTATTTGACTGTGGATCTATCCATTTATTTATATCTGATGAATTTTTTAAGGGTATCTAGATGCCAATCACATGGTAAGATGTATAATTAGTATTAAAAACCCATAATGATATGATGATCACTTCTCAATTATATGATACCTCTCTGGTTTATGTTTTTGGGAATGTTCTTCATGCTAATATTTTCATTCATCCTCTGGTTGAATTAAAATTATATTAGGAATGAATTATCATTATATATATAAATCCCACATTATATGTAGTATAAGTGAACCAATGTTTGATATTACAAACCAACCTATGGGAATCTATTAGTGAGATTATCAATATAAAATTCCCATATAAATCACATCCATTTTATGTGTTTTTATCTTTATTCAAAAGGGGAATGTATTTTAGATGGTTGGGGAGAAAGTAAATATAGATGATATCTCTATTATGCAGAAGTTTTTAATAAAATTACATAAGTGTTTACTAGTCTTCCAATAAATCTTCATGTTGACTTTTCAATAGAACTCATTCCTAGTGCCACACTAATTTCATAGAATCCCGAGAGAATTGCCTCAATTCAGTTGTAGGAATTGATTAAGCAACACCAGGTGAATCTTGGAAAGGTATTCATTTATCCAAGTGCGTCACATTATGCTGAAAAAATTGTCATTATTAAAAATAAATATGTAACAATGACACTTATCCTTGATTATAAAGAGTTAAACAAGATCAAAACCAAGAACATGTGTCCTCAACCCCATATTGATGATTGTTTTGATCAAATGAAAAGAGATCAATAATTTTCTACTATTGACCTTCATTATTTATATCATCAATTTCAGGTCAATAAGGAGTACACACCCAAGACATAAGTCCATACAATGCATGGAAACTATGAGTATAATGTCATTCCAATTGGTCTTTCTAATTACCCAAATATCTTTATGATTTAATGAATAAAGTTGTATAGATAACCATGATCTATTTTTGGTAATCTTTATTGATGATATTATAATATATTCAACAATAAAGAAAAAATCATGAAGGTCACATGATAATTGTTTTTAAGAACTTTAAGGATGATAAGTTTTATAGAAAACATACAATTTGAGATTTTTTCCTATAAAAGGATTCATTTTTTGCTTAAATAATCTCAAGAGAGGTTATATCGTTCGATCAATAAAAGATGAAAACTATTGAATATTTTCCCAAAAAAAAGAACGAGAAATGATGATTTCATGGTTTAGCTAGATATTATCGATGATTTGTGGAGAATATCTAACTAAATTATAATCCTATCAAAAAAGTTAACTTGGAATGGATCCAAGTTATTTTAGATTGATGGATGTGAGGAAACTTCTATGGAACTGAATAGAATATTAGTCAAAACACTTATTCTTACATTAACCTATAGAGGATAATGCTTTGTAATCTTTAGTGATGCATTCATGAAAGGATTGGGATGTAATTTTATGCATAATTACATGGTTTTAGCTTATACCTTATGATGATTGTTGGATTGAGAGAATAATTACCCAAATCATTATTTAGAGTTAGCTATTTTAATTTTTTAATATATGATATTTATGGATTATCTTTACCTGAAAGAGTGTGATATATATATATATATATATACTCATAAAAAATATTTAAAGTTTATATTCACCTAGAATAAGTTGACCATGAACCAAATAAGATGGTTACAACTGTTTAAATATTATAACTGCTCAATAAATCACCACCATGGGAAAGTGACAAATGTGGTCGATGATTTGAGTTGAAATTATTATTCTTCATTATCCATGATAAGGATCACAAAAGATTCAATATTTTAATATTTTTAATGGATGGATCAGAAAAATCTAAAGTAAGGAGAGAAATCATATCTATTTCAAATAAAAGTTTAACCATCTATCAAAGTGGAGAATAAATAGGATCATAAGGATGATATAGAGATAAAAAATACGGTGAGAAATGTTCCCAAGTTTAACCTTTATTGTGATAGAATGATAAGGTTCTAGAATAAAAAATGTGTTTCACCTATACCAGTTTTGAAGAAGGAGTTGTTAGAGGAGGCTTATATTTCATCATTCATTATTCATCTAGGAAGTATGGATACTTATAGATATTTGAAAGAGTATTTTTGGTGGTATGTAATTAAGTTAGATATTGAAGAGTTTTTATATTGATTATTGAAATTTCAATAAGTTATGGTTGTAAGATAAAATTCTAAGGGTATGTTATATCCATTACCCATACCAGAATGGAAATGGGAAAACATAACCCTTGATTTTTTTGACAAACTAAAGAAAATGACTAAAGGGAATAATGTTAGAAGGGTTATAGGTGATCACCTTACAAAGTCAGTACACATTATCACTATCATAATATATTTATATTGGACCATATAACTAATATTTACATTAAACATGTTGTGAGGTTTCATGGAGTACCATATTACATTATGTTTGATCAAGAACCAAGGTCTACCACATTGTTATAGTGAAGTCTATAAAATGATCCTGATACAAAGTTGAGTTTCAAAAATATGTATCATACTCAAACAATTATTTAGTTTGAGAGAACAATTGAAACCCTATATTATATTTTGAGATCATTTTATTTTGATTTTAAAGGTGATGGGGATCAACAAATTCCTCTAGTTGAGCTATCATACAAAAAATATATTTCATACTAGTATTCGTATTTACCCTTATGAATCCATCTATATAATGATGTGTAGATATCTAACATGTGAGAACTAATTTGGAGAATGAATGATATTGAGAACTAAGATAGATCATGAAATAGAAAATAATTTTATATCCATTCAATAACACATAAGGGATGCACAATGTAGATAGAAACACTATGTTGTTAATTTCTATCAAGATTTGGAATTTAAATTTGGCGATAAGTAATTTTTAGCAATTTATACATGGAATAATGTCATGATATTTGAGAAGGATAAACTAAGTGGTAGGTATAATGATTCCTTTGAAATTATTGATTGTATTAGGATTGTAGCCTATGAGTTGGTACTTCCATAAAACATATCTCAAGTCTATGATATGTTCCATGAATCTATCTTTAAGAAGTACATACCTGAAACTCCACATGAACTAAACATGGATATTTTAATATTTGAGCATGATCGTACTTATGAGGATTAATCTATGGATAATTAGTATTGAATAGAGAAAGATCTACAAAATAAGTCCACTCACCTAGTTATTGTTTCTTGGTGAAACCACTAGTTTGATAAAGCTATTTGGGAACATAAGGATGTAATATAGTATAAGTATCCTCATTTTTTTATGCCAAAGTGATATAATATCAATTTAAAAATTAATTTTAATAGGGTTAGAATGTAATAACCTGATATTTTATGATTTTTTTCATTTAACATTAATTTTTTGATATCTTGTGCTACACACAACACCGAGTACTAACGAACCACAATATACTATTTATCTTACTATTTAACATGACCATTATAAACTAGCCAATAAAATAATTTGTATGAATATGAGTAAACCCATTTTAAATATTAAGTATAATGTTTTTATATAAATAAAACATATGTGTTGAAAATTACTTAATTTTTGTTAAAGTCTTTATATGTTTCAGAAATAATATTTTTTAAAAACAAATTTTAATTCTTTTTATAAAAATTTAATAAAAGTAAAATTTCAATATTTTAGAAAATATATTTTTAAAAATTAAATTTATTTTTGGAATCGAAATTTCAAAATTAGAATAAGGTGTAATTTTGGTATTTTTCTAAAAAGAATAATTTTTCTATTAATAGTGAAAATCATTGGTTTTTTATATTTTAAAATGACTTTTTGGTTTAAATAATTTATATGGTAAACTTTTACTTTAAAATTAATTTAATAGTAAAATTAGTTTAATAAATTTATTATTAAACCAATATAGGTCACTAGAATAAATTTTTTATTTAATATTTATATAAACCCCCTTTAATCTTTTTAAACCCTTTAATTTTGAAAAACACTTTCATTGTAATGACCCAAACTTTTATTTATGAAAATTTCTTTTGATATAATTAAATGTATTATTATGTAAAATGGTTATATAAAACATATTCACTTCATTGGTTTTATTTTTTTGGATTTTAAAATACCATTAATAATTATTACCATTGCTAATATAGTCATTGAACAGTGATCACATGATTAATATAAATATAGGACTTTAAAAAATCCAATTACTCTGACAAAGGAAGATATGACATCATCTAGTAGAATTGCTCCCAACGAAGCCCATTTGTTGGAGCTAGGAATGTAGGAAGTGTCACTGTGCTTCACTCTGGACCAAGCCTAAGACAAGCTTCAACACGTTAATCTTGAACGGAATCTCCTACGAGAGAAGTGGAAGTTAATAGAGATTACCACCCGAGTGATGTTATTTGAGCAACCCCAAGAGTCTATCACCATCGCACACCTTATTCTTAGGTCTTATGTGGGTGTTATAAAGGGTTATGTAATAATACCCTAGCACTATGATTATGTACATTATTGTTATATAAAGAATATACATTCATTTTATTATTGTTACTTTGTAAACGGGTTTTAAAGCACAAATAATATTTTTAGTTAATATTTAAATTCAATTAAGAAATATATTTTGATGAATAAATGTATTTTTGAGTTAAATAATATTTTAATAAAATATTATCACTAAATTAATTTTTATTAAATATAAATGATCGTATAATTTTTATGAATACAATTATAATTTTTATTAAGGTTTGAAAGTTGTTTTTTTCAAAACCCATGAATTTTCGATAAATGCTGGTTTTTATTTTTAAAAGTTACAATTCACATATTTTAAAAATTATTTAGATAAAATGAATATTATTTTTTGAATCAAGGTGTTGAAATTATCCAATGGTGATTTTTTCTTAATTTTATGAAAAAGTAATTTTTTTGGGGAAAAATTAAATACTGTTTAAATATATAATTTGTTTTATGACATCATAATAACCCAATAGTGATGTAATAAAATAATATAAATGGTATATTTGACCAATATATGTTTGAAATTTAAAATAATTTGATTTTATATTTGTTTGATTTATTTTACAATGCCGTAGTGGACCCTCCAAGACTTATAAAACATTTTAACATTTTAAAATGATTTACTTGAGAGTGTAACTCATATCCACATAAGCAAGAATAATATTTTAATAAGTTCAGATATTAAACTTATAAAATAATGTTTTCCACTCCAATTTGGCAGAAACTATGTTCAAAAACCATGGGATTGTTTTTGGTTTTCATTAGTTTAATGTGTAGTGTCCAAAACCTAAATAATAAATAATTCCCTCTCCTTTACTATATAAACCACTCAATCTCCCATTCCTCTTCACTAAAAAAATTTGGAGCTGCACCAAAACCTTACCTACTCTCTCTATAATCCTCAAAAGGCACCCTAATATCCCAATAATCCTCTATCAAGACTCTCCTAATATAAGGCCCCAGCCTTAAACCTTACTTAAAATTGAATTAAATTAATAATTCACATTGAGGATATTTTCAGGTTTAGAGTTTTAGAGAATTAGGACATAACTATTACATCTCAAAAGATTACAAAGTAGTCGCTTCTACTAAATTTCCATAAAATAAAAACTCTTTAAAAGAAACATGTATAGTTCCATGTTTTAGGTAGCATGACTTTCCCTTGATCCCATCCTTGACCCTATTCCACGCTATGTCCTGTGAAAAACATATCAAAAACATGGGATGATCATAAGAAGCTCAGTAAGGGATACACAAAGAATGAAAACTGTTAGTTTTTCAAAACAACAAGTAAACCATGAATACTTTATCAATGTAATACTTTTCACCTTCATGAAGTAGTAAAAACTTTTCACTGAAAAAAAGTATCATTACTTACCTTTTTGTAACCAAAGGATTACCATAAAACCCATATAAAGAACACATAACATATATAAAGGTAACTTGGGACATAAACATACTTAAGTGGAATAACCATACGTTCGACTTCCACACATATCACTTAATGGAATAGCCATACGGCCAATTTCCATACATACTTAATGGAATAGCCATACGGCCGACTTCCATACCCAATGCATTGGAGGTTATAACGTAACCACCCGTCCTGGTATTCACGGCACCACCCGTCATAATGTCCAAGTACCATTATTACACATAAAATATGGAAAATATAAACATTTCAATAACAATATTTCATTTGCAATCACAATAAATAATTCCCAGATATTGAATTAATCAATCCATTTTCAAAAACCATTTAAAAGAGATTTTTGAATCAAAGTGTCCCATACCACTTTGAAGATTTTAATGGAATTATAATTTTAAAACATTAATGTCCATATAAATAAATACTGAAAACCATTTTGAAAACATGGTCATTAAAGATAAAGATTTAGAATAATAAATCTTTAAAACATTTAAAATGATATTTTTGTTAAAGAGTTTTTAACAAAATGAGAGACTCTTGAATACAAATAATAGCAGAATAACATTTAATCCGAACTTTATAATATCATGAGAATAAAAGGATTCATGATATAATACTCCAAAGGACAGTATATACACCATATAATAGTGAATTGGTGCATAACAATAATGAACCCTCAATAGAAATGTCAAATGTGATGAAATCCCTTATAAAGAAGGTATCCTTAAATTAAGGACAAATCAATATCAAAAATATGTGTGACAAATATAAATACACCCAATATAAGTGGATATTAAGTGTAAAACAATAAAAGTTCATTCACACATATTCAATGGATGACATATTCAATGACTACATGTTGAACCCAAAGAAATCGAAATTGGGGTAAAAAGTTCCCTTGACAGCCTAACGACATCACATCAAAATGAGTTGATGAGAGATAAAAAGTGTATCTCATCACTTGGACATAAAATTTAAATAAATAAGGATATATGAGAACATATCCCAACATAACAATATGTAAATTAAAAGACCCAACAAAAGAAGTCTTTAAAAAAAAGGAGGGTGAAAGGTTCCCTTACCGACTTGGGTATCTTTCAAAACATACACCCCATGAAAGAAGGACAATAGATAATTGATGTAAATACTCATAAACGAAAGTATATTACACAAAGAGTAGAATAATGGGCAGTACATACACCAATCAATGGAATTTGTGGCAAATGTAGCATAAATCTCATGGGAATAAAAGTGAGATGAAAAATCCCTTACGAAAATTCGGCAGCCTAACGGCGCCACTCAAAAATTCCAAAATGGATTGATGAGAGGAAATAGGGTCTCTCATCACATTACAATAAAATGTACAGAAAGAGGAATATAAAAGAACATCCCCCAACATTACAAAGAGGAGCTTAAAAGAAGTGACATAAAGGAGAGTACTTAAAAAGAAAGAGAGAGGTTAGATCTCTTACGAAAATTCGGCAGCCTAACGGCGCCATTCAAAACTTCCAAAATGGATTGATGAGAGAGAATAGGGTCTCTCATCACATGAACATAAAAAATTACAGTAAGTGTAATATAAAAGATCATCCCAATAACAAGAAATATGAGCTTTAAAAGGAATGACATAAAAGTGTGTACTTAAAAAGAAAGAGAGGAGTAGGATCCCTTACCTCGGGTCCGACTTGACTCGATCGTTCTTTAACGTCATGAATAATAAACTTGAGTTAATTTCCTCTTTATTAAAAACCTTTTTCTAGTTCATTATTCCTATTAGATCACTTATTTCCATGTTATAAACATTATGTAAACATTTAAGTTAATAATGTTTGTTTTGTCGATATTTGGTTCTTAAGTCGAAAGTGGACTTCTTACCATTACATGTTGTTCGTGTGGTCAAATGTTTATTATATCCAGAATTATATTCATGATTTGGATATCATATATGTCATATATATCCAGTACATTCATGAATTTATAACATTACATAATCATTTAGAGGTAAGAAATGAAATGCACCGTTCATGGAGACGGTAAGCCGTACGTACGCATGAATGCTACTTTCATTTCTATTTCATATTTTATAGAATGGAATAATAATGATATAAAGGTATATTATAATTCCAGTATAATATCATATATAATATCATAGTTCCATCCTTTATACGTCCCACATATGGTATTTAACGAATCAAATCACTTTGAGGGGGCGGTAGTCCGCACTCCCTTAAATGAAGATATCGCGTTTACCCATAATGGAAACCATAAAGGTATGCCCAAAATGAAAAAAAACAGAAGCTTAAGGAAAACATAAACATATTATATATCATATATAAAAATAGTGACATCATAATGGCCACCTTTGAAGGTGTTAAATGAGTATTGAACAATCATCGTTTCGGGAGGCAGAATTTCGCCATCCACGGAAACCGTATGTTCTTTAACCATTTGATGTAGTTTTGTGAGAGTGTAGCTCGAATAAATCTTATAACAACATCCTAGTATATTTAAGATACTGGTGTTGTTACAAAAGAAGTAAATAAAAAGAGTTTAGGGGGTTGTAGAAGCAAAATAAAACAAATGAACATGAGAGAATGAATTACCTTTAAAAGTGTAACTCCTTTTGATTTGAGCCTAAAGGCTTCCTTTGAAAGGATTCTGCCCAAAGGGAATCCTCTAGGATGAGGAGAGGGATGTGGAGAGAGTAAATGGGCAGGGGTTGGCCGAGACAAAGGCTTGAGGAGTGTGTGGAATGAGGTATAGCTGGGGGCCTTTTATAAGAGGAGAGGAGGGGCACTTTTGGAAAGTAAGGAAATATTACTTTATTTGAAAATGTGTTTCGGTTTTAAAAGGTCCTACATTGCTATAATTCGTGGATAAGGTTATAAAGGCTCTAAATCCACCCATACAATAAGTTTTGGACATGTGTAGTTCATAGATTTTACATTATCTTTCTATTTTATTTTAATCGTTAAATAATGATGTCATCACTACATCATTATGATGTTATAAATAATTTATTTTATTTAATGTTTAAAAATTATAAAAAAATTACTATGATGTAGGAAATCTTTTTAGATTTCCAATGACTATTTATAATAAAAAAGATGACTTGTATAACCCCACTTAAAAACTGTTTTAGTAAAACATATGATGTTTGTGTCATTTTGACTTTTACATTAAATAAAAATATATTATTGTCATTTTCCAACTAATGTGGCTCCATGGGGTCCCCAAGTTGGCCCATGGACTGTCTTGGTCGGCCATGACTCACCCAATAGGTGTAGGACAAGTGTCATGGTGTTTTCACATTCTTATAATATCATTTTTACCTTAAACTACACTAATTACCACTAATCGCGATTAAAAACTTAATAAGTTACTATTCACCAAAAAATTATTTTTGTCCCATTGAACCACATTTTACTTCTTAATGACAACCATGTATGACGGATTTTTGAAAATCAAAACACAATGATGGCAAAATTTCATTTAAACGGAAAATCAGTTTTTTATAAGTACCACTTAGTGGTTTCACTATTCATCAAAAATTGAAGTTTTTCAGAAAAATCCCAAAAATTCACCCTAAGCTATATTTGATATTCTGAATTCAAAAATGAAGTCCGTTTTACAAAATTCAAAACATATAAGTCACATTAATTAATTTAATAATTAATTCCCGCTGTCTGAGCAAATAGCGTGTTTTTATGAAACAATAAGTATCAAAAGATTGACACTAGTTTACGTCCGATTTCAAAGTGAAATAAATTCCAAAAACCACTATTGGATTTAATGGTAAAAATATTTTCTAATTTCACTTTAAAAACAATTCAAATGATAATCTAATCATATAAATAAATTAGATTAAAAAGAGGTTTTGAATTAAAATACAACATTTTACACTATTCATTAAAAAATGAACTTTATCGGAAAAATACCAAAAATTTACACAAAGTAAAATTCGATGTCCCGATTCTAAAGAAGAGTTTTATTTGGTACAAATTAATGTATAAGAGTGATCAAAACTATATTTAATGACAGTTCTCCATTAAAAGGCGATAAGTGAACCTTTAGTGAAAACTAGGGCATATACGCCTAAAATTGAATTCTTTCCGTATTTTAAGCCTTTAGCTTTTATTGGATAAATGTAAAAACATTTAAAAAACATATATAATAATATTTTAGTTATTTCTATCCATTTCCACCAATACAACGGCTACATGTTAACTACCATTTGAAATAATATTATTTTATTATTAGAGTGCAACGTAAGATTCCCAAGAAACTCGTTGTTGCGTGTTGGGTACGCCATTGAGCATAGCATCCCCTTTAAAGTCATATTAATATTTTATTCACAAATATGGATAAATTTGAAAATGCCATATTCATTATTTACTTGGGGTGTTACATCCTTCCCCCCTTTTGGTAATTGCGTCCTCGCAATTTTAAAATTGCGCTTTGAAACATCCTTGAAAGTCCCACATCGGAACAAGAGTCGGTAAAACAATCACTTTAAAATAAAGAAATATAAGTACAAAGGTCACCCGAGTTAACCCATACTATGATTCCATGTATGAAAATATGGACATGGAGGAAAAAAACAAAGGGTCATGTTCTGATGGAGAGTGATAGAAAACATGTTTAGGAGAAAGTTAACCACGAGAAAATCACAAACTTGTGATGGGTTAAACGGTATTTGATTCCCCAGTAGGAAAAGTTAATAGACAACATTTTTGCTTTAAGTTACTTTTTATTGAGGAATTTATTCATAAGGAAACATAATCACTTATCATGTTGACTTTCAACTTTTACTAGATTCCTTAATCAAACTCATATTTTTTTCCAAAAGACGAGTATTTAGGGAGACTTGTTTGCATTAAGAGTACTATAATCAACTTCTAGAGAATCACCTAATCCAAAAAATAGAACTATATACTTCCCATGTCTTTAGACTTTAATCAAAACCAAAAAGGTTATTACAAGATCAGATAATCCAGAAAAGGATAACCCTTTATAAAAAGAAAATCTATTCTTAACCTCCAAAATTTGTCCAACAAAACCCAAAGTTCGACGAGGACCATTTTATAATCAATTTGTCCATAAAATTCTTCAAAGTAAACCAATATAAGATTGAAACCCAAATATTTGAAGGATTTAGTCGCATAGTCTTCCAAGATAAATCATAACATTTATCTCCAAACAATATCAGTTGCTCCTAAAGTCTCGTTTTGAAAAGTAATTAACCTAATCACATATCCTCCATGATAGGTTAATCATTTTCATAAATAACCCAAAATCAACTTACTCTCAATTCATAAAATCATATAACTAGAATGAATCAGTCAAAATAACCAGGGACTTCACGTAGTCCAGTGGTAGGCGATAAATACCAGTCGCACATTGGTTGTGGGTTCGATTCCCACAGCTTTGTCCGACGCGACGAGATGTCACACGGTCTACGTGTTGTCCTTTTTCCAAAACTATATAATTCTTAAAACATTCCCCAAAATGAGATAAAATCTTCAAAAATAATCATAACATATTTTAACCTCAAGTTTATCTCATTCCTTTCATTTTCCATCATATCATAGAGTAACCCATAATTACCTAAAAATTAAGTATCATATAAACCCTAATGGTTACCTTAATAATTATTACCTGAATTTCCACATCGAGTTGGCCATCTCGTACATGATGCATTAGAGAACTCACCAAGGTTGAAGTGGTTGATCATGACTCCTTGATATTTGGTTTAGAACAACCACGAGTTTCCTCATTGAATCCTCCATTTTATCTAGTATCTTAATCAGAGAACCACCACAGTTTCCTTCAAACATGTTGTCTCTTTGGTGCCTGCTAGATCCATCCATTCAATAAAAATAGAAATGTCAGTGTGAGTATATCAACAAAACCATCATGTACTAATGAGGAAGGTAAACACTAAGATACACTTACTCATTCACTTTATCTAATACTAGGACTCTTTCTGAAATCCTAACCATTATGGTAATGTCACTTATGCTTAAAGAATACCCTAACCTCTAAAGTTATCTAAACCGACCTTTGATACCAACTATAAGGCCCCAGCCTTAAACCTTACTTAAAATTGAATTAAATTAATAATTCACATTGAGGATCTTTTCAGGTTTAGAGTTTTAGAGAATTAGGACATAACTATTACATCTCAAAAGATTACAAAGTAGTCGCTTCTACTAAATTTCCATAAAATAAAAACTCTTTAAAAGAAACATGTATAGTTCCATGTTTTAGGTAGCATGACTTTCCCTTGATCCCATCCTTGACCCTATTCCACGCTATGTCCTGTGAAAAACATTTCAAAAACTTGGGATGAGCATAAGAAGCTCAGTAGGGGATACACAAAGAATGAAAACTGTTAGTTTTTCAAAACAACAAGTAAACCATGAATACTTTATCAATGTAATACTTTTCACCTTCATGAAGTAGTAAAAACTTTTCACTGAAAAAAAAGTATCATTACTTACCTTTTTGTAACCAAAGGATTACCATAAAACCCATATAAATAACACATAACATATATAAAGGTAACTTGGGACATAAACATACTTAAGTGGAATAACCATACGGTCGACTTCCACACATATCACTTAATGGAATAGCCATACGACCAATTTCCATACATACTTAATGGAATAGCCATACGACTGACTTCCATACCCAATGCATTGGAGGTTATAACGTAACCACCCGTCCTGGTATTCACGATACCACCCGTCATAATGTCCAAGTACCATTATTACACATAAAATATGGAAAATATAAACATTTCAATAACAATATTTCATTTTCAATCACAATAAATAATTCTCAGATATTGAATTAATCAATCCATTTTCAAAAACCATTTAAAAGAGATTTTTGAATCAAAGTGTCCCATACCACTTTGAAGCTTTTAATGGAATTATAATTTTAAAACATTAATGTCCATATAAATAAATACTGAAAACCATTTTGAAAACATGGACATTAAAGATAAAGATTTAGAATAATAAATCTTTAAAACATTTAAAATGATATTTTTGTTAAAGAGTTTTTAACAAAATGAGAGACTCTTGAATACAAATAATAGCGGAATAACATTTAATCCGAACTTTATAATATCATGAGAATAAAAGTATTCATGATATAATACTCCAAAGGACAGTATATACACCATATAAGAGTGAATTGGTGCATAACAATAATGAACCCTCAATAGAAATGTCAAATGTGATGAAATCCCTTATAAAGAAGGTATCCTTAAATTAAGGACAAATCAATCTCAAAAATATGTGTGAAAAATATAAATACACCCAATATAAGTGGATATTAAGTGTAAAACAATAAAAGGTAATTCACACATATTCAATGGATGACATATTCAATGACTACATGTTGAACCCAAAGAAATCAAAATTGGGTTAAAAAGTTCCCTTGACAGCCTAACGGCATCACATCAAAATGAGTTGATGAGAGATAAAAAGTGTATCTCATCACTTGGACATAAAATTTACATAAATAAGGATATATGAGAACATATCCCAACATAACAATATGTAAATTAAAAGACCCAACAAAAGAAGTCTTTTAAAAAAAGGAGGGTGAAAGGTTCCCTTACCGACTTGGGTATCTTTCAAAACATAAACCCCATGAAAGAAGGACAATAGATAATTGATGTAAATACTCATAAACGAAAGTATATTACACAAAGAGTAGAATAATGGGAAGTACATACACCACTCAATGGAATTTGTGGAAAATGTAGCATAAATCTCATGGGAATAAAAGTGAGATGAAAAATCCCTTACGAAAATTCGGCAGCCTAACGGCGCCACTCAAAACTTCCAAAATGGATTGATGAGAGGAAATAGGGTCTCTCATCACATTAAAATAAAATGTACAGAAAGAGGAATATAAAAGAACATCCCCCAACATTACAAAGAGGAGCTTAAAAGAAGTGACATAAAGGAGAGTACTTAAAAAGAAAGAGAGAGGTTAGATCTCTTACGAAAATTCGGCAGCCTAACGACGCCATTCAAAACTTCCAAAATGGATTGATGTGAGAGAATAGGGTCTCTCATCACATGAACATAAAAAATTACAGTAAGTGTAATATAAAAGATCATCCCAATAACAAGAAACATGAGCTTTAAAAGGAATGACATAAAAGTGTGTACTTAAAAAGAAAGAGAGGAGTAGGATCCCTTACCTCGGGTCCGACTTGACTCGATCGTTCTTTAACGTCCTGAATAATAAACTTGAGTTAATTTACACTTTATTAAAAACCTTTTTCTAGTTCATTATTCCTATTAGATTACTTATTTCCATGTTATAAACATTATGTAAACATTTAAGTTAATAATGTTTGTTTTGTCGATATTTGGTTCTTAAGTCGAAAGTGGACTTCTTACCATTACATGTTGTTCGTGTGATAAAATGTTTATTATATCCAGAATTATATTCATGATTTGGATATCATATATGTCATATATATCCAGTACATTCATGCATTTATAACATTACATAATCATTTAGAGGTAAGAAATGAAATGCACCGTTCATGGAGACGGTAAGCCGTACGTACGCATGAACGCTACTTTCATTTCTATTTCATATTTTATAGAATGGAATAATAATTATATAAAGGTATATTATAATTCTAGTATAATATCATATATAATATCATAGTTCCATCCTTTATACGTCCCACACATGGTATTTAACGAATCAAATCACTTTGAGGGGGCGGTAGTCCGCACTCCCTTAAATGAAGAT
Organism: Viscum album; assembly: GCA_963277665.1. NCBI lineage: Eukaryota > Viridiplantae > Streptophyta > Magnoliopsida > Santalales > Viscaceae > Viscum > Viscum album. Next base: position 308,375,308 of record OY728150.1, on the reverse strand, counting down.
ATCGCGTTTACCCATAATGGAAACCATAAAGGTATGCCCAAAATGAAAAAAACAGAAGATTAAGGAAAACATAAACATATTATATATCATATATAAAAATAGTGACATCATAATGGCCACCTTTGAAGGTGTTAAATGAGTATTGAACAATCATCGTTTCGGGAGGCAGAATTTCTCCATCCACAGAAACCGTATGTTCTTTAACCATTTGATGTAGTTGTGTGAGAGTGTAGCTCGAATAAATCTTATAACAACATCCTAGTATATTTAAGATACTGGTGTTGTTACAAAAGAAGTAAATAAAAAGAGTTTAGGGGGTTGGAGAAGAAAAATAAAACAAATGAACATGAGAGAATGAATTACCTTTAAAAGTGTAACTCCTTTTGATTTGAGCCTAAAGGCTTCTTTTGAAAGGATTCTGCCCAAAGGTAATCCTCTAGGATGAGGAGAGGGATGTGGAGAGAGTAAATTGGCAGGGGTTGGCCGAGCCAAAGGCTTGAGGAGTGTGTAAAATGAGGTAGAGGTGGGGGCCTTTTATAAGAGGAGAGGAGGGGCACTTTTGGAAAGTAAGGAAATATTACTTTATTTGAAAATGTGTTTCGGTTTTAAAAGGTCCCACATTGATATAATTCGTGGATAATGTTATAAAGGTTCGAAATCCACCCATATAATATGTTTTGGACATGTTTAGTTCATAGATTTTACATTATCTTTCTATTTTATTTTAATCGTTAAATAATGATGTCATCACTGCATCATTATGATGTCATTAATAATTTAATTTATTTAATGTCTAAAAATTATAAAAAAATTACTATGATGTAGGAAATCTTTTTATATTTCCAATGAATATTTATAATAAAAAATATTACTTGTATAACCCCACTTAAAAATTGTTTTAGTAAAACATATGATGTTTGTGTCATTTTGACTTTTACATTAAATAAAAATATATTATTGTCATTTTCAAACTAAAGTGGCTCCATGGGGTCCCCAAGTTGGACCATGGCTTGTCTTGGTCGGACATGACTCACCCAATAGGTGTAGGACAAGTTTCATGGTGTTTTCACATTCTTATAATATCATTTTTACCTTAAACTACACTAATTACCACTAATCGCGATTAAAAACTTAATAAGTTACTATTCACCAAAAAATTATTTTTATTCCATTGAACCACATTTTAATTATTAATGACAACCATGTATGTAGGATTTTTGAAAATCAAAACACAATGATGGCAAAATTTCATTTAAATGGAAAATCAGTTTTTTATAAGTACCACTTAGTGGTTTCACTATTCATCAAAAATTGAAGTTTTTCAGAAAAATCCCAAAAATTCACCCTAAGCTATATTTGATATTCTGAATTCAAAAATGAAGTCCGTTTTACAAAATTCAAAACATATAAGTCACATTAATTAATTTAATAATTAATTCCCGCTGTCAGAGCAAATAGCGTGTTTTTATGAAACAATAAGTATCAAAAGATTGACACTAGTTTAAGTCCGATTTCAAAGTGAAATAAATTCCAACAACCACTATTGGATTTATTGGTAAAAATATTTTCTAATTTCACTTTAAAAACAATTCAAATGACAATCTAATCATATAAATAAATTAGATTAAAAAGAGGTTTTGAATTAAAATACAACATTTTACATTATTCATTAAAAAATGAACTTTATTGGAAAAATACCAAAAATTTACACAAAGTAAAATTTGATGTCCCGATTCTAAAGAAGAGTTTTATTTGGTACAAATTAATGTATAAGAGTGATCAAAACTATATTTAATGACAGTTCTCCATTAAAAGGCGATAAGTGAACCTTTAGTGAAAACTAGGGCATATACGCCTAAAATTGAATTCTTTCCGTATTTTAAGCCTTTAGATTTTATTGGATAAATGTAAAAACATTTAAAAAAAATATATAATCATATTTTAGTTATTTCTATCCATTCCCGCCAATACTACGGCTACATGTTAACTACCATTTGAAATAATATTATTTTATTATTAGAGTGCAACGTAAGATTCCCAATAAACTCGTTGTTGCGTGTTGGGTACGCCATTGAGCATAGCGTCCCCTTTAAAGTAATATTAATATTTTATTCACAAATATGGATAAATATGAAAATGTCATATTCATTATTTACCTGGGGTGTTACACCTAAGCCTTGGGTATCACACTTCCAAGTAAGGGATCCTCACTTTCCTTCCTTCCTTATTTATGTCCAAGTTTCCTTATATTTATATGCCCTTTTATTTTCAATTAAAAATGGTGGTGTATGATTTCAAAACTCCCCTATACTTCCCTTGTTATATTTTAATTATGATAGACCCCTTTTCTCTCATTAAAGCCTCCCATGTACACCCGTTACGATACTGAAATTCAGTAAGGGGTTTCTCTCTCCTCATTTACATTCAAGAATTTATTTTATATTATCCATATAAATTATATTAAATATGTTGATATATTATGTTCCATGACCCCCTTACTATATATTTCATGTATAAATTATGAGATACCCCTTTCTCTCTCATCAACCCATTTTACGATTTCTATTTGATGTCGTTATGATGCCGAAGTTACACCAAAATTTCCCATGCCAAATCATCATATAAGTGAATACCATACCCATTTCTATATCAAGGGTATTCACCTTTATTAACATGTACATTTTGATTGAGGACTTGCATTTATTTATTCAACATCTCTTATTCGTGGAATAAATTATGATGTTAAATGAATCTATGTTGTATGGTCTATGTGGAACACTTATGCATGAAATGAAATGATTAAGAAGGTTGTGCCCTGATAGCGCTCCAATGCATTGGGTAAAGATTAGTATCATGATACATCATGCACAATGAGGGTTTAATCATTCTAATTTGAGTGCAATGAGGGTTTACTCATTCTCCATGTGCAATGAGCCTTGGCTTATGCTAATATCACGTTAAATGTTGTTGTCATATCTCAATGTTATGATAATCATGACATATCATGACTTTATGTTCATGTTTCTCTTATACTCCATTGATATGCCTATTTCCTAAGATAAATTATATTCTTCATGTTATGACTTGTTTACTCTATTACCAGGCTTTAGAGATCAACCTTTTGTGAATGCATGTCCTTAGGTTATCCCATGCAATGCTAAGTATGAAGGAATGTTGTGGTCATATAAAAGAAGTTTTCAATAAAGATGTTATATTTTATTTTCTAAGTTATTATGTAATGTTCATAATTTCCCTAGAAACTAGAACTCTTGATCTTAAATGTTGTCTTATGTGCATGTTTATGTAATAAATCATGTTTAAGTGTGTAATAAAGAGCATGGTTATTATAGTTGGTATCAGAGGATATGTTTAGTTATTTTTGGATTAGGATTAGAAAACCCTAATGAAAGCCTTAGGGATAAGACTAAGTATGATAAAAACAACCCTAAATTTTTGTGTATATAGAGTAAGTGGTTTATCAATAAAATACATCCCTATCTGGATATAAACAAGTAGAGGTGGCTCCGACACAGATGTATCTAGGGGTAAAACCAATAAAACACTGCTTGAAGCTATACTTAAATGAGAACTGGGGTATGAAAATGGGCCTTGATGCACTCTTGGTTCGACAATCCCAGGGAATATGCTTTGGTAAATTAATAAGCATAGTATAAACAATTATTAAGGGAAAAAATGCCCTTAAGAATATATGCTGGGAAGTAGATAATGTATAACATTGATTGAATCCTATAAATTCATTAGGTAAGGAAATAAATGTAATTTATAAGATATAACTTTTTTTTCATTGGATTCACCTTTATCTGTTACCCTTAAATTTCCTTTTATTCTAGATAATTTCTGGTAATAGGAGGACTTGGGAAAACAACCGAGTCCAAGATCAATGCGATGCCTGTTTTAATGAGATGCCCAATCTGATGGGAGTGGGAATCATAAACTTTGTCAAGATAATCTTTCAGTTAACTCATGTTTTGAATAAAAACATGGGTCAAGAGGAATTTCCCACCCCCCTAAGAAAGAAAAAGCTACAATCAAGATATTTATGAGACAAAGGCCTCCTACTTTCAATGGATCATCTAATTCGTCAATCACTGAACAATGGATAAACTCCATTGAAAATATCTTCTCCATCTTTCAATGTTATGAAAAAGAGATGGTTATTCCGGATGCTTATTGTATAGAGGGTGAAGCTGATCAATGGTGTACATTGATCAAAAATATGAAGCCTAAGGAAGAGATTGAGGTGGTGTAATGGAAGGATTTCTGGAAAATGTTTTTCAATAAATATTTTTTGTGCACCCTTTGACTTAAGATGGAATGGGACTTCATTTACCCCAAGAAAAAAGATGAAAAATCCATCAAAGAATACAAGGAAAACTTCATAAGGATTTCAAAATATGCCTTTGGCTTTGTCGTTACCCCTAAATGCAGGGTTGACCACTTCTTTGGTGGGCTAAGACCTATCATATGGAAATCCATAGCGATCCGTGACTTTGTGAGATACGAGGAAATTGTCTGATGTTCCCTCAATGTCGAAATGGAGATCAGAAAATATTAGGGGTATCATGGAGATAAGAAGTATAAAATGGACTTTAATTATGGTGGTTTGATGGATAAATCCAATGGTGCTAAGAAATTCCAGCATCCCACTTTCCAATGGTGCATAAAGAATCACCCTAGAAATTGCCTGAAAGAGACAAGGAAATGCTTTAGGTGTAGAAGAGAATGGCACCTTCCCATTAACTATCATCATGAAAATCCCGCTGCTGCAATAGAGGAGAGGAATACTCCGTTCGACCCTCAACGCATTGTTCATTGCTTCAAATGAAAATAACTAGGCCACTTTGAAAACCAGTTCCCAAAACCAAGGGTTTTCAGAGGCAAAAAACAACCTCCAAGGCAGAAAGGGAGAGATTTTTCCATCACTACCACCAAAGAGAACCCCGACAACAAAGTGGTGACTGGAACACAAGTTATTCATTCAAGAATAGAAAAAATACTTTTTTATTTTGGTTCTACACATTATGTTATATCCTGAATGTTTAGTAGAACAATCCCAAAACCACAAAAAATCATGGTAGTAGAGATGTCAGTGAGAAAGAAAAATAGGGAAATCATTGCATCCTATGAATATAACTCCTCCCCTATCACAATTTTTGGATTGAACTTCCTAGCGAACAACATCATACTCCCTTTGGTAGAATGTGATATAATTCTTGCCATGGATTGGATTTCCCTATATATATCCAATATAAATTGACTTGAGAGGGAAATCACTCTCTATATGGTGAATCAACCCCCGATTCTGTACAAGTTCATGGAGGAGGATGAACCATCTTTAGCACCATCATCTAAAGCATGGATATTACTACCCTATGAGCATTCATATATTTCTTAGATGATTGAGTCTAGGGAAGCAACTATACTTTAAGACATTCCCATTGTGAAGGAATTCACTGACGTATTTCCCGAGGAATTTCCTGGTCTTCCTCCTAGAAGAGATGTTGAATTCTTAATTGACCTTATACCTGGGGCATTACCAATATCCATGACTCCATATAGAATGGTTGTTGTGGATCTTGAGGATTCGAATAAATGAAGGACCCCAGAACACCCTGAGAGGGGAGGGGTGAATCAGGGTGTTAACTTTTTCTTTTTAAAGTTATGGATCTTGTTCCCACATTGATAGGAACTTGTTAAACCAGTCAAACAAATGAAAGTAGAAAGTTGACACAAAAATTTTACTTGGTTCACCACAAAGGTCTAAATTCAAGGAGCATACGCTGATAGGTTTTTGGTCGTACCTAATTCCACTAAACTTCACTAGCTGTAGATTACAATGTTCTGGTACAGTCACTCTATCCCAGGCGCACTGCCTTTACAAAAGTTCAATGATAGCTCACTGCGTCCCTAGGGTCACTCTCATTGCCTCCCCCTGGCTCACTTCCTTTGGTGAAGTCCCAGTTAGTTTATAGACTTGAATGTCTCTTCAATAGATTTACATTGAAGTATTTGCCTCTGCTTAGCACGAGACTCTGCTTGCATCGAAGTCCAGAAATGATGCACTTGAATGCACTGAACCACTAAACCAGATTGTCAGAAACACACAAACATGTTTCACTGACAATTTCACGCAACAAAAAGTTTTATACGCGACCTCAAGTTTTTCGCGCAACTTCACCTTTTTCGCGCAAGCAGGAATTTTTCACGCAAGTTGGAATATTTCGCACAACTTGGAATATTTTGCGCAAGCCGGAATATTTCACGCAACTCTCAATTTTTCTGCGCGAGCCAAGATTTTTCATGCAAGTCCAAAATGTTTCGCGCCGCTCTAAATTTTTCTTGTGCGAGATGGAATATTTCACGCAACCTAGAATATTTCGCGCAGCTCAGAATTTTTCACGCAAGTTCCTTTACGCAAACCTTTTACGCACATCAGACCTTGGATATTCTCTAAATATTCAACCATACAGAATGAGGGGGGTCACCTCTTATTTATAGGTGTCTCATACCCCCGCACACAAAACCCCCTATGGCACGAAAAACCATTCATTTGGCGCGTAATATTTTGCGCAGGAACTGTTTTTCGCGCACATATCCAGATTTTTCGCGCAGCCCATGACTTTGCCATTTTTCGACATTCTGATTCCAAAACACTATTTGCGTGAAAAATCTCGATCCACTATTTCACACACCACGTTATTTTTCATGCCCAACTAAAATATTTAGCGCACAACCCTCCATTTTCACGCACCACTTCCTCTTTGTGTGCACCTCCTTTTACCAAAAATCCATTTCTTCATGTTCTGATTTTGAGGCCCAAAAATTTGGCAAACACATGGAAATGGTGCCACCTTCAATACTATTGTCTGCTTGAATTGTATGATCACTTTACTAGCACACATTCTGAACTTCCACTGGGGATTGAAATCAAACACAAACTATAATCCAATTCATGCATAGAATATCCATGGTTCCAACAAGAAACAACTACAAGAGAATCTAGAGAAAGGGTTTATATTCCTAGGTGCTTCACTATGGGGTGCACCAGTACTCTTTGTCAAGAAAAAGAATGGGTCAATGTGCCTTTTCATTGATTATCATGATCTCAACAAAATCACAATAAATAACACGTACCCTCTGCCACAAATTGATGACTTGTTCAATCAGCTATGTGGAGCACAATACTTCTCTAAGGTGGATCTACAGTCGGGATATTACCAAGTAAGGGTGAAGAAAGAGGATATCCCCAATATTTCTTTTTGTATAAGGTACATGCACTATAAATTCATATCAATTCTTTTTAGACTCACTAATTCTCAAAAAATTTTCATGGACATGATGAATAGAGTCTTTAGATATTACCTCAAAAAATTTGTGGTAGTCTTTATAGAAGATATTATAATATACTATAAAGCCAAGGAGGAGGATGAGAAGCATCTAAGAACTGTACTAGAGACCTTGCGAAAGGGTAATCTCTATGAAAAGTACAATAAGTGTGAGTTCTGGTTGAAGTAGGTCTCATTATTTGGTCATAACATCACAAGCAATGGGATATATGTGAATCCCTGAAAGTGAAATGAAATTGAGGGATGGAAAAGACCAACATATATGATGTATATCCATAGCTTCCTTGGGTTATCTGGGTATTATCACCGATTTGTGAGAAATTTATCACAATTCACGAACCCTATTACCAAGATAACTTTGAAAGGAGTCAAGTTTTCTTGGAGTGATGAATTCTAAGAGAGTTTAAAGGAGTTAAAAAGTTAGCTTATCACTACACCCATGATCACACTACCCACAAGTGGTGGTATTTAGTGATGCTTCGAAGAAGGGCCTGGGATGTGTGTTGATGAAAAATGACAAAGTCATTACCTATTCTTCAAATAAATTGAATGTTAATGAGGAAAACTATCCAACACATGATCTGGAGTTGGATGCAGTTTTCTTCTCATTAAAAATTAGGCACCATTACCTCTTTGGGGAGAAGTGTGAAATATATACGGATCATAAAAGCCTTAAGTATATATTCACACAGAAAGAGTTGAACATGCGACAATGAAGATGGTTAGAGATGATCAATGACTATGACTGCTCAATCCATTACCACCCTGGGGAAGTGAACAAGGTGGAAGATTCTCTAAGAAGAAAGGACCCATCAATTTTATCATTGATGAGGATTGAAAAGGATCTAATCTTCTTAGATTTGATGAATATGGACAAGGGAATCATAAATAAGGGAACATCATTAATCCTTTCACAAATTATTGATCAATTATATATTTTAGAAAGGTTAATGGATGCTCAAAAGGATAATATAAAAATTCATAAGAAAGTGGAAACTATCAAAAAATGGAAATACTCAGAGTTCAATGTTAATGAAGAAGGAATTGTGATATTTGGGACAAGACTATGTGTTCTATAAAATACAGAGTTAAATAATGAACTTTTGGGTGATGCAGATAGTTTGAATTTCTCCATTCACCCAGGAAACACAAACATGTATCCAGATATCTAAGAGAATTATTGGTGGGATAACATGAAGAAGGAGATCACTGAGTATATATCAAAGTTCATAGTATGACAACAAATGAAGGCTGAGAGGCAGATGTCTAATGGCATGATGCAACCATTACCCATAATAACATGGAAATGGGAGAACATAACAAGGGACTTTGTCATATACTTTCAATGAAATCCAAATGAAACAATGCTATCCAGGTTGTTGTGGATCATCTTACAAAGACTGCACACTTCATTGCAGTTCAAGAGGATTTATCATTTGATCAATTGGCATGAATATACATAAGAGAAGTGGTAAGGCTTCATAGAGTACCAATATCGATTGTATTATATTATGATCCAAGATTTACCTATAAGTTTCGGAGGAGTCTCTAACATGATCTGAATACTGATATGAACTTTAGCATGGCTTATCATCCTCAAAATGATGGCTAATCTGAGTAGATACCTCAAAAAATTGAGGAAATGATGAGGGCATTCTCAATGGAATCAAAGGAGGTTGGGATCAATATCTTCATCTGGTTGAGTTCTCTTATAATAAAAGTTTCCACTCAAGCATCTAAATGGCTCCTTATGAATCCCTTTATGAGGAGAGGTATAGAACATAGGTATGTTGGGATGAAGTTGGGGATCGAAAACTCCTAGGTCCAGAAATGGTTGATGAAATGGTGGAGAAGGTTAAGACTATCCAATAGTACATTAAAGATTCTCAAAGTTGAAAAAAGATCTATGCTTATAATCATCAATGATACCTAGAGATTGATGTTGGAGAAATGGTATTCCTCCATATATCACCATGTAAGAGTTTTATGAGATTTGGGAAGAAGGTAAATCTTAGTCCAAGGTACATCGACCCTTTTGAGATCCTTGATCACATTGTAGAAGTGGCCTATTAACTATCACTCCCAACGAACCTATCTCAAGTACATGATGTATTCCATGTATCACTATTGAGGAATTAAATACCTAACCCATCACATGTACTCAATCCAGAGGTGGTACCATTGGATATTGACCTCTCCTATGAACAGAATCCCGTGAAAATATTATATCATAGGGAAAAAGTTATACGAAATAAGACAATGCCTCTCATCAAGTTGTCATGGAAAAACCACAAGTCTGAATAAGAAATGTGGGAATTGGAGGAAGTGATGAAGTAGAGTTAACCTCATCTATTTTAGTGTGGGAAAAATAAATTTTGAGGGTGTAATTTCTTAATGGGGGAAGATTAAAACGACCCAAACGTTTGTTAATGAAAATTTCTCTTGATCTAATTAAATGTATTATTCGGTAAAATGGTTATATAAAACATATTCACTTCCTTGGTTTTATGTGTTTGGATTTTAAAATATCATTATGAATTGTTACTATTGCTAATATAGTTGTTGAACAGTGATCACATGATTAGTATAAATATAGGACTCTAACAAATCCAATTTACTCAGACAAAGGAAGAGATGGCCTTATCCAATAGAATTGATCCATATAAATCCCATTTGTTGGAGCTTGGAAAGGAGGTAGAGTAACTGGGCTTCTCTCTTGGACAATCCCAAGCCTAGCTTCAACATGTTAAGCTTGAACGGAATCACCTATGAGAGAAGTGTATGTTAATAGAGATTACCACCCGAGTGATGTTATTTGTGCTGTCCCAAGAGTCTGTCACCATCACACACCTTACCCTTAGGTATTATGTGGGTATTATAAGTGGTTATGTAACAAGACCCTAGCACTATGATTATGTGCATTATTTTTGTTTAAAGAATATATATTTATTTTATTATTGTTACTTTGTAAATGGTTTTTAAAGCATAGATAGTTTTTTTAGTTAGTATTTAAATTAAATTAAGAAATATATTTTGATGAGTTAATATATTTATGAATTAAATAATATTTTAATAAAATATTATTACTAAATTAATTTTTATTAAATATAATTTGTTGTATAATTTTTATGAATACAATTGTAATTTTTATTAAGGTTTGAAAGTTGTTTTTGTCAAAACCCATGAATTTACGATAAATGCTGGTTTTTATTTTAAAAAGTAAAAATTAAAATATTTAGAAAATTATTTAGATAAAATTAATATTACTTTTTTTAATCAGGACCTTGAAATTATCCAACGGTTAATTTTTAATAATTTTCAGAAATAGACAAATTTTTGGGTAAAAATTAAATACCGCTTAAATATGTAATGTGTTTTATGACATCATAATGACCCAATAGTGATGTAATAAAATACTATAAAAATTATATTTGGAAAATTTATGTTTTAACTTTAAAATAATGTAATTTTATAATTGTTTTATTTATTTTACAATGCCTTAGTGGACCCTCCAAGACTTATAAAACATTTCAACATTTTAAAATGATTTCCTTGAGAGTGTGACTCACCTCCACATTAGAAAGCCAAATATTTTAATATGTTTGGCCATTGTAATTATAAAATAATTTTTTTCAATACACTTTGGAAAAAACCATGGTATGGTTTGTGGTTTTGATTAGTTTAATGTGTAGTGTCCAAAACCTAAATAATAAATAATTCCCTCTTCTTTCCTATATAAACCCACAAGATCTCCCATTACTCTTCACTCAAACCATTTTTAGGTAGACCAAACCAATATATCCTCTATATACAATCATACCAAGGTTCCCCAAGATCCTAAGAAGCCTCTATCAAGCCTCTCCTAAGCCTTTGTTATCACACTTCCATGTAATGGATCCTCACTTTCTTTCCTTCCTTATTTATGTCCAAGTTTTATTATATTGTTATTCCCTTTTATTTTCAATTAAAAATGTTGGGGTGTGATTTATAACCTCCCCTATACTAACATACTTATGTTTTAATTATGATATTACACTTTTCTCTCTCATTAAATCCTCTCATGTACACCTGATACCATGCCAAAATTCCGTAAGGGATTTCTCTCCCCTCATTTACATTCAAGCAATTATTTTATATTATGAATTTAACTTAAATTACATATGTTGGGATATTATGTTCCATGACCCCCTTATTTTAAATTTCATGTATAAATGGTGAGAGACCCCTTTCCCTCTCATCAACCCATTTTACGATTTCTATTTGACGTCGTTTTGCTATCGATCTTACACCAAAATTTCCCATGCCAAAATGATTGTGTAAGTGAATACCATTCCCATTTATCTATCAATGGTATTCACCTTTATGCACATGTACTTTTTGATTGAGGAAATAAATTTATATATTCCACATATATTATTCATGAAATAAATTATGATGATTAATTAATCCATGTTGTATGATCTACATGACAAAATTATATATGAAATGAAATGATTAAAAATGGCGTTCCCTGATTTCACTCTAATGAATTAGGTAAAGATTGGTATCACAATATATCAAGTGATATAGATACCCAAATCTTGACGTACATGGAAATTACATTACTTTTTCGGAATACTTAATACATAAAAAAAAACAAACACACAAGGACCGTAATAGTTTAGTGTCTTTGGAGACTCGGATCATAATCTTCTAATCGTGGTGAAAGATCTTCAACATCTCCCATAAATAACTTCTCATTTTGTTTTCTTACCTAAAAAATTTCTTTATATCCTGGGAAAAATAAAACATATAAAGGGTGAGATCAAATTCTCAGTAAGGGTAAGCATGGTGAAAATAAAACAAACCGTATACATTTGAACATAAAAACCTGAACATAATGTTTAAACATCGAAATCTTGAGCAACGGCATAAAATGTGGCAGTATGCAAGGCATAGATCATAATGGAACATCAATAATGATAAAATAGCTTGTAAATAAAACTTTTAATTGTGGAAAAACATTAAGCACATGATATGATTTTCATAGTAGCCAAGGCATTGCTGCTAAGACCATCTTAGTGGACAAAGTCTCTTTCTGAATCGAGTTTACTCCTCGTTTCAGTCCTGTAACACTGAACCAGATTAACTTACCATTCCAACCATGTCTATCTCATGAGATATAAATCTTTACCCAATTCATTGGAGGGAGATATAGGTCCCACCCATCTCATAATGAAATCATTCTAACGTGTGCCACAACATAAACATAAATCATTCATCATAACCCAACGAATAAAATGGGTTTCATAAACATCATTCCATCATAATATAATCCATATAAATCAAATGGATATCATTTCATCATAAGAAAAGTGAAACCATGTAAATCATAGAGACATTATACTTGAAAGATACACATATGAAATAATGTCATCTTAGATCGAAAATGGTTTTGATAAAATACTTGAAATGAATTCTTGAGGAAAATATCCTTTCTTCTTCAAAATTATTTTCTTTTCAAAAAAATCCATGCAATTTTAAAATAAAAGGATTTTGTTGAAAATAGTCATGAAATATTATGGAGGAATATTCATGAAAATAAGGCTTTATGAAACAGTAAAAATCCATTCATTCTGTATAAGTTAAAAAAACATTATCCTCGTACTTTTGTCAGAAAAGTCAAAAAGTACCACATGTGGTAAACAAAAGAATGATTCCTTCCATAACACAAAGTAAAAGTCAAATAGGGGTAAAAATGGCATTAAAAATACATGGAAGAATATTAAGAACTTTATGAAAAACATTTTTATGGACATGGATGAAAAATATAACCCCAATAAATACTTACGTATAAGCAATCTCAAATAAAAATAAGATTGAAAAAATGTCCCTTACCTTATGTCCAATTTCTTCTGTATGTGTCCCATACCCCTGTATAGTGGGTTTAAACATATTATTAACTAGTAAAATAACCATAATAATATTTATTATAACATATATGATTCACTTACGACTTTATATTATCCGTTCATTTGTCAATTCCATGTTAATGCATCGTTTTGGGTAAAATCATTTCATTTATCGTCCGTTTTTTGACTTGTAATTTTTAATATGATTACATAGATCATGATTAATTAATTCCAGAATATAAAACATGATTTATATATAATATATATTCATAATATACATATATATAATAGATCGATAAATGGAAAGAAATACACCATTTATGGAGATGGTAGACCATACGTATGCATGAACGCTGTTTTTCATTTCCTTATTGAATTGAATGGAATTAAGTAGATGACATACATATATATATACATAAATACAGTAGAATTATTATGTCATATATTTTAAGATTACTTAATATATATACTTTATAATCATTCTTGAATTGTTAACATGGAAAATGAATCTCATCGTGTCGTGGAGATGGTAATCCGTACGTACACACGAGCGATGATATCATTCCAATATTTATTGAATGGAATTGGAGTGGATGATATAATATCTTAGAATCAGTATGATGTTATAATAATAATATATATTTATTATTTACACCATTTTACCCATCCAAGTAAGGTGGTGGTGGAAAAAATTATTACACCACGGCGTGGAGACGGTATTCCGTACGTACGCACGCACGGTGATTTTGTTTTCCGTAGGATGGATAGAAGGTGAAATAGGGTTGTTTAATATTTATAATAACATATCAGTATATAAGTAATACTTATTTTATTAATTTATAATGAAACAACTAAAGAAGAGGAAGTAGAAGACGAAACTCGAAAGAGTCGGTAGAAGAGATTACCTCTTCCTCGACGCACATCCTTTAAACTTTCTCTTAAAGCACTAGATTTGGTCTTTTGAGGAGACCAGAACCTCTATAATGTTTCTAGAGAATTTGAGAAGGTAAATGGGAAGGGTTTTTCCAAGTTTCAAGGCTCAAAAGGGTGTGAAGAGAAGAGGGAAGGGGTGCCCTTTTTATAAGGGAGGAGAGGGGCACCTTTGAAAAATCTTAAAATATTATTTTTGAATAAAGTCATATTCGGTTAATAATAGCTTCAAATTGATTTATTTAGAAGCTAAAGTGGGTATGGGTCGAAATCCTCTCAACCAATAGGTTTTATACAAGTTTAGGTTACTATTTTAACCTTATCTTTTAGATTTAATTCTAAGTTAAATAATTTAACTTTTACCGTGTCTTCTTGTTTTCTTACACTATATGGTTAATAAACATACTATAATAAGCCAAAAGAACCAAAAGTGGTTCAGTATTAATTATATAACCTTATATAAGTCATTTGGCCGATCCTTGGATTTTTAGGAATATTATAGCAATTAATAATATAATATTTTTTTAAAAAACTATTTTATGTCAATTTTGACACTATTTAGTAATTGATTTTTGTGAAAATCATAACAGCACGATTAGTTCTAAAAAAGTTAATAAAATCGATACTAACATGTCATATTAACCTATAAAATTAGTGTAATTCATAAAAAGTCTCAAATTACATTTATTTGGGTATTTATAATATCAATTACTTTAATATTTCATTATTTTGGTAATTACTGCATCACCATTGTGTAATAAATAAATTAAATTATTTAATGTCTAAAAATTATAAATAAAATACCATTAGATAGGAAATCTTTTTATATTTCTAATGAACATTTATAGTCGGATTTATCTTATTTATAACCCAATATTAAAAATGTTTTAGTTATTAAACATTGATTTTAACTATTTTAACTCTTCTTTAAATAAAATAATAATAAATGTCCTAATCTAATCCAATTAGTCCTAAAGGGATATATTTTATTTCTAAGGTTGTTTTTGGTCGAATTACACTTCTCCAATAGAATTAGGACATGTGTTAGGGTAACGATAATATCATTTTTACCCTTAATTACCCTATTTACTTTTAACCGTGGTAAATAAAAGTAAAAAGTTACTATTCACCAAAAATTATTTTTATATTATTGAACCAACTTTTACTCCTTGATATTTACCATGTCTCTTGGATTTTTGAAATTCCACTCACAAAAGCGGTAAAATTAAGTTTTATGTAAGTTTGCAAAAAAGCTTATAGGAGGTAGGTAAAAGACGGTGGAAAGTTCTATAAAATTTTTATAAATCTAAAATTATTATAAAATGACTCCAATGAATTACATTGAACTTATATAGGTATTATGTATCAATTTTTACCTAAAATAAATTTAAATAAAATAATTAATTATTTAAATAAAATTCGGTTTTTAAATAGTAACCCAGCGTTTTCACTATTCATCAAAACTTGAAAGTTTTCATAAAAATACCAAAAATTCACCCTAGGCTAATTTCGATATTCCGAATCAAAAAATGAGGTCCATTTTGAAAGATAAAATTTATAAAATTTCAAAAAGTGGGTATTACAATTCATGATGTCTAGTTCATAATAATATTATAATAATATCTCATTTAGTGAACTTGGTATTGCGTACTACACACGCTATCGAAGAAGGTCTTGATTGCGTGTAATGCAAGCCAAGTCAGGGCTGTGTGTAGTTAAAGTTCTGTTTGGTGTTGCGTATAACATAATCAAAACTTATTTCATTTATACATTAAACAAAATCTATACTTAATGTTGCCTAGAATAATTTCCACAAAACGAACTTGAAATTGTGTGTAACACGAGCCAAGAATAGTGTTGCGTATACTACAAGATAATACGGTTTTGCGTATAGCACAAGCTAATCTTGGTTTAGTGTATAATAGAAGACATCAAAGAAATTAAAAATAATATATCTCATAAAATCTCGGGTTGTTACATTCTACCCCCCTTAAAATGAATTTCGCCCTCAAAATTCGTCAAGGTTATAAATGGTTTACTACTTAAAAGTTTCTTTCATAGAAACCCACATCGTACAAATAAATACTAAAACACAATTTTAAAAATTGAAGTATGAAACATATCAGTTACCCAAATTAACTCGTCACTAGGTTTCCACATAGGAGAACATAAGTGAAAATATGGAAATGGAAGAGAAACCTAACCATAAAGTTCTGATGGAGAGTGGTAGAGAACATGGCTATGAAAAAACCAACAATCACAAAGCCAGAAATTTTTGATGATCTAAGGTACCATCTGATTCATCAGATATAAGGGAACTAGGACAACATTTTTGGTTTTCAAGCTCATTTTCCTAAAGTTGAAGAACTTGAATTAGAAGAAATACTTACTTTATTACGGTATAATCTCACCATTGGTCGTTCCTTGGACAATTTCCACTTCATATATTAAAGAAATGAAGTTGAATTTGTCATTCGTGAAGTGTTTGCAGATCATGTGATAGAATGATGGGTCATTCCATCTGTCTCAAACAAAATGATAGAAAAAGTTATCAAAAATACATAAGTCCATCTATAGTGAGATTAATCATATATGGTTACTAAAATAAACTTATAATTCATATATCATACTTCTTAATATAATAAAACTAGTTTCTACTAACCAGGGACTTCTTGTAGGCCAGTGGTAGGCGATAAAGTTTTGTCGCACTTCGGTTGTGGGTTCGATTCCTATAGCCTT
Source organism: Viscum album (assembly GCA_963277665.1). Lineage (NCBI taxonomy): Eukaryota > Viridiplantae > Streptophyta > Magnoliopsida > Santalales > Viscaceae > Viscum > Viscum album. The sequence continues at coordinate 308,358,381 of OY728150.1, read as the reverse complement.
GTCCAACGTGATGGGTTTTCTCCCGTCCTGCAGGTTGTCCTTTTTCTAAAACTACATTATTATAACATTCCATAAATAATATCGAAAAAAGTCCTAGCCTTAAACAATACTGACTTATGTCCAACATAATCCATTCCAATCTTTAGGCTTATCCAAAATACTTCTGTCCAAGCTCATAGTATAAAGAAAACAATTACTAGAAATGGCATCTGCCGAGCATGTGAATACCATCATTTATCCTCCATATATCATACGATATATCTTGTTGGTCAAATTACAAACATTTGAATACCTTAATCATGTATTCACTTCATAAATGAATAACTATCGACCCTTAGTGAAAACATGAATGCCATCAAAATTTAACACTTTCCACATACCAAAATCCCAAAATTTCTATATACTCAAACCATGATATAACTTTGTCCTTATATCAGTCATGAACTCATTTCATTTTTTCTTTATCGCTTCATTATGTGTATATCATCTTCTTTCCAAAAATATTTCAATCACTTTTCATGGTTACCAGTACCATATTATTATTCAAAACCAATACATAGATATTCTAAAATTCCACAATGCCATAAATGAGATTCCATGATATTATTTTGAAATCCCATTACATAAACACTTAATCATTACACAACATCATTTTCATACTCAACATCACAAATAGTGATCGCATGTGACTTCCCTTTATCCTTTTCCTTAAGAGGTTTCTCACGTTGATCATCATTAACCCTTGGATTAGGGCATTGATTAACATAATGCCCCATTTCCTTGCACTTGAAGCATTGAAGTGTTGGTGGTGCATTATCTACAATCTTTTCTTTATTCACATCATTAGCAACCCTTTTTCCATTACTTTGACACTCAGCTACTCGATGACCTTCTTTTCCACACTTAAAACATTTTCTAGTCCCTTTAAGACAATTTATACCATGCTTCTTTCCACACTTTGAGCATAAAGAAACATTCATCTTCCTTTCACCATTATTCTGAGATTTCTCCTTGAACTACATCTTTCGTTTCTTGTCAAAACCATGAGATGGATATGTAACCCCAACTTCCATTTATACCTTGATAGCACAACACACAATTTCTTCATAGCTACTGAAGTCTTTTATAGCTAATGCCCTTTGAAGACTTGGTTTTAAGCCACTGAAGAATTGATCAACTTTACTTTCAGGTTGGATGATAAAGCCAGATCCATACCTTTCAAGCCTTGTAAAATTATCTTCGTATATACTAAAAAATTCATCATCCTTTTGCTTAAGCTCAAATAAATCCTTTTCCATCTTTGTTTGAAGAATACGAGGGAAGTACTTATTGAAAAATAAGTTCTCGAACTCATCCCATTCCATGGATTCAATTTCATCTTGGGGCCTCGTATTCTTAATTAGAGTCCACCATTGATCTGCTTCACCTTATAAACGGTAAATAGCCAAAATAAATTTTTCATGTTCTGAACAGTGAAGTATGGAAAATATATTTTCAATGATACTAATCCATTATTCAGCAACAAGTGGATAAGAAGACCCACTGAAAGAAGGTGGACGTTGCCTCATGAAGGACTCAATAGAATATTGTTCCCTTCTCTACTAATTTGGAAGTCTAGAATGATTCATAGCTTTTGTAAGTATATCAATAATATTTTTCACTCCATTTCCCATAAAATTGGTTTTTTCAGGAGGATAATCATTTAATTTTCCATTACATTGATCAACATGGTTCCTTCGGGTTCCATCCATCGTCTAAAACCCAAAAAGAATAGCGTGAGAGGAAAAAATCATGCTAGGGAAAACAACATAATAAAGGGGGAGTAACTTCAATATCTAAAATCTTAGGTTTATTTCTAAGATCGTTACCATAATTATAGGACTATAACCTATACTTATACTTAACCTTAGGGACATCCCTAGACATACCTTAGAAATAGCACTAGGGATCTCACTAAAGTTTTCGCATCCTAGTTTCCAAAGGTTAACTAAACCTTTCCTCTGATACCAACTATAGAGACCCAAAGCTTGACATACATAGATATTACATTAATTTTACAGAATACTTAATACATAACAAAAACAAACACACAAGGACCGTAATAGTATAGTGTCTTTGGAAACTCATAACATAATCTTCGAATCGTGGTGAAAGATCTTCAACATCTCCCATAAATAACTTCCCATTTTATTTTCTTACCTAAAAACTTTCGTTATATCCTGGGGAAAAGAAAAAATATAAAGGGTGAGCTCAAATGATCAGTAAGGGTAAACATGGAGAAAATAAAACAAATTGTATACATTTGAACATAAAAACATGAACATAATGTTTAAACATCGAAATCTTGAGCAATGATATAAAACATGGCAGTACGTAAGGAATAGCTAATAATGGAACATCAATCATGATAAAATACCTTGGAAATAAAACTTGTAATTGTGGAAAAATATTAAGCATATGATATGATTTCCATAGTATCCAAGGCATTTCTACCAAGACCATCTTAGTGGACAAAGTCCCTTTTTGAATCGAGTTCACTCCTCGTTTCAGTCCTGTAACATTGAACTAGATTAACTTACCGTTCTAGCCATGTCTATCTCATGAGATATTAATCTTTACCCAATGAATTGGAGGGTGATATAGGTTCCACCCATCTCATAATGAAATCATTCTTATGTGTGCCACAACATAAACATAAATCATTATCATAACCCAAAGAATAAAATGGGTTTCATAAACATCATCCCATCATAACATAATCCATATAAATCAAATGGATATCATTTCATCATAAGAAAAGTGAAACCATGTAAATGATAGAGACATTATAATTGAAATATACACATATGAAATAATTTCATCTTACATGGAAAATGGTTTTGATAAAACACTTGAAATGAATTCTTGAGGAAAATATCCTTTCTTCTTCAAAATTATTTTCTTTTCACAAAATGCCATGAAATTTTAAAAGAAAAGGATTTTGTTGAAAATATTCATGAAATATTATGAAGTAAGATTCATGAAAATAAGTCTTTATGAAACCGTAAAAATCCTTTCATGCCGTATAATTAAAAAAAACATTATCCTCGAACGTTTTTCGGAAAAGTCAAAAAGTACCACGTGTGGTAAACAAAAGAATGATTCCTTCCATAACAAAATGTAAAAGTCAAAGAGGGGTAAAAATGAATTTAAAAATACATGGAATAATATTAAACACTTTCTGAAAAACATTTTTATGTACATGGATGAAAAATATAACCCCAGTAAATACTTACGTATAAGAAATCTCTGATAAAAACGAGATTGAAAAATTATCCCTTACCTTATGTCCAATTTCTTCCGTATGTGTCCGAGACTCCTGTATAGTGGGTTTAAACATATTATTAACTTGTAACATAACCATAATAATATTTATTATATCATATATGATTCACTTATGACTTTATATTATCCGTTCATTTGTCAATTCCATGTTAATGTATCGTTTTGGGTAAAATCGTTTCATTTATCGTCCGTTTTTTGACTTGTAATTTTTAATATGATTACTTAGATCATGATTAATTAATTCCAGAATATAAAACATTATTTATATATAATATATATTCAGAATATACATATATATAATAGATCGATAAATGGAAAGAAATACACCGTTCATGGAGACGGTAGGCCGTACGTACGCATGAACACTGTTTTTTGTTTCCTTATTGAATTGAATGGAATTAAGTAGATGACATACATATATATATATACACATAAATCCGGTAGAATTATTATGTAATATATTTCAAGATTACTTAATATATATACTTTATAATCATTCTTGAATTGTTAACATGGAAAATGAATCTCATCGCGTCGTGGAGACGATAATCCGTACGTACGCACGGGTGATGATATCGTTCCCATATTTATTGAATGGAATTGGAGTGGATGATATAATATCTTAGAATCAGTATGATGTTATAATAATCATATATAGTTATTATTTACACCATTATACCCATCCAAGTAAGGTGGTGATGGAAAAACTGATTACCCCACAGTGTGGAGACGGTATTCCGTACGTACGCACGCGCAGTGATTTTGTTTTCCATAGGATGGATAGAAGGTGAAATAGGGTTGTTTCATATTTGTAATAAAATATCAGTATATAATTAATACTGATGTTATTACTTTATAATGAAACAAATAAATAAGAGTAAGTAGAAGACAAAACTTGAAAGAGTCGGTAGAAGAGATTACCTCTTCCTCGATGCACCTCCTTTAAACTTTCTCTTAAGGCACTAGATTTGGTCTTTTGAGGAAACCAGAACCTCTATAATGTTTCTAGGGAAGTTGAGGAGGAAAATGGGAAGGGTTTGGTCAAGCTTCAAGGCTCAAAAGGGTTTGAAGAGAAGAGGGAAGGGGTGCCCTTTTTATAAGGGAGGAGAGAGGCACCTTTGGAAAAACTTAAAATATTATTTTATAATAAAGTCATATTCAGTTTATAATAGATTAAAATTGATTTATTTCGAAGATAAAGTGAGGATGGTTCTACATCCTCTCAAAAAATAGTTTTTATACAAGTTTAGGTTACTATTTTAACCTTATCTTTTAGATTTAACTCTAAGTTAAATAATTTAACTTTTACTATGTCTTCTTGATTTCTTACACTATATGGTTAATAAACTTACTATAACAAGCCAAAAGAACCCCAAGTGGTTCATTATTAATATATATAACCTTATATAAGTCATTTGGCCGAACCTTATATTTTTAGGAATATTATATCAATTAATAATATACTATTTTTTTTAAAAACTATTTTATGTCAATTTTGACACTATTTGGTAATTGATTTTTGTGAAAATCATAACATCATGATTGGTTCAAAAAAAAGTTAATTAAATCAATAATAACATGTCATATTAACCTATAAAATTAGTTTAATTCATAAAAAGTCTCAAATTACATTTATTTGGGTATTTATAATATCAATTATTTTAATATTTCACTACTTTGGTAATTACTACATCACCATTGTGTCATAAATAAATTAAATTATTTAATGTCTAAAAATTATAAATAAAATACCATTAGGTAGGAAATATTTTTATATTTCTAATGAATATTTATAGTCGAATTTATCTTATTTATAACCCTATATTTAAAATGTTTTAGTTATTAAACATTGATTTTAACTATTTTAACTCTTTTTTTAAATAAAATAATATTAAATGTCCTAATCTAATCCAAGTGGACCTGAAGGGAAATATTTTATTCCTAAGGTTGTTTTTGGTTGAATTAAACTTCTCCAATAGAATTAGGACATGTGTTAGGGTAATGATAATATCAATTTTACCCTTAATTACCCTATTTACTTTTAACCGTGGTAAATAAAAGTAAAAAGTTACTATTCACAAAATATTATTTTTATCTTATTGAAGAACATTTTACACCTTGATATTTACTGGGTCTCTCAAATTTTCTAAATTCCAATCACATAAGTGGTAAAATTAAGTTTTACGTAAGTTTGCAAAAAGCTCCTAGGAGGTAGGTAAAAGACGGTGAAAAGTTCAATAAAATTTTTATAAATCTAAAATTATTATAAAATGACTCAATGAATTACATTGAACTTATATAGGTATTATGTATCAATGTTTACCTAAAATAAATTTAAATAAAATAAATAATTATTTAAATAAAAAGTTAGTTTTTAAATAGTAACCCAGTGTTTTCACTATTCATCAAAAATTGAAAGTTTTCAGAAAAATACCAAAAATTCACCCTAGGCTAATTTCGATATTAAAAATCCAAAAATGAAGTCCATTTTGAAAGATAAAATTTAAAAAATTTAAAAAAGTGGGTATTACCATTCATAACGACTAATTCATAATAATATTATAATAATATATCATTTAATGAAACTTGGTATTGCGTACTACACACGCTATCGAAGAAGGTCTTGATTGTGTGTAATGAAAGCCAAGTCAGGGCTGTGTGTAGTGAAAGTTCCATTTGGTGTTGTGTATAAAATAATCAAAACTTATTTCATTTATACATTAAACAAAATCTATACTTAATTTTGTGTAGAATAATTTCCACAAAATGAACTTGAAATTATTTGTAACACGAGCCTAGAATAATGTTACGTATACTGCAAGATAATATGGTTTTGCGTATAGTACAAGCTAATCTTGGTGTAGTGTATAATAGAAGACATCAAAGAAATTAAAAATAATATATCTCATAAAATCTCGGGTTGTTACAAGTGCAATGAGGGTATAATAATTCTAGTTCAAGTGAATGAGGGTTTACTCATACTCCATGTGCAATAATCCTTGGCTCACCCTAATACCATGTTAAATGATGTTTCCACATCTCTATGTTATGATAATCATGCTATATCATGCCTTTATGTTCATGTTTATCTTATGATCCATTGATATGCCTATTTCCTAACATGTACTGTATTATTCATGTTATTCCTTATTTACTCCCTTACTGGGCTTTAATTCTCACCCTTTTCTTATACAAGTCCTCAGGTTATCCCACGCAATGCTAAGTATGAAGGAATTTTGTGGTCATGTATAAGAAGTTTTCAATGAAGATATTGTATTTTATGTTCTAAGTTGTTATGTAATGTTTCTAATTTCACAAGACACTAGACCTATCGATCCTTCGAGTTTTCTTAACTGCAATTTTATGTAATAAATCATGTTTAAGTGTGTAATAAAGAGCAGGGTTGTTATATTCATAATGTCTCCGAGTTTAATTTAAAATTAAATTCTTCAACTTATATAAATTTAATTTTTAAAAATGGAATTACATATTTGGATTCATCATAAATAATAATATTTAATAAATTATGATTATTTTTTTACCATAATGAATATAAAAAATAGTAAAAATTAATTACAACAGTTAAGGGAAAAAATGTTTATTGGGGGTTAAACTAAAAAGATAATGGTTAAAAATCACCAAAAACATGTCTAATTCTATTTTATGTTCTTATATATACCTAATATATTCTAATGTTCTAAATTGGTCAATTTTTGAAAAACTTTTCATGTTAAAAACGTGGGTCGGGTTCATTCAATTCAAAAATTCCAATTTATCCTCTCATATACTTATAAAATTCCACCCCTCTCCTGTAATATTCAAACTTCTATAAAACTTTTATTTGTAAAATAACTACTAAATTCCATTACTTAATTACCAAATATCAAGATAAAGGCCTTAGAATGATTAAGAAACCCTCTTGGAAAGGATTTAAGAAAAAACAAAAGAGGCTCTCTATAGAAGAGTTAAAATTATTAAATGTTTGGTTTGATTTATTTCATCATCCACCTCCTTAAAATTATATTAAAAAATTATAATATAATATCATATTTATCTTACATATACTATAAGATCCTTCCTTTTTCAAGTACTTTACTCTATAAGTTCCTTTCGTTTGAACCTTAATAGCCCAATCTTGTTTGGATATGAAGAGAATTTGTTGAAGAAAATGAACTTATGTTCAGGGATGTATATTTTTTTGAATTAATGGAGTCCAGGTATAAATGAGTTAAGAGATAAAAATGGGTTCAGGGTGAGTTGAGAGTATTTGAAGGATAAATGAGATGAAATAGAATTGCATAACATTTACACATCGTGTAAGGGTATTATACATCATGTAATTGATTATGGGTTTTAAATAAATAAATATGAGGTAATGAATTTTTTAGAGGAAAAATTTAAAAATAAGTTCTTGATGTGTAACTATATTACACATCATGTAAATTCTTGAACAATAATTTTAAACATGATGTATGGATGAATTATCAATTGTTTTTGGCTACATATATCCTCCTTCGACCTTAGGCTTATTTTGATGATTTTGGTGGATCCCAGACAAATACAAAGAATTACTGACCTCCATTATTGGTGAATAAGAATAAGGATTGAATATTTTTACCACTAGGTATGCGATTTCTTCTCATTAAGATCTATATCTTACTTCTACTCCTCTTTTGGAATAAAAGAATCATATTTATCCTCTATTGGATTTATATCTATATTTACGATTGTTAGAACTTGATTTGTTTTATCTTTAATTTATGATTTGAATCTAAAGTCCATTATTTGTTTCATTCTTGAGTGATCCTCTTAAAATAGGGGATTCTTCTATTGGTGATCATTGTCAACAAATTGAGGTAGGTGGTCTAATATTCAAATCCAATAGCCATGATTTTGATTCAATACATGAAAAATTATAGAATTTCTATAATTTTTAGAAATTGAATTTCCTAAATAGAATTAATTAATTTAGGGAATTAATTTATTATCAGAATTTAAAATTGGGGGATTTCAGAATAATTTACTATGGAAATTGATTGTGTGATATTGATGAGTGAATTGGATAATTAATTGGGAATTAATTATGAGATGCTAGAGTTGTGAGTTTGAAGAATTAGTTTTTGAATTAATTTATTGAATATTGATATTGTGAAATGATTAAAAAATTATTTAATTAATTAATGGGTGGTTGAGATATATTTGTAATACTGTATTTTTATGATATATGTAAATGGTTAATGGTAACATGGAAATTTGGCCATGTATTATGAATGATGACATTCTTATTAAATTATGTATTGTAAAATAGTGAATGGTTACATGGACATTCAAATAAGGAATAAAGAATGGAAAAATGGTCATTCCATTTTGAGAATTAATGAATGAGAACCTGGTCATTTATTTGTGAGAATTAATGGATGGTAACATGGTCATTCATTTTTTAAATAAATAATAGTTGCATGGTCGTTCTGGTGTGTGAATAAATGAATGGTATCGTGATCATTAATTTTGGAAAATAAGAATGGAATCATGAACATTAAAACATGGGATATACATCAAGGATAGTTCAGACTCAGTAACAAGCCAAAGTAGGTATTGAGATACAGGTGCCCATGGGAACCTGATGTCTATATGGTCAAATAAAGATTAATTGATAATGTGATAACTGTTTAATTATGAATTTTAATTATTTATTTATATACTACATATACTATTATCTAACTCGATATTATTTTACACACTATAGGTGGTGGCCTACCAAGTTTTACTCACACCCTATTCAGGCTGCCTGATCAGTACCTAAATAAACACCATTGTTTTCTTATAGGTAGAGGGAAAAAACCCTATGTTATATGGGTAGTTTGAAAATGGAGCATGGGCAAGGGAACTGGATGTGTTTTAGAAATCACTTGGGATTCATTGGTGCCTTTATTTTATTTTTTCATCTTTGACACTTGACACATAATTTAGCATGGTTTTCTTCTAATTTATTTGGATATTGTATTTCCTGTTTTTTTATCATGAGATCTTCATATTGATTATTGAAATATATTTCTTTTGCTCTTGGTTATTATTTCTTCTCATGTATTAATCTAATCAAAGAGGGTATAGTATCCCCATGAATTACTATTCAGACCCTAGATACTAGTCAGAATCCTTTGGTGTATGGGGAGGTGCACTTGAGGTCATGTGAAAGAATTTCTTGGGGCACTGACATGTGGCATTCGAGCTAGGAAGTAACAAAATGGTATAAGAGGACTTTTATTTTCTTTTTATTTAGTATTCCTATTTGGGAATGGTAGATAGGAGACTTAGAATATTTGGGCCTTGGTAATGAGCCCGGGCGTGGGTGTTGAAAAACCATGTATGGGGTAACCCCTAAGTACTCAAGGTGAGATTATTATTAATATTTTTTGTTGTTATAGTTTAAATTTATTTTACCTTGACTGAAAAACTTATTGTGTGATGAGATAATATTTTTTGAGATTTTTCTGAGAATTGATTCCTAGCTGGAATGACACTAGAGTCAAGTTTCCATGAATCTTTTTAGAAACTCTGGATTGTTTTTGGACATGCATCTCTTTAGGCACACATGGAAAAACGGATTTTGGGTAAGTTGCTGAACTTGAACTGTTTTATTAGATTGTGAAATTGAATAAAAAATGGTGCCAAATATGAAATCAGAAATGGTAAGATGATTTAATAATTTGAATAAATGGCTGTCTAAATGATAAATATAAACTATGAGAACATTTTTACCCTTGTAACTAAGATCTAGGTGTAGTATGGTTAAGGGTAGTGTTATCACCTCTGTTTTAACCACATGGTGAGATGTGGGAAAAATACTTGTTGTGACCTATTATGTTTTCCCCTTAAATATATGTGTTAATTTTTTCAACTGTTTCCTAAGGTGTATGTTTTTAATTTTAGAGTTATTCCTCCATGATGATTCTTATTGAGAGGTTGACCAGAGGACATGGTAGTGGATGATCGACTGATGGTTTAACTTGAGGCACTGATAGTGCCAAGTGAGGAAGTAGGGGAGAAGTTCCAAGAGAATATTTTTACTTCATGAAATTCATGGAAAGATACCCAAGTAAGGTTTTAAAAACCATGTCTAATCCAATAAGAGACTTCCAGTTATAGAACCCTTCAATATTCATAGGAGATGGTGGACCTAAAGAAGACGAGTTCTGGACTGATTCCATCAAGATGATACATGATTATTTAGATACTCATATTTAAAAGAGGGTCAAGTTGGATGGTTATATTCTATTAGGACCATTAAATAACTGGTGGGGTTTTTAGTTGAAGAATAGACATGCTGAAGGCATGCTATGGAAGGACTACTTGGAGAGGTTCTTGGTGAACTTCTATCTAGAGACGTTGAGATAGGAGAAAGCAGTGGAATTAATATGGAGGACTAAGGGGACCATGTCCACCATGTATTATGTTGGATGCTTTAAAAACCCACATTGCTTTTCTCTAGCATTGAAAAGAGGTGATACAACTATTAATAGATGCTTTTAGGGTGGACTTATGTGTGAAATAAAGTCCCAAATTTACTTTTTTTGGTTAAAGAAGTTTGTTGAGGTGGTGGATCAGTCTATCATAGCTAAGGGGAACCTAAAGGATGATTCCAATGTTGAACATATAGTTTCTAGTAGATGATCAAAAGGTATGAATTCCAAGAGCAGTAAGTGCCACTATGAAAAATTTAGTTAGAGAAGTGGAAATAAGAGTACATAGATAGGTACGTTAGTTTCACAGGACCTTACAAGAGTGATATGTAATCAGTGTGGTAGGATTGGCCATTTTCGTAGGGATTATACACATCCACCAGAAGAGTGTCGGTCTTGTGGAAAGATGGGACATATATATAATTTATGTAGGACGCTGTGATAGATGGTCAGTGTGGGTTCATCTAAGGAGGGTCAAAATGTGGGAATGGGATCTTTTACACCGTATTAGGATGGCTGCTGAAGTTCTACTAGTTGAGGTGGTAGAGGTAGATGATGAGGTGCTTTTAGGAAAGAGCACCCATATCAGTAGAGTGGTGTGACTCATGGGATTCAGACAACATCACAGGGGAGAGGGACACGAAAATTACATATAGAGAAGCCTATAATTATGGATAACAAAGATAGACCATCAATAGTGAGAGGTACTATTCTTAGAGCTTCTACATTATCTAGTGCCTTTTTGGATAATGGTGTCTCTCATTCCTTTATATCTGGAATTTTTTTTAATGGTTTGAGCTTGGAAATAGATTTCCTAAGTAGGGTTATGACTATAGATTCACCATTGGGAGTACAGTATAGATACATATGTTTTTGAAAGGGATTTTCTCTCAAAATTGAGGAATATAGTTTTCCATGGGATCTCAATACTCTTGACATGTTGGGATTCGACCTGATTATGGGTATGGACTGGATAGTAACATACTGATCCCACATAGTTTTTTTCCAAAGGAGATTTATCTTTACATCTCAGAAAGGTGACCATCATATTCATAGCGGGGAGTGGGATATCAAGAAATCCTGATTAAGGTTAATTTCACAGCAATTGGTAGAGATCATAGCCTAGGTTTTTAGTTTATTAATGGATGATGGGGGAGTGCAGCATGATACCTTTCCACCTATAGTGGAGTAGTTTCAGGATGTGTTTCTTGAAGACTTCTTAGGACTACCACTTGAGAGAGATGTGGAATTTACTATTGAGATCATGCCGGAGGCTGTGCCAATATATATTCCCCCATATAGAATGGAATCTAAAGAGATTAAATATCTCATGAATTAGATATAAGAGTTGTAGGATAATGGGTTTATCTATCCAAGTATGTCACATTGGGGATCACCTATATTTTTTGAAAAGAAGGCTGATAGGAGGTTGTTCTTGTGAATATCGAAAGTTGAACTAGATTGATGTGAAGAAAAAATATCATCTTCCACATATTGATGATCAGTTTGACCAGTTAAAGGGAGATCGTGTGTTCTCGAAGATTGAATTGAGATCGAGGTATCATCAGTTGAGATTTTGTACTTTTTATATAACAAAGATTGTATTCAAAAGTAGGCATAGAATTTATGAGTTCATCGTAATGCTGTTTGGGTTAAAAAATACACCAGTGGTGTTTATGAAATTAATGAATATATTCTTCTAGACTTACCTAGATTAGTTTGTGGTTCTGTTTTTGGAATACATCTTGGTGTACTCTATGACTCATGACGATCATGTCCAACACCTTGATATCATTCAGAGTACACTAAGAGAGAATCATCTATACAAAAAGATATCAAAGTTCCACTTTTGGATCACCCATATACACTTTTTGGGTCACATGAACTCAGAGGAAGGTGTGTCAGTGGAACCAAACACAGTTTAGGTAGTGGTTTCTTAGGAGTATCCTAGTAATGTGTTTAATATCCATAGATTTATGGGGTGAGATGGATATTATCAAAGATTCATCCAAAACTTTTCATATTTGGTATCACTAATTTCGAGTCTGACTAAGCAGGGTGTAAAGTTTGAATATACATAATCTTATAAGATTCCTTCCAAGAGTTGAATAAGTTCTTGACATCCACACCGATCTTGATCCCACCTGATCCAGATGAGGAGTATAAGGTGTATCAAGATGCTTATGGAATTGGACTTGGATATATGTTGATGCAAGGAGATCGAGTTGTGATGTATGGGTCTTGGTAGTTGAGGTATCATGAATGAAACTAACCTACACATGATCTCGAGCTGGAAACATTGATTTATGCTATAAAGTGTTGGAAACACTATCTATTAGGTAAAAATTTATGATTTTTACTAATCAAAAGAGCCTAAGGTTCATATTTTCAAAACGTGATTCAAATATTTGGTAGCATAAATGGGTTGAATATATATTATTGTGATTTTGAGATAGAATATATTCCAGGAAAAGGAAACAATGTTGATGATGATTTAAGTAGGAAGACTCAGTCTTAGATAGTTCAGAAGTCTATTGGTGAATGGAAGATGATGACTTTACTGATTGAGATACTTATGGTGGTTTAGGAGAACCAGAAAACAATGAATCCTCTATGAGTTATAGTAGAGTCTATGCTTTTGAGATAGATACAAGATAGGAATAACGAGGATCCCTAAATTTTTTTATTTTAGGAAAAAACTTGAAGGCGGGGAGTCACCTTTATATTGGATCATAGATGAGGATGAGATCATCTATGTCAAGATTCATGTTGTTGTGCCTATGATTATATGAGATGAGGTCATGTTTAAATTTCATGCCTCGAAGTGGGAAGTTCATCCAGGTGTGACTAAAATGTAATATGACCCATGATGATAGTTTTGGTGGATGGGCATGAAAAAATATATTTTAGGGTTCATGATATGATGCTACACCTATCAGTAGGTGAAGGTAGAGCATCAATTACCTGGAGGTTTTCTTTAGTCATTACCTATTCTAGAGTGAAATTTGGATGACATGACTATGTATTTTTTGGTGAGTCCCCCATATAAATCAAGAAAGATTGAAAATATCTTGGTTGTTGTGGATTTATTGACAAAAGTAGAGCATTTCTTACCTATAAAAGAGGATTTCAGGGTAGAGAATCTTAGAGTTTTTTATTTTTTGGAGATAGCCCATCTGTACGGTGTGTAATTGACTATAGTTTTATATTGGGATTCCTATTTCACTTCATGGTTCTAGAAGGTATTGTTGAAATGTATTAGAACATAGTTATTATTATGTATGTATTTCAACTCATAGATATATGTGTAGTTGGATCGTACTATGCATAAACTTTATAATATGCTATGGGTGTGTGTTCTTGACTTTAGAGGATCATGGGAGAAGAACTTAGATTTAGTGTAGATTTATTATAATAATAATTATTAGGAAAATATATATATGTAACCATAAAAATATCTTTATGATAGTCTTTTTAGATAACCTCTACGCTTGATAGAGGCTAGCGAGTCAGAGTTTCTAGGACCAAGTCTATTACAGGAGATGTTAGAGAAGGTTTATCTAAATCTAAAACATCTGGATAAGGCTCAAAGTAGGAATAAGTCATATGATGACAAAAAAAGATGACCTAGATAGTTTATATAGGGTGATCATGTATTCCTTCAGGTGTCACCTAGGTTGGGTCACCACATGATTCTGAGGTAGGTCAAGTTGGTGCCTAGGTTTCTTGGATCATTTGAGGTAGTGGAGAGAATCAGGTTAGTGGCATATAGATTCGATCTCCCATAGAAATATACTACTATCTATGATGTTTTAAATTTATCACAACTTTAGAACTACCATACCAACCCTTCTCATGTGATTGAGGAAGAAGATGATGATCTTATGATAGACGCGTCCTTTGAGAAGCATCTAATACATGTGTTAGATCACAATGAGAAAGTTTTGTAGGGATAGATCATGCCGATAGTTCATGTATGGTGGAAACATGGGTGGATACATGGGGAAACATGGGAAATAGAAGCAAATATGTGGGCTTAGTGGACCAATATGTTTAACTATGAATCATAGAGATTCTTCAAAATGTAGCTTGGGGGCGAGCTGTTATATGGTGGAGAGATTGTAAGATCCCATCCTTTTTAGATAATTTTCTATCTAAGTTTCTTTTGTTTTAAACTTAATGGTATAGTATTGTTCATATTAGAGATGCTTTGTTGGGGAAAATGACTTAAAGTTCAGGTATGTATGCTTGTTTGAATTAATGGAGTCCAGGTATAAATGAGTTAAGTGTTAAAAATGGGTTTAGGGTGAGTTGAGAGGCTTTGAAGAGAAGATTTACTAAAACTCAACTGTAGAACATTTACACATCATGTAAGGGTATTACACATCATGTAATTGTTCATGGTATTTAAATAAATAAATCCGAGGTGAATTATTTTTCAGCGGAAACCTTTATGAATCATTTCACGATGTGTAACTCGATTACACATCGTGTAAATGTCCGACCTACAGTTGTAAACATGTTTTGTGGTTGAATTCTAAATTGTTTTTTGCTATAGCTCTCCTCCTTTCACCCTAGGATCCTTTTGATGATTTTGGAGGCTCCTAAATAGAGTCAAATATTTCCCAAACTTTGTTCTTGGTGAATCAAAAGACTGACTGAATATTGGAACCATCGAGTATGTGTTTTGTTCTCATTGAGATCTATATCTCTCTTACGCTCCTCTTTCGGATAAATGATGGATGCTTACGTGTTATTAGATTTAGATCTAGATCAAATATTTTTATACCTTGATTTGTATGATCTTGAATTTATGATTTGGATCTAAATTTCTTTCTTCGCTGCATTCTTGACTGAACCACTTAAAAATTTGGATTCTTCTGTTGGAGATAATTATCCACAAGTTGAGGTAGGTGCTTTAATGTTCAAATACCATAGTCATGATTTTGATTTATTAAATTCAACATTTTATAATCTCTATATTTGTTTATCAATTGAATTTATTAAATATAATTAATTAATTTGGTGAATTAATTAATTATAGGAATGAAAAATTGTGGTATTTTGGAATGATTAACTATGGAAATTGATTCTGTGATATTGAGGACCGAATAAAATAATTAATTTTTAATTAATTATGAGATGTCAGAATTGTGAGTTTAAATAATTAATTGGTGAATTAATTTTTTGAATATTGATATTGTGGATGGATTAATTAATCAATGAAATAATTAATTGGTGGTTGAGATATATGTGTAATATTGTGTTATTATTATATATGAAAATGTGGAAAGGTAACATGGATATTCAGCCAATTATTATGAATGGTAACATGATCATTCAATAGTTCATTATAAAATGGTGAATGGTAACATGGGAATTCGACCAAGGAATAATGAGTGGAAATGTGGTCCTCCAATTGTGAGAATTAATTAGTGGAAACATGGTCATTTATTTGTGATAATTAATGCATTATAACATGTTTATTTATTTATGAGAAATAATGAAATGTAACATGGTCATTCATTTGTGAAAATAATAATGGTAACATGGTCATTCTGGTGTGTGAATCAATGAATGGAAACGTGGTCATTCATTTGTGAAAATAATAATGGTTATGTAGACATTAAAATGTGGGATATCCCTTAGGGATAGTTTAGACTTTGGAATGGGATGAAGTAGGTATTGAGATATGGGTGTCCAGGAGAACCCAAGGTTTATGTGGTTAAATAATGATTAATTGATAATGTGATAACTATTTAATTATGCATTGTAATTATTTATTTGTAAGAAAACATGTACTATTATTTGACTAAATAATATTTTATACAACATTGGTGGTGACCTACTGGGTTGTACTGACATCTATTTGGGAAGCCTGATCAGTACCAAAATAGACCTTATTATTACAGGACATGTGAACGGAAAATTCCCTTTGTCAGATGGATAGTTTGGAAATGGATATTGGATGAGAGAACCAGACGTAGTTTGGGACCTTCTTGGGATTTATTGGTGTCTTTATTTTATATTTTCATTTTATACACTTGACACTGACTTTATCATGACGTGCTCCTATTTTAGTTGGATATTGTATTTATAGTTTTTTCTATCACGAGTCCTTAATATTGATTATTGAACTATATTGCTTCTCCTGTTTTAGTTGGATATTGTATTTAGTTGGATATTTTATTTAGCTTTACATTACATAAATGATGAAAAACAAGCTCTTGATACTTGATGTATTTATTACAACTGATAACAGAAAGAAGAACATCAATATAATCACCAGAAAATACTACAAAATTTCCTAGAATGGGTTTCAATATATCCTCTATCCAAGATGTCCCTCATACAAATGATTATTCTCCTTCAAGAGAGTCTCACCTTAAATAATTGTTCATCCCCCACTGTCCTAGGGTGGTTAGGAGTCCAAACCTGGTGTCAAAGGATGGGTAAGAAGGGAAGATAGAAGTAGGTGGGGAATATCGACTCTCACATTATATCAGCACACGGTTAGGTAAACCATGGGAAAACCATGCATATGATTTTATCCACAAACGATGTGGCACACAATTCCATACGATGGTTAACACGGTTTCTCTTACCATTCAAATACTGTGCGGTAAACCTTAGTCATCAAAATTTCACACCCTGCACGGTTACCTGGAGGGTCCACACGGTCTGAAAAACTATAAAGACACCATGTGAAAGTCTCTATATAGATACTTCAAGTTCCTCCTAACCTTCATGGTTGGGGTTCTTGTCTTGGGTGACTTAACAGTAGCATGAACCTTGGAAATAGGGTTCACATGCCTCCAATTTCCATCAAAATAAACCAGCTATGAAAAATATCCAACTTCTTTTCTTTGGTGACTAAATTATACATATACAAACATTATTAGGTTGGAAAATCAAATCAATTTGTCCAAAACAACATTTTCAATAAGCATAAAAGAATGAAGATGTCTTATGCACCTAAGTTCATCAAACTCCCCCACACTTGAGTGATTTTTTGTCCACAAACAAATTAATAAACAATCATTTCAATGGAATTACCAGAAACACATGTATAAGTGTCATAGGTTATATCAAGTAAATGAATATGAAATTTTAATGAATTATCATTAAAATTTATACATTCATTCTTCATGACTCACCCATATTTGAGGTTATCCAAAAAAGAAATCCTAATTCCATACTTCCAAGAATTCATTCATAAATCATTATTGTTTAAAAAATGAAATTGTCCTTGTTCATTAAAAGAATGTTCCATTATCCATTTCCATATCATCATACACTCAGGTTATCTAAGTACAAATTTCATCATCTCCAAATGGCAGGCTATCACTTTTATAGCTCACAAAACCTCATTGACTTACAAATTTTGAAAAATAATGAAAGCTCATCAACAATTTTGGGCATTCCTTTGCATATATAGAATTATTTTCATTGGGATGAGATTATAGAATTAAAATTGGGCCCAAATTTTTGTGTGTGATCATGATGAATATAGGAAGAAAGTCATGATTTTATGAAATTAATACCATAATAGCAACAAGTGCAGAAACAAAATTCCATATTTTACCTCCCTTTATGTATAAATTGATTTCCATTTTAAGGGGGTGCTTAATTTAAAATAATCAATCACGATGTTCATTTTTAAACTATACTTTTTGTGAATGAATATATAAAGTTTTCTCCTCAAGTATTAAAATGTTTATTAATATAAAAAATGAGTCTATCAATCTAGAAAAACGCGAAATTTTAGAAATAAATCCACAAAATCCATTTTTATTCAATTGAAATACATGTGTGTCACCTATAAAAACCCTTTAGATAGAACCTAAGGAAAACATGTCATCCTAGGTAATGTTAAGGAAATGAAAAAATGGGGTGCTATATATGGGGGCCCTCCCACATGCTTAAAACAGAGCATGGTCCTCCGTGAAGGTGGTAATGTGGAGAATGGTGGGAAAATAAAAATTAGAAAATGGGAGGTAGAAACAAATAAATAATAAAAGTTTAATTGAAGACTAAATAACTCCGCTAGAATAATGGAGAAGAGAGTCATTTGTTTTGTGTACAAGAGCCCACTGAGAGGAAACATGGCTTCAAGATGTAGAGAGTGATCCACTTTGTCACGACCCGTCCTCGGGGCCCATGCCGTGACTACCCCAAGCCCGCCTTCCATAGGCCAGGGGCAGGCGACTAGCACCAAGGCCTAAATTCCGGTAAAAGGGAAGGCATTGCCTTTGTAAAGTAAACAAGCACCATAGAGTAAGCAAGCGGAAGAAGTAAACACTAAGTAAAAGCTGGTACAACAGTAAGTGCAGAAAAGTAAAGGGGGCCGAAAATACAAGCCCAACTGTAAAGTACAACTGAAAGGGGAAAAACAGCAACTGAAAGGAAAAGCCGCTGCGTCGAGCCATCCTCTGGAAGTCCATCCTGAAGGGTGAGTACAGATAGCCTCCAAAGCTCCTCGGTCCAGCCGTCCGCTCCGAGTACACCCCACCCAGTGGTCCACCTCCAGGTACCGTCCTGCTCCGCAAGCCTCCACCACGATCAGCGTTGTCCGTCGTCTGCAACCAACACAACGTAGTGCGGGCATAGCCCGTGCAGGGGTGAGTATAAGATACTCAGTAGGGACCCCGAGACCCCCGAGGGTCTCCCAGAATCCACAACGGATAAACCACAAAGGAAAGATACAATCACGAAGTAACATCCGACACAGCTTAGGTATATGCCCATACATATACCTAAGTTATCAATTCCCACTCGGCTCAAACATCCGAGCTCAAGTACAACCCAGTCCACACAGGAAAGCAAAACGTAAATCCACACAGGATAGCACAACACAATCCACATAGGAAAGCAAAATGTAAATCCACACAGGATAACACAACACAATCCACATAGGAAAGAAAAACGTAAATCCACACAGGATAGCACAACACAATCCACATAGGAAAGAAAAACGTAAATCCACACAGGATAGCACAACACAATCCACATAGGATAGAAAAAAGGATTCAGCTCACACATGATATACTTATTCATAAGACGATAGAGATGATCAGATGTAGCTACTGATTCATCTAAGTCGTCGGACCCACAAATGATCGGTAGGTACTAACCCCCGCAATGACCCACATAGGATCGATCATGAAGTGGAAACCATAGCTATTGGGAAAATCCTTCTCCATCAAGTACAGTGGTTATGCCGCTATAACCAAGCGCTTCCCTCTTACCTTGGATTGCTGTAGTACTCCACCTATCGGGTACTGTGGGCCTGATGCTACAACCAAGCGCTCCCCCGTGCCACTACAACAAAGCGCTCCTCTGTCATGGGTCTGCCGCTACAACCAAGCGCTCCCCTGTGCCGCTACAACCAAGCGCACCTCTATCGTGGGTCTTCCGTTACAACCAAGCAATCCTCTGTGCCGCTACAACCAAGCGCACCTCTGTCGTGGGTCTGCCGTTATAACCAAGCACTCCCCTGTGCCGCTACAACCAGGCGCACCTCTGTCGTGGGTCTGCCGCGACAACCAAGCGTTCCCCCCTCATAGCCTCCAGAGGTACTCCTTCTATTGAGTACCGCGGGTCTGCCGCTACAACCAAGCGCTCCTCCGCCGTGGGTCTGCCGCTACAACCAAGCGCTCCCCACTGGGCTATCCGTAACATACTGAGTCATTCGATCAGCAGTCGTCAAGTCTCAACCGGCTCTAGGGTTTCCGCACACAGCATGCTCGTTCCGGGAGGGTCCACTCCACGAGCTAAGAGGTCGATGCATCAACTGACATATAGTCTGGAGTTGATGTATCCCAAGATGTACCGTAGTGGTCACTGCCGAAAACACGGAGGATTCCCGTACTGTTTTCATCATCGTCACAGTCGAATCCATCGAGGATCTCTGTATAGTCGTCGTCGTCGAAGTCGCAGCCAGCACTAGGGTCCCCGCACACAGCAAGCTCGTTCGGGAGGGTCCGCTCCACGAGCCGAGAGGATGATACATCAACTGATAGAAATTCCAGAGTTGATGTATCCAAAAGTTCCGTATCGTCAACAGAAACTCAACGCCGCAGACGGCGCGTCAATCGAACGCCCGGTCTGAGAGTTATTAGCTTTTTCATCCTAGGGGCCCGGTTGGTTTTTAAGGCAAAACCAACCCGACCATACTCCACCTGCGTCCAAACCTCGGGCAGAGTATGCCAAAATATCCATCTCACTTAGAGAAATCCAAAAAAGTCGACGACACGTCAATCAGACGTCCGAAGCTCAAGATATGAGCGTTTCTGCTCCGAGGGCCCGGTTGGTTTCGTGGACGAACCAACTCGGACGAACCCAAAGTATTCCGAAAACTTGAGTGCAGTATACCAAAACGACCGTCTCAATCCAAGGATAGCGTTGCCACTGACGGCGCGTCAATTGGAGTCTCGTAGCTCAAGTTACGGTCAAAAGACCGAAAAGGCCCGGGGAACGGGGGGTCTGTGCCCGGGCCGACCCGAACCGGGTCAACCTGACCTGGGTCTGACCCGGCTGGACCCGGTCCGGCCCGACCAGGGTGCGGCCCGGCCGGCCGGCCCGGCTCGGCTCGGCCGAGCGGCCGAGCAACGCGGGGGGTGCGCTGCCCCCGCGTGACAACACCGCGGCCCCCGCGGGGGGCCGCCCTGGTCAACGGACGCGGCAAAGCCACGTCCTGTGTGCACCGGACCCACGCGGTCGCAGGTCCGCCGGTGCCGCCGCGCTGGCAACCCGCACCGCCGGTGGCTTCCGCGGGCCACCGGAGTCGCTCCGGTGGTCCGATTCCGTTCCCGTTTGCGCCGCTGCTCCTCCCGGGACCCGTTCTTCACTACGAGATCATCAAATCGCCTTTGCGGCACGTTTTGTCGTCACCCGCCAAATCCGCACAACAACGAAGAACTGCGGAGGGTTGTCGGGCCGTGTTTGTTTGGCCCGCACCCTCCGCGTTAGATGATACTAACAGGAAGATAAATAACGCAAGACAAACGTATCAAAAACAATTTTAATAATTTAAAATTGCACTTGATCCAGGTTCCTTTGTTTTAGAAGAAAACAACCACTGGAATAAAAATTTATTTCCAAACAAAATCCCTACCTCGTCAAGTTGTCGCACGTGCGTTCTTCGCGGAATTGACCATCGCGGAACAAGTGGAGCGTCGCGTCGCGGAAGGGCGTCGCGTCGTCGCGGAAGGGCGTCACGTCGATTAAATCCTTGTGTTTGATATAATCCGCAAAGAAAATTTAAAGAACCGCATCCTCTCACCTCAACGGATGATCGGAGACCTTGTTGCGGATGAAGGAACATCGCAGAAGAACATCGCGGGAGAGGAAACGTCGGCGTCGTGGCACACGACATCGCGTCGTTGATTTCCGCGGGTTCAGCATTCTTCGTCGGAGGTCGGTGTTCTTCGCGTTCTTCGCGAAGGAGGATGAAGGCACAAGATTTCTGTCAAAAGCCTCTCAACGAGCAATCCTCAAGATGTCGTGCATTGGTCTTATTTTATTATTATTCCAATAGATTTCAAACAGGTTAAGAAACGATTAAATTAATTCATTGAATTAATTCAATGAAGAAAACCGCCCAATTAATTGATGCGTTAAGAATTTAAGAAAACGTGTCAGTTGAATTTCATAATGACGGGTTTTCGCGGGTGCGTTACTTAGCGGAAAAGAAAAGGTGGGGCTCGTGTGGGCCCCACCTCACAAATATCCTACCAAGGGGGTGGGATATTTTCGGATAGCATCCTATCCGTTTCAACTGAGTTTAGATAGCTTAAGGAGGTCTTTAAGCGACTTTAAGTGAAATAAAAATAAAATTGTTGCACAACTTTATTTTATTTCATAACATAAAACCCAAAAATTAAAAAACACAACTGAGAAAACACCACTCTGGAAGAGGAGTTTCTAAGAAAAAACCGGCACTGCGATTCCATCGGTGCCCTCGGAATTCGATTCCGGGCACCGGTTCAAAAGTTAGAAAAACCCGCTCGTCCGTTCACTGAACGTACCCGAGCCAAACTTCGGAAAGTGATTCCGGGCACACCGGGCCTCGGAATCAGGTGTCGTCAGAAGCTGCGTCCTTGTAAAATTCCAAGAAAAATTAAGAAAAAAAATTTCCTTGAAATTCATAGGTCTTTACATTACTCCCACCACAAGGATTTACATCCCCGTAAAGCTTCACCAAAAACTTAGGGATACAAAGGCGGTACTGAGCATGCATCTGAGCCTCCCGCTCCCAAGTGCTCTCCTGGAGGTTCCCGTGCTGCCATATGATGCGCACAAGAGGAATTGATCGTCCACGTAGGACCCGCTCCTGTTGATCCTCGATCTCCACCGGGACCTCCGCAAAGGTCGCCCCATCATCAACGTCCAGCTCCCCATGGTCAATGAAGTGTGACGGGTCGTGCACGTATCTCCTCAGCTGAGATACGTGGAAGACGTCATGTACCCGGTGCAACTGAGGTGATAGATCCAGACGATAAGCCACCTCGCCAATACTGCTGAGGACCTAGAAAGGTCCGATGAAGCGTGGAGAAAACTTGCCGCCTCGGCCAAATCTCCGTAATCCACGTCGAGGTGAGACACGCAAGAAGACTTGGTTGCCATCCCTGAACTCTAGTGGCCTCCGCCTCCTATCAGCACAAGACTTTTGCCGGTTCTGAGCTATCCTCATACGCTCATGGATGACTGGACCTTTCTGGTCCTACAAAAGCTGCTGAGATTTCTTCTTTGCTGATAAGAGAAATCTGGTCTAATCCCCTGGATGAACCATGTTCTTCTCCTAATACAGTCAATACCGACATGGATGATACTAATCCATACCAAGGATGACGTCGTAAGGACTCGACGCTACTACCAAGAGATCCAACCGTTACTCTCACCTCCAAGGGTTGAGCCACACTGTCGGCATCAGTGTGTGGTAACTGGGTCTCCTCCAATAGATGTCTCACAAGTGAGGGTCAAGTCAACAGTCTAAACTGGAACCTCTTAGTAACAACTCAAAAGAGGACAGGAATGAAAACATCACAAAGGTATGCATCTTTTATTATTGCAGCTCATAATACAAAGACGATACACACCAGCAACAAGGAACTAGAAGTACAAAAGACGCATCCACTAGTTCCGCTCCTGTCCATCTGCTCCCAAAGCTCCATGATCGAAGGCCTCAGTTGCCTGAATCTGAGCTCTCCCATGTCCACTAACTCCCTGCGGTCGGGGTGGACCTCCTGGTGGTGGTGGTGGCAACACCTCGAAGCATCGTCCACTACCTGCTGCTCGGCCAGCTCCTCTGCCATGGTCTCCTGCTCCATGCGATCTGCCTCGATCGAACCTCTGCCTCTGCCTAGGAGGTCCTTCGTTCATCTTCTGGTCATCTGTATGGCGGGTCGGACATTCACGAGCCATGCGACCAACCCCGCCGTAGGAGTAACATTGTCCGCTCGCACTAAGTTGTTGTCCACCCCGGGTGCCTCGCACAATCGACCCTATGTCACGCGGTCGACCACCAGTAGGTCTAGTCCTCTTGGACCCCTATGTCATCTGTCTACTGTCCGCTGCAGAAGACTCTGCCGCAAGCTGGCTAGTGGTGGGTCCTGCTGCTGGAGACTGCTCAGCAAGGAAACTCTCCACTAAGAGGGCTCGCTCCAACACTCTTGTCTGTGTTGGAATGCTGTGAGAAACAACCAAAGATCTGATCTATCGCCTGAGCCCCTGCTCGAAGGTTTGGGCCCTGAAGAATGGGTCTCGTACCATGTCCGTGGAATATCGCGAGAGATCGATAAACCTCACCGCGTACTGGGCTACTGTCATGCTGCCCTGCCGCAGCTGTAGTAGCTCCTGAATATGCACCGCTCGGAGGGTGACTGGGACGAACTCTGAGTGAAAAACGGATCTCAAAGTCCATTCAAAGGAGTGATGCCTCGTCGTGCACCTGGAGCATCAAACTCCACCATCTGCCTACTGCTGCATGCAGGAGGCTCGCTTCAAGGACCACCATAAGGTCCGCTGGTGTCCTCACTAGCCTGAAAACTCGAACAACTGCCTCCAGCCAGTCCTCGGCTGCCTGGGGGTCCGTCTCCCCGCAGAACCTGGGCGGTCGCTGGTGATGGAACTCATGCAGTGCACTAAGGCGACGTGCATTGTCAGCGGCTGGGGCTGGAAGCATCGGTGGCTCGGCGGGTAGAGGTACCGCCGGTGCCTTTGCTGTCAAAAGGCCCTGTACCGAGGCCTCGTCGCTCAGCGGGCTGTCGTCACGTACAACAATCGGAACCCTAGCTGGCTGCTGTCGTGGGGCCATCCTGAAAGGAAACAGGTGCACCACGGTCAGAACAGTATACCTGGCGAGCTGATACAAGTAATCACAAAGAAAACTTGAAACACACATGCAATTAATGTTTTCGTGCATTAATTCAGAAATCAGAAGTCAGGGTCCTGGTGTACGGATACGTCGGCCGCCGCACCAACACTGGGCTCCCGGGACTGATAACCACACTCAATACGCTTAACACTATTGCTTCACATAGAAGAAAGATCAGAGTCTGCGGTAGAACAAAACTCCTTTGATACCAATTTGTCACGACCCGTCCTCGGGGCCCGTGCCGTGACTACCCCAAGCCCGCCTTCCATAGGCCAGGGGCTGGCGACTAGCACCAAGGCGTAAATTCCAGTAAAAGGGAAGGCATTGCCTTTGTAAAGTAAACAAGAACCACAAAGTAAGAAAGCAGAAGAAGTAAACACTAAGTAAAAGCTGGTACAACAGTAAGTGCAGAAAAGTAAAGGGGGCCGGAAATACAAGACCAACTGTAAAGTACAACTGAAAGGGGAAAAACAACAACTGAAAGGAAAAGCCGCCGTGTCGAGCCGTCCTATGGAAGTACCTCCTGAAGGGTGAGTACAGATAGCCTCCATAGCCCCTCGGTCCAGCCGTCCGCTCCGAGTACACCCCGCCCAGTGGTCCACCTCCAGGTACCGTCCTGCTCCGCAAGCCTCCACCACGATCAGCGTTGTCCATCATCTGCAACCAACACAACGTAGTGTGGGCATAGCCCGTGCAGGGGTGTGTATAAGCTACTCAGTAGGGACCCCGAGACCCCCGAGGGTCTCCTAGAATCCACAAAGGATAAACCACAAAGGAAAGATACAATCACGAAGTAACATCCGACACGGCTTACGTATATGCCCATACATATACCTAAGTTATCAATTCCCGCTCGGCTCCAACATCCGAGCTCAGGTACAACCCAGTCCACACAGGAAAGAAAAACGTAAATCCACATAGGATAGCACAACACAATCCACATAGGAGAGAAAAACGTAAATCCACACAGGATAGCACAACACAATCCACATAGGAAAGCAAAACGTAAATCCACACAGGATAACACAACACAATCCACATAGGATAGAAAACAGGATTCAGCTCACACAGGATATACTTCTTCGTAATACGATAGAGATGATCAGATGTAGCCACTGATTCATCTAAGTCGTCATACCCACAAAGGATCGGTAGGTACTAACCCCCGCAATGAACCACATAGGATCGATCATGAAGTGGAAACCATAACTATTGGGAAACTCCTTCTCCATCAAGTACAGTGGTTATGCCGCTATAACCAAGCACTTCTCTCTTACCTTGGATTGTTGTAGTACTCCACCTATCGGGTACTGTGGGCCTGCTGCTACAACCAAGATCTCCCCCCGTGCTGCTACAACCAAGCGCTCCTCCGTCGTGGGTCTGCCGCTACAACCAAGCGCTCCCCTGTGCCGCTACAACCAAGCGTACCTCGGTCGTGGGTCTGCCGCTACAACCAAGCGCTCCCCTGTGCCGCTACAACCAAGCGCACCTCTATCGTGGGTCTGCCGCTACAACCAAGCGCTCCCCTATGCCGCTACAACCAAGCACACCTCTTTCATGGGTCTTCCACTACAACCAAGCGCCCCCCCTCATAGCCTCCAGTGGTACTCCTTCTATTGAGTACCGCGGGTCTGCCGCTACAACCAAGCGCTCCTCCGCTGTGGGTCTGCCGCTACAACCAAGCGCTCCCCACTGGGCTATCCGTAACATACTGAGTCGTTCGATCAGCAGTCGTCAAGTCTCAACCAGCTCTAGGGTTTCCGCACACAGCATGCTCGTTCCGGGAGGGTCCACTCCAAGAGCTAAGAGGTCGATGCATCAACTGACATGTAGTCTGGAGTTGATGTATCCCAAGATGTACCGTAGTGGTCACTGCCGAAAACATAGAGGATTCCCGTACTGTTGTCATCATCGTCACAGTCGAATCCACCGAGGATCTCTGTATAGTCGTCGTCGTCGAAGTCGCAGCCAGCACTAGGGTCCCCGCACACAGCAAGATCGTTCGGGAGGGTCCGCTCCACGAGCCGAGAGGCTGATACATCAACTGACAGAAAGTCCAGAGTTGATGTATCCAAAAGTTCTGTATCGTCAACAGGAACTCAACGCCGTAGACGGCGCGTCAATCAGACGCCCGGTCTGAGAGTTATTAGCCTTTTCGTCCCAGGGGCTCGGTTGGTTTTTAAGGCAAAACCAGCCCGACCGTACTCCACCTGCGTCCAAACCTCGGGCGGAGTATGCCAAAAGTTCCGTCTCACTTAGAGGAATCCAAAAAAGTCGACGACACGTCAATCGGACGTCCGAAGCTCAAGATATGAGCGTTTCCGCTCCGAGGGCCCGGTTGGTTTCGTGGACGAACCAAACCGGCCGAACCCAAAGTATTCCGAAACCTTGAGTGCAGTATACTGAAACGACCGTCTCGATCGAAGGATCGCGTTGCCGCTGACGACGCATCAATCGGAGTCTCGTAGCTTAAGTTACGGGAAAAAGACCGAAAAGGCCCGGGGAACGGGGGGTCTGGGCCCGGGCAGACCCCCCCGGGGTCGGCCGCACCGGGTCGACCCGACCCGGGTCTGACCCGGCTAGACCCGGTCCGGCCCGACCAGGGCGCGGCCCGGCCGGCCGGCCCGGCTCGGCTCTGCCGAGCCGCCGAGCAACGCGGGGGGCGTAGTGCCCCCGCGTGACAACACCGCGGCCCCCGCGGGGGCCGCCCTGGTTAACAGACGCGGCAAAGCCACGTCCTGTGTGCACCGGACCCACGCCGCCGGTGGATTCCGCGGGCCACCGGAGTCGCTCCGATGGTCCGATTCCGTTCCCGTCTGCGCCGCTGCTCCTCCTGGGACCCGTTCTTCACTGCAGGATCATCAAATCGCCTTTGCGGCACGTTTTGTCGTCGCCCGCCAAATCCGCACAACAACGAAGAACTACAGAGGGTTGTCGGGCCGTGTTTGTTTGGCCCGCACCCTCCGCGTTAGACGATACTAACGGGAAGATAAATAACACAAGACAAACGTATCAAAAACAATTTTATTAATCTAAAATTGCACTTGATCCAGGTTCCTTTGTTTTAGAAGAAAACAACTACTAGAATAAAAAGTTATTTCCAAACAAAATCCCTACCTCGTCAAGTTGTCGCACGCGTGTTCTTCACGGAATTGACCGTCGCGGAACAAGTGGAGCGTCGCGTCACGGAAGGGCGTCACGTCGTCGCAGAAGGGCGTTGCATCGACGATCTCCGAGGATCAAGAAACAACAAATTTAATTATATCGATTAAATCCTTGTGTTTGACATAATCCGCAAAGAAAATTTAAAGAACCACTCTCACCTCAACGGATGATCGAAGACCTTTTTGCGGATAAAGGAACGTCGTAGAAGAACGTCGTGGCAGAAGAAACATCGGCGTCACGGCACACGATGTCGCGTCGTTGATTTCCGCGGGTTCAACATTCTTCGTCGGAGGTCGGCGTTCTTCGCGTTCTTCGCGAAGGAGAATGAAGGCACAAGATTTCTGTCAAAAGCCTCTCAACGAGAAATCCTCAAGATGTCGTGCCTTGGTTTTATTTTATTATTACGCCAACAGATTTCAAACAGGTTAAGAAATGATTAAATTAATTCATAGAATTAATTCAACGAAGAAAACTGCCCAATTAATTGGTGCGTTAAGAATTTAAGAAAACATGTCAGTTGAATTTCATAATGACGGGTTTTCGTGGGTGCGTTACTTAGCGGAAAAGAAACGGTGGGGCTCGTGTGGGCCCCACCTCAAAAATATCCTACCATGGGGGTAGGATATTTTCGGATAGCATCCTATCCGTTTCAACTGAGTTTAGACAGCTTAAAGTGGTCTTTAAGCGGCTTTAAGTGAAATAAAAATAAAATTGTCGCACTACTTTATTTTATTTCATAACTTAAAACCCAAAAATTAAAAACCACAACCGAGCAAACGAAACTCCGGAAGAGGAGTTTCTAAGAAAAAACCGGCGATGCGATTCCATCGGTGCCCTCGAAATTCGATTCTGGGCACCGGTTCAAAAGTTAGAAAAACCCGCTCGTCCGTTCACTAAACGTACCCGAGCCAAACTTCGGAAAGTGATTCCGGGCACACCGGGCCTCAGAATTAGGTGCCGTCAGAAGCTGCGTCCTTGTAAAATTCCAAGGAAAATTAAGAAAAAAAAATTTCCTTGAAATTCATGGGTATTTACACACTTGATGACATATCGAAGAAACCAAAAAGAGTGAAGCAATAAAAAATATAGTAGCATCGGGTGGATTAAAAGAGAAGCACATAATCACACCATTGAAGTGAAACACAACAAGTGACATCGAGATGGTTTGTGTAGTAATAATTCCCCACAATACAAAGCAATAAAAGTATTATTAAATAAAGGAGAGATAGTGCCACCTCAAGGAAGGATCATAGGTGTAATGTCTTGGATTTTACATGTATTATTTTTAAATATTATGTGTAATTATTTCAAGACCAAGCATGGAGACATAATGTCATTCCGAGGCCTGGTGAGATTAGAATGGTGGTTTGAAATTTTTAAGTTATGTTAGTCGGTGTGTGTGCGTAGTTGTGGTAGTTTCCAAACAGATGTCTGGATTAAAAATATGAGGGACCGTTACGTTCGGGACGACGAATTTACCTAAGTATGGGCCTAATCTCGACCAGTGCGGTTTGAGGGAAAAAGTTAATTTTTGGACCTTTTAAGTAAAATAAATAAAATAAAATAATTTGGAAGGTTTATTTTATTTTAATTGGAAATGTTAGCTGCATCGTAAGGTAGGGAATCTATTTTAATAATTAATGGCTTTGAAACAGAAACACTGACTCATTAATTCCATGGCATAACAGAATTCTGAAACACGTTCCCTCCTTTTAATAAGATAAATGAATGTTGATCATTGGAAAAAATTTGAGAGAAACTATGGGGAATTCTTGGAGCCTTGAAGAGAACTATCAAAAACTAATGATGACGAATCAAAGGCACAGATTTCCAACAAAGTTGAAGGATCTTGGCAGTGACGACCGCGTGATTCCTTCATTAGCAATCGATCCATTATCTAGGTAGGGGTTTTGTTGCTTTGTTTTGTTTCCCTATTCTTTGATTAAACGATGAATGCGGATCAACCCATGAATAGGTTGATCCATGTATCTTACATTATTATGGGAGGGTTATTATTTTCTGTTTATTTCGGAGTTTGATTCGGTAAATTGATTGTGATAGTTGTTTGATTATCACCCTGTTTAATCCTTCTAACAGGAGCGGATCAACTTCATGTTGAAAAATGGCGGAGATTCAGCCCTCAATTTCGGTTCATTGGATTTATCCCTCTTTTCTTCGTGTTCTTCACATTCTTTGCGGGTCGATGAACAACAGATAGTTTCTAGTCCATTTCTCAATGAAATGATCCCAAATCGGAGATTGAACATCACAAAGACCCTATGGAGGTGCGACGATGATGGTGGATGGTGAATCATCTTGGATCGAGGAGGATCTTTTTCAAGAATTATTCATACAGATGGATCAAAACTTGTTTTTGGGGCTGATCGGAATCCTGAAAACAACTAATATGACTTTGAGACATCGGGGCGACCTTAACCTTTGAGTTTCATGGAAAACAAATCGTCGTAATGAAGATCAGAGCATCATTGAGGCGCGATAGAGTAGGTTTGCGTTTCTAGAAATTTCCAGAACACACGACGTGTATCCCGAAGAACACGCCGTGTGGTACCGACGGTGGCAGATAAAGTTTACACATTTCATGTGATGAATAACACAACATGCCTTCAGAGAGACACAATATGTGGGCCCCATCCAGTGGCAGATAGAATTCTGGGTGATGGGAAGCACTAAAACGGTGTGTAACCACTATCACACGGTGTGCGGGTACTTACACGGACTCAAAATGTATCTCAGAAGATACACGGACACGGGGTGGGTACACGGTTGTGTACTCCACCACACGGCCAGACCAGGCTGGCTGCACGAGCTAACATGTGTACTGGTTACATGGGATGGAACACATGGGTTGAAACCGTGTACGAGCACACGACTGTATACATGAAGGGAACCCCGGTTGATCAGACACAACATGTGGTCTGTACTACATGCCGTGTACTTACTTTTCTATATGACATGTTCTTAAGACACAGGCCGTTTTACATGAGTAGAACCCAGAGTCGAGATACATGACCTGTGACCCTTATACACTCTGTGTATATCATGAAAAATGGATTGAACCTCTTTTCCACCATATATTGAATATGTTTTGTTTGGTTTAGTGCCAATTTTCTCATTCCCCTGAAGTTCAAGTATCGTTTCCATCCACAAGAGTATGATCCCTTCTACAGGACTTTCTGAGATAGAGTCAGATATCCCTCTGAGAGGCTCGGAGTGATATCCTCTAAACTTTATTAAACATAGGTAGAGTCGTGCATCAATGTGACTACTCTTAATGGATTCCAATCCTCTACTTAGCAGGTGAATTTGGCTGATTCGCAGTATCCTCCAAGGCCCAGGTAGTGATCCTCATCTATGTATCATGATCTTTCCCCACTGAGGTGTGTGTTCTCGCGGAATGAGTGTATCTATCTCTCGTGACCTTTACCGATGAACATTAATTATCAGAAGGATGTCATCAGAGCCATAAGACTAGTGGAGTGAGTTATCCCAGATGAGTGCTTCATAGAACCTTAGAACTGAATTCCTAGGGGTGGTATGTAGTTGTGTGACTTGTCTGTAGACTACGGGTCTGAGTTTGGAGTATATATGGATTGTGTTTCTCTTGTTATATTTTTAGTAGACATAAACTGTGTAGAGATGATTTTACCTTTACTTTGTGTATTTATTTGTGGTTTTCGGGATCCTATACTGAGTATTGTTATACTCTCCCCTGCACAGGATTTTCCCACACATGTCATGTCTTGTGCAGATGAGCAGCCTTTTGATGAAGTCCGGGGTAGACCATGACTGGACCTATCTTTCTAAGTTCCCTACAGGATAAGGTGTTCCTATGGATATGAGCATTAGTCCCAGTACCTCTTTGTGTTTACTGGTTGGACTTCGTAGTATATAGACTCTTGTTTTTGTGGGGTTGTATTCTGGCTCAATTTTACTTTCTTCACTTTACCTCCGTTGTACTCTGTTGGTTGGGTTTAGTTGTATGCATGCATTTTTTCCCTTAGCAGTTTTTACATTTTAGAATTTGTGGTCATGGAGATGTGTGCATGTGTACAAGTACTTAGGAAATGCCTCCCATGTTAGTGATATGCCTACTCAGTGCTAGTCACATGCCCCTGACCTATTTGAGGCGGGCTTGGGGAGTTACAACACGAGCCCCACTAGGATGGGTTGTGACAGAGTGGTATCAAAGGTGGTCGGTTCTAACTTAGGACCAAGAGTCTATGAGTTTGGTTTGGGGAAACAATGTTAAGTGTTTTGAGCATAGATTTTAGCTAAGAGACTCTAGTGTTGGTGTGGGTGGATAATGTATCCATACATAAGGACTCTAATAACCTTATTTTTGAATCGATACATGAAAAAACTAGTTGTGGGGATGTAAAATAATGGTACATGCATCATATAGGAATGAGTTGTGTTTTCCATGTAATTGGTGTTAGCTATCCAGATATACTCGTTGACCATGATACATCTTGTTTCCTTACAGGATGCATCCAGAATGCTTACCTACTAGGATTCAGTAGCTCAATCATGAGGATGACCCCCTCAGTGACAAGGCTTCTATAAATGGACTATTTCCCCAAGCGTTACCTCTAGGTGGTTCACCTACTATACCATCACCATCTAAGTAGCCCGTGATACCTGCAGTACCAATAGACGAGGGCCACAGGCTGAGCATGCTCCATGAGTTCTAGAGACAGAGGCCCATCAGGTTCCGAGGTGAGCTCGACCCCCAGGCAACTGCGGACTGTCTTGAGGTGGTGACCAGAGTTTTTCGTCTAGTGAGGACACTGACGGATGAGATGGTGATCCTAGGAGCAATCCTTCTTCAGGGTTCAGTGGGACGATGGTGGAGTTTGACCACCAAACTCATGATGAGGATACTCTTTAATGGATAGAGTTTAAGCGACTCTTTAGGGAGGAGTTCTCTCTAGTTACGCTGAGAGAAGTACATATCCAGAAGCATTAGTAGCTCCTACAGGGCAGTATGATAGTAGATGACTATTCATCGAGGTTCACCAACCTCTCAAGGTACTCGATGGATATGGTTGGGGATTAATACTTCATATCTCATACCTTCAAGAGAGGTATATGACATGACATCCAAGATAGTGTTGTGCCTCTATGAATTTCAACTTATGCTAGAGTGCTCGAGTGGGCCTTGGTGATCGAGAGCTTCTTGGCAGAGTAGAGAAAACTGACGACAGTCAGCAGTAGGAAGACAGGTGCGGAGACCTCAACACTAGGGATTTGATGTCAGACACAAGGATCTAGATATGGGAGACGTCACAAGAGAACCTAGGAGAGGGGATCAACAGTCCAGGGCACTCATGATGGATCCAATCAGCCTAGGGAGAGGCGATGCTACTTCTATGATGGTATGTGACATCTCGCTAGAGACTATCCAACCTGTCTAGTGACTGATAGAGAGGTGGTGGATAGACCACCGAGGTTGAGGTAGAGAGTGGATATGACATACCCACCAGGCAGCAGATGTGGCAGAGGAGCAGGGAGAGCTGCAGTTGGTGGAAGACTCTTCGATCTACTTCAACCACTACCCCTTGGAGGACCGAACTAGGCTCAGGGAGCTGGGGGATAGGGGTAGGGACAACTACATGTGGTCATGGAATATGACCCAGGGACTCTAGGGATGATCTTTGGTATGAACTATGTCTTTTATACCTTATCTGTCGTACTTATAGACACAGGTTCTAGTCATTCCTTCCTTGCCACATGTCATTGAGAAAACTTGAGATTCTGATAGAGTACTTGGCTTGAACCTTACGCCCGTAGACACCTATAGGATGGGACTCGATGATCACACCCCTTTGAAGACAATGTGATCTTACCCTTGGAGGTGAGAGTTTCGGTTGGAACCTCTTGGTGGCAGTGTCAAGGCCTTACGACGTCATTCTCGAGATGGATTGGTTATCTCCAGTCTATTCCCAGATTGACTTGTTTAGGTGAAGAGTGCGGTGTGTCTGTAGCGATGGGATGAGGTTTTCCTTTGTTGGTGAAAAGGAGACCCAGGTAGCACAAGTTGGGCTCTTTCATAGTAGGGTGCAGCCGATCACTCATGAGTTGGCTAGCTTTACCCTCAGAGCAGTAGATGTTGTGAGCTTCCAGTTCCCAATAGTTGTGACAAAGTATGAGGATGTCCTTCCCAAAGATGTTCCAGGATTACCTCCCCACCGGGAGATCGAATTATACATCGAATTGTAGCCTAGGATGACACTGATATCCTCACCAACATATCTGATGGCTCTCATAGATCTGTGTGGGATGAGGGTGAAACTAGAGGTTTTACAAAGGAAGGGGTTTGTGAGACCCAACATTTCACCCTGGGTGACCCTAGTTTTATTTTCCAAGAAGGCAGATGAGAGTTTCAGGTTGTACATGGATTATCGGTGCCTGAACTAGGAAATGGTGAAGAACAAGTATCCACTGCTGATGATTGATGACCTCTTATACCATATGAGAGGGGAAGAATGGTTCTGGAAGGTTGAACTTCGGTCAAGTTACCACCAGTTATGAGTATGAGATGAAGATATACTAAAGATGACATTCAGATTCTGCTACAGTCACTATGAGTACTTGGTGATTCCATTCGGTGTAACTAATTCCCCCACAATGTTCATGGGAGTTATGAAACAGATCTTCTAACCTTTTTTAGACCAGTTCATAGTAGTCGTAATCGATGACATCCTTGTGTACGCAGTGTCATAGGAGGAGCAGGTGAGACACCTGCGGATGGTTCTTGACATACTCCGAGAGCACAGACTTTATGGGAAGATCTCTAAGTGTTAGTTTTGAATTCAAGAGGTCAACTTTATGGGACATTTCATCTTAGAAGATGGAGTAGATGTGGACCCAGCTAAGGTGGAGGCAATGTTAGAATGGGAGACACCTCAAAGCGTAACGGAGGTGCGGATCTTCCTTATGTTGGCATGATATTATCGGACATTCATTTCTGATATGTCCAGAATATCAGCACTGATGACAGACTTGACCAAGAAGGAGAAACCCTTTCATATGGATGGAGAAGTTCTAGTAGGCTTTTGAGTAGTTTAGATAGAGTTTGACGAGCACCCCGATCTTGTGATTTCCAGAGGAGGGTGTCGAGTCCATTGTTTTATGCGATGCATCCGCAACCGAGCTTGGCGGTGTCCTAATGTTGGGACAGGTGGTGATTGTTTATGGTTCACACCAACTAATACCACATGAGAAAAACTATGTGACCCATGATCTTGAGTTGGAGGTAATAGTCTTTGCGTTGAATATGTGGCGACACTACCTTATGGGCGAGCGGTTTATCATCTACTCTGACCAAAAGAGCCTCAAATACATCTTCTCGCAAAAGGATCTGATGCTAATGCAGAAGCGATGGATAGAGTTCTTATAGGATTATGATTTTGAGATCATATATATTCATGGGAAGGGGAACACGATAGAATATTCTCTTAGTAAGAGATTGATCTCACAACTTTTGAGTGAGGCGACAGAGTAGT
Organism: Viscum album; assembly: GCA_963277665.1. Taxonomy (NCBI): domain Eukaryota; kingdom Viridiplantae; phylum Streptophyta; class Magnoliopsida; order Santalales; family Viscaceae; genus Viscum; species Viscum album. The sequence continues at coordinate 308,322,529 of OY728150.1, read as the reverse complement.
TGGCCACATTACAACTATCCTTCATGGATAGAGAGGATGCAGTTTACCTTCAATCAATGGTTGTCACCCCTTCAATTTTATAGAATGTTTGGGAGGCACATCTTGGGGACGTTGACTGTGAGAGTTTACATGCCCAGTTATCCATAGGATATTCTTCTGATGGATATTCACAAGGTGGGGAGCACATTGTTCTTTTCAGAGGATGTACTTTTGTACCAGTAGAATTGTAGGAGGAGTTCCTGAGGGAGTTTCATACATCTTCCTTCATGGAACACCCTGGAGTGGAGAATATGTACCGGTATCTCCAACGATAGTTCTAGTGGCCAGGCATGAAGAAGGCAGTAGAGGAGTTCGTTTATAGGTGCCTTACATGCCATCAGGTGAAGGAATAGCACCAGGTTCTAGCGGGGTTTGTTCACCCCTAGAAGTTCCACAGTGGAAGTGAGATGGAATATCAATAGACATAATGATGGGATTACCACATATGTCCAAGGGGAATGATTTCATCTAGGTGATCATTGACCGACTCACTAAGTCGAACCACATCCTAGATATTAGGGAGCAAAGTTCCGTAGAGGTCTTGGGATGCCTCTACATGCATGAGTTAGTTTGCATTCATGGCATCCCTTTAAAAATAGTCTCAGACCGCGATGCTTATTTCACATCCTGTTTGTGGAAGGAATTATAGGAGGCTTTTGGGACTCTGCTACACTTGACCACAACATTCCATCCCCAGAAAAATGGTAAGATAAAGATGACCATTCAGGTTCTAGATGATATGTTGCAGGCCTATATCTTGGACTTTGGTCACAGTTGGGAGGACCGCCTACCAATGGTGGAGTTTGTGTACAATAACAACTACCACTCCACCATTGGTATGACACCGTTTGATGATTTATATGCGAGACCCTATCGATCACCACTTTGCTAGACTGACCTTGGAGTGTCAGCACTCATGGGTCCAGAGTTGGTGTGAGCTACCACCGAAAAGGTGCAGATCATCCAGGAGCAGATGAAGACTGCACAGAGCTGGCAGAAGTGTTATGCTGATAGGAAATGAAGACCTCTAGTGTTCGAGGAGAGAGACCATTTCTTCCTTTGGGTATCACCTTGATGAGGGTTATAGAGATTTGGCCAGGGAGGAAAGCTATCTTTGAGGTTTATCCGACCTTTCTAGATACTGCACAGAGTTTTTGGGGTGGGCTACCACCTAGCTCTACATCCATAGTTTCACCGGGTACATGATGTCTTCCATGTGTTATAGTTGAGGAGGTACGTGCATGACCCATCGCATGTCATCGACTGGGGCGAGCTAGACATCGAGGATGGAGAGACCTTTGCTGAGTACCCTATGAAGATCAAGGATCAACATGAGAGGATCCTTCATGGGCAATCGATTCCCTTGGTGTGCATCTGGTGGTAGAACATGAATCTTCAGGGGAGAACATGGGAGTAGGAGGCTCAGATTCATGCCCAGTACCCACATCTTTTTGAGTAGCCCTTGTTTTGAATTTTTGGGGATGCAAAGCCCCAAGGTGGGGATAATGTAATGTCTCTTATTTTCTATGTATTATTTTTAAATACTATGAGTAATTATTTTGAGACCAAGAAAGGAGAAGTCATGTCATTTCAAGGCTCGGTGAGCTTAGAATGGTGGTTTGAACCTTTTATGTTAAGTGAGTTGGTGTGTGCGTGCAGTTGTGGTAGTTTCCAAACGGATGCCTGGATTAAAAAACCGAGGGCACTATTGCGTCCGAGACGATGACTTTAACTAAGAACAGGCCTAACCTCGATCGACATGGGTCGAGGGAAAAAGTTAATTTTTAGCCCTTTTAATTAAAATAAAATAAAATAAAATAATTTGGAAGGTTTATTTTATTTTAATTGGGAACGTTTGTTGCAGCACAAGGTAGGGTAGCTATTTTAATAATTAATGGATTTGAAATATCAACATTGAATCATTAATTACATGGAGTAATAGAACACTGAAACACATTCCCTCCTTTTAATAGGTTAAACAGATGTTGATCATTGGAAAAAAGTTGAGAGAAACTCTAGGAAATTCTTGGATCCTTGGAGATAACTCTAGAAAATGAACGACGATGAATCAAAGGCATGAGTCGCTGCACCAATGGAGTTGAAAGATATATGTGGTGACGAAAACATCATTCCTTCATCAGTAATCGACCCCTTCTTGAGGTAGGAGTTTTTTTCTTTGTTTCCCCCCCATTATTTGATTAAATGATGAACACGGATCAACCCATGAACAGGTTGATCCGTGGATTGTGTGTTCTTACGGGAGGGTTATTATTTTCTGTTTCTTTCGGGGTTTGATTAGGTAAATTGATTGTGATAGTTGTTTGATCATCACCCTATTTAATCCTTCTAATGGGAGAGGATCAACATTGTGATGAACGGCGGTGGAGATTCATTCCTCAATTTTGGTTCATTGGATTTCTTCCTCTTTTCTTTGCATTCTTTGAGTTCTTCATGGGGAAATGAACAACGGATCATTAAGAGTATGTTTTGAAACATAATAATCCCAAATATAAGATCAAACATCGCAATGACCCAGTAGAGGTGCGAAAATGATGGAGGATGATGAATCATCTTGGATCGAGGAGGATTGTTCTTCGAGCGTTCTTCATATGGATAGATTGAAACTTTTTTTCAAGTCCTATCAGAAGCTCTAAAACAATGTAGAAGACTTCAGGACATCGGGATGGCCTTAAACATTGAGTTTTTTGGTAAAATAATCATCGTAACAAATATCAGAGGATCATCGAGGTGCGACAGAGCAGGTTCTCGTTTCTAGAAATTTCCAGAACACACGCCATGTATCCTAAAGAACATTCCTTGTGGTACCAACGGTGGTGGATTAGGTTTTCTCGCTACACACGATGAAGAAAACGACGTTAATTCAGGGAGACATGGTGTGTGGGCCCCATCTAGCGGTGGATGGAGTTCTGGACGACGGGAATCACTAGCATGGCGTGTGACCACTTTCACACGGCGTGTGGGTCCTTACACAGACTCATCATGTATCTCGGAAGATCCACAGACATGGGGGTGGGTACATGGTTGTGTACTCCACCAGAAGGCCATACCAGGCTGGCAACATGGGCTAACCTGTGTACCAGTTAAACGATATGGAACACACGACTTGAAACTATGTACATGCACATGATTGTATACATGAAGGGAACCTAGGTTACTCAAACACAACGTGTGGTCCATACTACACACCATGTACTTTCTTTTCTACAAAGCATGTTCTTCTGACTTGGTCCGTTTTACACGGGTAATACTCAGAGTCGAGAGACATGATTTCTGACCCTTATACACTCCATGTATATCGTTGAACATGGCCCGAACCTCTTGTCCACCATATCATGGACATGTTTCAGTTGGGTTAGTGACATTTTTCTTGTTCCCCTGAAGGCCAGGAATCGTTTCCATCCATAGGAGTATGATCCTTTTAGTAGGACTCAAGATAGAGTTAGGTATCCCTACGAGAGGATCGAGGTAAGATCCTCTATCCTTTCTTGACCCTAGGTAGAGTTAGGTATCGACATGACTACTCTTACAGGATGTCGATCCTCTACTTAGAAGGTGACTTCTGATGATTCGTGGTATCCACCAATGCCCTGGCAGTGATCCTCATCTGTGTATCATGATCTTTCCCCACTCAGGCGTGCGTTCTCCTGGAATAAGTGTATCTATCTCTCATGACCTTTCTCGATGAACAGTACTTCTTAGACGGATGTCATTAGAGCCATCAGACTCATGGAGTTAGTTATCTCAGATGAGTGCTTCGTGGAACCTTCAAACCAAATCTCTAGGGGCGGTATGCAGTTGTGTGACTTGTCTCTAGACTACATGTCTGAGTTTTTGAGTATATCTAGATTTTATTTCTCTTTCTATTTATTTAGTAGACATATACTATGTAGAAATGAATATACATTTACTTTTTGTATTAGTTTGTGGTTTTCGGGGTCCTCTACTGAGTATTGTTATACTCACCCCTGCACCAGATTTCCCCTCACACATTGTGTCTTGTGCAGATGATCAGATTTTTGATGTATTCCAGGGCGGAATAGGACCAGATCGAGCTTTATGAGTTCCCTACATGATGAGGTATTCCTATGGCTACAAGCAATAGTCCCAGTACCTCTTTGTTCTTACAGGTTGAACTGTTTAGTTTGAAAACTCCTGTTTTTGTGGGCTTGTATTCTGGCCCAGTTTTACTTTATGCACATTACATTCATTGTACTATGTTGGTTGGGTTTAGTTGTATGCATGCATTTTGTTCCTTAGTGGTTTTTACATTTCATCATTTGTGGGCTTGGTGATGTGTGTGTGTGTATAAGTACTTAGGTAATGCCTCCAATGTTAGTGATATTCCTACTCGGTGCTAGTCACCGGCCCCTGCCCCATTAGAGGAAGGATTTGGGAGTCACGACATAGGCCCCACTGGGACGTGTCGTGACAAGAGCGATCATGGTACTGAGTACGAGCGGCCTCATCCCATGATGGATTTGCGTAAGGTGGATTAGTGGACATATCTTTAGTTAGAGGTGATGTTGATGGATCTGTTCATTGAGAGAATCCATAGGCTAGATCAGGATGAAACTGGGTATCCCCATATAGGTAGTAAGAGGGAGGTTGGTTGGGAATTTCATGGTAAAGATAAAGATTGGGAAGGTCGGCCATGTTGAGGCCTTCCACTTGGTGCTGAGTAGCCTCTAAATTCCAATAAAACAATGTGTATGAGTCATGATTCCATTTCCAAAAAAGGTCAAAGTCTCTATAGGTGGTTCCTTAAACGTGTGGGTATTAGGGATAAGGAGGAAACTGGGGTGGCACCATAGATGTGGGAGGGTTGGGTGGTTGATATTACTCATTATGGGGAGAGGAGTGGTGGGAGGAAGTAGGTATAATATGATGGGCCTCGTCCTTGGTGGACTTGTACTCGGGGTTAATCGACCCTTCCACACGTTGGCTGTGAAACTGGTAGTGGGTACCATCATAATCCATCATCCACATATGATGTAAAAAGGTAATATCAAAGGTAGGGACCAATGTTAGTTGAGTGAAAATGCTTTCATCATAATCAATGTCCAGGAATTCCATAAGTAGAGTGATAAAAGGCCCACAAAAAATGTCCCCCTTTAGTTTAGAGAACATATTCCCAAGGTATTGAGTGAAGAGGTAGGTTAAGTTTATCTCTGAACTAGTAACCATAGAACCAAGGAGAAACAAATCCTAAAGGCTAACATTTCGTCCACTAATATATTAGGCAGTGAATCACGCAGTAAGTACTCTATATAAAATTCTATGAATGGGGTTGCTAAACTGGGATGCCTTGGTAGTCTGGGGAACATAGGGATCACCGAGCTGGGAAATGGTATCTTAGAAGGATCACGTAGATTCAGGATCCCACTATAGGGGTTCCTCGGCCTAGTCAACAATCTTAAAATGAGCTCGATAATATATCTTGATGAAGGTGGAAAACTCACAGAGGCAGAATCAGAATCAAAGGTTCATGAGGTAAAATATTACATCCCCTTCTTCTTCACTCAAATATCCTTTATCATCCTCATTATATATGTCACGACACTGGAAGGTTTCCGTGAAATCCAAAACAAGCTCCGCAAGGGTTGGCTGGTACATGAAAAGTGTGCAAGAGAGATTCCCTTGGGAAATTAATTTCTTAAGTTCCTCTAAAATGACCAATTCCACCAGATGTTCTGGTGCAAAGAAATGAGGGGTATTAACATTACGAGTGATCAAAAACCAGTTCCAATTATGCTATTCCTTCTTACTAAACATTAAATTAGGGCCAAGGGGGTTGGTAGACATAGAGATACAAGCGTTTTTTGAGGTGTACATAATGGGAGGTTGGGTGAACCTGCAGGCAGTAGAATACGAACAAATAAATTGAACATTTTATAAAAATCCTAGATAGAAAATTAAATAACCATTATAAAACATAGAAATTCCCCATGGAATAGCACAAATATGGAAGAATTTAGATATAGAATATGGATATTTTTTTTTGAGAAAATGATCATTATACATGAGTGGGGTGGAGGATTTGAGTAAAATTAATGAAGAGAATGAAAAATCGAAGGAAAAATGAAAATAAAAAGAAAATTATAAAAGGGTGTGGGAAAAAATCATGATACTCGAACCCTATAGAGAATGGGGAGAAGAAGAAGGGAGGAAGAAAGAAAAGAGGAAGAGAAAGAGAGAAGAATGATACTTGAGCTAATGATTTAGTGGAAGGAGATAAGATTGAAGGAGAAGGAGAGTGAAGGGTAGGGAATGGAAAATTATGAGGAAGGGTGGATGGTGATGCATAAAATGATGGTTAGAAAGGGGAAAAGAATGTTTTAGGTTTTAAAAACTTGAGGTTGTAAAATTATACAGATAGTTGAAGAGCATAGTGTATTAAATGGTGTGGAAACTGTGTGTATGGCTACTTTAATGGTTATACCTTTATCACGGCTAGTGCTCACAGTTTAACAAATCATGCGCAAACTATACGTGTTGTTCTGTTAGGATTTATTTTAAAAATCCCCCTTATTTGAATGAAATGCACCCCTTTTTCAATAAAAACAAATGTACCCCCATTATTTAAAAGATTTTTTTGGGGTTTCCATAGGATATTTAATTTAAGCATAATAAAAATTCAATTATATATCTACAACATTGCATTGACCCAATGACTAAAACACATTATAACTGAAAAAACACTAAGATTCATCCATAAGAACACACAATCACACAACTATTTTAATTAAAATTTTGAAATATCTAATTACCCCTAGTCAGTGCTATGTTTAATGTCTTGAGCTCAACATACCTAGGCCTCTTGTTACCCTAATTTCATGGTGGAGACCATGACCTCTATGTCTTATATTTGAAGATAAGTATTTAAATGTTTCCCATTCACCTTAAATTATTTCCTATCTTCTACAACAATTTCCACCGCACCATGGTGGAATAATTTTACCACTTTAAACTAGCTAGACCACCGGGAGTTCAAATTTTATAGAAACAATCTCAAACAAGATTTAAACAATAAAACCTGGTCTCTAGGGTGGAATGATTTACAGGAAATCATACGGCCATGAATGACCTATTTTTTTCCTTATAAAGTTTGTCATTTTCATATGAATCTTTCCGGATTTCATCAAGATCACACAGTTGGAATTTTCATTTCTCTTCCATGGATTTCAAATCATAATTGAAGGCTTTCATATCCAAGTATGCTTTATGAAAAATTTATACAGGAAGGTGATATGGTTTTCCATATATTAAATGGAATGGGGACATACTGAATGATGTCTTGAAAGCCGTCCTGTATGACCATAAGTCATCATCGAGCCTCTTGTACCAATTTTTCTAGACGTCCCTACATACATTTCTAGTATTTATTAAAGTTTTCAATTGGAGACCTCCACTTGGCCACTAAATTGAGGATAAAAAGGTGTACTATTATTATACTTCACCCCATACATCATTATATCATTCCTTATTAAAGAATTATCAAATTGTGTGCCCCTATCACTGATTAGAACCCAGGTAACCCCAAAACCACTGAAAAGTTTTTTCATTAAAAATTAAAAAACTACCTTCATTATGTATTACACTTTGGAATCACCCTCCACCCATTCAGATACATATTATACACATAACATAATGTATGTATTCCTATATGATGGGGAAAATGGCCCCATAATGTAAATACCCCATTCTTTGAAGACTTTGACCTCTAGGATGGGGTGATGAGGAATTTCAGCTTTACACCCAATGTAACTAATGCAACAACATTTGTCACAGCATGATACAAAGTTTTGGGAATCATTATGCATGTTGGACCAGAAAAATACAGATTTGAGAAATTTTTATAATGTATGGTTTGACCAATGATGTTCTCTAGCTGGTGAGGAATGACAATACTCAATAATTCCCTTAAATTATTCTTCTGAGATGCAGCGGTGAATTACCCCATCTCCACCTGAATGGAAGAGTAGTGAGTATTCCCAAAAATATTTCTTTACATCAGACTAAATGTGTTTACATTGGTAGAAGGTATGATCAGGGTAGAGCACCCCATAACCAAATAATTGGCTATATCGGAAAACCATTGATGAGGTGGAGCTTCAACTGAGAAAATATTTTCATTCGAAAAGTCTTGCTTGATTTTCCTATAATCAAATCATTCCAAATGAGGTAATTTCAGATTGGAGAGATGATCAACAACTATGTTCTCACTCCCTTTCATATCATGAATCTCCAAGCCAAAAGTCTTTGAGAAAAAGCACCCAACAAATGAGTAGTGTAATTTCATCCTTCTTGTTCAATAAATATTTAAGTGTTGCATGGTTAGTATAAACCAAATATTTTTATAACACTAGATATGATCAAAATCTATCGAATTCAAAAACCACCATTATCATCTCTTTATCAGTGGTAGTGTAGTTGGTTTAGGATTCTTTTAAGGTTCTAATTTCATATTAGATAGGTTGGAAGATGCGATCTAGTCACTGTCCAAGGACTGATCCCACAACATAGTAACTTTCATTACACATAATTTCAAATGGCTCATCCCAGTTCAGAGTAATCATGATAGGAGTTTCAACTAATATATGCTTCAAGATATGAAAGGCTGGAATGAAAGTTTCATTAAATTAAAAGATGAAATCCTTTGAAAGGATATTAGTCAGTAGCTGGGAAATCTTTGAGAAATCATGAAAAAACCATCTATAAAATACTACATGCCTAAGAAAGATATGTATTTCTCGAACAGAAGTCAAAATGGTTTGTTGCAATATCACTTTAATATTTGGAGTATATACTTTGATTCCCTTCATAGAGATCCAATGACTTTAGAAAATTCCATTATGCACCATGAAGTGGCATTTATCCCAATTGAAAACATGGTTGGTGTGCTCGAAACGTTCCAAGAATAATTCAAAATTTTGTAAACATGTGTTGAATGATTTCTCATAGACTTAAATTTATCCATGAAATCTTCCAAAATCTGCTCCACCGTTTCATGGAATATAGCCAACATGCACCGCTGAAAGGTAGATAGAGAATTACATATGCTGAAAGACATACACTGATATAAAAAGGTTCCATAAGAGAACATGAAGGTTATTTTCTATTGATCTTTAGGGGAAATTGAAATTTAGTTATACCATGAGTAACAATTTATAAAGAAATAGAATTTTTTCCCCGCCAAGTGATTCATAATTTGATCCATGAATGGCAATGGGAAGTGATCCTTTTTTGTAGCATCATTGAGATTTCAGTAATCCACACAAACCATCCATCCAATAACTTTTCTTATCAGGATAAGCTCATTATTTTCCTTGGAAACCACATTTATTACCTCTATTTTGGGATCTACATTCAATTGAATCGCCCACGAACTATTGAAAATCATGTATATAATATCGTCATCCAAAATCTTGATCAATTATTTCTTTACAACCTCCTTCATTGGAGGATTTAACAATTGTTGCAGTTTCTGAGAGGGATTAACTCATTGATCAAGTAGCACTTTGTGTGTGAAATTTGTTGGAATGATTCCCTTATGGTCAAAAACCTTCCACCCAATAACATGTTTCCTCCCTTTTAGAACCTATAAAAATGAATCCTCTAGATCATGCATGAGTTATTCGTTGAGAATTACTAGCAGCATGTGATTCTCACCCAAGTATACAAATTTTAAAGAGGATGGGAGATGATTCAATTCAAGATGCGGGGCTTTAAGAATAGAAGGAATTATTTGATCTACCTCAGCCTGCTCTAGAATATCTAGAACTACTTCTTGATTCCAATAATGGATATCCTATCATGATATAAAAGTTATCTCATATAGTTCATATTCAGTTAATATGTCTGTGAATACTGGTTCATCGATAGTATAGAAACATCTCATGTCACCTTCTGTGTGGCCAAAATAATATTCAACTATAGTTAAGTCATATAATTACTCATTATCCATGAATGATTCTTTCCTAATATCTTTAATGACATTTTACAACACTTTTTCATCCCCTTCTCTGGAAATAAATTTTCCTTGGTGGAAGTTTATCAAAACTTCTCCCATATGCAAAATGGGTCTTCCAAAAATCAGTGGTGATTATTGGTCTTCCTCCATATTTAGTATGATAAAATCATCCAAAAGAATAAACTTCCTTAATTTTACTAGAAAATCCTCAAGTATCTTCTTAAAATATTTAATGGAGTGACCAGCTAGTTGCAATGCCACTGAAGTCAGTTTTAAATCATTTAGTCAAAACATCTTAAAAACTCAAAAGGGAATTAAGTCGACACTATCCCCCAATTCACAAAGTACTTTCCCAAACTCATAAGATCCAATTGTGTAAGGGACAATAAACCTTCCTGAATCTTGAAGCATTAGAGGAAGAGAGTGTTGAACCACTAATGAGAATTACTTGGTGAGAAGAATGGTTCCCAAATCCTCCATATTATTTTTCTAAGAGTATTTTTTTCATGAACTTAGTATATGTTGTCTTTTGAGTAAATTCTTCAGTGAAGGGAATGTTAACGTGAGGTTTCATGAATACCTACATAAATTTTTCAAATTGTTTGTCAAATTTTCTTTACTTAAAGAATTATGGAAATGGTAAGGTGGGTTCATTGGAGTTGTACACCTATTTTCCATTATCACATGGATCATCCTTCCATTTTGACAACTCATGTGATAAGGAAGGCTCCTCGACTATAGATTCTCTATTTGAAGATGGTGAATCTTTATCTTGATTCTTAGATTATCCTTAACTTGTATTCACATGCTGAGGAAGTTCATTCCATCTCTTTAATATGATATCATTAGCATCCTCTCTTGGGTTCTTCTCTATGTTACATGATAGTGTACTGGGTTTCCTTGACAAGAGTTGATTAGAAAGATTTCCAATACGATTATGGAGTCTTTGAATGGATGAATTTTTATTTTTAAATATTTTTTAGATATTTTAATGAAGTTAGACGTCATCTCATCCATATTTTCTATATTATCCAACTAAGGTTATATTTGTACAGCTGGTTGAGGTTTTGGCTATATTAGTGGTTACGCCAGACGAGGGTTTTGATACCCTTTCTACCAAAAATACCCATGTTGAAACTAATTTTCATTTTTTAGTCTACAGTATGGGTTTTGAAACTATCAATGACCATAACTGGGTGGAATATGGGGATGTGGATAAGGATTTTTTTGTTTATGTTCCTAGCCCATGATTTAATTATCTTTCCAATAATGGTTTTGGTATTGATGGTACATATTTGGAACTCTGTTCTTAGAAATATAATTCACCTCACTTGTTGAAGGGTCCACCCAAGACCAAGGACTTTCACCCATGATTTGTTTTTCACCACATTTACTGCATGCTGGATGATTCACTACATGAACATGTGATGTGATTCTTAGATTCAAAGCATCATTTTTGTTATATATGACATGAAGTTGGGTAGCAAGAATCGTAGTGAAATCAATTTTAGTGCATGTCCCTTTTCTGAGTTCCCTGCTTAGAATTCCATTGAAAGTTATTTACTAAAATGTCTTCTAATAGATAAAAAATCTCCATAGGATATTTTATCATGACCGTTCCTCTAGTATCCACACCCAACACTGATTTGGTGTTTATAGTAAGACCCCCATAAAAATTCTTCACATTCAACCATAACAGAAGTCCATGATGTGGGCATTTCTTTTACATTTCCTTGAAGTTCTCACAAGATTCATATAGTCAATTTGATTCATTATTTTGAAAATTATGGACTTCATTACACAACATCACTATTTTGGAGGGTGGAAAATACTTTGAAAAAAATGCTTGGGCTAAGTCCCCCCATGTAAGAATAGAGTGATGGGGTAAACCTTTAATCTAGTCATTTTATTTACCCCTTAATGAGAAGGTAAATAAGTAGAGACAAATTGAATCCTATGATACTCCATGGTACCAAAATGTGTTGAAAATTTAAAGAAAATTATAATGATGAGAATCAGGGTATTCACTTGGAAAACCCCCTAACTGTACCTTATTTTGGATAATCCACATTATAACTGACTTAATCTCGAAATGCTAGGCTTTCATTGGTGGTATGACAATACCCATATCCACTTCATGAATAGAACGAGGCCCATACTCATTAAAGGTATGATGTGGAGGAATTTTTCTTGGGGAGGTGGATGCATAAACTGTTTCCCTTAAGAAAAATATGCCCCCTGGTTCAAAGTCATGTAATGCAGCAGCTCTCGTGGAAGATACTACTAGGGTAACTGCTGGCCATAGTCTAAGAAAAATTAATCCGGTTGTCTTTACTGGTTATATGAAAAAATATATATACAATTAGCTGGTGGATGTTGGTTATTATCACCCTCATCAACAAGATGTTGGTTCCTATTTCCATAAAGAACAAACTATTGTCCAACTCCTTGGAAAACAACCATTTCTTCATCTTCCAAATTCACCATGGGGGCATTTTGGTTGTGCTCTCCCATAAGTTCCTAACATCACATAGAGATCATTCAGTCTATTTGGGGGTCAAGAGTAGGTATTTCCAGTGACTCAGTGTTCTTAGAACAGGTGATCCATCCACTCATACACTTATGATAATTCACAACACCAAACAACAAACCAAGTGTAAAAGGGAAAAACAAAAAATAATTGAAAATAGAAATGAGGTTAAGAACAATAATTTTCAGAATTTATTATTTTTATTTTAACTTAATTTATAAAAATTAAATTTAACAAAACAACCTTAACTGATCTCCCCATCAATAAAGTCATAATTTGGTGTCATCCTAGCCAAAGTGTTACATTCAGAGCCCCAAATTTAATTACGCACTCTTAATACAAGTGTTGAGTAAGTATGGGATTGATCCACAGAGAGAGTTAAGGTTATTTTTCTGTTGGATTATAATTAATTAAGTGATAGTTGTAGAATTTTAGAGTCAATATTTAGGCTTTAAAATGGGTGTTTAATGATTGAGTAATTAATCCTCAAATTCTTGGGTGATTTATCTTAAAGGCAAAAAAATGCAGAATAATGGTTTTTACTAATTAATTTGAAAAATTTTGTTGGGGATGTGGGTGTTTGAGTTCGTTGAAAAATTTATTTTCTTATTATGTTGTTTTGTTAATAATAACTCAAATATCTGGTTTTTGAATGTAATAGAACACCCCTGGTCAGGAGAGTTCCAATTAAATTAGAAGAAATAAATTTCTTTGTCTAGAAATTGATTTCTATTAACTTTGTTAAATATAGTTCCCTATGAGATGAAAATTACACCCAAGGATCATGGGTTTACTCCATTGAAACTTAAATAAATATCCATAAAACTCCATTCTTATTATGTTATTGGGTTTAGTGAGATTTAGAAAGATATTTTGGGGTAAATTATGAGAGGAAGATGAAACAGTGTAAACACAACAAGAAAATTGATTAAAAACGAACCTATATTTTCCACATCCACAAAAAATAGGGGAATTAGATACACATTACATAAATCAAGAAAAAAAAATCTCTGGATACTTGAAGTATTCATTATATCTAATACTAGAAAGAAGAGTGTCAAAATAATCACCAGAAAATACACCAAAATTTCTTAGAATGGGTTTAAAGCTATCCTCTATCTTAGATGTCCCTAATACATATGATGATGATTCATTAAGAGAGTCTCCCATACAGTAATTGGTTTTCCCCCACTATATTTGGTTGGTTAGGGGTCCAACTTCTGAGTCAAAGGATGGGTAGGAGGGGTACATAGAAAGTAGGTGGGGGCCTGATGACTCTTGCACAATTTTAGCGAATAGTTAGGTAAAACATGCACAAACCGTTCATACAGTTATGTTCACAAAGGATGTGGAGCATGGTTACCTGGAATGGTCCGCATGGTTTTTATAACTGTGCAGAAACCATGCGGTATTACTATGTCTTCAAAATTTCACACCCCACACGATTTCTTGGTGGGTCCAGATGGTCTACAAACTGTGTAGAGACTGTATGTGAGTATCTGTCTTGATACTCCAAGTTCTTCCTAGACATAGGGGTTGGGGTTCTCATCTTGGGTGACTTAGCAGTAGCTTACACTAGAGAAAATGGGTTCACGTGCCTCTGATTTCCATCCTATTCACCCAATTACGAAACTTCTGCAACTTCCTTCCATTGGTGAATAAATTATACATATAAAAACATGTTTAGGTTGTAAAATCATAGAAATGTTTCCAAATAACCATTTTTAATGAGAATAAATGAATGAAAATACCTTATGCACATGAGTTCATCACACAACATTCCATATATTATGATTTATTTATTCTCTAGAATATTGACTAAAATTATCATGTAAGTACCATGGGTAATATTAAACATACATAGTGGGATTACCAAATTTTTATAGGTAGATAATAATTTCATAATATAATCTATCATTGTTTATAATCCATTAAATTCATATTTTCTAAGAACCTTATAAATGAAATTTTCAAATTAAAAACATAATAAAGATTAATTTTACTTATTTATAATTCACTATTTTTCTAGAAGTAAATGGTCAATGAAAACCCTGGGAAATATGGTGTCATGAAAGACCATAGGGAATTTTTCAACTCTTAAGCTCTTGGATTCCCCACTCATGATGTAGTTGAAGTTATTTTAAAAAATAACTTTTGTCTCACAAATGATTATGTATGAAGTACTTTTATTTCATCCCATTAAAAAAATTAACATGAAGTAATACTTTTGTATCAATTATAGTCCTCCAAGTATGAGTGTTGAACCCCCATGGTACCACCCTATTACATGAACTCTAGTCCACTATCTCTACTGAGGACCAACCACATCTGGATCTCACATTACATATGTCATGATTCATGCCACATTGGACCTATTTTCCACTTCTTCAACATTGGATTGATGAATTTCATTATGGAAACTACTTTATGGAAGCAGAACCTGGATCCTACAACATGCTCAACATGCCGCCTTTTTTACTTTCCTCAAATCCAAAATTAAATTTTTGGATTCTTAAATAATAAATTTATTGTATTATCATCATATTAATTTGATTCAGAACACTTATCAAGAACATAATTACACCATGAATTGTTGAAAAACATTTCACAAAATCCCCACTATGATACTTCATGAGTCAAGTCTCATGAAACTAGGAACAATGTCATGTTTTTTACTTATAAATTAAGACATAAAGAACCTCCTCCAGGATATGGAGACCTCTATTTTATTGATCATATAGCTACCCAACTATTTCAAACTATATATGGATAACTCTATGAGTATATAATTACATCATAAGGAACCTATTGTAGATACACCATGAGGTTGTCTATACCATTATGGTTATGAAACAAAATCACATTTTTATATATAAATTAAAAACATATCTATGAATTCAAATTTACTGAATATAATCTCAAATACTTCATAAATTGTCTAATCCATATTCAATGAATCATTAAAATAGTTGAAAAAGTACAAAATCCATAACTATTGTTCAAATATTCTCATAGGTTCATCAATATATCTCTTTTGATTTGTTATGAACATCATTTTTATTTACTATTTCACAAATTCAACTTCACTGAATCACAATATTACTTTAATGAAAAGTAATAAGGCACCATACAACTAGATAAAGTAACATTTTTGATATAATTCCATCTTTTTGATATATGAAAATTTTAACATGTAACATAAATAATTTCCCCCAAAAATCATATTAAATCCATAACTCTTCTTTCTCAATAAGAACTATATCCTCAGAATAATTGAATGAAAAATTCAAGTAACTATTCTATAATAAGGAAATTTTAATCTTTGATTTACTTTTTAATGGTAAAATAATAGATAACTCTTTATCTATAAAAATATAGTAAAATAAATTTCTTTGTGATAGCACATTTATAAACGTTAGAGGGTACTGATAGACATGAGGTTTAATCATCAATTTTGTAAAACATTCTCTATAAATTTCTTTTGTAAACATATTTATGGTTTGGTATTTGGGGAAATTTAATTTAACCTTTACATCAATATGGGCCACTATTTCTTTAATTAAATGGTACATGAAGTCATTATACTTATATTTATAGTGTTATATAAGAATAGTCAATAGGTCAATGCAACTTTTGTTGTCACATGAATTTTTAAGTACGGTCACAAATACTACATTAAATCATTATAGTTTTTCTTTCATCCAAGACAACTATGTACAAGAATTTATAGCTATATTATACATTGACATTGTTTCACATAAAATCACTATATAATTTTCTTATTATAAAAGATAGTATATCCTGTGTAAATATTTAACGATCCCCCATGTGTGGATTATTGATCAATAAACTCATTTTCTAAGTTTTTATATATAAATCACCAAAATATTAGTTTTGATAAATTTCTGAATATCATTCCAATGTTTAGAATATCTTTAACATATTTCTAGATTTATTTTCATCCACCATATGAGACTCCACTAGGTGAATCTAAAATTTTACATAATGAGTAAAAACAATCTATATCTGGTCTTGAAGATTTTGGATATAGTATACTCATATTGTTTTTTATAAAATCATTGTGATTAAAAAAAATTCAAGATTAATTTTTTCTCAAACTACTTTTAACAACTATAAGAGTATATAAACGATTTAAACCATGTAGAAAAAACTCATTAAATTTTTCTATGGAATACCACAATTGGTATAGAATGTTTTAAACACCATTTCTTCTAATATGTAGTCCCAAAAAATAATTAATTATCATTTTCCCCAGAAAATTCATGGATATAGAAAAAACGTCATTAAATACAATATCATCTACAAAAAGTCAAAATTAGAGTACCTATGGTATATTATTTTTTATATTTTATTCTTTTATCATTTCATTGGAAAAATTCAATATGTATAAGGTTTCCATATAATATTGAGAATTATTATATAGTATCCCATTTCAAGCTATAAATATCATTTTCATGTTATAAATCCATGTTTAAATAATTATCTAGGATGAATCCATATTTTTTTTATAAACACCTCTTCCTATAAATATCTATTTAATAAACATGACATCGAATCCATATAATATATACTGTAATTTAAATGAGTATCTAATGCAAGAGATATTATGATATTTTCATGCACTCCATAGTTTCTAATGTCTCATAAAATTCAATATCATACACCTTTGAGTAGCCTTTATAGTAAAAAATAATACTATTTCTTATAAACTCAACTTTTTTCATAAAATCTAATGCTAAAGATTATTTGGTGATAATAAGAAATTTCAAAATTAATCTATCAACTATATTGTATGAGAAAAAAGATTATTCATGAATCCATGGATTTACATTATAGCATTACATTAATTAAACTTTCATAATAACATATTTTTCTTCATACTTCCCTTTAAAAATTTGATTCCCCATTTCACAATAGGATAATTTTATAGGATGAAATTACAATGATTCATTAGAAAAATGACCTTGATGGTTACACCAACCACATATATCCTAAAAAATTCAAATAAATTATATAAAGATATATTAAATGTTGTTTTTAGAACAACTTCCTTTTTTATATGTTGCTATTTCTTTGATGGTATTTATTAACTTGAATTGTAACACCCCAAGATTTTATGAATTATAATTTTCAAATAAATTTATTCTATTTTAAATTTTTCATTTCATGAAACACTGAATATAGATAGTTTTATATTAAGGACCAATTTATTCTTTCATTATACGCTACACCAAGTTAATATTTCATTATACGCTACGACATGATAATATTATGCTACATAAAACACCGAATTATCATGTGTTATATGCAACACAATGTTTCTATGAAACAACATATTATTATTATAATTATTTAAATGATATATTTAAAACATAACCATAAAATTAGTATCATTAATAGAAATAAAAATTTTCAAAATATTATTAATAATCATTTCATATAAATAATTTTTTTTTTGGTAAAGTCTTTATATGTTTGAAAATTCTATTTTCTCAAATGAATTTCTTTTTATGTCCTTCAATGAAAAATAAAAAAATTAATTTTAGAAATTTTTAGAAATTTAATTTAATGAAATAAAATTAATTTTTGAATTCAGAATGTAAAAATTATCTTAGTGTTATTTTTTTTATTTTTTATAATAAACTTCATTTTGGGATGAATAATGAAAAATACTAAATTTTAATCCAAATCTGTGTTTTAATCTAATTTATTTATATTTTTAAATAATATTTTTATTTGGTTTTATATTCTAATTAGATAAATTTTACACCAATTAATCCAATTTAGGACAGTATATCCAATTCACATTGATATTAGACATAATAACATTTCAAACTTTTAATAACATTTGAATTAAAAACCCATTGTCATGTTACACCTAGTGGGATAATTTTAAAAGAACTTTCATCACTTTTGTGATTAGAATTTGTAAAAAGGGATTTTATATTTCAAATAATAATAATAATTTATACTTTATAATAAGTTTAAATTAGTTTTTTACAAAAAAATATTGGCGATAGTAATTAAAATTAATTACAGTTATTAAGGTAAAAACAAGTTGAATTAATGGCTAGACATAGCAAATAAGGTGTAGAAATGACCCTATACTTGTCTAAAAATTATTATATGACCATATTATGACCATGAAACCTCTAAGGATCTTTAATGGTCTATTATTAACCCTTTTGATACAAGTAAAACATGGATTGAACTCAAATATTTTCCAGAATAACCAATGTTTCCTTTTCCCCACTTATAAAATCTCTCATATCCTCCTCACTTATTCACACCTCTCAAGCCCTTTGAATCATCCACACCTACCAAAATAAAGACCAAAATTCACTCCTCTCAACCTAGAGGATTCATTTTGGTTATAAATAAAACAAATTTATTCATTTGGTGAAAAAATAAATTATCCAAAGAAAATGAGGTTTGAGAATGTACAAAGAATGTCAAGACTTAAGGAAAGGAAATTTTTTCTCACCTTCTTATATTCATGAGATACATGCCATATTCACTACCTAATTATTTTATTTGGTTTATATACTACCTTAAGTAACTTTATATCATGAATTATCTTTATTCCTTGATATTAAATGTTTCAATTGATGTTATTCTCTTATGGGGATCAAGATTCAAAAGTTACTCAATTTCTAAGAGAATACCATCGCACTTTCTGATATTAATGAGATATATGCCACATTCACCACCCATTTATTTTATGTGGTATATATACTTCCTTAATACATGTCATATCATGAAATAACTTTATTTAATGATAATAAATGTTTTAATTTATGTTATTATGTCCTGGTAATCGTGATTCAAAGGCTACTCAAGTAGTAAAGGTATTTTTTGTCTCACTTTTATTTTTGCGAGACTTATGCATTATGAAGAACATTTTTATTATATGTGGTGTGTATAATATCCATGGATGTATTTTATGATCCTTATATATAAAATTAGTGGGATTTATATATCAATTTGAGTATCTATATTTAATAGGGTTTATGGTTTAAAAGTTAACAAATTACTAAAGTAATTTTATCTCAATTTTCGTTCTTTGAGACACATGACATGATATGAACCTATATTATTCTATGAGGTGTATATACTACCATTTGGAGTGTTATATCATTAACATTATTATTTAAATTATATTTAAAGCTTCTTTTGTTTTTATTCATTCATGCTGATTATTATTAAATGTTACCAAAGTGGTAACAATTTATTACTATAATCTAACCGTTTATTGGTATTTTTTATTATTATGCTTCAATGGATGAATATTATGATCCATATCTCAATAAATCTCATATATTTACCAATCCTCTAGTCATTAATGTTATCTTCATGTATTGGTACCATTATTTACACTATTTAGAACTTAATATGATTAATAAAATGTTTAAAAAAAAATAAGAATTTATCTCTGTCTTTGATCAAAAATATGTTTTATTCAAAAAAAAATGTTTCTAAAAAAATTGTTTACAAAAATGTTGTTAAAAGATATCTTAATATAATTTTCATTGAAAATTATTATAATGAATTTTTTTATGTTTTCAAGTGTATAAAATTGTTTTCAAAGATTCATTTATAAGTTTTCAAGATTATTTTAAAAGAAAATGTTTTTGAGATGTTTTATGTTTTAAAAAGAGTTTTTTCAAAGAGTAAAGGATATTTTCCACAAGAAATTCTTGGAAATGATCTTTAAAAATTATTTTACACATTATATGACATTAATTGGTATTAATTATTCATTAATAAGTATATAATACATTAATACCATTCATATTATTTCTTAGAATGTTTTTTGATTTGATGTAATGAAATTTATGACACCCGTTTCTATTCCATGGGATATAGCATGAAAAAAGATTTATTAAAACCACTTATTTTCATGGGTTATACACTGATAAAATGATTATGAAACCTTTCCCTTTTCCATATTTTATTATATTATGAAAATTTTATGATCCACATATAATTTTATGGGTTATGATGTGAATATTATGATGCCCATGTTTTTTATGGGTCATTATATAATGAATGTTTTATTATATTGTGTGAGATTCATGTATGATTTCATTATGTAATGGGTGAGACCTATATCTCCCTAAAATTATTTAGGTAATGATAAATGTTTTATAAGATAAAATGGTAAACAAAAGGGAATAAAAATCCTAAAAAAGGAGGGTAAATGAGAGGGAATCCTAAGCCTAAAACAAGGGTCACACAAGAGGTAATCCCAAGCCCAAAAGAACAGGGTACACAGGAGGGAATACCAATCCTGAAACATGATGGTACATGGGAGGGAATCCAAATCCTGAAATAGAAGTGTACACAGGATGGAATCCAAATACCAAAACACGAGGGTACACTAGATGGCATCCCAAGAATGAAATAAGAGGGTACATGAGAGGGAATATGAAGCCTGAAATAAGAGGTTAAACAAGTATACATTATAATTAAGACAAATTAGGGTACATAGGAGGGAATACCAAGCCTATAAAAGGAGGGTACATAGGAAGGAATCCCAATCCCAAAACAATAGGGTATGCAGGCGGGGGGAATCCCATGCCCGAAGGAAGAGGTTCTATGAGAGTACATCCCAAGCCTAAAGTAGGTACATTGGTTATTATCCTAAGACTAACATGTTATGATGGTATTGGTAGGTATCCATGACATAGGATATTCTATGATCATGCGTATTCCACAATTCCATGTCTTATTTATCTCTTTTAATCTCATGGATTTTTCTCTTGATTCTCTTATGTTTCATGTCAAATAAATTGAAAACATTTATGTCATGAATCATGAATATGATCTTTTATATGTAGGGTATGATATTATAATGTTATGATCGTGTTATCATACCCTGAAACTATTATTATGCTTACATATCTCCCTTTTTACCTTTACTATGAATCTGATCTCACCCCTTTCTTATTTTTTTGTTCCCCATGTTACGAGGAAAGGTTTTAAGTAGGTGTACTAAAGGTTGAGATATGTAAGAGAGATGTTGAAGATCTTTAACCAAGTTACAAGATAATGTTTTGACATTTCCAAAGACACTAAACTATTATGTTCTATGGTAATGCATTTTGGTAATGTGATTAATATTCATCTAAAATGATATAATATCCATATATGTTAAGAATGGGTAACTATATTTGGTATTAAAAAAAGGATTAGTCAAAATTTGGAAACTAGAATGGGAAAAAATTAGTGAAATATCTAGGAATATTTCTAAGGATATTTCATGGGATTTCTCTAAGGATACGACAAATTTTTCAAATATTTAAAAGATGGTGTCATAATTTAGACATCCTATAAAAGTTTTTTCATCATCATGTGGTTTTTATCTATGGTAAGTGATGTTAAAACTATGATTTATAGTCTTAGTCAATAGTGTGATCTAGAATAAAATGGGTTACCATAGAATGTTTTAGAGGTATAATGTATGGGAATTAAAAAAATTGATCTATAAAGTGGAAATATCATGAAGAGAATTAGGAAGGTGGTACAAGTGTTGGTCATAATGTTGAAGGTAAACAGATCAAAAATGGAATGTTAAAGGTATGGGGTGTTATAATAGTATTGTTTATATTAAAACTAAGAATCATTATTATATTGAGGTTTAGGAACCTTAATACATGATTTGACTTTCATATTTTAGAAACGAGGTATTAAGGAATAATATGACAAAGCATAGTTAATTTTTTGAGAAGGAAGTGGGATGAATGAAGTATTTATGTTTTGGAAATCAAATATTATGTTACATGAATCCTAAAATATGTAATTACTTTTAGAATAAGTTTTTCATTAGGTATTGAAAACAATATATTGAATGGTGATGAAGACATATAAAACCGAGTTAATGGAAATATGATATTTTGATTAAGGGAACGCAACCCTTAATTTTTTCATGATGATGAGAAAAATGATATTTAGTTTGGATAGAGAGATTATGATTTGAATTAAGTAAATTAGACAGTTTTTATTACCTCATAACTAATAAATAATTTTTTGAAAAATTTGTCTATGTTATAATTCATAAAGTTTAAAACATTTTTAGATTGAAGGGATATATCCAATAATCATTGGAATACGAATTAATGCATGTTTTCTATAAGGTTTTATGGTAATTTAGGTTATTACTATGTTTCAAGAGAAAAAAAGATGATGTAATTCAAATGTTTTGTCTATGAAAACCAATAGATACTATATGAAATATGGGGGATCAATGCTAAGTAGTTTTGGAGAGACTTAGTTACATTATTTCTATTGTTTCCGATTTTTAGATTTTATAAGGACTATATGGTTAACCATTTATAAAATATTTATGTTACACATTGGATGAAGTTTTTTAGATTACAGTATTATCCCACCATATGGGGAATAAGGCATATTGGATAACCTATG
Organism: Viscum album; assembly: GCA_963277665.1. Taxonomy (NCBI): domain Eukaryota; kingdom Viridiplantae; phylum Streptophyta; class Magnoliopsida; order Santalales; family Viscaceae; genus Viscum; species Viscum album. The sequence goes on along the minus strand of OY728150.1, from coordinate 308,299,523 downwards.
CTAACCACTTGTCTATGATTTAAACTAAATAAAGATGAAATTTTATATCATTATTTTTATGGATATGTTAGTTTTACAGGATTGAAAAATTTACCTTCATTCCCTGGTGTAATATATTAAGTGCGAATTGATCAAGGGATAACCAAAGGGTGATATTATGCAAAATCAAGTAAGTATATTTTGTAATGAAAATTATTTAACTTTATGAAAATATTTATGAAATAAAATGTTGGCCCGTTATTATCATTTTTGATGATATCACAAAACTTTTTGAAGAATATTTGGTTTATTTATTTTTCATTATTAACATTCAAATATCAATGTCCAATATCACTCTACATCGAAACATGATTGTGATATTTCTCTTACAAGACCATTTTTTCACTTCCCACCCACATTCTCCTATGTGGTAAACTAGTCATGAGTTACTTTCGGTAACCATTATATCTCCAATATTCATTTTAAAGGATGTTTTAGTACCATTTTTCTTGATGTGGTTCCCATAAATAGAAATTTCATGTATTAAACCTTTGAATAAACAAATTAACATCAGGGGATAAATTCATTGGGGGGGGGGTAGAATGTAACACCCTGAGATTGTGTGAAATATTATTTCCAAATTAATTTAATTTTTGATTTTTTTATTTCATAAAAAACTAAATATAACCCATTTTATATGGAATTATCCAAGTTAAAATTTAATTTTACTCTACACCAAGTAAATCTTTCATTATATGATACACTAAGATAATCTTACACTACACACAATACTGACTTGGATTGCATTACATGCACCATTGAGTTTCTACGAAACAAAATTTTATTATTACAATTGTTTAAACAAGATAGTTATAACATGGATATAATAACAGTAACATTAATCATAACAAATATTTTTTTAAATATGATTTGAAATAGTATTATAAAAATAAAACTTATTTTTTGGAAAAGACTTTATATGTTTGAAAATCCTATTTTCTCAAATGAACTGAATTTTATGTCATTCTATGAACAATAATAAATTTAATTTTAGACAATGATAGAAATTTTATTTGATAAAATGAAATTTAATTTTTAATTTATAATTTCAAAATAATCTTACTATTATTTTTTGGGTTTTTCTAAAAAACTTCATTTTTGGATGAACCGTGAAAATATTGAATTTTAAATCAAAAGTTATTTTTCATGGAAGTTATTTATATTGTTAAATTGTATTTTAAATTTGTTTTATATTTTAAATAGATAAATTTTACATAAAATTTTCCAATTTTTTTCATTGTAATCAAATTAAAATTGAAATTGGATATAAAAACATTTCAATCTCTTAAACATTTTTTGCTTTAAAAATCCACAATCGTGACATGTCTGCGGGGTTAATTTTAATGTAATTTATTCCTCTTCTATGATTAGAATTTAGAAAACTGGATTTCATATATCAAATAAGAAAAATTTATACTTCAAAATATGGTCAAATTAGTTTTTTAACAAAAAAATTAATGAAATTAATGAAAATTAATTTTAGCGATTAAGGTAAAAATGAGCATAAATAATGACTAAACATAGGATATAGGGTGTAAAAATGACCCTAAACTTGTATAAAAATAATTTTATGGACATATTTCAACCATTACATCTATAAAGGCCAATACTAGTATTTTCCAAACCCATTTTATACAACTAAAACATAGTTATCACTCAAATATTTTCATGAATACCCAATGTGTCATTTTCCCGACTAATAAAATGTCTTCTACCCTCCTGACTTCTTCACACATCTATATCCCTTTAGATCATCCAATACATACCCAAATAATCTCCCAAATTCCATCATATCAACCTAAAATCCAAAATTTTTGCATAAAGAAAACCACGTAAGTCCTTTGGTGCAAACCAAATGGAATTATACAAAGAAAATGTGGTTTGAACGTGTACGAAGAAAGTCAAGACTTATGGTAAGAGAATGTCATCTCACATTCTTATACATGTGAGATACATGACATATTCACCACATATTTATTTTATGTGGTTTATATACTACTATAAGATATTTTATATCATTAAGTTTTTTATTTAATGATATTAAATATTTTAATTGATTTTATTTTTTCAAGAGGTCACGATTTAAAAGCTACTCATATAATAAGGTAATTTTATCTCACTTTCTTATATTCACGAGATAAAAACCATATTGACCACCCATTACTTTTATGTGGTGTATATAAGACACTAAAACATGATATATCACGAATTACCTTTATTTAATGATATCCATTTTTTTGAATTCATGTTATTATTTTATGGAGATCACGATTAAAAATTTAATCATGTAGTAAGGGGATTTCTAGACTCAATTTTATTTCTATAAGACTTATGCCTTATTCACCCCCTATTTATGATATGTGATGTGTATAATTCCCATAGATACTTTTTATGATTATTATAATTATAATTATTTGGATTTATATATCCAATTGAGTATATATCTTTCATGGGGTTTATGTTTAAAATGTTACCAAATTGGAAAAGTAATGTTTTATCAATTTGCATTCTTTGAGACACATTCCATGTTACAAACCTATATTATTCTACAAGGTGTATATAATAACTTTTAAAATATTATATCATGAATCTCATTATTTTAATGATATTTCAAGAATCAATGTTTTTTATTATTTAATGGTAATGATGATTCAATGTTTCCAATGTGGTAACTTTTTATTACTACAATCTCATTGTTTATTAAGATTTTTTATGACTATGGTTTCGTATATGAAATATTATGAACTATAGAGACCCAAATATTTTTGTACATAGACATTACATTACATTTGCGGAATACTTAATACATAACAAAAACTAACACATAAGGACCGTAATAGTTTAGTGTCTTTGGAAACTTGGAATATAATTTTCTAATCGTGGTGAAAGATCTTCAACATCTCCCATAAAGATCTTCCCCTTTTGTTTTCTTACCTAAAACCTTTCTTTAAATCATGGGGAAAAGAAAACATATAAATTTTGAGATCAAATTCTCAGTAAGGGTAAGCATGGATAAAATAAAACAAATCATATACATTTGAACTAAAAAAAACTTGAACATAATGTTTAAACATCAAAATCTTGAGCAATGAAATAAATCATGGCAGTATGTAAGGTATAGATCACAAATAAACATTAATCATGATAAAATAGCATGGGAATAAAAAATGTAATTGTGGAAAACCATTAAGCACATGATATGATTTCCATAGTAGCCAAGGCATTGCTTCCAAGACCATATTAGTGGACAAAGTCCCTTTCTGAATCGAGTCCACTCCTTGTTCCAGTCTTGTATCACTGAACCAGATTAACTTACCATTCCACCCATGTCTATATCATGATATATAAATCTTTAACCAATGCATTGGAGGGATATATAGGTCCCACCCATCTCATAATGAAATCATTCTTTCATGTGCCACAAAATAAACATACATCATTCATAATAACCCAACGAATACAATGGGTTTCATAAACATCATTCCATCATAACATAATCCATATAAAACAAATGGATATCATTTCATCATAAGAAAAGTGAAACCATGTAAATCATAGAGACATTATATTTTAAACATACACATATGAAATAATGTCATCTTATATGGAAAATGGTTTTGATAAAATATTTGAAATGAATTCTTGAGGAAAATATTCTTTCTTCTTCAAAATCATTTTCTTTTCACAAAATGCCATCCAATTTTAAAAGAAAAGGATTTTGTTGAAAATAATAATGAAATAATATATAGTAAGCTTCATGAAAATAAGGCTTTATGAAACCATAAAAATCCATTCATGCCGTATAAGTTAAAAAAAATATTCTCCTCGTACTTTTTTCGGAAGAGTCAAAAAGTTTATCGTATGGTAAAAAAAAGAAAGATTCCTTCTGTAAAACAAAGTAAAAGTCAAAGAGGGGTAAACATGACCTTACACATACATGGAATAATATTAAACACTTCATGAAATACATTTTATGGGCATGGATGAAAAATATAACCCCAAAAAATACTTACGTATAAGCAATCTCGGATAAAAATGAGATTGCAAAATTATCCCTTACCTTAAGTCCGATATGATCTGTACGTATCCAAACCTCCTGTATAATGATTTAAATAATGTCATTGACTTATTTCATAATCATATTCATTGTTATGATATCATATATGGTTCAATTATGACTTTATATTACCCATTCTTTTGTAAATTCTATGTTAAAGAAGCATTTTGGGTAAAATAGTTTTATTTATTGTACGTGTTTGGACTTGTTGTTATTGATATTATTGTTAATTATATCGTGTTTTACTTACTTATAAAATGTAAATCATGATTTATATTTCATATATATACATTATATACATATATAATAGATAGATAAATGAAATGAAATACACCGTTCATGGAGACGGTAGGCCGTACGTACGCATGAACGTTGTTTACCTTTCCTTATTGACTTGAATTGAAGTAAGTAGATGACATATATACATATATACAGTAGCTTTATCATGTCATACATTTCATTATTATTCATTATATATACTTTATAATCATTATTGAATGGTTAACATGGAGAATGAATCTTATTGCGTCGTGGAGACGGTAATCCGTACGTACGCATGAGCGATGATATCATTCCCTTAATTATTGAATTGAATTAGTGGATGATATAATATATAAGAATAATTATGATGTTATAATAACTATATATAGTTATTATTTACACCATTATACCCATCCAAGTAAGGTGGTGGTGGAAAAACAGATTACACCACGGCGTGGAGACGGTATTCCGTACGTACGCACGCGCGGTGATTTCGTTTTCCGTAGGATGGATAGAAGTTGAAATAGGGTTGTTTCATATTTATAATAACATATCAGTATATTAGTGATACTGATTTTATTACATTATAATGAAACAACTAAAGAAGAAGAAGTTGAAGAAGAAAGAAACTTGAAAGAATCGGTAGAAGAGATTACCTCTTCTTCGACGAACCTCATTTAAACTTCCTATTAAGGAACTAGAGTTGGTCTTTTGAGAAGACCAGAACCTCCATAATGTTGATAGGGAAGTGGAGAAGATAAATGGTGAAGGGTTGGCCGAGCTTGAAGGCTCAAAGTTTTTTTAATAGGAGAGGGAGGAGGTTCCCTTTTATAAGGGAGGAGAGGGGCACCTTTGGAAAGTGTGAGAATATTATTTTATTATAAACTTATATTTGGTTTCAAAAAGTCCAATAATCATTAAAGATGAAGATAATATGACTCATGGTCGAAATAAAATCATAAAATCATAATTGGACATGTTTTGGACAATATTTTAATCATTATAACCTTATTTATTTAAATCATTTATTAATGAGGTAAATACTGCTTCATTATTGTGTCATTAATTATTTAATTTATTTGATGTCTAACAGTTATAAAAAAATAACACCATGTAGGAAATAGTTTTATATTTCCAATGAATATTTATAGTTGAAAAGATAATTTATATAACCCCTTATAAAAATTAATTACTAAAAGATTTTTGTCAATGTCAATTTTGTCTTTACATTAAATTAATTAATCCAAATTGTCATCATCACTACCAAGTGGCTCAATGAGGTCCCAAAATCGACCCAAGGATTCCCATGGTTGGTCAATACTCATCCAATAAGGTTATAACAAGTGTTAAGATAATTTTGAATTATTATAATGTTCTTTTAACCTTGAATTACCCTATTTACCTTTTATCCGTGGTAAATAAAAGTCAAAACTTACTATTCACCAAAAATTATTTTCATCTTATTGAACCACATTTTACTTCTTTATAACAAACATGTATGTCAGATTTTTTAAATTCAATTCACAGAAGTGGTAAAATTTCATTTAAATGAAAGTGTCAGTTTTTTAACTACCACTAAGTGGTTTCACTATTCATCAAAAATTGATGTTTTTCAGAAAAATAACAAAAATTCATCGTAATATATATTTTATATTCCGAATTAAAAAATGATGTCTATTTTTCCAAATTCAAAACATAGAAGAGGCATTAATTAATTTTAAAATTAATTCCCGTTACCAAAACAAATAGCGTGTTTTTATGAAACAATAACTATCAAAAGAGCGACACTTCTTTATGTCCAATTTCAAAGTGAAATTAATTCTAATGACCAACATTGGATTAAATGGTAAAAATTTATTCTAATTACACTTTAAAATGAATTAAAAATATAATCTAACCATATAAATTATTGTGATGAAAAAGGTTATCTTTCATTAAAATATAGCGTGTTTTTACTATTCATTAAAATATGAAAGTTATCAGAATAATATGAAAAATTTATCCAAATTACATTTTTATATCCTGATTCCAAGTAATAATTTTATTTTGTCAAATTGAACTTATAAACATGTCAAAAACTAGATTTAATGTGGGTACGCCATCAAAAGGCGACAAAAATGCATTTTTTGAAAAATACTTATTTCACCCAAAAAATTTAGTTTGTTCTCATACCATATGCTAGAAAATGTGTAAGATGAATAATAATGTTATAAAATTCAAAATGTAGTTGATACTATTCATAACGGCTAGTTCATAATAATATTATGACCATATATCGTTATTTAGTGAAACCTGGTATTGCGTACAACACACGCTATCGAGGAAGGTCGCAATTGCGTGTAATGCAAGCCAAGTCAGGGTTTCATGTTGTGCAATACTCCTTCGTTGTATCGTATAATAGAATCCAACCATATTTCATTTATACATTGAATATATATATACACTCAATGTTGCGTAGAATAACTACTATCAAACGAACTTGAAATTGCGTGTAACATGATCCAAGAATAGTGTTGCGTATACTGCAAGATAATACGGTGTTGCGTATAGAGCAAGGTAATATTGGTGTAGCATACAATATAATATATGAAAAAAATAAAATATCTCATAAAATATCGGGGTGTTACATTCTACCCCCCTTAAAATGAATTTCACCCTCAAAATTCGTCGGGGTTATAAATGGTTTATTACTTGAGAGTTTCTTTCATAGAAACCCAGATCGTAAAAAGGAATACTAAAACTTACTTTTAAAAATGAACATTAGAAACAAAATGGATACCCAAAGTAACGCATCACTTGTGTTCCCACATAGGATAACATAGGTGAAAATATGGATATGGTAGAGAAATATAACCATCAACTTCTGATGAAGAGTAATAGAGGACATGGCTATGAAAAGCCAACAATCACAAAGCCATAAATTTGTGGTGATCTAAGGTACCATCTGATTCATCAGATATAATGGCACTAGAAAAACATTTTTGGTTTTCAATATCATTTCCCAAATGTTGAATATATTTTTTAAATTAAAAGAAATACTTACTTGATTTTGGTACAATCTCACCATTGGTCGTTCCTTGAATAATTTCCACTTCATCTCTTAAAGAAATGAAGTTGAATTTTTCATTTGTGAAGTGTTAGTATATCATGCGATAGAATGATAGGTTATTCCATCTATCTCAATCAAAAGTTATCAAAAGTTATTAAATATACATAAGTCCATCTATAGTGAGATTAATCGTATATGGTTCCTATAATGGACTTATACCACTTAATAAATTAAAACTAATTTATACTAACCAGGGACTTCCTATAGGATAGTGGTAGGAAATAAAGGCCCGTCACACTTCGGTTGTGGGTTCGATTCCCACAACCTTGTCTGACGCGACAAGTTGTCGCCCATCCTACGAGTTGTCCTTTTTCTAAAACTACACTATTATAACATTACTGAAATAATATCGAAAAAATTTCTAGCCTTAAACAATACTCTCTGATGTCCAAAATAATCCATTCCAATATTTAGACTTATCCAAAATACATCTTTCCAATCTCATAGTATAAGGAAAATGATTACTGGAAAGGTCACATAACATGAACGTGAATACCATCATTTATCCCCCATATATCATAAAATAAATCTTGTTGGTCATATTCTAGACATGTGAATACCTCAATCATGTATTCTCTTGAAACATGAATACCCATTGAACCTTAGTGAAAACATTAATTCTGTCAAAAGTTAACACTTTCCACATACCAAAGTCCCAAAATTTCTATATACTCAAACCATGATATCACTTTGTCCTTATATCAGTCATTATCTCATTAATACTATCAAACATTTCATTATCTCTTTATCCTTTCATTATGTGCATATCATCTTATTTCCAAAAATTTCTGAATAACCTTTCATTGTTACCAGTACCATTCATCATATACTTTCAAAAATTCAAGGAAAGACAATAGTTTAATAATCCATAGATTTTTATTTATTCCATAGTACCATACATTATTCTTGATAAACATACAATCATTCCACTACCTTCTTAAACCACTGACTGAGCTTCATCATTTCTTTCTTCTCATATATCATTTGTAGTCTCTTCATCATCATCCACATAAATACCACCCATATGACCATGCTGGTTCTCTTTATGAGATTTTCCCTTAGGGCATTGGTTTGCATAATGCTCGTACATTCCACATTTAAAACTTTTAACCGCTGTTAATGTCTTAACAATACCATTATCATTGTCCATTGTGTTAACTGATCCTTTTCCTTTACAATTACTGGCTTTGTGTCCTTCTTTTCCACACCCAAAGAATCTTCTAGTTCCTTTGAAAAATTCTTTATGATGCCTCTTCCCACATGACTTACATGAGTGGAATTAAACTTTCTTTCCTCTATGATCATCATGAAACTCCATCTTTCACTTATTTGCTGAGTCGGGATACTTACCAAAGTTGAGATTATCGATCATATTATGAGATTGATGATTAGGCATAATAATGATGTTTGGACTTCCAAATCCAGTTTCATTTGGTTTCTCATGATTAATATCATTCCATTGTCCATCATATCCTCTATTATCGCAAATATTCCTATTTCTAGCCATTTTCTAAAACCCAAAAAGAATAGTGTGAGAGGAAAAAATCATAATCAAGGGGGATTAACTTCAATATCTAAAATCTTAGGTTTAATTATAATATCGTTTCTGTAATTATAGGACTATAACTTATAATTATACTTAACCTTAGGGAAATCCCTAGACATACCTTAGAAATATCTCTAGGGATCTCACTAAAGTTTTCACATCCTAGTTTTCAAAGTTCAACTAAACCTTTCCTATGATACCAACTGTAGAGACCCAAATATTTTCGTACATAGGCATTACATTAATTTTGCGGAATACTTAATACATAACAAAAACAAACACACAAGGACCGTAATAGTTTAGTGTCTTTGGAAACTCAGAATATAATCTTCTAATCATGGTGAAAGATCTTCAACATCTCCCATAAAGATCTTCCCCTTTTGTTTTCTTACCTAAAACCTTTCTTTAAATCTAGGGGAAAAGAAAAAATATAAAGGGTGAGCTCCAATGCTCAGTAAGGGTAAGCATGGAGCAAATAAAACAAATCATATACATTTTAACTAAAAAAACATGAACATAATGTTTAAACATCGAAAACTTGAGAAATGACATAAAACATGGAAATATGTAAAGCATAGATCATAATGAAACATTAATCATGATAAAATAGCATGGGAATAAAACATGTAATTGTGTAAAACCATTAAGAACATGATATGATTTCCATAGTAGCCAAGACATTGCTACCAAGACCATCTTAGTGGCCAAAGTCCCTTTCTGAATCGAGTTCACTCCTCTTTCCAGTCTTGTATCACTGAACCAGATTAACTTACCATTCCATCTAGGTCTATCTCAGGAGATATAAATCATTACCCAATGCATTGGAAGGAGATATAGGTCCCACCCATCTCATAATGAAATCATTCTTTCATGTGCCACAAAATAAACATACATCATTCATAATAACCCAACGAATAAAATGGGTTTCATAAACATCATTCCATCATAACATAATCCATATAAAACAAATGGATATTATTTCATAATAAGAAAAGTGAAACCGTGTAAATCATAGATACATTATACTTGAAACATACACATATGAAATAATGTAATCTTAGATGGAAAATGGTTTTGATAAAACATTTGAAATGAATTATTGATGAAAATATCATTTCTTCTTCAAAATTATTTTCTTTTCACAAAATGCCATACAATTTTAAAAGAAAAGGATTTTTTTAAAAATATTCAAGAAATATTGTAGAGGAATCTTCATGAAAATAAGGCTTTATAAAACCGTAAAAATCCATTCATGCCGTATATGTTAAAAAAAGATTCTCCTCGTACTTTTGTCGGAAACGTCAAAAAGTTTCTCGTATGGTAAACAAAAGAAATATTCCTTCCATAACACAAAGTAAAAGTCAAAGAGGGGTAAACATGACATTAAACACACATGGAAGAATATTAAACACTTTATGAAAAACATTTTATGGTCATGGATGAAAAATATAACCCCAATAAATACTTACGTGTAAGAAATCTCAGATAAAAATGAGATTGAAAAATTATCCCTTACCTTAGGTCCGAAATGATTTGTATGTATCTGAAACTTCTATATAATGAGTTAAATAATGTCATTGACTTATTACAGAATCATATTCATTGTTATGATATCATATATGGTTCAATTATGACTTTATATTACCCATTCTTTTATAAATTCTATATTAAAGCAGTGTTTTGGGTAAAATCGTTTTATTTATCATACGTGTTTGGACTTGTTGTTCTTGATATTATTATTACTTATATATTGTTTTACTTACTTAAAAAATGTAAATCAGGATTTATATATCATATATATTCAGTATCTATATATAATATATAGATAAATGAAATTAAATACATCGTTCATGGAGATGGTAGGCCGTACGTACGCATGAACTCTGTTTTCCTTTCTTTATTGACTTAAATTGATGTAAGTAGATGACATATATACATATATACAGTAGCTTTATCATTTCATATATTTCATTATTATTCATTATATATACTTTATAATCATTCTTGAATGGTTAACATGGAGAATGAATCTTATCGCGTCGTGGAGACGGTAATCCGTACGTATGCACGAGCGATGATATCATTTCCATAATTATTGAATTGAATTGGAGTAGATGATATAATATATCAGAATAATTATTATGTTATAATAACTATATATAGTTATTCTTTACACCATTATACCCATCCAATTAAGGAGGTGGTGGAAAAACAGATTACACCACGACGTTGAGACGGTATTCCGTACGTACGCATGTGCAGTGATTTAGTTTTCCGTAGGATGGAAAGAAGGTGAAATAAGTTTATTTCATATTTATAATGACATATTAGTATATTAGTGATACTGATGTTATTAATTTATAATGAAACAACTAAATAAGAAGAAGTTGAAGAATAAAGAAACTTGAAAGAATTGGTAGAAGAGATTACCTCTTCTTCGACGCACCTCTTTTAAACTTCCTCTTAAGGAACTAGAGTTGGTCTTTTGAGAAGACCAGAACCTCAAGAATGTTTCTTGGGAAGTGGGGAAGTGAAATGGGAAGGGGTTGGCCGAGCCTGAAGGCTCAAAGTGTTGTGAAGAGTTGAGGGAGGAGGTTCCCTTTTATAAGGGAGGAGAGGGGCACCTTTGGAAAGTGTGAAAATATTATTTTATTATAAACTTATCTTCAGTTTCAAAAGGTCCAAAAATAATTAAAGATTAATATAAGATGACTCATGGTAGAAATAAAATCATCTAATCATAATTGGACATGTTTTGGATAATATTTTAATCATTATAACCTTATTTATTTAAATCATTTATTAATGAGGTAAATACTGCATCATTATTGTGTCATAAGTGATTTAATTTATTTGACATCTAAAAATTATAAACAAATGCCACCATGTAGGAAATATTTTTATCTTTCCAATTAATATTTATATTCTAAAATATAATTTTTATAACCCCTTATAAAAATTAATTTCTAAAAGATTTTTGTTAATGTCAATTTCGTCTTTACATTAAATTAATTAATCCAAATTGTCATTATCACTACCAAGTGGCTCAATGGGGTCCCAAAATCAACCCAAGGATGACCATGGTCGGCCAATACTCATATAATAAGGTTAGGACAAGTGTTAAGATAATTTTTAATTATTATAATATTATTTTAACCTTGAATTACCCTATTTACCTTTAACCGTGATAAATAAAAGTCAAAAGTTACTATTCATAAAAAATTATTTTCATCTTATTGAACCAAATTTTACTTCTTGATAACAACCATGTATGTCGTATTTTTGAAATTCAATTCAAATAAGTGGTAACATTTCATTTAAATGAATGAGTCAGTTTTTAACTACAACTAAGTGGTTTCAATATTCATAAAAAATTTCAGTTTTTCAGAAAAATACCAAAAATTCAGCCTAAGCTATATTTGATATTTAGAATTCAGAAATGATGTATATTTTTTAAAATTCAAAACATATAAGTGTCATTAATTAATTGTAAAATTAATTCCCGTTATCAAAACAAATAGCGTGTTTTTAAGAAACAATAACTATCAAAAGATCGACACTTGTTTATGTCCAATTTCAAAGTGAAATTAATTCCAATAACCAAAATTGGATTAAATAGTAAAAAATTATTCTAATTAAACTTTAAAACCAATTAAAAATATAATCTAACCACATAGATTATTGCGATGAAAAAAGTTGTTTTTAATTAAAATATAGTGTGTTTTTTTAATTCATTAAAATAAGAAAGTTATCAGAATAATATGAAGAATTTATCCAAATTAAAATTTTATATCCGGATTCCAAGGAAGAATTTTATTTTTTCAAATTGAACTTATAAACATGTCAAAAACTATATTGAAAGTGGGTGCTCCATCAAAAGGTGAAAAAACTTCATTTTTTAGAAAATACTTATTTTACCCGAGTAATTTAGTTTGTTCTCATACCATGTTCTAGAAAACGTGTAAGATGAATAATAATGTTATAAAATTAAAAATGTAGTTTATACTATTCATAACGGCTAGTTCATAATAATATTATAACCATATATCTTTGTTTAGTAAAACCTGGTATTGCGTACAACACACTCTATCGAGAAAGGTCGCAATTGCGTGTAATGCAAGCCATGTCCGGGTTGCATGTTTTGCAAGACTCCTTCATTGTTTCTTATAACAGAATCCAACCATATTTCATTTATAAATTGAATATATATATATATACACTCAATTTTGTGTAGAATAACTACTATCAAACGAACTTGAAATTGTGTTTAACATGATCCAAGAATAGTGTTGCGTATACTACAAGCTAATACGGTGTTGCGTATAGCGCAAGGTAATCTTGGTGTAGTGTATAACAGAAGATATGAAAAAAATAATATATCTCATAAAATCTCGGGGTGTTACATGAACCATCTTTCAATAAATCTCATATATTTTATTATCCTATGGTTATTCATGATATCTTCATGTATTGGTACCATTTTCCCATTATTTGGTACTTAAGATTATTGAGAAAATGATTTTAATAAAATATAACATTATATTTTTATTTGATTAGAAATATGTTTTATTCAAAAACCATGTTTTCAAAAAAATTATTTTCAATTTTTTTTTAAATGATCTCCTAATATAATTTTCATGAAAATTATTTCAAAAATGATATATTCTTTATAGTCTTTATTTTATTTAAAAGAACCCATTATAATTTTTCATGGTTATTTTCATAGAAATAGTTCTTAAAAAAGACTTCTATTTTAAAAAATCATATTTCAAAGAAGAAAAGACATTTTCCAAAATAAATTATTTTAAAATATATTTCAATATAATTTTACATATACTATGAAATATTTTGGTGTTAATTATTCCTTAGTTGGGATATAGTCCATGAATAATATTCGTATTATTTCTCTTAATGATTTATGTTTTGATAGAATGATGTCCATAACACCCATTTATATTCCATGGGTTATAGCATGCCAAAATGATTATGAAAACTGATTCTATTCCTAGATTATGATTTTATGAAATTATTATGAAGATTTTATATTTTCCATAGGTTATTATATGATGATGTGTTTATGATACCCATTTCATTTCATGGGTTATGATCTGACAGTTCTGAAGCCCATCTTTTCTTATGGGTCACGATATGATGAATGTTTTATTATCTTATGGTACATGAATGTATGATTTCATGATGTGAATGGTAGGAACTATATCTTACTCCAATGAATATGGGAATGATAAATAATTTATAAGATCAAATGTTACACAAAAGGGAATCTTAAGACCAAAACACGAGGGTACACAGGGGGCATCCCAAGACCAAAAATGAGGGTATATAGGAGGGCATACCAAGACCCAAACAAGAGGGTACATAGGAGGTACTCACAATCCTAAAATAGGATGGTAAATGGAATGGAATCCTAAGCCTCAATTTGAAGGGTACACATGAGGTCATCCAAATCCTAAAATAAGAGGGTACATAAGAGGGCATCCCAATCTTGAAATAAGGGTGTACATGATAGGGTGTCCCATGCACAAAACAAGAGGGTACATAGGAGGGAATAATAATACTAAAATATGAGGGTTAATGGTAGGTAATCCAATTACTAAACCAAGATGGTATAAGGGAGGGAATCCTAATCCTGAAATAAGAGGTTACATAGGAGGGAATCCCAAGCCTGAAAGAAGAGGGTACATGGGAGGGCATCTGAATCCCTATGCAGGTACACTGTGGAATAACACAAGCCTAACATGTTATTAAGGTATTGGTTGGTAGATTTTACATAGTATTTTATATTATTATGTGTATTACACAATTATATGTCTTATTCCACTTTTATGATCTCATGGATTATGCTCTTGATTCCATTATTATTTATGTATTATAAACTACCAATATTTATTTCATGACTCTTTAGTATGATATTTGATATGAAGGGTGTGATATTCTAATGTTATAATCATTTTATCATACCATTATGATCATTTTATGCATACAAATATCCCATATTTACCCTTACTGAGCATCTTAGATAAAACCTTTCTTATGTTTCTTCCCCCCATGTTATTAAGAAATATTTTAAGTTGAAGTGCTAAAGGGTAAGATCGTTAAGGGAGATCTTGAATATCTTTTACCATGTGAGAAGATTATGTTCTAATATTTCCAAAGACACTAAAAAACTACTATCTTGGGGAATTTATTTTTATAATGTGATTAATATTCATATCAACTGATGTAATATATTTGTATTTTAAGCCTAGGTCACTAAATTTTGTATCAAAGGAAAGGTTTATTCAACCTTTGGAAACTAGTATGATAAAACTTTAGTGAAGTCCTTAGGTATATTTCTATTGATAAGTCTAGGGTTGTATCTAAGGATAAGCCTAAGGAGTCAAATATTTAGAAGAAGGTTTTATGATTTAGACATTCTTTAAGATATTTTTCATGATTATGTGGTCTTATAATATGATAAGTTATATTCACACTATGATTTTTGGTCTTTTTCAATAGTATGAATGAGAAGGAATTGGGTTAACATTGAATATTTCATACACATAATGTATGGGAATTATACAAATCTATGTCCTAAGTGGAAATATCATGAAGAGAATTAGGAAGGTGGTGTGAGTATTGGGTATAATGTTGAAGGTAAAGAGACTTCAAACAACATGTGAAATGTATCGAAAGTTATAATAATATTGTTTACATTAAATATTATATCCATGATTAGATTGAGGTTGAGGTACCATAATACATGATTCCTATTTTATATTTTGGAAAAGGTTTATTAAGGAATAATTTGAAGAAGCTTCGTTAATTATTTGAAGGAATTGGAATGAATGAAGTATTTATGGTTTTGAATTAATAGATTATGTTATATGAATCATGAAATATATAAGTATTTTTAGAATAATATTTTTATTAAGGATTGAAAGTACATGTTTAATGGTGCTGAAGACTTAGATTTGTGATTGAAGGGAAATGAGATATTTTTTTAAGGGACGGTAACCCTAAATGTGTTCTTGGGGATGAGAAAATAATATTTATTATGGATAAAGAGAATATGATATGAATAAAGTAAATTAGATAATATTAATGACTTCAGAATTGATAAAGGATTTATTGAAGATGTGGTTTTTGTTATCATAGATAAAGTTTACAACATTTTTGGATTTGAGGAATATATCCAGTAGTCCTAGGTATAAGAAATCATGTATGTTTTCAATAAGGTTTATGGTGATTGAGGTTATTAATATATTTAATGATAAAAATTGATGATGGTATTTACATGTTATTAATGTTACAATCCAGATCTACATTATAATATATATTTGGTGAACACTATATTATTTTTGAGAAATTTAGTGGCCTTATTTATAATGTTTTTTGTTTTCATATTTTGTAATGATTATAAGGTTAACCCTTTATGGAATGTTTAAATTAAACATTGGATACCGTTTGTGATATTAATGTACTATCTCAACATATAAGGATTTATTAATATTGGATAACCAATTCTATCCACTTTTTTTGGGATTTAATCTAAAGACAGATGAAATGGCCTATCATTATATTTATGGATATATTTTTTCTCAAAGGAATGAAAAATACACCTTCATTCTCTACTATAAGATAGAAAGTGGGAATTGATCTAGGGATAAAAAAATTGTGATATTGTGAAAAATAAAGTATTTATATATTCTAGTGAAAATTCTTCAACTTTAGGAAAATAGTCTTGAAATAAATTTTTTTCGCATTATCATAATTTTTGTTGATATCATTGATTTTTTTAAAATTATTTGGTTTATAGATTTAATATAATTAACATTATTCTAACTATTTTCTCTACCACTCTCCATTATAACTTTATAGTTATATTTCACTTCTATGTCCATGTTTTCTCTTCCCACCTATGTTCTCCTGTGTGGGAAACTTGTCCTCACTTACATTGGGAAATTGCTATGTCTCTGACATTCCTTTTTAATGGATGTTTTAGAATCAATTTTTTTGGATGTGGGTTTCTATGAAAGTAACATTTAAGTATTAAACATTTGATGACCAATATAAATTTATAGGGAAAAATTAATTTATGGGGGGGGGGGGGTGGAATGTAACACCCCATGATTTTTTGAATTATTTTTTTCAAATTAATTTAAACATTTTGATATTTTCAATTTCATGCAACCATGAATATATATTATGTTATATTAAATTAAAACGTTATTATTTATTAGTACTATAAACCATTTTAATATTTTGTTATATGCTATAAACATATAATCTTATGCTACACGCAACACCGACTTGGATTTCATTAGACACAACACTGAGTTTCTATGAAACAACATTTTATTATTATCATAATTTAAATGAGATAGTTATAACATATCCATAAATATAGTAACAATATATAGTAATAATTATATTCTAATATTTTTTATAATGTCTTTATATAATAAAAATTTATTATTTACTAATGTAATTATATGTTTGAAAATTTTATTTTTTCAAATGAACTTGTTTTTGTGTCCTTCTCTGAACAAGAATAAATTAAATTATAAAAAATTTTATAAATTGAATTTGAAAAATAAAAATTATTTTTAAATTAAAAATATAAAAATTATTTTGGGGTGATTTTTTTGGATTTTTTCTAAAACACTTCATTTTTTATTGAATAGTGAAAATACTGAAATTTAATTCAAACCTATATCTTCGTCTAATTTATTTATATTGTTAAATTATATTTTAATTTGGTTTTAAAGTGTAATTAGAAATTTTGAAAATAAATTAATCTAATTTAGGAAATTTTAACCAATTTCAAATTAAAATTGGATATAAAAACTTTTCAAAATTTTAATCATTTTCACATAAAAACCCCACCCTCACAACATGCTAGTGGGGTTAAATATAAACTAATTTCTGCCACTTATGTGATTATAATTTGAAAAAATAGACTAAATATTTGGAATAATAATAATATTTAATTTATAATAAGGTAAATTTAGTTTTTGACATATAATATTATTGAAATTAATTAAAATTAATTAAAATTATTAAGTTAAAAGTGAGTTTAATTAATGACTAATCTTAGAATATATGGTATACAAATGACCCTACACTTGTCTAAAAATTACTTCCTAGACATATTTAGAGCATGAAACATCTAAGGATATATAATAGTCTATTTTAACCCTTTGGGGACAATTTAAACATGGATAACACTGAAATATTTTCAAGAATACCCAATGTGTCCTTTTCCCCACTTTTAAAATGACTCCTCTCCTCGTAAATTCTTCACACCATTAAATCCCTTTGGCTCAACCAATCCCTTCCCAAATAAGCTCCCAAATTACATCATATAAAAATAAAATACTCAATTTGGGATGAATGGAAACCATGTTAGTCATTCAATTCAAATAAAAAATTAATTACCCAAAGAAAAGGAGGTTTGGAAGTGTATGAATAAAGTCTAGAATTAAGGTAAGGGGATTTCATCACAGTTTCTTATATTATGCAGACTCATGACATAATCTCCACCTATTTAATTTATGTGGTGTATATAATTCCCTAATAAATTTTATATCATGAATTCCTTTTACTTCATGATATTTAATGTTTAGATTGAAGTTATTATTTCACAGGGATCTTGATTCAAAAAATACTCATGTAGTAAAGGGAATTTCATATCACATTCTTATATCCATGAAACACATGGAATATTCACCAACCATTTCATTTATGTAGTGTATATACTTTCCTAAGACATGTTATATCATAAATTCCATTTATTTCATGATATCCATTATTTCAATTGAGGTTAGTCATTCATGGGGATCATGATTCAAATGCTACTCAAGTTGTAATGGGATTTATAGTTTCAATTTTATTTATATGAGACTTATTCCTTATTAACCACATATTTATTATACGTGGTGTGTATAATAACCATTTTTTATTTTATGATTCTAATAATTATAATTATTGGGATTTACATCTCCATTTTAGTATCTATGTTTCATGTGGTTTTTGTTTCAAAAGTTAACAAATCGGTAAAGTAATTTTTCCTCAATTTTACTTCATTGAGAGACAAGCCATGTTATAGACATATACTTTTATAAGAGTTGGATATAATACCCTTGGACACTTTATATCATGAATCTATATATTTTCAACATAATTAATGATTTATTTATTTTTATTATTTATTGGGGACTATGATTCAATGTTACCAAAGTGGGAACAATATATTGCTACGATCTCATCATTTATCAAGATTGTTTATGATTATGCCTTCATAGATGAAATTTTATGATTCATATATCATGAAATATCATGGATTTTATAACCCTATGGGTATTCATGATATATTAGTGTATTGTTAAGAAAATTTCCACACTTGGTTTCTTAAGATAATGAAGATTTTTTTCAAGAAAATTTAACATCATCTCTCTCTTTGATCATAAATATTTTATATTCAAAAACCATTTTTTCAAACCAATTGTTTTCAATTTTTTTAAATGATATATTTAGATAATTTTCTTGGAAAATTATTTCAAACAAATTTCCATGTTTTAATATGTTTAAAATGTTTTTCATTTCTACATTTATAAGTTTTCAAGGTTATATTCAATGAAAATGATTTTTAAAAATCAATATATTCTAATTTTTTTTAAAGAAGAAATGATATTTTGAAAAATAATTTTTTTAGAAGAATGTTCAAAATTATTTTCCATTTAATATGACATTTTATAGTGTTAACTATTCCTTACTATGGATATGATCTACACATATCATTAATATACTATCTCTAAATGGTTTATTTTTTCATGGAATGATGTTTTTGACAACCGTTTCTATTCTATGGGTTATACAATGATAATACACTTATGAAAACCTCTTATTTTTTAGAAGGTAGTGCCTTGGTCAAAGGCCAAAGAACATTTTATTGAACAAGAATTAAAAGTTACATAACTAGAAAAGAAGGGAGATTTTTACAATCTTTGTTATAAAGCTGGAATAAATCAGGCGGCAAGGTATTTAACCAAGTCAAATCCTAGTGAACACCTTTGTTGGTAAGAGCATCAGAACCGACATTCACTTCTTGAAAGATGTTAGTGGAAATGTAATTGATCCCTAGGAGTGAATCAAGACACTTCATCCACCGAGTGGTAAGATGCCATGCCAGATGGGCCACACCATTCAAGATTTCCTGAACAATGGTAGTTGAAATACTTTCGATCCAGAGTTTCCTACAGCCTTTTTGAAGGGAAAATTTGACGGCATGAATAATATTTATCATTTCATCTTCCAATGAAAATTCCATACCATATCCACTATAGAAGAAACCATGGTACTGGACAGAAGAGTCTCTAAAAATTGCACCACAGCCTAGATGTCATGGGTTACCCTTTGAGGCTCCATCAAAATTCACCTTGATCCAACCTGATAATGGAATTTTCCAAAACACTTCAAAGGTGAGATTTGGTTGCCGATAGAGGAAATCAATTCGCAGTTTATGAAGAATCTCAAAATCACAAATAGAGTTGTTGCAGTGCGCCTTTTGAATCGAAGTAGCCTCTCGCACCTCAATGAGAATTCAGGATTTACCTGCATTAAGATTTAATGATCAATTATTATGAAGAATATTATTCTTTTCATACCAGATCATGTATAGGAGCTCAGAAACAGCAGATAGAAAAACATTTTTAATTTGTTGAGAGGGCTCATTTTCAACACAATTCTTTAGATGAGAGCCGATAAAGTCAGGGATAAACCATCTACAGTCAAAGATGTCAAAAATATAATTCTAAAGTGTAGAGGTAGTAGCACATGACAAAAAGAGATGGTTAGTATCTTCCCTAAACTGGTTGCATAGGTGAGATTTAGAACAGAGTTGAAAACCAAAGGTTTGAAGGAAAACCTCAGTGGGTAATCTGTTGTGTTCAATACACCAAATAAGCGTAAGTCTTGAAGGTGTAATCCAAGGCTTGTAAAAAAAATTCATCCAATGAAAGTTAGATCCAGTTCTAAAGAAATTGTGATTGTAGAAATTTTTTTGAGTCTAGAATTCAATTAGAGGATAGCTCCCAGACAAGAAAGTCATCAAAAATAGAATAAAAAAAGTTATAAATTATCCGAGCAATGTTATTAGGTAGATCATTCTTGTGAGATTGTAAAAAATCATTAATAATATAGTTATTATTCTTAGGAAGAGAATTATGAGGTAACTTGGAAATTAAAGGAGTAACCGTCCAATTATCAAGACATAAATTCACGTTTGAGTCATCTATAACCATCCATATAGAATTTTCCATAATTTTATAGAAAGTATCCCTAATTGAGGGACAAATTGATGAGGTAATATAATTTAAGTTTCTTTTATGAAGCTTACTTATAAATCTGTATTTCAGGAAGTCAATATAATTAGAGTTGTTATTAATTAATCTCCAAGTAAGTCTAGCCTGGAGATAATCATTAAAGAGATTTATGTTTTTAATGCCAATAACACCCTTATTCAGAGGTTTATAACATTTATTCCAAGGGATGGTGACAAGCTTACTTTCTAGGATACTTCCCGTCTAGATGAAGTTTTTAATATAGTTGTTAATTTTTTTATAGGTACCAACATGACACTTATATATCATAAGAGAATAGAATATTTTTGAGACAATGGTCGATTTAACAAGAAAGATTCTACCAGCCATAGATAGGGATTTACCTTTACAATTAGAAAGTTTATTGATAATTTGGTCAAAAGTGTAGGAAAAATAGCTGGATTTGGGTCTTACCCAAAACATAGGAACCCCCAGATAAGTGAAGGAGAAGAGAACTTCTTTAATTCCAAGATTTCTGGTAATAAAAACTTTTCTCTACGGGGAGAAGTTTTTTCCAAAGAAAATATGAGACCTTTTCCAAGAAATATATTGACCAGATACATCCTCATAATGAGCCATATCATTTTTAAGCACTTGAATATTCTTTTGATCAACTTGAAGAAAAAGGATGATGTCATCCGCATATAGAAGATGAGTGGGAACATTGAGATTCCTAGCATCATGAATGGGTTTAAGTTTATTTTTATTGACAAGTTGAGTAAGAAGTCTTCTGTGGTAATATTTAGAAATTACAAAGAGGATGGATGAGAGGGGATCTCCCTTTCTAACTCCTTTGGTGAATTTGAAGTAGCCATTGGGAGAGCCATTAATCAAAATGGAAATAGTTGTAGATTTAAACAAGGTTTTTATCCTTTAAACAAATATATCTTTAAATCCAAATCTTTTCAAAACTTTGAAGATAAAACTACAATCTATTGTATCAAAGGATTTTCTAATATCAAGCTTAATAGAAAAATTCCCTCACCTAAAGGTTTTGTTTAAGTTTTTAGTGCATTCAGAGGCAAGGCAAATGCAGTCTTGAATATCCCTTCCTTTAATAAAGCTAAATTGGTTCCAAGAAACAATTTTATTACATATAGGGGTAATTCTATTAAAAATAATCTTAGATATGATTTTTTAGAGAGTATTTATCAGGGAAATAGACCGAAATTTATGGATCCTAGAAGAAATATCCACTTTGGGGATTAATGTAAGTAATTGTGCATTTAGACCATGAGGAGGAATACCATTAGAAAAGAAAGATTTAACAAGCTTTCACACATCCAAATGAATGAATTCCCAGTGATGTTGAAAAAACCCATTATTAAATCCATCAGGACCTGGGGAATTATCTGGATTAAGAATGAAAAATGTATCTTTTATTTCAAGATCAAGGGGGTTCTTAAAAGAAAATCATTGTCAACCTCATCTACCATCATTGCGATGATATCAGGACTAAGTTCCTTATTAACATCTAGACCAATAAAAATGTTATGGAAGTAAGAGACAACATGATTTGAGATGTCCTCCTCTGAGTCAATAAGTTTATCATCATTCCAGAGGTTAGTAAGCTATCAAATTACTTTCCTAACTCTCTAAAGAGAATTATTGAATTTAGTGTTTTTGTCACCATCAGAGAGACATTTTGTTTGGAAAATTTGTTTGCGCATGTTGTATTTAAAAGTAAGGAGAGAATTGAGTTTCAAAGAAATGTTTATTCCAGGTTGATGATCAATGGTAAAATCTGAAGTGGTATTATGAATTTGCAATTTACTGAGCTCATTTTCTAGAGAAGATATGTCCACGTCAATCTTTTTAATTTTATATCTACACTATCCATTAAGAGTATGAATTAGATTTTTAATCTTGAATATACAGGCAAAGGTATCATGCTGATGATTCATAGATTCCCAAGTATTTTTGATTAAAGAAGCACAGTCTGGGTCTGTAGACCATGCATTGTTAAATCTGAAGGGGAGAATGGGTTTTAGGTTTTTAATGAGAAGATTGACCAGAATGGGGTGATGGTATGAGTTCAACCTAGGAAGGGTGATTCTAGAGAAGGTGTCCCATTTATCAAGAGAATACATATTAACAAAAAATATATCTATTTTAATAGCTATAATCTTGTTATAGTGTCTTCTATACCCGGTGTATTTCACACCAGTGAGGTTAACTTCCACTAGATTTCAGTCTTCAATGAAACCTCTAAACTCCCTTGAAGATATATATGAGTGAGAGGGGCCAAGTTTTTCACTGGAAGTGAGAATAGCATTGAAGTTCCCCATCACAACCCAAGGGTCATGATTGTTATTATCCAACAAAAAAAATCTTGCCGGAGTGTTCTTCTTTCTTGGTTTCTATTCTTGGCATATATCATCGTGAAAAAAGTGCATTGACCTTCCCAACCAAAATAAAAATCAAATAGTTGATCAGTATTTTTGATAATATTAACATTCCAAACAGATGAGTGATAAAATATCCATAGAGAGTCCACCGTGGGACCATCCTTAGCACCTAGAAAATTGTAGCTAAGAGATCATATATTCCAAAAATTAGAAGTTAAATTGATTTTAGGGTTATAAATAGGGGGGGGGGGGGTCCCAAGCCCAAAACAAGATTATACCTAGTAGGGAAACCCAAACCTAAAATAGGAGGGTATAGGGGAGGGAATCCGTAGACTAAAACATGAGGGTACACGGTAGGGCATCCCAAGCCTGAAGCAATAGGGTAAATAGGAGGGAATCCCAAAACCAAAACAAGAGGGTACATATTAGGGAATCCCAAGACGGAAACAAGAGGGTACATGGGAGGGAATCCCATGCCTGAAACAATAAGGTTTACTGGAGGTCATGCCAATCCTGAAATAGGAGGGTAAATTAGAGGTCACTTGAATCCCAAAACAAGTGGGTTCATAGGAGGGAATCCCAAGGCTGAAAGAAGTGGGTACACAGAGGGAATTCCAATACCGAAGTAGTTTTAGGGGTGATTATCCTAAGACTAACATGTTATGAAGGTCTTGGTAGGTATCCTTGACATATTATCTTCTATGATTTTGTGTATACCACAATTCCATGTTTTATTCCTCTGTTATGCTCTCATGGATTATGTTTTTGATTACCTTATGAATCATGTCTTATGAGCTTCAAATATTTATGTTACGACTCTAGATTATGATTATTGATATTTATGGTATGATCTTATAATGTAATGATCATGTTATTATACACTTATTCTCATGTTATGCTTACATATCTCCCTTGTTTACCATTATTGAGCATCTATGCTTACCCCATTCTTATGTTTCATTTCCCTATGTTATGAAGAAAGGTTTTAAGTAGGAGTACTAAATGTGAATACCCTTAAGGGATATTTTGAAGATCTTTCCCCAAGTTAGAAGATTATGTTTCAACGTTTCCAAATACACTAAACTATTATCTTCCTTGGGTATGTATTTTTACAATTTGCTGAATATTCATCTAAAATGATGTAATATCCATGTATGTTAAGCCTGAGCCACTATATAAATTATTCCATTATCTATAATCAGGAAATAAATTATTAATATAAATAATATTTAGGGACATAAATTCCATTTTACTAGATATATCTTTTATATATTTATATTTTCGAATTAGAAAAATTCAACACATAGTACAACTCCCTTAGATTTTCTACGCATTTATATTATTTTAGTATAGAGTAGGATTATGTTATAGAAATTTCCTCCTATACCTATGATGTGTATGATGGATTCTTTTCACCTTTAATTCCAAAAACAATGCCAATTTTATAATTTTAACCTAAATTTTTAGTATCATCAGTATTTTTTTAAAAAAATTATTAGGTTATAATTTGAATAGACATTTGGAGATCAAATATTTTATAGAATTTTATCACTCATAAATGATTTCAAAATATTTTTTATTTCATATTATTTCATTCTCAATTACCTTGTACAACAAAAAATTATAGTTATGACTCGAAATGATCTTACGTTATTAACTATAAACATTTACTCATAATCATTAAAGATTTTCTCCTACTCAAATACAATTAATGTGAATAGAATTATTTATATAAGAGGATTGAATTAAAGGAGTATATCTATGGAGTATTTCATTTAAATATGGGTCAATATGGCTTATTGGTTCGAAGACCTGATCAAGGATGAACTAGATAGAAAGGTAAATAGTCTTTAATGGAAATTATTTGGGGAAAATGCTTCTAATAGGCTCAAACATAATTTTAATGGATCCGATATATCATTATGTGCATGTTGTTCTTGTGGTTTACTTTACGAGGTTTTCCAATTTTTCAACACAAGTTTATGAAAATAATAAAAAGGTAATTTTATGTAGTATTTTAGCTTATATTTTAGAAACTATTCATTTTCATCATTTTTTAGTTCATTTTCATTATTCAAAACATGATTTTATTATTGATCACAATATTATATTAATGGTATTATTATATTTTACCATTAATTATACACTCTATATCTATTTAGTAAATTCCCTTTTCCTCAAAAGATAAGAATTCTTAATGATTTTATATCAGAGATATAAATTTTGTGAAGATTTATTTTGTATTTCATAATCTTATTTATTACAGGATGAAGAGACTTCCTCTCATCTCAAACTTCTAATATATCTCATATTTTATTTTTGCAACATTTTTCTAGCTTCTCAAAATTTATTCACAAATTTTGGCCTCTCATTCCAGGAAATAATTTAATTTTTTTAAAATTTCTTCATCTACATAAAATATATTACACTTATTGTTTCAATATTTTATGGAAAAGTTTCTAACTCCACCATAGTTTAAATTTTTTAGAGTCATTTTACCTTAATATTTTTCATTTTTTTGATATTCTTATATATTAGTGAATTCATTAATTTATAGTCTTATAACTTATATTCATTATTATTTATGAAATAAAAATTAGCATATTCTTCATCTTGAATTATGAATTTTCTCATCGAATGAGATTGTATTTACTATTTATCATTATTTATAAATGTTGAAGAATTTTTAAAATAATATTAAATAATAATTTTATGTATTAGATCATGAATATGATCCTATATAAATTTAGGAGAAGTGAAATTGGGTTAAATCCACTTTAAAAAAATCATCAACTACTTCTTCACAAGCAATGAATATAACATCCTAGACCCCACAACCCCAAATACTATTAAGAAATCCCTAACATTATATTTCCATCATTGATGCTGAAAATTGTGGCCAAAATTTTCATCTAAACCATACAACATCAAAAGGAAAACATGGATATCTTACAACGTTTAGGACCTTTTAGGTATAGAGTTTTATAGAATTATGATAAACTCTAATATAAAGAATTATCATGTCTTTAAAAGACTATTCTCCCTCTTAAATCAGCCTTTATTTTTCACATTAATACGTCATCATAATCCACATGAAATCCCTTATAGACGTAACTTGTTAAAAATTATTAGTTAAAACCAAGGGAAAAGGAAAAATAAGAAGGATGATCTTAAATGATCAGTAAGGGTAAACATAAGAATTAAAAATTTAATGCCATCAATAATAATAAGAGTTCATAAGGGTATGATGACATATTCAAAGTGCAAGAGTGGGTCATAAACGAACTCATACCCATCAATACCAGGATCATCAATTAAAGAAAACATGGAAAATGAAAAAGTCATCGGAATAAATAATCGAAATACATGTATTATCAATATTGATCATTATAACCATTATAAAACCTATAAAGCACAAAGAAAATATATATGTACTTTAGAAATCATTTTCACTTCAATCTTACATTTACTCTTAGAAATGGAATAACCATATGATCGAATTCCACACCCAATGCATTGGTGAGATATTATGGACCCACCCATAATTGGTTAATAATGTAACCACCCATAATTGGTTTATCAAGGAACCACCCATCATTTTTTTATCATGGAAAAACCCATCATTGGTCTATCACTTATCGACCATGAAATGTCCAAGTACGATTACAAATTCAAAACACATAAAAGCTTTAATTTCATTATAAACTAATACGAATAAACATTACCCCTTTCATAACATGATTAACCCATGTAAAATAAATGGTATTCATGTCAATATCTTGGAAACATGATGACCCCATGGAAAGGAAATGGGTTCTATACCAATCTATTCGAAACATGAATAACCCATGGAAAAGAAATGGGTTCAATAAAAATCTCATCGAAACATGTTTAAACTATGTAAAAGAAATGGGTTCAATATATTCATAACATTATTAAACCATGTAAAATAAATGGTTTCAATAAAATTATTTTCAAAACATTATTAACCCATGGAAAAGAAATGGGTTTTATAACTATGTTTTAGAAAAATTATTAACCCATGAAAAATAAATGGTATCTAAAACAACATCATTGAAATAGTATTAATCCATATTCGAAAGAATAACAATATCATCAATAAAAAATCCATAGTGGAGGAAAAGTTAAAACAAGGGATATATACATTGATTAATTGAAATACCAATAAATGATTATTAAAATATTCTTGAGGAAATTAATCATTAAATATTCCATAGTGTCCTACACCAAATTAAAACATTTGAATCATAAGACCCAAGAATAAATAAGATTAAATGAAAATTATATTACCATGAAAATAATTATATTCATGATATAACATGTCAATGTATTAATATAATAACCTCAAAGAGTATAGTTTTAAAACACAACAACATCTCAAAGAAGGAAGATTGGGAAAAAATCCACCACTGATTTGGTAACTTTGAAACCATAACCCCCTTGAAAGAGAGGTCATAAATTTGATATTTAAAACCCCATAAATTCATGTATATTAATAATATAATTAATTAATGTGTAGTGGATACACTACACAATGAAATAAGTGCTGAATGTAGAATAAGTCTCACAGAAATAAAAGTGAGACTAGAAATCCCCTTAAAACTCCATTAACATATGAATCAAAACCCTCTAAATGTTATATTACTTAAATAAAAGAAATAATACCATGAATATAAAATAATTTTTGATATGATATATAAAAGGATAATTAGATACACCTTAAGAAAGATGTATGTGGTGAATATGACATTTATTTTAAAAAAGTAAAATCCAAGTTGAAAATCCCTTAGAAAGACCATATCATTGGATTGAGAAAAAATAAATGAATTAATTAGGAGTAAAAAATTTAAATCCAAACAATAAAATTGGAAAGAAATTATATAATAATTAGAGGTCATTTCAACCAAAATATTGGTATAACATAATCAATGACATAAAATTTTAACCTAATGAATGGAAATTGAGTTAAGAAATCCATTACCTTGACTCCAATTTTTCATGATTTCACTCTATATTCATGAATAATAAACTTATGTTTAATATTTAAAATATTCATAAACTTTTACAAGTTTACTAATCCTTTAATTTCATTTATAAAAAATTTATATACAATTATTAAATTAATAATTTATATGTCGGATGTTTTGACAATATTCGTCTTATGTGTCAAAACAGACATTAATAGGTTGAATATGGTAATTGACATCATTATTTAAACATATAAAAATAATATACATGAAATAATTATCAAATTTATTAATAAATTATACTTTTATAATAATATAGTAAATATGGTTATGAAAAATGAACTAATGTTATGATTATGGAGATGTTAGGTTATACGTACACAATTGTAATGTTCCCATTTTTCAATGATCATTATGAAAAAAAGGTAAGAAAAAATTTTCTTTAAAGAATGAGGATTATATCATAAATACCTTATTATTTAATTATAAAAAAACCACACACACACACATATAATTATTGTCATGTGGTGCTGAAAAACGAAGAATCACTTCGCTTTGAGGAGGAAATAGTCCACACGTCCACAGGCGAAATTATCACTTTTTTAGTGTGTAGATTATATAGAAGAAAATGATATGTTATATATAATGAAAGATAATTATGTTATAAAAATAATAAATATTTAATTTATATAATATATTCTTATTAAACCCATCATTAATACATTTCATGTAAAACATGAATTGTAAAGACCCGGAATTTCCATGTATTTTTTTAATTAAAAAGGAATTTTACGAGTCCGAAAAAATTGACGGTACGTAATTCTGAGGCCCAGAGTGCCCGGAATGAATTTACGAACTTTTTCTCAGGTACGTTCAGTAAATGTGCGAGCGAGTTTTTCTAAATTTTGAACCAGTGCTCCGAAATTAAATCTGAGGGCACCGTTGACCTTGTAGTGCCAGTATTTGCTTAAAGAGACTTTCACCTCGATAGTAGTTTGTTGAGGTTGGAAGTTAGTTTTTGGGTTTTTTGTGAATGAATAAAATAAAAATAAAGTTTTTTATATTTAATTTTTATTTTATTTTTAGTAACCACTCCATGTGGAAGTTGGTAGTGGGGACCACCATACCTTAACCTCACATGAGAGGTTATGGTGGTGGGGACCACCTGATCCAAAACTCTCATGAGAGGTTATGGTGGTGGGGACCACCCGAGGCCTAAACCTCTTGAACTCCCCTCTTAATGAGGGAGAAACTTTTCAACTCCTTCATTAATGTGGAGGAGCCTCTTGAGCTTCCTCTACATTAAATTATGAAAACACACCACATTACGTTGTGCCAACTTAGTTAATTAATTTATATAATTTTAAATTCTTCCCACAATTAAATTTGGGGAAACACTTTTTATTTTGGTGGGTTTTTCTTTTGAGAACATTAGTTGGAAAAGGAGAGAGAGCTATTGGTGGGAGAAAGATCTCCAACGAAGAACACGTTCTTCCACAAAGAACAATCTGCCAACAAAGAAAACTCCGCCAACAAAGAATGCCGACCTCAACTTAGAGATTCTTCCTTGGGACTTCTTTCGACATGGAACGTCTCCATCTACAATGAATCTACGTCCATACTTCCTTCTCGTGCCAACATCAACGAACAACCCGAGGTAGGGGTTTAATTTGTGTGTGATTATTTTCCCATGTTTTTCTTTTAAAAAAAAAACACGAATGATTTTCTTTTGTGGGTTGGGAACAATCTTTGCGGGAGGGTTTGACGTTCTTCATTATTGTTTATGTTGAGCCGTTTGCTACCACCCTAACGCGGAGGGTACGAGCCAAACAAACATGGCCCAACCCCTCCATAAATATTGTGATGATTTGTGGAGTTGAACGTGATGGAGGGGACGGTTCAACGACACTGCCCCACAGCCACCACCACCTCATGACCTCCATGCCCCGCAGCTCCACCGTCGTCTGCCGAGTCGCCGCCGTCCTTTGCCGAGCCGCCGCCGCCATCCGCCGAGCCGCTGCCGCCGTTTGGTGAGCCACCTCCACCGGACCGCTATCCCACAGCCGAACCGACACCCCACGGTTAGACCGCCACACCGTGGACGGACCACCACCCCACGACTGGACCGCAGCCCCGTTGCCGGACCATCACCCAGTGGCCGGTCCGTTGCCGACGGCCGGACTGCCGACCCGCGGTCGGCCCACCTACCCGTGGCCGGAGCGCCGCCCTACGGCCAGACCACCAACCTATGGCCGATCCATGCCTGCATGGCTAGTCCGCACCCTCGCGGCTGGTCCTCCGCCCTAACGGCCGGTCCACGCCCTTGTGGCTAGTCCACCGCCCTCACGGCCGTTCCGCACCCTATTGACTGGTCCGCCGCCCCCGTGGCCGGTCCGCTGCCCTCGCGGCCAGTCTGTGCCCTCGAGGCCGGTACACTGCCCTCATGGCCGGTCTGTTCCCACGTAGTACCCACAGTCGGTCCGTGGTCTCGCGGTACGCCTCAGCCGAGTCGCCCTTGTGATACCCTCGCGGCCCTCGCGGGCCGGACTGGACCCAACGGTCCGGGCTACACTGCAGGCTGGGATAGACTCAACGGGTCGGGACAGGTCGACCCAAACCGGGTCGGGCCAGACCGGGTCAGGTCTGGTCGGTCAGACCGGGTCAGACCGGATTCTGGCCCACTACGACCTAGTTACTTTCTTTGGGCCATAACATGGGCACCAGACATCTGTTTGATGAACCATCAGCGGTGGTGGAAATCTTGAAGCGAGACAGTCCTTTTGAGTGATACCCCATTGTTTTTTGGTTTAATAGGGGGGAATGGTCATGTTGGATCGAGCACGAATCCAACCGGGGCCCCGGGACTAAAAGACCAATAACTCACAGACCGAGCGTCTGATTGACACGCCATCTGTTACGTTAAGACACCTATGACGTGACAAAACTTTGAGATACTTATTATTTGGAATTCATGGAAGTTGGAGAATTGAACCATGGCTTGGGAAGTGGTTTCCCCAAGCACGATACTTACGTAACCCTACGACTGGATGAGACTTGACGACTGATGACCGTTTCAACTCGGAGTGACTCGACTGGCCTAGTGGGGAGTGCCTTGGTGACGCGGAAGACCCACGGTGGGGAGCGCCTTGGTGATGTGGCAGAACCATTGTGGGGAGCGCCTTCGTGATGCGGCAGACCCACGGTACTCGACAGGAGGAGTACCTTAGTAGGCTAAGAGGGGGAGCACCTCTATGTGATGAGGCAGACCCATGGTGGGTAGCACCTCTGTGTAATGTGACAAACCCACGATACTTGACAGGAAGAGTACCTCAGCAGTCCTAGGTTATTGGGAAGCGCCTCTGTGTGACACGGCGGACCCACTGTACTCGATAGAGGAGGATTTCCCCAGCATCCGAGGTGTTCGACGTTGTGACTGGGAATGTTACATGATACTACACCGAGAATAAATCATGGTGTGAGCTGAGTCAGTATCTCTGTATTTTCCTCAGGATTGAGATGAATTACTTGATAACTTAGGTATATGTATGGGCATATACCTAGGTATGGTTATCTGTTGATTTCACACTTTGTGGTTTATCCTTGGTGGATTTTTTGATACCTTGAGGGTCTCAGGGTCCCTACTATGTATTGTGATACTCACCCCTACATGGGCTATGCCTGCACCTTGTTGTGTTGGATGCAGATGACAGATAGTGCTGAATGAGGCTGAGAGTACCTGAACTAGATAGTACCCGAAGGTGGACCTTAAAATGAGTCGGTACACGGAGGAGACGGACAGACGAGGAGTGCTGAGGAGGCGATCTGTACCTACCCTTCAGGTTGGAACCTCAGAGGAAGACCCCGTATCTATTTTCCTTTTTCTTCAGTTGTACTTGTACTTTTAGTTTTATGTTCTTTATTGTTGGGCTTGTATCCCGACCCCCTTTTACTTTCAGCACTCTTTTTTTATACAATTTTACTTGGTGTTTCGTATCCAGCAGTGTGCTTGCTTGTGTGTGTGCTTATAGGTTATAAAGGAAACACCTTCCCAATTTTAGGTAATTACGCCTTTGGTGCTAGTCTCCAGCCCCTGGCCTATAGAAGGTAGGCTTGGGGTAGTCACAACACGGGCCCTGGGGGATGGGTCATGAAAAATTGGTATTAGAGGAGTTGGTTCTACCGAAAAACTAGGACTCTGATCTTTTATATGAAGCAATAGTGTTAAGGGTAATGAGTTAGGTTTTCAGTTCAGGGAGTCTAGTGTTGGTGCGGAGGCTGACGTATCCATACATCAGGTCCCTAACTTCTGATTTCTGACCCAGCGCACGAAAACACTGATTACGCGTGTGTTTTCAAAAGTTTTCTTTGTGATATTTTGAGTCAACTCACCAGGTATAACATTCATCTTACCAAGTATAAATTTTTAACCATGGCACACCTGTTTCTTTCAGGATGCCTCCATGAAGACAGCCAGCTAGAGTTCCGAGAGTTGTATGCACTGATATCCCACCGAGTGACAAGGCCTCAGTGCACGACCCTTTTCCAATAGAGATACCAATGAAGGCACTAGCGGTACCACTCCCCGTTGGGCCACCGATGCCACCAGCCCTAGCAACGGATGATGCACGCCACTTGAGCATGTTGCATGAGTTCTAGCGCTGGAGGCCACCCAGGTTTAGGGATGAGACAGACCCATAAGCGACCGAGGATTGGTTGGAGGCTGTAGTGAGAGTCTTTCGACTGGTAGGGACACTAGTAGATTTAATGGTGATCCTTGCTGCTAGCCTTTTACAGGAAGCAGTGGGCAGATGGTGGATCTTGATTCTCTAGGTTCCTGATGAAGTGATGCTTCTCTAGGAAGACTTTGAGATCCGGTTTCGGGAAGAGTTTGTTCTAGTGACTCTTCGCACAGTGTGCATTCAGGAGCTACTTCATCTGCAGTAGTCCAACATGATTGTGGCTCAATACTCAGTGAGGTTCACTGAACTCTCACGCTACTCCACAAATATGGTGTGATACCCATTCTTTAGGGCCCAAACCATAGAGAAGGGACTCAGGCAGGAGATCAGGGCTTCGGTGATCTCACTCATCATCCCGACGTAGGTGGGGGTGTTAGAGAGAGCCCTCTTGGTGGAGAGTTTCCTTGCTGAGCATTCACCAGCAGCGAGACCCACTACCAGTCATCACATAGCAGAGACTTCTGTAGCTGACAGTAAACAGATGTCTTATAGGTCCAAGAGGACCATAACTACAGGTGGATGACCACATGACTCAGGATCTGTTCTGCGGGGCACCTGAGGCGGAGCCAGTTATACCCGGAACGGGCAGTGTTACGCATTCAGCGGGCAGGGCCACATGGATCGTGACTGTCCAACCCGCTATATAGATGATCTGAAGACGACTGAGGGACTGACCAGGCAGAGACATAGGTTCGGCCGAGGAGGTCCGTAGGGATCAGGCGGACGTGGCAGAGGAGCTGGTCGTGCAGTTGGTGGTGGGTGACGATTTGAGATGTTATCGCCACCACCACCAGGAGGTCCACCCCGACCGTAGGGAGCAGGTGGACAAGGGAGAGCTCAGCTCCAGGGAGCTGAGGCCTACAATCACATCACCCCGGAGATGATAAAAGTTACAATCTGTGTCTACTCCACCTTAGCTAAAATACTTATGGAAATAGGTTCCATTCATTATTTTATTACCACTGCCCTCATTCGGAGCTCGGAGATTCTGACGGAGCCTTTGGATCGATCCTTATGGTTGAAGACTCCTATGGGAGAAGATTCAATGATTATTCACTAGTTCCAGCAGTGTGAGCTTACTCTAGGAGGTGAGAGATTTAGCTGGGATCTCCTAGTAGTGGCATCGAGGACTTAAGCCGTCATCTTGGGTATGGACTGGTTATCTACAGTCCATGCTCAGATAGACTGTATTAGGCGCAAAGTGCGGTGTGTCCACATGGATGGGACCAGGTTTACCTTCACCGGTGAGAAGGGATCCTTTGTAGTGCAAGATTGACTTACCCAGAGGAGAGTGCAACCGATCACTCATCAGTTGGCCAGACTTACCCTCAGAGCTGTTGATGTGGAGAGTCCGAGAAATCCTGTAGTGGTGGACCAGTATGCAGATGTTTTCCCTCATGATTTTCCGGGTCTACTTCCTCGCAGATAGGTGGACTTTTACATTGACTTGTACCCCAGTACGACACCAATAACTACACCAGTATATCAGATGGCTCCTGTGGAGCTTCATGAGATGCGAGTATAGCTAAAGGGCTTGTAGGGGAAGGGATTCATTCGGCCCAGTGTTTCTACCTAGGTAGCTCCAATTCTATTCTCCAAGAAGGTGGATGGGAGATTGAGGCTTTTTGTTTACTATCGGCTCCTAAACCAGGTGACCATGAAGAACAAGTACCCACTCTCGAGGATTGAAGACCTCTTTGATCAGCTGAAGGGAGCACGATGGTTCTCGAAGATAGACCTCAGATCAGGCTATCACCAGCTCATAGTGCGAGATGAGGATGTAAATAAGACGACTTTAAGATGTCGACATATCCATTAAGAGTTCTTGGTTATGCCATTCGGCATGACCAACACTCAAGCAGTGTTCATGAGACTCATGAACATGATATTTCAGCCATACCTTGATCACTTTGTATTAGTCTTCATCGATGGTATTCTGATCTACTTGGCTACTGAGGAGGAGAATGCCGATCATTTTTAGGTAGTACTGGACACACTCCGAGAGCACCAGATTTATGATAAACTCTCAAAGTGCCAGATTTGGATATGAGAGGTTAACTTTTTGGGACATGTCATATCGGAGGATGGAGTTGCAGTAGATCCTGCAAAGATTGTGGCAGTACTTGCTTGGGATGCACCCAGGAGTGTGACGGAGGTATCGAGTTTCTTGGGTTTGGCTAGATACTACCGGAGGTTTGTACCAGACTTGTCCAGAGTTTCAGCACCACTATCAGCATTGAAGAATAAGGGATAACCCTTCATGTGGTCAGAGAGATTCCAGCTGAGTTTTCAGGTGCTGAGGAAGAGGCTGACTAGTGCACCCATCTTGAGGCTTCCAGAGGAGGGCGTAGGATACATAGTTTATGACCACACATCAAGGACTGGACTCAGATGTGTTCTGATACATGATTGAGTAGTGATCACACATGGTTCTCGATAGTTGAGACAACACAAGCAGAACTACGCTACCCATGACCCAGAGCTAGCAGCGGTGGTCTTAATCTTGAAGATGTGGCGACACTATCTTATGGGTGAGTGGTTTATAGTGTACTATGATCACAAGAGTGTTATGTATATCTTATCTTAGAAGGACCTGAACCTGAGACAATGATGTTGGCTTGAGTTCCTCCAAGACTATGACTTCTAGATAGTCTATACCTTTGGGAAGGGAAAAATTATTGCAGATGCACTCAGTAGGAGGTGTGGTATACAACTGCTAGGTGAGGCGACAGAGCAGCTGTATTCTTTAAAAATATCCTTTTTGGATAGAGAAAAATCAGATTTTCTACAGTCTCTTACAGTCATTCCCCCACTTCTTCAGCGAGTTAGGGAGGTGCAACTTGGGGACGCTGGCTACGAGGCTCGACATGCTCAGATATCCATAGGGCAGACACTTGAAAGATTTTCTGAAGGTGGGGAGCATGTCATCCTCTTTAGAGGACGTACCATGGTACCAGTGTCACTTTAGGAGGAAGTGTTGAGGGAGTTCCACACATCCCCTCTAGCGGTACATCCAGGAGTGGTGAAGATGTACCAGGATCTCCAACGACAGCACTGGTGGCCGGGAATGAAGAAAGCAGTTGCAGAGTTTGTCTCTCGGTGCCTCACTTGTCAGCAAGTGAAGGTGTAACATCAGGTACCGGAAGGCTTGGTTCATCCTTTAGAGGTCCCTGAGTGGAAGTGGGATGGTATATCCATGGACTTCGTGACAGGTCTTCCATGTACATCCAGGGGATGTGACTCGATTTGGGTGATCGTCGGCCGACTCACCAAGTCAGCCCACTTAATACTAATCAGAGAGA
Source organism: Viscum album (assembly GCA_963277665.1). Lineage (NCBI taxonomy): Eukaryota > Viridiplantae > Streptophyta > Magnoliopsida > Santalales > Viscaceae > Viscum > Viscum album. Next base: position 308,262,754 of record OY728150.1, on the reverse strand, counting down.
AGGGTTCAGTAGAGAGCTTAGGATGCCTATATGCTCAGGAGATTGTGTGGATACATAGATTACCTTCGATGATTGTCTTTTGATTGTGAAACATGTTTTACTTCCCGGCTATGAAAGGGGTTGCTGGAGGCTTTCGGGATGAAGCTTTGTTTGAGAACCGCCTTCCATCATTAGACGGATGGCCATACTGAGTGGACCATTCAGAACCTCAAGGACATGTTGTGTGCTTGTTTCCTCGACTTAGGTCACAGTTGAGAGGATCACTTACCTATGATGGAGTTTCCATACAACAACAGCTATCACTCCACCATAGGGATGACACCTTTTGAGAAATTGTTCGAACGACCTTGCAGATCACCCTTGTACTGGACTGACCCAGGGGAGTCATCACTCGTGGGACCAGAGATAGTTCAGGCTACAATAGAGAAGGTTTAGATCATCTAGGAGCAGATGGAGACTACACAGAGTAGGCAGAAGTTGTATGCCGACAGGAGACAGAGGCCTCTAGAGTTCGAGGATGGCGACCACGTCATTCTACGAGTCTCACCAAGATGAGGTCTATGGAGATTTTTCCTAGGTGACAAGTTATCTCCGAGGTTTATCGGACCTTTTCTGGTCCATAGTAGAGTTTTCGTGGTGGCATACCGCTTAGCTCTTCCACCTCAGTTGCACTGGGTGCATGACGTCTTCCATGTGTCCCAGCTGAGGAGATACGTGCATGACCCTTCTCACATCATCGACCATGGAGAGATAGACGTCGAAAATGGGGAGACTTTTACAGAGGTTCCAGTAGAGATTGAGGATCGATAGGAGTTGGTACTTTGTTGACAGTCAATACCTCTAGTGCGCATTCGCTGGCAGAATGGGAACCTCCAGAAGAGCACATGAGAGCAGGAGGCTCAGATGCATGCTCAATACCCCCAATTGTTCCCTTAGTTTGAGTTTTGACTTAAGGGGATGTAAATCCTGTGGTGGGGAGAATGTAAAGACCAGGAATTTACATGTAATTTATTTTTAATTAAATGGTAATTTTACGAGTCTGCGAAAATTGACGACACATAATTCCAAGGGCCAGAGTGCCCAGAATGAATTTCTGAACTTTTTTTCAGGTACGTTCAGTAAACGTGCGAGCAGGTTTTTCTAACTTTTGAACCGATGCTTAGAATTGAAATCTGAGGGCACCGTTGAACTGGAAGCACCGTTATTCACTTAAAGATACTTTCACCTCGACGATAGCTGGTCGAGGGTGGATGTTAGTTTTTGGGTTTCTCGTGAATGAATAAAATAATACTAAAGTTGTGTAACTTTAATTTTTATTTTATTTGTAGTGACCACTCCATGTGGAATTTAGTAGTGCAGAACACCAGACCTTAACCTCCCATGAGAGGTTATGGTGGTGGGGACCACTCGAGCCTAACCTCCGATGAGAGGTTATGGTGGTGGGGACCACCCGAGGCCTAAACCTCTTGAACTCCCCTCTTAATGAGGGAGAAACCTTTCAACTCTGTCATTAATGTGAAAGAGCATCATGATCTTCCTTCACCTTAAATTATTCCAACACACCACATTAAGTTGTGCCAACTTAGTTAATTAATTTAGCTAATTTGAAATTCTGCCAACAACTAAATTTGGGGAAACACTTTTTATTGTGGTGGGTTTTTCTTTTGAGAACATTCGTTGGAAAAAGTGAGAGAGAGATCTTGGTGGGAGAAATCTCTCCAACGAAGAACACGTTCTTCCACGAAGAACACTATGACAATGAATAATGCTCCGCAAATGAAGAATACCAACCTCAACTTAGAGCTCCTTCCTCGAGTCTTCTTCCGACGTGAGACGTATTCATCTACAAAAAATCGACATCCATACTTTCTTCTCATGCCAACATCAATGAACAACCCAAGGTAGGGGTTTAATTTGTCTGGGATTATTTTCCCATGTTCGTATTTTTTATGAAATAATGAATGCTGAAGATTATCTTTTGCAGGTTGGGAACAATCTTTGCTGGAGGGTTTGATGTTCTTCATTCTTGTTTATGTTGAACCATTTTCTACCACCCAAACGCAGAGGGTACGGGCCAAACAAACATGGCCCGACCCCTCCGCAAATCTTGTGATGATTTTTGGAGTTGAAAACGAAGGAGGATACATCGTAATGAAACCGCCCTGCGGCCACTGCCGCCTCACGACCTCTGCAAACCACAGCTTCACTGCCACCGCCGTCCGCCGAGCCGCCACCGCCAGACTGCCATCTGGTGGCCGGACTGTCGCCCCATGGCCGGACTGCCATCCCGCAGCATTCCGCCAACCCGTGGCTGGACCACCAACCCGCTGCCAGTCCGCCTTCCCGCGACCAGACTGCCGACCCGTGGCCGGTCCGCGCCCTCATGGCCGGTCTGCGCTATCGCGGCTGGTCCGCGTCCTCACGGCTGGTCCGTGCCCTCACGGATGGTCCACCTCCCTCGCGGTCGGTCCACCTCCCTCGTGGCCGGTATTCTCCCTCGGTTCCGGTTCGCCGCCCTCGAGGCCGATTCACACCATCGCAACCGGTCCTCCACCCTCACGACTGGTCCACGTCCTCACAGCCGGTCCGCCGCCCTCGCAACTAGTCCGCGCCCTCACGGCTGGTCCGCGCCCTCGCAATACCCGCGGTCGGTCCACGCCCTCACAGTACCCCTCGGCCAATCCGCCCTCGCCATACCCTCATAGCTCTCGTGGGCCAGGCTAGACCCAATGAGCTGGGCCGCACTGCGGGACAGGCCGGGTCGGTCCGACTGGGTAAGATTGGATGTGAGCCCACTACAGCCCATTTACTTTCTTTTGGCCATAACTTTGGCACCAGATGTCTGTTTGATGAACCGTCAGTGGCACTGGAAATCATGGAGCGGGACAGTCCCTTTGAGTGATACCCCACTGTGTTTTGGATTAAGATGGGGAACGGTCAAGTTGGATCGAGCATGAATCCAACCGGTCCCCTGGGTCTAAAAGGATAATAACTCATTGACCGGGTGTCCGATTGACGCACCATCTGTTACGTTGATACCCATATGACATGAAAAACCTTTGAGATACTTGTTGGTTGGACTTTGTGGCAGTTTGAGTATTGACCCGTGGCTTGGGAAGAGGTTTCCCCAAGTGCGATATGTATAGAACCCCGCGACTGGATAAGACTTGACAAATACTGACCGTTTTGACTTGGAGTGACTAGACTGGCCCAGTGGAGAGCACCTTGGTGATGAGGTAGAACCATAGTGGGGAGTGCCTTGGTGATGCAGCAGACCAACAATACTCGACATGAGGAGTACCTTAGCATGCTACGATGGGGAGCACCTCTATGTGATGCGGCAGATCCACAGTGGGGAGCACCTCCATGTGACACAACAGACCCATGACACTTGACAGGAGGAGTACCTCAGTAGTCCAATGTTAGTGGGAAGCTCCTTTGTGTGAAATGACTGACCCACTGTACTCGATAGAGGAGAATTTCTCCAGCAACCGAGGTGTTCGACATTGTGACTGAGAATGTTACTTGATAATACCCCTAGAATAAATCCTGGTGTGATCTGAGTCAGTATCTCTATGTTTTTATCACGATTGAGATGGATTACTTGATAACATAGGTATATGTATGGGAATATACCTACGTAGGATTATTTGTTGATTTCATACTTTGTGGTTTATCCTTGGTGGATTTTGTGAGACCTTGAGGGTATTGGGGTACCTACTGAGTATTGTTATAATCACCCATGCACAGGATATGTCCTCACCTTGTTGTGTTGGATGCAGATGACAGACAGCGCTGACTGAGGTTGAGAATACCGGGACTGGAAGGTACCCGGAGGTGGACCTTACAATGAGTCGGTACACGGAAGAGACAAACATACGAGGATTGCTGAGGAGACGATCTATACCTACCCTTCAGGTAGGAACCTCTGAAGATGACCCTGTAGCTATTTTCCTTTTTCTTCAATTGTACTTGTACTTTCGGTTTCTTTTAATTTACTGTTGGGGTTGTATCCTGACCCCCTTTTACTTTTAGCACTCTTTTTTTATACAGTTTTACTTGGTGTTTTTTATCCAGCTGTGTTCTTGCTTGTGTGTGTGCTTACAGGTTATAAAGGCAATTCCTTCCCAATTTTAGGGAATTATGCTTTTGGTGCTAGTCTCCATCCCATGGACTATGGAAGGCAAGATTGGGGTATTCACGACACGGGCCCTGGGGGACGGGTCTTGACATGAATGAATCACATCGGTTTGAGGAGGTGGTAGTTGACACATCCACAAATGATGTTATCACATCCCAAAAATTGGGAAGCATGAAGGTCTGAGTTATGTAATAATTAAAAAATCAAAAATCAAAAATAAATATCATATATATAACATAAAAATGATGTGTCCACCATAATTCCAAACCATGATAAGTGTTAATCAAAAAATGAATGACAATGTTTTGTGAGGTAGGTAGTCCTCCATACACACAAATGGTGATTTCATTACCCATTTGATTGTAGTAGTATTAAGTGTAGTTAGAATCCTTAACATAATAATTGATAAGTATATTTAGGATAATGGGGTTATTATATAAGCAATATATAATATGAAATGAAGGTATTGAGATTGAAATAAAACAAAAGTGCTTGTTGAAGAATATTACCTTTTTTTCTAGTAACTCCTTATGTGTGCACCAAAGGACTTCCTTGGTGCACATTATTCCCAAATTAAATCTTCTAGGATGATATGAGGTACATTTTATATTTATTTAGTAAGGTTTTTTATGAGACAAAAGGCTTGATGGGTGTGCGTAAGTGAGGGGGTGAGTGCATTTTTATAGTGGAGGGGGAGTGGCATTCTAATAAATATAAAAAGGTAAACATTATTGGGAGATCTACCTTACATCAGGTGACTCCCATAATTAACAAAATTATTTTTAAGATGGTATATGATTGAATTATGGCCATAAAATAGGTTTTGGAAATTCTTATATGTTATTTTACCCTTAAGATTAATTCTTAACCATAAAGTAAACTCATTTTTACTTTAATTGCTGTAATTAATTTTAATTTATTTCTCAAATATTCTAGGTCAAAAACTATATAGACTATCCTAAATAGTATAAATTATTTTTATTCTAAATATGGAATTAATTTTTATGAATTTAAATCACATAATTGGAATAATTTAATTTAAAATTAATCCCTCATACATGAAAAAAAATCGGGGTTTTAAAGGGAAAACAATCCAAGATCTTAAAATGTTTTTATATCCAAAATCACTATAAAAATGATTCAAACAATATAAATTTGATTAAGTGATATAAAATTGATCTTATTTTATTTTAATTATAATTAAAAATATAATTTAAAACTATATATTATTTATATAAAAAATGTTTTCAACTTAAATTTGGTGTCATTCACTATTCATGAAAATAGAAAAGTTTGCGGAAAAATACCAAAAATTCACCCAAAGTAAATTTATATTTTATAATTTAAAAAAAGAAGTTACTTGTAATGAACCATAGTTTTATAAATGGAAATTATATTCTTATAATATTTTCATATGGTATAAATACACAAGATAACATAATACAAGCTTTATAAATGATTAATGGATGAAATAAAAGCAATTTTAGAAGTTAAGGAAGATATAATGATGAAATAGTAACTTAAACTTTGGAATAGTAATGTGACCCTTATGAGTAGTAAACAAGACAATTTAATAGTAAAAATTCCTATGAAATTATAAATAAAATTTATCCATCTTATAGGTGAAACTATGACATAATTATATCATAATATAAGTAAATAAATATTTTAAAAATTATTAATTAAGTGTTGGTATTTTTTTAAGTCATAAATATTTAATTATAATCTTATGAATAATATAATAATTTAAAAGAAAATTTATTTTCACAAAATTTATTTATAAATTATTATTTTTATGTCTTATCATTTTAAGATAATTTTATGAGACATTAATTAATTTTTCAAAGTGTTATAAAATTAGTTATAATTTTAAAATATATATTTTCCTAGTAAAGGATGATTTTAATTAAAAATTAAATTAATAATATTTAAATAATTGTATTTATAAAATGGAGTTCATTTTTGAATCGTAAATTTAGAAAATTGGTTAGGGGGATTTTTTAGGATTTTTCTAAAATATATGATTTTTTAGTGAGTTGTGAAATATGATAATTTATAGAATAAGTAAATAAATAAAGTTTTGAGTCATTCTTGAGTCATGGGTTATGTAAGTGACCATTGGTCTGAATTAAAATGAACACATTACTATATTTAGCCTCAATAATCATTACTATTTCTTTTCTTGAGAAAAATAAAAAAATAATGACTAAAATATTCAAAAAAGACCCTCTTCCTCCACTATAAATAAAACCCCTCACCACCTAATCTCCTCACAACTATCAAGACTTTAAAATTGTCCAAATTCTTATCAAATCTCATACCATGAACATTTCCCATGAAAAAGATATTTTTTCTTAATAAAATATCAAAACCAATCCCTTAAAGAGGTTCTCAAGAAGAAGGAATCAAGAGGTAAACCCCTCTTCCATTTTGTTTCAATTTATTTTCAAGTTCTTTTCTTTTATTTTTCTATCCACACATAACTTCATAAATATGGCATAAAAAATTAAGTCACTTATATATAATTTAATTTTATCATGTTTATGAAATAATTCTTCATCAAATCTCTTCTTCTATCTCTCTTTTATTTTAAGAATGAAAACATCATCTATGAGGTGCCGATTTACCACCTTTGTGGACATCATGCTTTCATCTTTCAATTCCATCTTCTAGGATGGCCATGAAACCATTTTAATGGTTGAAATGGATTATAATATATTTATTATATCTTATTTAAAGTTTTTTAATCATTTTTTAAACATGATAATAATTTATAAAACAATATGAGTTCGTTGTGATAAAAAATGATAAATTAATCAAAATGATTATCATTAATGATTTATCTAATGAATCATATTAAAATATGAAAAAAATATTATTTTAATATTATATATGTTTATTAATAAAATATAATGTTATTTTTGTTCAAATATCCTCATTCTACATTATTTTCCATACATATATACAAGTAAACTAGTCATGAAAACCAATGAAATCAACACTCCAAAATGATGAAATTGAATCTATTAACCCATCAAAAAGGCCATAAATAATCTTAATAAAGTTATAATAACTAAAAAACATTTTAAAAATTTTAGATAATTTTTAATTTATGAATGTAATTTTATTATTCAAAATATTAATATCAAGTGCTAAACCTTTTCAGACATAAGGTAATGGATTCTACCCGAACCTCCATTATTCCTTTGGGTTACTCCTGCTCTCTTTTTACCCAAATAAAATTATCATTTATTTTTATATAAAACTTATAAATTTTGTGTATATGTTCCGAACTCTTGTGTTAAGATCCATTCATCCTTATGTTTCGGGGATATACATGTTTTTAAAAGGTTCCCTACTCAATTCTTCCTGAAAAGCAAACTCGATTTAAGGAAACTTCCCAAATTATTACCTGATTTCAAGCGCACTCTATAATTTATTTTAATCCACCATTATTTCTCTAAAATATCTAAATTTATCATGAAAAACTACAATCAATTATTTATTTTCCATTTTAAATAATCTTTAAGGATTTCCCATAAACCGTACTAATTTTTTTATTTCTAAAGTTTCTACACTATTTTCACTTAAGTTTAACATCACTTATCATGGTATATTCCAATATTCCAAAATTAATGTCCAAGTATTATTTAAATACACACTTTCATTGAAATAACTAGTATATTCCATTTTGATAGGCCTTTTCACAAAATTATGATACCCATTTCATTCCATGGGTAACCCTTATGTTTTTGTTTTATGTATGATTCTCTATGTGGAAATATTTTTCATGAACTTGTTATGATGGGTGCACCAAGATCACGATCCAATTTATTGGTTAAAGTTTAGTTTCATGAGACTTTATGTGAAACGCTCTTGCTGGTAGCCTTGAATCATGCTCCTCTATGTATAACTAGCTTTGAATTGTGATCCTATATATGCAACGAGCCTTGAGTCGTTCTAAAGTTATCTCTTATATTGAAACCAAATTACTATGAATCCATGTTTATATGATCATATGTTATGATTATTTATGTTTAATCTTTTTTAATTCCATTATATATCATTATGTTAAATCTTCTAACCCATTTTCTAAGCTTTATTTTAATGTTTATTCCCTTATTATGATTTTTACCCCATCCCTTTGTTTAGTTATCCCCAGGTTATCCAATGAATATGAGATGGATCTAACGAAGTTATGATCTTATAATTGATTATAAATAAAGGAATTTTTTATTTAGTCCCATTTTTTTAGTTTTATGTTCCTAGTCTTTCAAGACACTAGACTTTACCATCCTTGGATTCTAATTTGATGTTTAATTATGCATAAAATCAAGTAATGATATGTGTAAAATACTAGGGTCTCTATAGTTGGTATAATAGGAAATGTTTAGTTATTTTTGGAGACTATGAATATATAAATTTAGAAATAAACTTATGGTTAATACTAATTTTAAGAAAACAAACTTATATTTTGGTAAGAATAGAGTAAGTGGCTTATCAAGAAAATACAACCCCATCTGGATACTACAAGTTGACATGGTTTTGGAACTGATGTACCCAAGAGTAACAAATCTGAAAAGGTGTTTCGGTCCTAATTTAGGGTAACCTGGTAAATGACTACATGAATTACTGTACACCAAGTTTGACACTCTCAGGGGATATGCTTTGGTAAATTCATAAGCACATTATGAACCATTTTTAACAGAATAAATAAATTACCATAACAATATATATTAGGAAACAGATCATGGATACCCTTGATTGAAACCTAGGTAATCACAAGTTATGATATAATTTTCCATTTATATTATCCATTTATGTTTGATTTTTTTTCTATGTATTCAATCCCCCTAATTGCACTTTATTTTTCTTAGTTAATGGTGGGAAATAGAAGAACATGTTCCATTAATCAGTCTGATATGAAATGTGATGATTTCCCTAATGATATTCCAAATATGATGGAAAATGGGTCTAAAAAATTCATGATAGTACTTTATCAACTGGACCAAGTTATGAATAATAACTTGAATTACGTGTAACGACCTTCTTATACAATGAAAGAGAATGTTTCCATCAAATCATTCATATATAAAATGCCTCCCATGTTTAGTGAATCTTCCGATCCCCTCCTCATGGAATAGTGTATTAACTCCATTAAAAAGTTATTATCTATCCTCCAGTGATCAGAAAAAGATAAAGGTTTTCTGGTGGTATATTGTTTTTATGGGGAAGATGATAAGTGGTGGACACTAATAAAATATATGAAGTCCAAGTAGGAAATTGATTCTATTTATTGGGAGGAATTCAAGAAATATTTTCCCTGAACCTTCCATCTCAAGATGTAAAGAGAATTCCTAGGTCTTAAGTAGAAGGAAGATGAGTCTATCAGGGTATATGAAGCAAACTTTTAAAGGATTTCAAGTTATGTATATGGATTTGTTATGAACACAAAAATCAAGGTAGATCACTTATTTTGAACACTAAAGCCGAGTCTACAAAAATAATTGGTGAGAATAGACTTTAATAGTTATGAGAAGATTTTATATTATGCCCTCAAGGTTGAAATGGATATCAAATACTCTCAATGGTCTTGTGGGACCGGTGAGAAAAAGTGAAAAATAGAGTCCAATATGGGTGTATTTGCAAATAAATCCCATTATAGAAAGAAGATAGAATATCCCATGTGTCAAAATTCTGGGAAAAAGTATCCTTGGAACTTTCTAAAGGGAACCGAGAAATTATTTAAATGTAGAAGAATGGGGAATTTGATTAAGAAATACCGAAGGGATATGAATAATCCCACGAATGTGGAAGAAGAAAGAAAGGTTCATATCAATGCTCATCCAGTAGTGTAATGTTTCAAATGCAAGGAACATGGGAGTTTTTCAAATCAATTCCTTAAGTCAAGGTCTATCAGAGGAAATCAACAACAACATCTAAGGCAATAAGGAAGGGATTATGCTATCACTATTGCTGATGTGGATCTAGAAAATGATGTGGTGAAAGTTATGAAGGCTATTCATTCAAGAATAGTGAACTTACTATTTGATTCTTATTTTACTCATTACGTCATATCTTGAAAGTTTAGTAGAACTATTCAAACACCACATAAAAATGTGGAGGTTGAGTTATATGACAGAACAACTAATGGTGAAATTATTCCATCCAAATAACATAATTCCTCCATAGTTAATTTTGGTGGATTGAACCTCCCAGAAAATCTTGTCAAACTCCCTTTGGTAGAGTCTGATTATATTTTGTTCATGGATTGGATGTCTTTATACAAAGACAACATCAACTTTCAAGAAAGGAAGATCACTCTTCACATCCTGAAGAATCATATAAATATTTATAAGTGTAAGGAATAATATGAATATCCTTTAGAATCATTTTACCAAGTCTTATATTACTACCTTATGAGAAAGTATATCTCACTCAAATGGTTGATACAAATGAGATTTTCATGCTCGAAGACATGCCCATGGTGAGGTATTACAATAATTTATTCCCTAAATAATTACCCGGTCTTCCTCTTGACCATGAAGTTGAGTTATCAGTTGAAATTATTCTTGTATTTACACCTATATCAATGACACCTTATAGAATAGCCAATATTAATCTAGATGAATTGAAGAATATGTTACATGAGAATTTGGGAAAGGGTCTTATACAACTGAGAGCTTATCCATGGTGTGTGCCCATCCTCTTCGTCAAGAATATGGATGGGTCAATGTGCCTCTACATCGATTAATGTTATCTCAATAAAATCATGATAAATAACAAGTATCTCATACCATGGATAGATGACTTGTTCGATCAGTTATGTGGGGTTGGTTTTTCTCTATGGTGGACCTTCAATTGGGATATAACTAATTAAATGTGAGGAAGGAATATATTCCCAAGGATACCTTTAGAATAAGGTATGGAAACTATGAGTTTATAGTGATTCTATTTAGACACACTAATTTTCCAAATATTTTCATTGAGTTAATGAATAGAGTCTTTAGAGATTACCTCAAAAAATTTGTGGATATCTTTCTTGATGATATTCTGATATACTCTTTGAGAAAGGAGGAAGATGAAGAGAATTTTAATACTGTACTAAAGACTTTGCGAAGGGATAAACTATATTAAAAGTATAGTAAATGTGATTTCTGGATGGAGGAAGTATCAGTCTTTGGACAAGTTATCACTAGAAAAGAAGTATCTATGGACCCTTCCAAGATAAAGGAATTTGAAGAGTAGCCCAAGATAGCATCTGTGATGGATATCCGTAGATTTTTTTCAATATAAGGGTATTATAAATGATTTGTGAAGAAGTTATCACAATTTTCAAAACTAATAAGTAAGATGACACAGAAGGGTGTGAAGTTTTTTTAGACTGAAGAATGTGAGGAAATATTTAAGAAGCTTAAAAAGAGGCTTATCACTTCGCCAATAATCACACTCCCGACAAGTGGGGAAATATTTGTGGTGTAAAGCGATGCATAAAAAAGTTATTAGGATATATACAGATAAAAAATGATAAAGTGATGGCCTATACCTCAAGGAAGTTGAAAATCCATGAAAAACACTATCTTACAGATGATCTGGAGTTGGCAGCTGTGATCGTTGCATTGAAAATATGGATGCATTATCTATATAGGGTGAAGTCTGAGATATATATTGATCAGAAGAGTCTCAAATATATATTCAAATAAAAGGAGAATAATATAAAAAAAATATGATCATTAGATATCATCAAGTATTATGACTGCTCAATCCACTACCATCCTGGTAAGACAATTGAAGTGGTGGGTGCTCTATGCAGAAAGGATCCTGAATATTTATCAATGATGAGAATTGAGAAGAATCCAATATTTATAGGCTTACAAAGGATGAAAATGAGAATCCTTAATGTAGGAAAATCATCAATCCCTTCTCAGAATATTTCTCAACTGTTCCTTGTGGAGAAAATAAAGTAATCTCAAAGAAATAGTGTAGAAATTTAGAAAAGGGTGGAAGCTATCGGAAATGAGAAATCATCAAATTTGAAGATCGATGAGGATGAGGTTATAATATTTGGGTCGCGAAAATGTGTACCAACCAATCCAGATATTAAGAAAGAGATTCTAAATAATGCACATAGCTAGAGCTTCTCTATTCAAATAAGGAGAAAAAATATGTATCGAGATCTCTAGGAGAACTTTTGTTGGGATAATATGAAAAATGATATCAATGAATATATATTAATGTGCTTGGTATGTCATAATGTTAAGGATGAAAGAGAAAAGTCTAAAGGGTTGATGCAACCATTAGCCATACCAATATAAAAATGGGAAAACATCAATATGGATTTTGTCACTGGAATTCCAAAGACAAGTATAGGAAACAATTCTATATGGGTTATTTTGGATCATCTTATAAATATAGATGAAATTTTCACAATTTGGGAGGAATTATAACTATATAAACTTTCACAGATATATATCAAAGAATTGGTAAGGCTTCATGGAGTACAACTATCAATTATATCCAATTGAGATCCAAGATTCACCCCAATGTTATAGAAAAGTCTCAAACATGCTCTAAACACTGAGCTGAACTTTAGTATGAACCATTATCCATGAAATGAAGACTAATATGAGAAGACTATTTATAAACTAGAATAAATATTTATAGCAAGTTATATGTACATAAATGGAGGATGGGACAAACATCTTCTACTATTTGAATTGTTCTACAACAACAGTTTCAACTCGAGCATCAAAATGGCTCCATATGAAGACATTTTTGGGAAAAGGTGTAGGAAAATGACATGCTAGGATGAAGTTAGTGAATGTAAGATTCTAGGACTTGAAACTGTCGAAGAAATAGTGGAGAAGTTGAAAACTATCTAGTATCACATCAAGGAAGCCCAAATTCGACAAAAGATCTTTGTATACAATCATCAAAGAGACTTTGAGTTAAAGGTTGGTGACATGACATTCCTCCACATATCTACATGGAAGAGGATCATGAGATTTAGGAAGAAAGGTAGGCTAAGTACTAAGTATATCAGCCCCTTCGAGATCATTGACCATGTCAGAGTTGTTCCCTGTTAACTAGAACTTCCACCAACCATGTCTCAAGTACATGATGTATTCCTAATATACCTCTTGAGGAAGTACATACATAATCCTTTACATGTACTGTATTTAGAGGTGGTACAATTGGAGAACGATATTTCTTATGAATAGAAGCCAATGAATATCTTTGATCATAGAGATAATGTTCTACGCAATAAGCCTACTCACCCGGTCAAAGTACTATGGTGGAACCATAAGTACAAAGAGGCAACATGGGAACCGGAGGAAGCAATGAAGGAAAAGTACACATACATGTTTTCACCTTATTATGTAAAACTAAATTTCGATGGTTAAATTTCATAGGGGGGGGGGAGAATGTAATGGCCGAATGATTTATCAATGAAAATTCCCTTTTTATAATTATTTCATATGGTGTAAACACATAAGAGAACACAATACAAGCTTTATAAATTATGGGTGAATGAAATAAGAAGCATTTCTAGAAGTTAAGGAACCTATACCAATGAAATAATAACATGAACTTTTGAATAGTAATGTGACCCTTATAAATAGTAAATGGGTCTATTGAATAGTAAAAACACAAATGAAAGTTTAAATAACATTTATCCATCTTATAGGTGACACTATTATATAATTATATCATAGTACAAGTAAATAAATATTTTAAAAATTATTTATTAAATGTTGTTATTTTTGTATGTCATAAATATTTAATTAAAATTTTATGACTAATTTAATAAGTTAAAAGAAAATTTATTTTCACAAAATGTATTCATAATTTATTATTTTTATGCCTTATGATTTTAATATAATTTTATGAGACCATAAGTAAATTTTCTAAGTGTTAAAATTCAATTATAATTTAAAATATGTATTTTTAAAGAAAATGTTGTTTTTAAATAAAAATTAAATTACTCAAATATATAAAATAATTTTCCTACAATAGATTTCATTTTTGAATCATACATTTCCAAAAATGTTTAGGGTGGTTTTTTCTAAAATATATGAATTTTTAGTGAATAATGAAATATGAAAATTTTCAGAATATGTAAATAAATGAATTTTTGATTCATGCTTGAGTCATGGATTATGTAAGTAACCATTTGTTTGAATTCACCTGAAAAAAGTAATGTATATAGTCTCAATAATCAACACTATTTCTTGTCTTGGAAAAAATAATAAAATAATGATTAAAATATTCAAAAATAACCTCCTCCTCCACTATAAATACAACCCCTCACCACCTCTTATACTCATGCCTATCAAGCTTATAGACTTGTGAAAATTCAGATCAAATATCCTCCAAATCCCCTTACAAATGACCTGGTGCTTTTTTTTAATAAAATACCAAATCCAATCCCTTAAGGAGGTTCTAAAAAAGAATGAATCAAGAGGTAAAACCCACTTCCATTTTCTTTCAATTTCGTTTGAAGTTCCTTTATTTTTATTTTTCTCTAATCACCTACCCTCATACATATGAAATGAATAATCTAGTATCTCTAATAAAATAAAATTTTATCATGTTGATGGAATATTATTCATCAAATATATTCTCCTCTCTCTTTTATTTTAAGAATGAAAACATCATCCTTGAGGTGCCGATTTACCACCTTTGTGGATGATGTGATTTCATCATTAAATCATGTCTTCAAGGATGGTCATGAAACCATTTTTATGGTTGAAATGGATTATATTATATTAATTAAATATTATTAAATATTATTTAATCAATTATTACATATTATTATAATTTATAAAATAAGATGAGTTTTTTGTGGTAAAACAATGGTAAATTAATCTAAACGATTATCGGTAATGATTTGTCTAATGAATCATCCTAACTTTTAAAAAATGGTATTTTAATATTCTATAAGTTAATTAATAACATATAATTTCCGTTATGGACCAAAATCCTCATTCTAAATGCTTTTTCATACATATATACAAGTAAACTGATCATGAAAACCAAGAAAATCAATGATCCCAAACGATGAAATTGAATATCTTAACCCAAAAAAAGACATAAATGGTCTTAATAAATTTATAATAAATAAATAAAATGAGTAAATGGTTTTTTAATTATTAATTAATTTATATAAGTTTATTATTAAGGAAATTAATATCAATTTTAGAATCATTTCGAACATATGGTAATAGATTCTACCCGAAACAACTATTATTCCTTCGGGTTACTCTTTATATATTTTTACCCAAATTAAAATTCTATATTATTTTTTTACATATTCTAAATGGTTTTTATATGTTATAAAATAATTTATAAAGATCCATTTATCCTTATTTTTTGTGGATATACATGTTTTTAAAAGGTTCCCTACTCAATTCATCATAATAAGCAAGCCTGATTTAGGGGAACTTTGCAAATTATTACTCAATTTCAAGTGAACTCCATAAACTATTTTAAGTCAACAATATTTATCTAAAATCAATAATTTTATCATAAATAACTAACCTAGTTCAATTATGATTTTATACAAACAATTATGACTTTTTGATTTTAAATAATCTTGAAAGTTTTCCCTTATACCGTACTAAAATATTTTATTTCTAAAGTTTATTAAAAACTCTTTTCACTTTAGTTTGACATCACTTATCATGATATATTCCAATTTTACCTAATTAATGTCCAATTAATATTTAAATCCATAATTTCATGAATGCCACTACGATATTTCCTTTTAATAGGCCTTTTGACATAATTATGATACCCAATTCTTTTCATGGGTAACCCTTATGTTTATATTTTAGGTACGATTCTTTACGTAGAAAACATATTCATGAACATGTTATGATGGTTGAACCTAGACAGTACTAAAATTGATTGGGTAATGTTTAGTCTCATGAGATTTTATGTGCAATAGTCATGGTGTTATCCTTCACTCATGCTCCTATATGTGCAATGAGCTTTGACTTGTTCTCCACTATGTTCATCGAGCCTTGAATAATACTAAAGACATGTTTTAATGTTTTTTCCACATTAATATTAATCCACAATTATATGATCCCATGTTATTTTTCCTTATGTTTATTCATGTTCCATGCCTTTATATATCATTATGTTATGTCTTCTAACCCATATGCTAAGCTTTATTTTAATTTTTATTCCCTTACTAGAATTTTTAGCTCATCCATTTTTTCATGTTATCCCCAGGTTATCCTATGAATATGTGAGGGGTAAAAAGAAGTTATGAGATCATAATGGATGATAAATAAAGAAATGTTTTATTCAGTCCCATGTTTTCTATTTTATGTACCCAGTCATCCAAGACACTAGACTTTACGATCCCTGGGTTACATTTTGATGTTTATTAATGATAAAAATCATGCAATTATTTGTGTAAAAGACTAGGGTTTCTATATTAATATTTTATTAAAAAATTTATAAAAGTGTTAACATTTATTTTTAATACAAGTCCATCATTAAAATTCTGAAAAATAGCCTTTTAAAAAAATATAGATTTTATGATGACAATTGGATTTATTATTATGTTGATACTATAAAAGTTATTGAATTAGCTGAAAAATATTTGATTAAATATATAACATATAAATTTCATTAATATCTCTCACTAATAGCGATTAATATAATTTATTAAAACTAATCACCATTTTGGTAAAAAACTATTTCTTCATAAAAACACATCATTTATATTCAATTGGTTTTTATTTTCATTTCTAATTAATTAGTTACCAAATGATTAACTATATAAACTTGTGTAATGCATATATTCATAATCTTGTTAATCATATTCATTCCCTCTATTAAAATGGCTAGGTGATAACTATCATATTATATAGTAATAATAATTTTATATATTTTTCTAGTAATACTCGACCATAAGTTATCGAAGAAAATAAATGGTACGTGGAAAACAGGATAATATTGGTGTTGTGTTTAATGAAAGATAAAATATGTTTTGTGTGAAACTCAAGCTATTAAACAATTTAAATTAATTTTAAATAAAATATTTCATAAAATATTAGGATGCTATATCCTACCTCCCTTAAAATGAATTTGTCCCCCGAAATTCCTATTTGTTATCAAATGATTAACAATTTTATAATTTCATTATTGAAACCCAAATCAGAAAAATTTAATAAATAAAAAATACCATAAAAAGTGACTGTGGGAAACATAAGGTCACGCGAAGATACAAATAATTAGTATTTAATATAGTTAGTTCATAGAGGAAATTTGTAAATAATTATAGAGAGTGATTTAGGTTATTGATCACAAATAAGTGAATGCTCAATGAATTTTGAAGGGTATAAAAAACATAAATATGTGCTGATTGGAAGGACCATCAGTTCATCAAAAATTAAAGGTACTATGATAATGTTTTATTTCATGATCCTTTTCCTAGAGTTGAGGAATTATTTTACCTTCTATACCAATATAAAAAAATGAAATATAATTACATGATGAGTATAATTTCATCCTTCAATCAATTTTGAAAAATATCATTATTTTTCTCTAAATTATGAGTATTAAAGATGAATTTTTTATTCTCTAAGAACTAAAATAAAATTCTAAATACCACATAACTATAAAAGGGATAATAAATCTATTCCACCTGTCCTTAATATGATACATTAATATATAAAATTAAATGGTAAAACTGAAATTTCAAACTAAATAAATACTAAAAACCTCAACATTAAATTTTTTCTTAACCTCAATGGTTATCACATACCTTTCATCTTTCAATCCCAAAAACATGGATATCTTGTTTTGAAATAACATTGATCACTTAGTCACTTCTTAAATCATATGGTTATATATAAAATAGAACTTATTCTTCTACAATTACCTCAATATCTGAGATCTTATAAATCCTAAAGTTTATAAATACCTTAAATATAATTTCCTCAAAAGTTAAAGAAATAATTCACATTAAACCAAAATTTACAAACCAAAGTTTTACATATACTTCAACCTAAAAAAATGTCCCCTAAAATTCCATTAATGACTTTAAGAAATCATCACTAAAAACATAAAAGGGGGTGTCTTATACTTTTAACTTATGAACATACTTAATCTTATATTCCAATGACAATATCCATAACTCTTAACTTTACCTTATATGATAACATACTAATCTCTAATGTTATCTAAACCAATATTTGACACCAACTATAACATCCCAGAACTATCACTCCCAGATCCAATGATGAAATCCATAAAATTACATTTCTAGCATTGATACAGACAATTGTAACAAAAATTATTCATATAATCCTTATAACATCAAAATGAAAACATGGATCCCTTATAACATCGAGAAACGTTTTTGTTTATGTTTTAGTGAATTATAACAAACTCATACATAAAAAATTCACATGACCTTATATGAGCATTCTATCTCTTAAACCATTTTTTATTTTTCAGGTTAATACATCATCATCATCCATATAAAATCCATTATATACATAACATGTTCAAAACAATTCTTTAAAACATGGGAAAACAGAAATAAAAAAAGGGTGAGCTCAGATTCTCAGTAAGGGTAAATATAAGCACTAACAACTGAATGTTGTAAATGAGCATAAGAGTGCATAAGGGTGTGATGACATACTCAAAGGGAATGATCGATTCCTAAAATAAACCATACCCATCAATAAATGGATCATCAATTATGAAAAAATGGAAAAGGAAAGAGTCATTATAATTAATAATCAAAAGGCATTTGATATCAATCTTGATCATTAGAACCATTATATACCCATAAAATGCATAAATAAAACATCTACGTACTTGGGATATAATATTCACACCACTGTTACATTCACTATTACAAATGGAATAACCATAAAGTTTAATTGCATACCCAATGCATTGGAGAGGTATTATTGACCCATGTGTCATTGGATTATCTCATAACCACCCATCATTGGTTTATTTTGAAGATAACCATCATTGGTTCATCATAAAACTACTCATCATTGGTTTATCATTTATCCTCCCACCAAATTTCAATGTGACATTACAAAATAATAACACAAAAAATCATTCATTTCATTAGAAACTCACAGGAATAACCATTAACCCTTTCATATCTTGATTAAACCATGGAAAATAAATGAGTTTCTTATCAATTTCATTGAAAAAAAATTAACCAATTGATAATAAATTGTTTCTATAACAATATAATTGAAACATGATTAACCCAAGTAAAAGAACAAGGTTCAATAACAATCTATTTGAAAAATGATTATCCCAAGGGAAATAAAATGAAAATATTTGAGCTTAAAAAAGAAAGTCTTCATCTACAAATTACATGGAACACCTGACCTCCTCAAAAATTAATAATATCTTATTTTTCAAAATTAAATTAAGGAAATATACCTTCCTTCACTGATTCATGATTTGTATTCATGGCATGATAATACAACTAATTCTTCATAAGTATTTCTTCTAAGGATGAATATGTAGATATCTGATTCAAAAGAAACTAAGGTTCACTATTTAAAATTTCTAGGCTATCATTTATTAAATTAGTAACTAAAGGATCATGTTTCTATCATATCTTAGTTAAATATGTAATATCATTTTATTATGAGGTATCATCTACCTTGTTTTCTTTATACTGATAATAGTGAATTATGAAATTAAAATTTATAATTAGTTATAGCTATATTATTTACAACATGTTAAATTATATTGATTGAAAATATAGTTTTAAAATTTATGATTATTATGTATTTCATATTTCTAGAAATATATATTATGCCTATATTTTTTTATAGCAAGAACAACAGTAGAAATCTCAAGTTCATGTGTGTGATAACTATACTCATGGGGTTTCAATTGAAAAGATTCATATGTGATAACCTAATAATTCTATAATAAGACACAAAAAATACCTTCCAAAAAAAATAACTTTAAATAAAAAATATCAATCTATAGATGGTAATGTTGACAATAAATAATTAATCAATCATATTTTTAATTAATAAAAACATTAATCATATTCCATTGCCTTGTTGAATTTTAATCATTTTGAGTCAACAAAGTTATTAGGATAAATAAATAAGGAATATTTTTATAAAAACATCATTAGTAACCCTTTAATACATTAAAACATTGTATTTAAAATAGAATTGTTGGCCTTTTCCACTCTTATACCAATTTAGTTTTAGGCAGAATAATAGAAATTCAATCTATAGGAACAATATTCCAGATAAAGAAAATCTTTTGTAACCAAAATTCACATTTAATGAATTTCACATATGAAATATTTTATTTTAATTTCTTGAGAACAATAATGAGATATTTCTCATATTTTACATAACATTTATATTAAACTTGAATATCATTGATAAACACAACAATAGTTTTTCCAAATAAACATGGGAAAAACTATTCATTAGGCCCTTAAACACAGAGGGTGAATTTTTTAACCAGAAAGGAATTTCTATAATCTCAAAAAAGACTTAAAATGTCTGGAAAATCTTAATTAAAATTTACCCTTAATTAAATTTTTATTTTATGGTTACCAAACCTGAGATAAATCTTTTAAAAATATTATCCCCAAAGGTTCTGATCAAACTTTTCATCAATATGATGCAAGGGATATTAGTTCATGAAAGTGGTGTTTTTGAGTTATCTATAATCAATGAAAATAATCATATAACCATCCTTATTTTAAATAAAATAGCCAAGGAGCACCCAAAGGATAATTTCTAGGGATTATGATTACCTTATCAACAAATTAATGTAACAATTTATTCAGTAAAAAAAACAGAAAAAGCCACTAAATTTGGTGTTTTTAAAATTAGCATATCTTAAGGAACTAATTTAATAATAAACTCAAAATATTGATTAGAAATAACAACATGAAAACCATCAATAATGAAATTCATATATTCATTTAGAACTAGCACCTCACTAATTAAAATATTTCCATTCTTTTAACAATATGTTCAAGATACAATTCAATTTTATATATTTTTAGTATCATAGCTTCTTTATGTATTTTCAAAGGTATGAATTAATTAATATATATAAATTGAAACTCACTTTAAAAAATAACATCAATATCTCTGTAATCTATCATAGAAATATACTATAAAATTCAATCCACTCTATGTATAACATCAAACTACAAAATGTGAAAGATTTCAAGGATGTCATGAAATCCATTCCAAAAATCATAAAAAGAAATTATTTATAACTTCTTACTTCCTTTATTCTAACCCAGGTGTTTTTGCCAAGTATACTGAAATTATTTATTGAGATTGAATTTACATTTTAAATATGAGAGATATAAAATAATGTTTGGATCCAAAATCAAACAATATATTTTAATAATCTAAATAAACAAGAAATGTACCTATAAAAATATCATTTGTGGGTCCTAAA
The DNA here is from genome assembly GCA_963277665.1 of Viscum album. NCBI lineage: Eukaryota > Viridiplantae > Streptophyta > Magnoliopsida > Santalales > Viscaceae > Viscum > Viscum album. The sequence continues at coordinate 308,241,162 of OY728150.1, read as the reverse complement.
TCTACAATATTTGAAACACAAGACTTAAAAACACCTTATTATTTCTAATAATGATTATTCACACATTGTCTAAAAACATTAAACTTACATTAATATAATATACCTACTCATTCTAATAAAAAAACTCAATTTAAAATTTTAATTACAGGGCTTTCCATTAGCATTGCTCTTTTGATTTCAGTAATGAGACATGTATCCAATATTTTCACATTGGTAAAATGTGAAGAATCTCATAAGACATTTAATAGAGTGCCTCTAACCACACTGATCACAATATCATGATTGAATTTTATTACCTTAATGTGTCTTTGATGAATTCTTCCCATAGTTCATGGAACATAGATATCTTCTTATCCTTATTGTTCAAAAATTTCACAAACTCTATTTCTACTATCTCAACACACTAAATTTTTTTCACATAACTTATGAACACATGAGTAACCATATTCTGTCATAACATTGTGTTAAATCATGATTTGAATAAATCAATTTTCTTATCATGGTATAAAATTAAATATCGAGAATATAAATCTAATATATTAAATTTATCATCATAAGTGGATAAAAATTCATCCTAATTTTTAATATTCACAATTACGTCCTTTTAATTCTATATTAAATATCATTTATAAAATAATTCTCATCAAAGAGATCATTAAATACCATATATTCCATAGCATCAATTTTTTCCACACTATTCTAAATCAAAGTCCAAAATTTATAAGCATCACAATCATAAAGAAAAATAGCAAAGGTTACTTTATGGTATTTCAAATATCCCAGAACATCACATATCCTCAAGAAAGAGTTAATATGTCCTTCATCATTCACATGGTCATAGGACCCACTAATAACTATACTGTGTTGTTTCATAAAATGATCTATTATTTAAAAATTCATTTTTTAAGAATTTGTTTGACCCCCTTTAATTATACATCCATTAGTATCATACCTCAACGGGGTTAACAAAGCTATGAAATATTCTATTATTATTCAAAGAATTCAATTTTTGGTTTTTGAAAGGATTATCCATCCTAATGTAATTCTAACTTAGCAACACTTTTTTTCTCTGTTGAAATATATTGTGAAAATAACATAGATTAGATGTAGAAACATATATCTCCTCTAAATCTATCTAATGGTAATATAATAGTAAATTTTATTCTATTAGAAGTATATTTTAACAACATAAAAACTGCTAAAGTTATCTTATCCATTTATTTATGATACAAACTATAACAACTTTTACCATAAACAATCCAAAATTACATGATTTACAATAAGGTTTTCAAATTCATATATTTCTAGGATCACTTTGGTTTATAGATTTATAGAATTATGTAAACCATTATATAAAAAATTTATACCTTCACACATTGTATATTGTTTCCACAAAATATGTTCATTGTAAAGGCACACTTTTTTGTTCAATGTAACTCCCATAATTAGAGTAATAACATTGATAGAATTTATAAACATCCTTAAATCAAGGGAAAAAAATAGATAACATGGATGTGAAAAACAAATCTCAATAAAGGATATAAATGAAAATAAACTAATTAGTACATTTCTTCAACCAGATAAATCCATAATAATGATGGAATTTTCATAATAAACATTAGAGCCCAATTATTTCTTTACTTTTACATGAAATAAAATATTTTATAAATAGATATCATAACAAATTTCATAAGAAATAACAATAGAAAAAATCATAATAATAATTTTTTTCTTGGAAAACACAAAAAAACACGAATCAAATTCATTTAATAATAATCCATTCAAATTTTAATTATAAAATGGTAATAAAAATTACATAAAAAACTATGATAGTTTTGTTATCTTTTGTAATCAAAAGATTAAAATTTAAAAATCATTGAAAGAATATAAATTTGGTATATTGAGACATTATACTTACATTCATCCTTAAACAATCCATTAAAATAGAATAACCTAACCAAATAATTACCTAATCTCTAAGTACTAAAATATCATAGGTAAAATCCATTACTTAATCTAATTCATTTGAGATCTATATCAGGCTATCCAAACATGAGATATATATTGGGCTCACCAAAACTCATATTAAATTTCCAAAACCACATCATGGCTAAAAAATGACTACTAAGATTCAGTCATAAAAACGAACTGAACATAATTTCAATACCATAATTAAAAAAACATCCAATTATCTAACAAATATGTGAAAATTTTCTTATTTCATTGCTTAAAAAAATTCAATAATAAAAAATCCAAAAAATATTTTGAGAAACATTTTCTTTGAAAACAATCATGCCATCATGTAATGAGATATTGATAATGTCTGATAGTTATGATGGTGGGAATGAATATTTAAGCCGTATGCATTAGAAAACAACATTTGTTTCTCTTTGGTAAAAAGTAGGAAATGAACCATATAAAAAATATTAAAAATGATTATTTTTTTACTTCATAATGAAATTAAAAAATATTTTAAAATATAATTTATAATCCTCTAAAAAATTATTATTAACATTCCTAAAAAATATAAAATAATCTTAAATTAGGAGAAAAATAATTTGAATGAATACATTAAAACAATATTTTTAAAAGAAAATCCCTTATCACGAGTCTAAGAAAATAACATTTGAATGTTTAACCACCAGAGTAATAAAATTATTTTAGTTTTATAGATGAATAATAATAATAATTATTTTTATTTAATTGTATTTTTTTTAATTTTTTAATTTTTTCTATGATATATTTAGTTACAAAAAGGTTATGTTCACATTAAATGTTTGGAGGACATTCAGTTTATAAGTCCAAAATGAAATTTATATATTGACTATGTTTATTTTTATCATGGTTACATCATGACCTGAATATTAATCTACAGAAAATTATTAAATTAATAAAAAAATATATTTTCAGAACTATCTTTGGATGGTTGATGAGAAAAATTAAATACATCATATGATAGAAGTGATATTTTTCATATACACACAAGTGATGTTTCAATTTTTTGGTTTCATGGAAATGAAATAAGGTATATTATATTATATTTTTATTCAGATATAATTATATTATTTATGTCATATTTATTAATTATCTCCATACATATGAAAAAACATTTTGGTTGATAATGAATAATGAATCACATTGCTTCATGGATGTTGTATTTCATACATACATATGATCAATGTTTTCATTTCCCATTGTATGTCAAAGAGAAAAAAACAGTGGTTCCATTAGCATAATATCATTTTATTAGATAAAATATACTAATTAATTTATTTTATAGTCATTAGAATAGATTTTATAGAGGTATAAGAACATCTAATGGGATGAAATCGAATGGATAACCTCTCAAATTAGAACCCGACCTGAATTTTAAACATACCTGAAGGGAATTCCTGATCCCCACGGGCCATCGATTAGAACTTGAGAATCAAAAAACAACTAAAGGAAATGATTTTACCCAACCTGATGCAACAACATTGAATATATAATTAACAAAAATAAAAAACATAAGAAATAAATATATTCCATAGCTGAAAGAAGATAATCGAAATGATATAAATCAAACAGTTAGAATATCTAAAACTAATAGTACAGTCATCAAAAGACAACTAACCTCGGAAACCAACTAATCCATGTGATGTCCTGGATACACACAAACCATCGTGCCACCATCTACCTAAAAAATATGAAAAAAATTCTTACACCTCAATCTGTCACCATTACTTTCCCTCCATCGAAATCCATATAAAGGTCTCTGCACCGCAATAGGGGTGCACAAGGTTTGAGCTAATTGTCTTAGTATCATCCCATCAAGGTGTACCATAAGAAGTCTATACACAATAATATGAACATGGTAAACATTAAGGAAAATAAATAATTGTAAATAGTTTAGAGTTTTTATATAAAAATAACGGAAAAAATTTAATTTTTATTTTTCTACATTTCCAAAATAAGAAAGATAAAATAGTTTCAAAGTATTTCAAATATATCAAAAAAATAAAATAATTCCTGACATATCAGATCAATCCATGGTAGTACAAGATAAAATAAGACAATCTAATGAATTGGTAACATCACACCAAGGATCAATCTATGGAAAGATAGCTATGAAACTAATACCCCCCAACATAGAAAATCATGCATGCCTCAAGACTCATGATATATGCATCGAATCTTGGCAGGAGAGGAACACCCAAAAAGCGAACCTCCCAATAGTATATTTCATGTCCCTATAACAAAATGGCTAGGGAGAAGAGGAACACCCCCTGGATGGAACCACTGATGGTATCTATGAATGAGTAATATTTTTACACATTATACCTAATTACCCAAGGCACAAGATGTTCCCTGTTTTCTTAACTAATTCATCCAAACCATTCTTTGAAAAACCGATTTAGAAACCGATTTTACAATTATTTGAATATAACTTTTCATTTACCAATAATGGTAAAAAATATATTTTATAAAAAACCAATTTCCACACACAAAAATCCATCAATTAATCATTCCATTTAATATATAATTTTGTTTATCAAAACTAGAGTAATGCAGTTCATCCGACATTTGGTAGTGAAAAAACCACCTATATCATATTCATGTCATACACACCCTTAACTGGATCCAATAACAATGAATATCACAAAAATGAAAATAGAGGACCTAGAATCAACACACACATATCATAATTGATTCCATTTAGAAAAATGGTCGGCGAGGAGAATGAAAAAACCCATACCTCAAAGAAAATTTCATGCCACACCAAAAAAAACACAAGGAATAACCTATAGAGAAAGAAATTACAAAGGATATATAAGGAATTAAAAACAACCAAAATCACCAAACAACTCCTCTATGGACATAGTGGAGCAAGTCTACCATCATCAATGATAAGAAGAATCAATGGATTACTGAACTGGAGAAATGAAACCCAACAAAAATGGAGATAAATCACTGAACAAAGCGATTTAGGCAGAGTGGAGGTCCCCAAAATCACATGGGATAGATCATAGGTCAAGAGAACAAAATCTAGTGGATGAATGAAATAATAAATCACTTGTACGATCTGCTAAAAACCACTATCCAAAATATCTACCCTACATGTATTCCCATTACACATTGTGTAATACAGAGAGAATAAAAAACATAAAAGATTGTCCCCTTATTATAAAAAACCTACATTTAAAAACACATGACACGAACCAAATACATGGCATGTAATCCTTTTAATTTATATATCATAATCATGGACTCTTCCTTAAAATAAATACATAGTGTATAAAAAAATTACACAACAATTATTTCTTTATCTAATAGAGAAAAGTCAAAAAACAAGTCTGGTATTCTTTGAAAACGGGGACAACCCCAAAAAGACTATACAAAATTATACATGGCCTCCATTAATTCAAAAAAACATAATTCCATAACATTTAGGTATTCTTCCAAAGAAAACCATCCCATTATAAGGACTCCCAAGGCAAGACCAAATAAATAAGAAAATGAATAATGATAAGGGTTATTAAATCCTTAAACATGCTACATGTTAGTGATGGTAGAACCTACGGTGCTATGCACTAGAGTTTGACCCAGTGTGTTGTTCCCAGTGGAGATAATTCTCTCAGAAGTACCATCAGGAAGGGTATAGTTTTACCCAATGGAATGTATCTCCCCGACCGGTACTATCTAGGATGGCAGAACTCATGGAGTGTCTCCTCAGGGTTGTGAGTAACCTTAAATCATAGAGTAGAATTATTTATCTAGATTTTACATAGAATAATCCTGAGACTTGGAGACTAGGATGAGTATATATGGGTGATTTTGGGAGTCCTTTAGGCGTTGTCATGTGTCTAGGATGACCTGCCTTATAGACTTAGCTGACTATTCATGTATAGATGAGGATGGTTCGAGATAGATTTTCTATATCGTTTAGGGTTTCCTCTAGTTATGTTGAGTGGACCAATGCCTTTTAGTTTCTCCCTTTTATTATGGGGGGTTTTTGGATCCGATTGATTATTTCTATACTCACACCTATATGGGATTTTCCCACACACGTTGTGTCTTATAATGACAACAATCCTTTCGATGGAGTCCTCATAGGACCTGAGGTAGGCAGAGCTTAGAGAGCTGTACAAACCAAGTTTTTTTTACCAAAACTAGTCCAAGGAGTATCTATATAGTCTTATTTGGTAGAGATCCCCTCCTTCTGACCATATTGGACACTTATAAAGTATTATTTTTGTGGGTGTGTGTTTTTCCCTTTTTATGCTTTCTGTACTTCTATTGCACTCTAGTTTGGGATAGATTCATTTTAGTTACCAATTTTTTTATCTATACACTATTTCATGGAGGTTTTTTTTGGTGTGATTAAACAAGTACTTTATTCTAATCCTTCCTATTTGTGTGATATTCCTTCTTAGTGCTATTCACCTACCCCAGGCCTATTAGAGGTGGGATTGAGGTAGTTTAATCATTAGCCCCATTGGATCAGAATGTAAAAAATACACACCTAGATTTATATATTGTGTTTTCCTAGATATGGTTCACTCTTGTGTAACCAAAAACTAGTTGGCCATATGGCCTCAAGCACACCTCTTGTATGCCATAGTCTTTTGACTAGATATGAAGTCCTAGAGTGTGTCTTCAGGGAGACTATTCTATATAGTAAGAGTGGAGTATAGTAATAAAGATAGATAAATAATAGTAGAATAATAATAATAATTAATAAAGTATAATAAACCTGAATAAACATCAAATAAATAAATAATCATCAATACCGTAAACAGTATCATAGTAAAAAGATGAGGGTATGTATTAAAAAAAAGAAAAAAGGAATATTTTAATGTAATAATACTATAAAATACATGGTATAAAGAAGAATCAGACAGAACAAAAAACTATACAAGAATCTGAAGCACTAGATCAGTCATCTATTACCATGCTCAGAACCTAATGTAAGAATTATGATGTCTAAAGTGGGACACTTCCCTTTCTCTATACTAGTGATCACTTAATCTTCCCGAGTACCAATTATATACAAAATAGGTTATGAGATAGACTTAGTAGGCCACCACCAATGGTGTATATACAAATCTATTCCTTTAATATGAATTGTTATAGTGTGTATCAATATAAAAGTAAAGTAGTGGAAAACTAAATTATCAAAAACTACTACAGACTCAAATGGACTCTAAACATGCATTTATTTACTAATTAAATATGGTATTAGAATAATAATAATATATAAATAATGTAAAAATAACAATAATAATAATATATTAGGATCCACAAAGAAATCCAGGAATCATTGACCTTAGGGGTCGAATCAACACATAGTGAAAACTCAGGTAGTCTAGCTATAAGGGGGTCAGTGTAATCCAAGGTTTACACCCAAGTAATTCTACTTTAAAAGTTAATAACCAAGTTTATAGAGCACATCCACAATAATACATAGATTTCCAGGACTGGACCCAATGTGGTGGATCCATGAAACCACATGCTTATAGACCTCAAGCTAAATACAAGGAGTGTATCAAAAAAATTATAATATCTGGAATTTAATTTGGTGAATAATTAGAATAAGGTTTAGGACTTCAAATTATAAGATATGGAACCTATTCTATGGTGGGTATCTCTGATATAAATCAGCTTAATGAATCAAAATTAAATCCTATTAGTTCTTAAATTATTCCATCAGTAATCCAAGGTGGGCTCAAGTAAGAAAATTCCTATAAATATGAGAAGTGTCCATATACAATAGGTACCATTTTACCATTTCATTTATCAAAATATTTAAATATATTCCATGTAATAATAATTCCAATTTCAATCCATTTAGATTATTCCATTACCTTTCATCATATCTTCATGGTCAATTAAGGACATGCAACCAATTATAAATTTAAATATAACTAACAAGTCTATTAGATATGTATAAATATATACACTTTCCATTTAAAAATTTAATTATTAAATTATTATGATAAAACACATACTTTATCAAGGTCAAGTCAACACACTCATACGATTTCTTAGGTGATCCCAACATGGATCAGTAATATAATAACAATGAACACACCCTACTTAGTGTGGTTAGAATTGAGGTCTCAACCACCAATGATGTAAAAAGGTGTTATTAGGGCCATATAATATATAATAAATAAATTTAATTTAATGTTAGGAATTTAATAAAAAACCCCTAGTGAAACTGGCATTCTATTAATGTGAACATTTTAAAAAAATATGAGACATTGATTGAAAATGAATAAACCACCTAACTTATGCCTATATTAGATTCTTCATATAGTATTAGCATTTGGTTTTCCTATATTAGAAGAAAATGGAAGAATATAAGAACACCCTAAAAAAGGGCATATGACCTCAAAAAATAGCGTAGTCTATGAAAAGGAATATGAATAAATCATCCTATAGAATTGGAATCTTAGTGATATCAATCCAATGTGATAGATGGATCTGGAATCAAAGATCTAAATAATATGATATTTCATATCCTAGGATAGGTGTGACAAAATATTAAAATGAGATAAGTGAAGGGGGTACTACTATCTACTAGAGGAGAAATGAAAGTGGGGGTGAGTTATATTACATGGAATGAGGGGGAAAAGGTAAAAATTCCCAATTTTTAAAAGGAACATGGTTTCACCTTTTGGTTAGCCAAACCATGCACCAACCATGTTCTAGATACTATCCAAGGACAGTGCCTTGCATGGTTAGGGGAGAACATCTTTTCCATCCTTTCTCAAACCATGCGTCCTCCTCTACCTGGGGAACACAACCCATATGGGTGAAAATGTATGATTAAAAAAACCATACGTAGCCTATACACTAACCTCTTTTGAGCCCTGCATCACCCCACATGGTCTGTCTCACCATGAATATTGGAAGGCATGGTTTCTACTAACCTTTTGGCCTTATTATTTTCTCTAAAACCCAAAGATCCGAGCTTCAGAAAATACCCAGACACTTTCGACCCATCCATAAACCATAATTAACATTTATATAGATATAAAAATGGAATAAACTAAATTAAAATATTTTGTACCAGAAATAATAATCGAGTTTCTAGATTATTAAAACCTTAAATGTACTCATCCCTATGTTTTCCTTCATAGGGTGGTGAAATGTTTTCTAATGATAACTCTGGATGCTAAGCACATATGTTAGTGTCCTGCTCCCTAGTATCTTCGTATACATGGCCATGATTTTGTAGAAAATTCACTAAAGGGGAAAACCCTCTTTCTAGATACTTTGTTTTATGATCAATGATTCAAGTGGGATAATAATAAAAATAATAATTAACATCTAATTTGACATCCTCATGCTCAAAAGTAAGATATGGGTCAACATGGTAATAGAAAATCTGGGTAATGTTAAAGATTTCATGCATGAGACAATACTTATGAGGTAGCATCAAATGATAATCTACCATACAAAATCAATCCAAGATACCAAATGGGGTGAAAAATTGAGGCACCATCTTACCTTGACTTTGTATCTAACAATGACCAAGACTTGGTGATACCCACGGGAAAACATGATCCCCAACCTCAAAATAAAATGGTAAATGATGATGATCTAATTTTTATTTCTATCTACACTGATAAAAACCAAACATATTTTTGATTAACAATACTTACTCCTAAGTCTCCTTCAAAATATTATGATCGATAAGAACTTCCTCCCCTACATCTATCAATCATGGTGGTGAATGAAATGTTCTACCATACAACTCATCATACAGATCAATATGAATTATTTTTTAAAAGCTCTTATTATTGGAAAACATAATGAAGTGTATATGTTTCTCTCATAAACCATCAAAATTAGGTACTTATGGTTGGATAATGTCCTCCAACACCTTTATAGTCCATTTTTACTATCAATCAGTCTAAGGGTGAAAAGTAATGCTCCGAAGAACCTATGCACATAATACTTTCTATAACCCTTTATAGAACCTCAATGTGAAATAAAAATCCCTATATAAAATTATAGTATGAGTTACCTAGTGTAGACATATAACCTCATAGAAATATAGTCTTCCTAGATCATTGATTGAGAGTGTATCTTAGATATGAAAGGAATGTGATACCTTCATAAGTCGATCCTTGAATACCCAAACCACATATCTTCAATGAGGTAACCTCATTGAACTAGACATAAAATACATTATGATATAATCACATTTACATTAAGGGATAAAAAATATTTTTAATTAGATAATGGGTCACTGGTGTTCCAACATTACCTATTAATAGGTGGAATACCTATTGAAAAAACCCGCAATATGACATCTCATCCTAGGACACAAATTCTAAGGGAACATATCACTAATCATCTTAGAGATACCTCGGTGAAAATCACAATGAGAAGCATGGTATTCTCATGAAAGATCCTCTCTCACATCTTTAGAAACACAAATATTCCCCTGGACATCCAAGATATCACCTATGTAGACTGACCAATCTATTAGTAGGTCCTCGCGTGATATACATTCCCATAAGACCAATAATTTAGGATCTTAAAATTTTCTTTTCCTCATACTAACATGGATTAAAGAGGAAACTAGTAAGGATGACTACAAATTCCACACATGACTCTCTTGAAACTCTAGATGAATCTCGAAAAAGAGGGAAATCTAGTTCTATTCATCTATGGATTCCTGAATGTCTTGTTTCTATGTTTTTTTTGGATTAGTTCATTTACTACATGATTTTCTTTTCTTGGAATATAGGTAGACTCAAAGTCAAAATACTGATGGTATTTGACCAACATTTATTATATTAGATTCAATTCTTGTGTCATAATGATATATTTGAGGCTCTTTTGGTACGTAAACACCAAAACGTACTCTCTAGTCAGATAATTACTCCAAAAATGTATTCCATGAATGAATGACTCAAGATCGTGGTCATTCATCGAGTAATTATGCTTGTATGGTCTCAATTGGTGAGACCCATATATAATGAATCGATCCTCCTACATAAGTACTCACCCTGCTCGATACTTAATGCATCACAGAACACTGTTTAAACTCTTCCAAGAACTAGAAGAATCTGGACCAGTGTTGAGGTACATATTCCTTTTATCTTTTAGAATTCCTAACTTCATGATTCATACCACAATAACATCAAATGCTTTTTATTTATACTAGTAAGAGGTTTTATAAGGCATGATAAATCCTCTATAAAATTTTTATAATATCCAACCAGACCTAATAATATCTATACATAGAACATTATCTTGGGATAGCCCTAGAAAACCATATAAATCACTTTCATTGGGTTAGCATATACTCTTGAATCTGAGATAATGTTACTGAATAAGTGAACCTTTTCAATCTAGAAGTGGGACATTATTGGAATAACATATTTTTGAGTCTCTCTTAGAGTATTAAAAATTAAATTAAGAGGTTTATCATGGTCTATTTGAGTATTTTAATACACCAAGATGCCTTCCATAAACACCATAATAAAAGAATACAGGTAGGGGTCGAAAACCCTACTCACCATGTTCACTAAAACAGTGTGTGCATTCATAATACCGAACAACATAACAAGGAACTAATATAAATTTCACCAAATTTAGAAATATATAAGCTGTATGTTTGAAGTCCTGAATCACACATGATAATAGCTGGATATTAGGTTTATCTTTTAGAACACTATATCCCCTCATAACAAGTCAAAGAGATAATCTATTTGAGGATAAGGATGTTATTTCTTAACCATAAGCTGGTTTAACCAACATTAATCCATGAAATGTTTGAGGGTACCTTCCACCTTCTTGGTGAAAAGGATAGATGAACCCCAATGGGAAGTTTGAGGTCACAAAAAAACCTTTGATTCTAAATCCTCCAACTATATATTGAGATATTTGAGCCTAGTAGGTGATATCCTATACAAAGTAACATATACCAGATATTCTTTGAGATCAAGGTCAATTTTAAACTCTACCCCTCTCTTGAAATTCATTCCAAATAATTCTTCTAGGAAAACATTAAAAGATGATCCACTACTAGAGTTTCATTGGTTAGATGCATTGTCATATCATCATAGAAAAGATTGTAAATCATGGATGTAACTCTTCCTAGCCCAAAATGATATAGTATGGATTTACCATAATTGAAATCCCATTCACCCTTATGTTTTTGTCTAATTACCTTAAATTATGTTAAAGTCTCTCTTCAATGATAAAAAATATGGGAAGGTTAAGCCATGAGAGAATCCATCCCATGTATGACATCAAACAATGTCCTCTCAAGTATAAATAAATTATAGAATAAGCGATAACCGTCAATCTCAATAGGTTAATCCTTACTTTGGTATATACTCACTAATCACACACCCAATGTTGTGTCAATGGTCATCACCTAGAAAAAGTATATAATTTGAATACCATGACATTTCTCAATTGATACTAAGATAAAGAAGTATGATGAGCCTATATAGAAAGAAGAATATATGATAGTAAAGGCTATTAAATAATACCTCACAAAATAGTAGGTCATGTACTCTACTCCATGGGTATCTACTGTAGTGTGTGAAACTAGCCTAATCCACGAACTGAAGATACACTTTTACCACCCTGTGCATGTCTACTCTATAGGTGCTAAAAATTATAAGCATATATACCACGACCATGAACTACTCCCTAGCACATTCGGCCGATGCTAGTCAAGGATTCTTCCTGATACAGAGTAACTGATCCTACCCCTAACTGTGGAGTTGGAGGGATCCTTCATCCACTAGAAACAAATATAAAATTTTGGAAAATCCTCTAAATATAATCCATATGATAGTAATAATGACACTCTAATGAGTCTCTATCATACTGTGGCTTCACATACCCTTGTCATCCACATTGATGGAATACACCAAATATACCGATGAAAAACATTGGCCCCCACTTCTCTGATGAAAAACATTAAGGCTACACTTTCTCTTGATGGGAGAGATATTACTTTATCTCAGCATTGACCCTCTATTCCCTATACAACCAGCTCTAATAAATTTGTTCTCAAAGATATTAGTTTTGTTCATGTTGTCAATAATAGTAGATAGGATGAAGAAATTAAACTTATTGTGGATGGCATGCCTAATCCCTTTATCAAAACACCACACTCGTGATAACTCATCACCACAAAGAAGTGGGGAAAATAATTGATGATCCGTGAAATAAGATGAATAGTCCAAGATGGAAATAACACCATGCCCTAGGTTCATGAACTCCTAGTCCTGGTTATCTCTCAATGTTGTAGGGAATAATTAATCATAGAAGGATGTATGGAAATATTCCAAGACCTTACCTTGATGATGAACATACTAGGTAATCACACCCCTCTAGTGCATGGATGAAATAATGTAGTATGTAGATGGAGGGATTGAAACTTTTATATATATTCTAATCTATATTCCTAATGATAGATAAAATGGATTCCATCTATGAATCAAAAGCTTGGGGACTCCTATCCCTAAAAAAGATGGGTGGATACTGCTATTGGAACTCCCAAGTAATATTTGACATCTTATAAAAAAGACATGGAGCTCCCTGTATATAATAAATCAAGAATATAAAACTCTATCAAAGATAATAATATGTGTCTAGTCCGGGTATAGCTAGCGGTTCATCATGTTACACTACTGTATGTAACAATGGTGGATCAGGGCCCACCGCCTTTGCAGAATGATCATCTCCACCCTACTGGCACACGACTCAAAGATATTATGGTGTCATAACTCTACAAATGTCAAGAATATACCTCCAAACTGGATTGGAAAGAAGATATGACATATAATGGAAAAAATGAAATGGGCCTAGTACCCATCATACAAAACCAACTACTCACATTTAAGGTCAGAGTATTGATAAGTGTTGCTATTTTTATTTAAAGGGGTTCAAGTATGCGGAGGTTGAATTGTAAGTTAAGGTGCGGAATTCTCTTTAAGTTCCACATGACCTCTTCATTTACTAGAAACCATTTCATTTCTAAGTAAAAATTTATATCTTAAATTTGAGGGTAAGTATATTCATAATAAATGGTTTAATTAAATGGATAGTCATTACCTATTTATAATGGCCCATATTATTTATAAATTGAAATTGACACCTATTTAATTACAACTATCCCCTTTATATTTAGTCTCAGAATGTAATGGTTAGAATATGATGGATCAAATCAATGAATTACTACTTCTATTTTATAAAGGCCCATCCAATTTATAAATTTCAATTGTTATTTATGTAATCGATTCCAATATATAGATCATATAACTAGGGTTTCATAGCTTACAAGAGTCAAAATTGGCTACATAAGATGTCACCATCGGTCTATACAAGAAAAAACCAATTAGGTTGATCCTGATATATTAAACAACCAATTCTACTTCACTACAGAATATGTTAGTGGCACTTGTATATATCATAACCAAGGAACACTGAACAATCAGAGGGATCATTCAAAATTCAAGAAGTAAAATGCACCTACATGGAATTGAATGTGCATAGAATGTGAATCCTAGGTTTGTATAATGATGGATTTAACAATTCTCATTACTATTCTAGTAGAATTTATAATTTTTATAAAGAATAGAAAACACCAAAATTTCATGAACATCACCCAATGGTTTAAATATATCAATTGTAATAGGAGGAATATAAAACACAGTTTTCCATTCTTAGGATACTTGGTGTTTACCCCGAACAAGGGTTAAGCACTCCTAGGAATAAATTATGAACATGTCCTAGAATGTTTTTGATATCATTTCTATATTTTAAAAATAAATATGATCTGAAATTAAAACCACTTTGATACCACTCTATGATGTCCCGGACCAGGTAAAATCCAGAAATGTCGAACTTGGATAGCCACATGGCCTCAAGCATTCCTCCTCATATGTCATAGCTTACTATCCAGTAGCAAGGGTCTAGGGTGTTTCGTTGGGGATACTATGACCTATCATCATAGTAAAAAAACAGAGAAGATAGATAAATAATAATGGAAGAAGGATATAAATGATTAACGAATAAAAAATAAGGATAAAAAACAAAGTAATAAATAATCATCACAACAACAAAATGAATCACATATAAAAGATGATAGAATGCATCTAAAAAAGGAAAAAATATAGAAATGTCTGTAATAATATGGTAAAATACATTTTATTCAAAAGAATAAAAAATAAAAAAACTATCCAAGCATCCCAAGAACTGGCTTGTTCATTTGTTACCAAGATCACCTTCAAAAGAAAGAAGTAGGTGTCAACAGAGGGTTATTTCTCTTTGTCCACATCTATAATCATATAATATTCTTAGCTACTAATGAAAACCTTTATAGTTTTCTAGGTTAAATCAATATGACACAACGAATTATTTATATACAAAGGTTATCTATGAATTTAAACTATAACAGTGTGCATGTATATAAAAGTAAATTAGTTTGAAAACAATAACCTAAACCTTCTTCAGTCTCATCTGGTTTACGGACATGAATTTATTTAACTAATTAAAAATTGTTTTATAATTATAATATACTAGTATTCATGGAATAATAACAATGATAATAATAAAGGATGATCTAAGGGGAAACCAATGAATCTTTGACCTTAAGGATCAAGAAAAATCGCAGTGGTAACTCATGTAGTTAGGATATAAGTGTATGGGTGTAATCAATGGGGTACACATAATAAATTTAATTGTTAGAGTGTCTAACCTAGTCCATAGATCTCGTCAATAGTAATAAAAGGATGATCATGACTGGTCCCAATAGGGTAAATCCATGGCACCATGTGTCCATAGAAATCAAGCTGAATCCAAGAAGTGAATCCAAGGTATTCTAATAACAATAAATGAGTCAAGTGATTATTTAGTGAAACACCGAGGCATTCACATAATAAGATAAGAACAATATTCCATTATGGGTTTCTCCAAAAAAATAAGGTCAATGAATTGGAATGGAGTCCCCTATGTCCTCAAGGCATTCCCTTAGGAATCCATTGTGGGATCAAGTTTAATTTCTGTCTAATATATAAATAACCCCTAGCAACAAATATAGTTTTATTTTAAAATAAACCCAAACCACACTATGGATTTTTTTTGTGTAAATGAATTTACTATTAGAAAAAATATACCAACAATTATAATTACACTCTTTACTACCCCATACAAATGCATTTCCCTTATATTATTTGAATCTAAATCGTAAAATAATTCCTACAAAATATTTATTTTTTAAAAAAATTAATTAATTAATTATAGAGCTAAGACACCCACCATTTTTGATCATTATGACAAAAAAATTATTTTACACATATTTTTTCCATCATCTATGAAAAATAACACTAAACAATTACAAAATATTATATTTTTTTTCTTATTGTATCATAAACTATTTCTATAAATGACATGAACCGATGAAATTTCAATAACAAAAATAATTTGAAAATATCTATTCCACATTATACAATGGTTCTATATAAATTACTATGTTTATAATCTCATAAACTATTAAATTTTCTTAAAAACAGGAAATCCTTTTTTATATTATCCCATAAAAATATTCATGTCTGGTATCCATAATATTTTTCCTTTATTGTTCCCTAAAATAGGTAAAACCATTTATTTTCAATAACACCCAATATATTAATATTATTCTATATATAAAGGGTTAGTGCCATGGTAACCCCCACCAAAATTAATTATTTGAAATAAATTTAATAGGGTGTGTAATTTGAATCCCATTTTTAAAAACTATCATGAACTAGAACTAACAATATTCTAAAGTAGTAGGTAATTAAATCATGAAATGACTTTCAAGGAGTTCTTGATCCCCACATTCTACTAAATAAATCATTGTAATAAAAAATAATCAAGCTAGGATGAATTTGAAAAAAACACGTAGATAAATCTGAAGATCAAAATCAATAAATTGTCAGTATACCAAATTGTACTCGAGAGAATGGTTCTAAATGTAGTCAGATGTATGTTTTAAAGACATCGTATGTTATCCATTATCATCATATAAAGAAATAATCAATGATTTATTCCCAAAATATATTTTTAATAAGTTAATAACATGTTTTATCGATCACTACCAACTGTCGAGTTATCAAAATTGAGAACACCCAAAAACTACATGTGCTGATTTTCCTTTTCATGGATTGGGATAAGAATGTGTAAAAATTATCAATAAAAAAAGCAGGGTGTGAGAAAAAAATCCCAATAGGATATCACAATGAATTCCATGTTAAATTCATATTAATAAACCAGATAATGTACATTTAAAATTAAACACGGAGTGAATTTTCATTTCTATCAAAACATGAATGAATACACATTTCTATCAAACACTGAAATGTAGGAATCATTTAAAATCCTACCACCATAGTTATTATTCATTAGTTTAGGTTAATATCCAGAATCTTAAACATCTCAATGGAAGACAACGCCATGTGTTCACATAAACCTAGATATCATCCTTAACATTAATTGTATAACACCCAAAAGAAAGAACTTCATGGTATCATTTTGAATTATTGATCATTTTTATTGTCAATATGTATAACATTGGAGATAATACATCCATAAAAGTTTATCTTCTCACATAAATATCCAAACTCCCATGTGTTCTAAGGTAATCAATTGTACATGGGTATATTATTTATTTTATTAAATATCAAATCATTAAATTCAATCATTTAAATTAGTTCCAACATCAAATTTCAAATTATACCATTTCATTTTAATGAACCAACATCAAATGGTTTTCACCAGACCCATGTCTTTCATAAAAAATCATTTCACTTCATATCGTAAAACATTTTATGAATTTTCTTCTAAAATTTTCTCATCAAAACCATGATTTAAATTATTCATTCATTACAAATCCATTTTCCAAGAAATCATCACACTATTTTAAATGTTACACCCAAGTGGTTGAAAACACAGAAACCATTCTATATTGAATTATCTAATCCTAAATATCAAATTAAAATTTAGATATAAATTGTAAATCAAATTCAATTTAAAAATGAATCAAATCTTTAAATTGATAAATATTTACATAAAAACCCACATACATTAATTATGAGATAAAAAATCACCCCACACAATATCCACCAAAATCAACTTGAGGGATAAAATACTCAAGAAATTATTCTCAACGAACAATTATGAAATGAAATACCAAATCCAATAGTAACCCATGATTTCTCATCCCTTTGTGGAGAGAATCCAAGAGGGATAATGGAATTGATTAAAATATCTATACTACACATACCCAGAGAGAATAAACTATTTCAACATCACCTCTATCTATTAAGAATCATGGTTTGATGGGTAATATTCTCTTATAAGTTCCTATAAAATAATTATAGTTGAATTATGTTTGAGGGAGGTGAGTTTAGAAATAAAAAATAAGATTAGTATGAAGTAATTATGAATAATTTATTCAAATAATCACCCCAAAAAACATCATGGTCTATTCTCTAGCTCCCACTATCAATCAAGTGGCACTTGGAAGAATTACAATGCTTCTAGATATCTCACCATCTATATAATGGGAGCCTACCATCTAGCCAGTGGGGTACTACTAAGTGGTTATTGGTATTACTATAGGAATAATATTTTATAATATTTTTACTTATTTAATAGTGGACCACACTAGTGATATGATGTAATTCCTATAGTAATGTAATACTACCGACCGATGGACCTATTATGGCCAATTTGGGAATAGGTCTTAGTGCACAGCTATACCGAAAGACTGAGACACCTCTTGGATCCACAAAACCAAAATAATATACACTCATAGACCCTAAAAAGTATAAAAAGGTATATATAACCATTAATAAATAGATTAAATGAGATACCAATAGGAAAAAAGGTAGATAAAAAATAAAAAAACTACCTTTCCTAAAAAACGTTTCCTCATGTTATAATTATCCCCACCAAAAATACTTTCTTCTCCCAAAATTCTTGTAGAGAAGAATATATAAAAACTATATGAGTATCCTTATCTCTAATAATTTATTAATTATACCATGTCTCATGAGAGTTAGAACCATATTTATAAAAAACATAAATAAGAGTCATTAACATTTCATGAAAATGATTTATCGGATAATCGATTATCTAAATAGGATTTTCAATCAAAGTAATATAATGTTTCAAATCATATGATTCACTAATAAAAGCATGAGATGAGTATGAATGTTAATTATTGATTTGTGATATTTTATAAGCATCATGGATAATTAAAATATATGGTAGATAAGACAAATGATATTACACTATTCAAATATTCTTAGCAATATAAACTAGTTCCATGTTTCTCATATCCAACATCCACTGGATTCCATGTTTTGGGTGACCCAACCATGGTAAGACACTCAAGAACATGAGATCTAACATATAGGAATATAAAGTGAATTTATGATGATCCAAGATGTATTTATATTAAATCTGTCTCATTACCATTCTATGATGAATCATCTATATTTTCTTTATTATCTCTTGGTCCAAACTATGTCCCAGAAGGGAAGAATCTACAATCTATGACCAACTATGAGGTGATTTTGAATACTAAAAATAAAATGACATAAAGGGTTATAATTTATTTTATACCTAGTAATTATTATTATATATAAACTCAATGATCCCTAAATGAGAATATCACACTCCACAAAAGTCAAGATAATAAGCACGAAGCATGGCCGCCAGAATATTTATACCTCATTATGTCTAAAAATATATCCTAGTGTAGTCATTCATGGTCAAAATTACATGTGTTCTAATCATATAGTTCAGGCATTTCATAAAATTATAATTTTACCAATGATACATATCTAAAATTTTTTTAAATGAAACTCCATGAAATCTATCAATATTTTATACATGCATCATTCAAAAATCCTAAAAATTTCTGATATGAGGAATGGGAATAATGTTTAATAATCTCCAAAACCACATATTAAATTGATATATATTTAGACAGATTACTAAAATTCTATCGATATGTATTCCCACATAAATGTTTTCATAATATAGGGTTGAAAGAGACCTCAAGTCTTCAGATGCTCTTCCATAATCATCTGACAATTATAATGATGGGAAAAATTAACAACAACTCATTTCGTAATTTGAAACTGGAATCAATACATCATATCAGAAAAAATATTAATTTATCATGGGTTTAACACCCATTTGGATAATGAAAACCCCATTCACATCCTTCCTCATAGGTTACTGATCGCACTGTGATTCATTGTTTGATTTCACCTTTACACCACCGTTTAAACTAGTATTTTAAGGAAAATAAAAAAAAATAAAACATTTCACATAAAATTTGATTAAATAAATTACTTTTTATCACTGTTAAAAAGGAAAATTATTCTTTTTATGATTATTTCATTATAAGAGGATGTGATTTGGAGGATCCAGAATAATTTTTAAGCAAAAGGGGCTAAAATGCATGGAATACCTTGAATAGTTCTCCACTTTTTGGCCTGATCTGAGAATTTTTTGAATCCAAAAACCATTGGGATGAAATTCATCTAAAAAAACCTAATCCCAATTCAAATATCTGGTTGCTCAACCGAATTGATCTATACAAGGAGCCTAATCTACATAATGTTAAAAGTATGGTTTTTTTATTTTCCACATATATCAGGTTGTAGACATCTTAATGATGCCAATTTCTTTTTGGATATATTAAATATGTGGGAAATAAATTTTTAGTTTTTTAAAATGTGAGATAAGACCTTTTGGTAGCCCAAAACAATGTTCCAAGTGGTTTCTCAAAATCTAGTTTCCCAAAACAACCTTTCACGTTTTTTATAAATTGGCACATTAGGTACCCCATTTGTCAGTCACACCAGGAAGAATGTTTTTTCCATTTTATAGTTTTAGAGAATTTCTCTCCTATTCCTATAATTTTGGAGGCCCCTATCCTCATAGGGAGATCAAAGATGAAGTTGATGTTCCATCCAAGCCTCCTCCTCTCAATGACGAGCTATATGATGAAAAATCATTATATAATGCTACACACATATGGGAGGGAGCTAAGTCACTTTATAATCCTATGATATTATGTAATTTTTGTATGAAACATTTCATTTATGTTTTATGTTAACATTTTTATCTTTTTAATGCATTTTTATGATATATTCAAGTGAAACACTTTTCATTTCAATACCGATTGAGTTGATATTTTATGTGGGAATAATAGATTATTCTGAATATAAAACACAAGAAACATATTTCTCTCAAACATACATAATATTTCAGTATTATTTGGTAAACATTTCTATATTCTGTAGATTTAATCCTTGAAAACATGTTTTTTGTATTAGGATTTGGTTCTTTGTGCATCGTTTTAGGAGGTAAGAGGGGAATAAAGATCAGGACAACCCTCAACCAAAGTATTCCATTAAACCATGTATAAATTTCAAAACAATGAATTATACAAGTTTTTTAGTGTATATGAAATGACCTCCTTCTCTCATAATTATAAAGCCACCACCTTCCTTTGTCAACTACTAAACTCTTTAAGTAAGTCATTTTTTAAAACATTTTTTCCAAATAACACCCCTCTTTTTATAAAGTTTATTAAAAATATTCACTATAATCCACCAAATATCCTTGATAGAAGAACTAATATATACCCAAGAATATAAAATCATCTTTTAATTATAACCAATTTGATGTGACTTGAAAACATGACCAGATTTTGGCACCATTTTTGGGGAGCACTTTAGGTTTTAATGTTCGTTTTTTATAATAATATTTTTTATTATTTAAATATTTATTTTCCTATTTTCTTACATAAGTTTTATTATTTTTATTTCTAAAATCTTAATTTTTAAGCCTTTTTCATGATGTGATCTTCACCAGGATAACTAGTACCTTTTGAACACCAATTGGAGAGGACTTGGCATCATCTACACCATGATGTACCAAATGATCCCTTAAAGGAGGACACAAAAAACATCAAAACACATCTTGATCCTATTGTTTTTAAAAACAACACCAATACAGAGATAAAAATGCCTAATATAGATGAAAATAACCATAAATAAAAGTAAATAATATAACCTGATATAGATATTCATTCCACGTACATACAAATACATGGAGAAGCCCCTAATTTTGAAAAAAATGTAGTTTAATACACTTATTATAAAGATTCCATGGACTTGATGGAGAAGACACACATAAGAACTTAAAATAATTTCACACCATGTTTTAAACATTATACCCTTAAAATGTGGAAGAGGAACAAGTAAAACTTAGATCATTTCCATTCTCTTTAGAATACACTAGAAAACATTGGTTATATTAGGTTAATTCACTAATAAGAGGTTGGGAGGACATCAAAATTCCTCATCCTTGATAATTATTTCTAGCCCCTGAAAAAAAATCTTATTAAAGAATTATGGGGTATAAAAAATCATAATGGGAGACACTTCATGAATATTGGGAAATACATAAAAATATTTTTTTTCATGTTTCCAACTACTCCAAATAAGTGATAATATTTTAAAACAATATTTTTATGATGGTTTAATTCCAATAGATAAAAACATGATTTATATTTCTATAGGTGTTTATTTAGTTGAAATAAACCCATTCTATACAATTAAGGTAATTTAGAACATGACACAAAATAGTTACAAAATCTTTTCAAGGTCTAGTATAACCATTCAAGGTGTCCAAGAGGTGAAAAGTTTTTATTTTGAGAAGAATGTGGATGAAATGTTTGAAGTGGTCAGTTTCATACTATGTCATATGGTTCTTCCCCAAGGTAAATCCCAACCTCCACCCATCCATTGTGGTATCTATTCTACTAACAACCACTATTTTGACCAATGCTCTCAATTAAGAGAATGTTATGATATTTGTGAGAAAATAATCCTAGGCCACCCCTATAACCAACCCATTAGGTAATATCCATAGTATCTATAAATCATGTGGTGGAAAGGAAACCAATACTATAGGAAATAGGGTATTTCAAACAACCTCAAAATCCATGGAACCAATCAGGGAAGAGTATTCATCACTTCCACTACACAAAAATCCTCAACAATGAAAAAGGTATATATAAAAACCCCCTACAAAACCTGAAACTAGCCTAGAATCTGTGATGAAAAAAATAGATGAAAAAAATATCCAATTACAACAAACCACCCAAGAACCCACAAAAGACCCAATAACACAATTAGGACACCTTTTTAACTTTGTGGGGGAGATTTAAAGTCATGGGTCATGTAAAATAACTTATCAACCAGTAGTTAACACCGGGGATAAGGGAAATTTTAATTCAATTATCCTTTAGTGTATATTAAACTTAAAATCTAAATGAACACTCCATTAGATTCATCCCTCCTAAAGAAACCACCCTCCCAACCCCTAAAAATGGTCTAAATGAGAAAAAGACTTATTATAAGAGAATACATTCACAAGTAAATCTATTTTCCATTCATTAAACACCAAGAAAAACATTATTCTTCAATTTCCCAAAAGGTACACCCATTAAAGGTAATAAAAATAAACCAAAATGACAAATAAATATTAGAATCTTTCATGAAAGTGTAGGTTAACATCCCCTTGAATGATTTTTTGATGAATATTCCATGATATGAGAAGTTTCTAAAGGAGACATGAACACACTGAAGGTGAATTTGAGGTGATGAAAATGTGATTTTGTGGAGGATCATTTATAATTTACTAATCCATCACTTCCGACTAAATAAAATGATCCAAGAATATTATTGATTTCATGAACCATTGGGGAGTATTTCTCTTCAAATGATATGCTTTACTTTTGTTCTTCTATAACTATGATTACTCTATCAATTTTCTCTTCATTATAGGTTGGGGAAGTGAATCCTACATTAATTTTTATTCAAATAGAAAATTGGAGTATTACACACCCAATAGGTGTGTTTGAGGATTTTCTTCTTAGGCTGAAAAAGTTAGTTTTCCCACTTATTTTTATGTGCTTAAATGGAAGATGATATGATGAATGGAATTTCCTTAATTATATTGGGGAGGTCTTTCTTAAAAATAGCCAAAAAAACAATTAATGTGCACAATGGTACATTATCAATGGAGTTTGTTGGATACTCTTTCCACATCAACACCCTTGATTTCATGAGGCACCCCTAAGAAGAGAATTACTCACAATTAGTTAATTATATTGATGTAATCCCTCTTATGAAAGACATATTTTAATTCCACTAAACTCATTTAGGGGTTTTAATCCTTGATAGAAATTATAGATAATTAATCAAAAATTAAATATTATATTGGTTTAGAAAAATTTGATGTGTGTTTCTTAATTGATTTTTTCTTGAGCACTGAGGATCCCAAAACCATTGATGTTATTACAATGAATGTAAAAGCTCATTCATCATAATAGGATGTTACTATTATTCAGTTAAATGATATGAAAGAGTTATAACATTCAAATTCACTCAAATTAATCCAAACTAATGATGATTTGGAACATAAACCACAACCTCAGAACATGAAATATTCATATCATGAGAAAGGAAAGAAGTTTCCAGTCATGAAGTTCAATCCTTCTAAAGGAATAATTGAAACTTCTTAATTTTTTTTGGAATATAAATAAGATTTGATATGGACACCTTCTAACATTCTTGGAATTATCCCATCAATTTTCATGCATCATATATTATTAAATAATTGTCCTAAACCAGTGAGGAAGGAAAAATATAGAATGAACCCAAACCTCATAGATGTTATTAAAAAAAGGTATCAAAATTATTAGATGCTGGATTTATTTACCAAATATTTTATATCCAACAAGTTGTGCAGTGTAGGTAGTTCCCATGAAAATAAGTCTAATAGTAATAAAAAATATAAACAAAAAATTGTTTCTAACCCATGTGCATAATAGTTGGTATGTCTGTATAGACTATGACTAAATAAACCAACCCACTAGTAAAGACCATTTACTAGTGCCTCTTTTTGACTAGATTATAGAGAGTCTAGTGGGGAATTCTCTATAATGTTTCCCTAATGGGTATTCTGGAAACTTTTAGACCAATTTCTCCATCGAGGATCAAGAAAAGAGTACCTTTACATGCCCCTTTGGCACATTTTTATATAAGAGGATTCCATTTGGTAATTTCAATGCTCTAGGTACATTCCACTTATGCATGGTTAGTATTTTTTAATTACCTAGATAATTTCATGGAAGTATTCATGGATTATTTCACTATTTATGGCTCTTTTTATAATTGGTTTTTGAGTAGTTTTTGTTCAATCCTACATCACTATTTTGAAAAGAATATTTTATTAAATTATTACAAATTTCATTTTATGGTTTGAAAAGGTATAATACCTGGATACGTATTTTCTAAGGATCATATCCATATAGAAAAATAAAAACATGATGTTGTTTCATCCCCACATTTACCCAGGAATGTGAAGGATGTGATATCTTTCTTAGTTAATTTGTGTATTTCATCATCATTTCATTTATGACATTAGTAATATTTCATCCCCCTCTTCCTATTACTCCAAAAATAAAAACTATTTTTTTTGATAAGGAATGTGAGGTAGATTTAAATAAATTTAAATAGAGTCTCATATCACCCCCGATAATCCAACCACCTCAGTGGGATTTTAAATTCTAGCTCATGTGTGATGCCTATAACTATGCATTTGGGGACATCTTAACACAATGGGTCAATCAAGCTTCACCTATCGTAGCCTATGTTTCATAGACACTAGTAACTACCCATGGAAACTATTCCAAAACTAAAAAAATTCTTTCCACTATGTTTTCCTTTGATAAATTCAGGTCAAACATTTTAGGGTCCAATGTAATTATTTTCCCACACCGTGCAACCCTCGAGTATTTTTTAAGAAACCAAAATCCAAACCACATCTCATTCACAAGATTCTCATACATCAGGAAGTCAATCTACTAATTAGGGATTAGAAATAAGCATAGAATGTGATGGCTGGCCTTATCAGTAGGGTTATTCAATCCTTGGACATCAACTCATCCCCTTATATTCCTATAAATGACTTGTTTCCTGATGATCTGTTGTACCATGTGAAATATAATTTTATTTGGTACGAATAAATTTTAAATTATTTAGTAGCATATTTCATTGATATTGATTTCAAAAAAAAAATATTATTGGATAAAATATGAGTCGTGTTGGGGAATTTTAAATGTCCCCTACCTTTGGTGTATATCTAGTGATCATGTCTTTAGGCAATGTGTTCATGATATAATGTTCTTATTTATCTTTATGTTCTGTCACACTCTTGTTTGCAGGGTCCAATTCGATCCCCATCAGACTACATTCAAGGTCCTCGATAATATATTCTTTTGGAAAACATTATTTTTCAATGCCCATGATTTCTATATTACCTATACTCATTATCAATGAATAGAGAATGTCTCAAAAAGAAATTAAATGACCCAAAAACCCTATCTCTTTCATTAAATTTTTTATTATTGAGGCATTAAATTTATGAGGTCCTTTCCTTATTATAGTAGGTGATTAAATATCAAAATTGGTAGAGGAATGAGCCACAAAAATTGGTGATTACAATATTGCTGTGGAATTTTGGAGAAACCATATTTTCTTAGGATTTGATTCCCTAGGTTCATCATCAGTGACCAGAGTTCTCATTTTTTCAACCGATCAATGAAATAACTTTTGTGTCCACATGGGGAAATGAATCAATTTTATAATGTATATCACACAAAAAAATGATGCAGATGATGTTTCAAATATAGAGGTAAAAAAATTCATGAAATAAATCAACCCAATATGAAATATTGGAGTTTTAGAGTCGATGATTCATTATGAAGTTACCATAATTTCTTCAAAACACCTAATGGAATGTCACCATATTGGATAGTTTTTAGAATGATTTTACACCTCCCTATTGAGATAGATCACCGAGACTACAGGACCATTAAACAATATAATTCTAATATTTATGGTGGGAGTTCTCAAAGGAATCTAGAGATTCAAAAGCTGGAGAAAATTTAAAGAAGTTCATATGATAACTCCTGTATTTATATGGAGTGAACCAAGGCTTAGAATGATCACATCATGCATCATCATTCATTATATATTAAATTTAATTTCATCCTTTTCAATTCAAGGATTAAGTTTCATTAATGTATGATTTGGCCCCACTAGTTTTAACCATATAATGAGACTAATTTTTATCCTTTTTTGGTTTTTCATTTTCAAAATGAAGAAATAAAATAAAACTTCACTGTCAATGGAAAGTGGCTGAAGAACTTTTACAAATCCTTTTTGGAGTCCTCAGTAGAGTAAATCAAGGTTAAATAAGAAATGTATGAATGAAACCCATCATCTTTTAACTTTACATCCCATATTCTCTTTTATTATAGTGAGGAGACTGCATACACCAGGTGTTGGGGTGCATACATTAACGGTTTAGTTAGGAATTTTAATAATTTTTTAAATTTTTCTCTTTTTTGATTACTAAACAGTATTCTTACCTTATCCCATCACCATTCCTCAATTTGGTGATGAAATATTCATTTTTTCCAACATAATGAGGGATATTTTTAAAAATGATTTATGAATTTCCATATTTCATATTGTTTTAAAATTTAAACAAATCACCGATAGAATGTGTGTTTTAACATGAATTTCACATTAACCCGAGGATTTTTATTGAAAATTGGATTTTTTTTATGTTATAAATGGTTTTATCATTTTGAATCCTTTGATAATGATCGTACCCTTTGTGTGAGTAGTTTACAGGAAACTTGTGTCAGTTAATATCTCAAAACATCTTTGGACACAACCATGAAGTGTGTTTTTTCTTACTCAAAAGAAGGTAAATACAAGTTAGTTTAATATTTATGATATTTAAATTTTTTTCCATAGGTTTGTTCTTTATTATATATTTTTCATTGTAGTACTGGATTGACCTATGAATTTTCACATGTTACCGAATGATTGTACTCCCTAAAAAACAATCAGATATGGGATGATTCTTGGGGAGTTCAAAAATTATACTCCTTAACCTTTGATCTTGTTATAACTATCACTATTATTGTCCTGAGGTGATCAAACAAGGGTTGAGTATTGACAATGAGATTGTTCCATGTCTATCTTTTGATCAAATCAATAATAATAAATGAGTGTTGTGATTAAATGTACAACATATGGGGATATATCCATTGAGAGATTATGGATTGAAATTAGGTAATTCATAAGTGAGAAGGTCTGGGAATTTTATTGTTAAGGACGTTTGGATAGCTCGATGGACATAATCATTTAAGCATAATATTTTAAAAATAACATATATTTACTATATAGAAAGTAGAACTAATTTCATGAAATGTTTTTCACAAACAAACATGGACATTTAGTGACATTTGTTACTCTTCAACTAATTTCTCAAGTTGTTATCATTCATCTCATTGAGTTTAATTTTGATATAATTTATGAGGAATCTTTTTCATCGATCACTAATAGTAACTACTTGGTGAATTTTTTTATTTTATCACATTGATATCAATAAGTAAATTTTTATTGAGTGTTAAATATTCATCAAGTAGGGAATATCTCAATGCATAGTTTCTTGAAATATGACTTTTACTAGGAGTGAAAATGTTTACATGTAGGGGTGTGATCACACATCAATTCATTGTTTTATTTAGTCCTTTAATCACTGTGTTAAACTAGTTTTTTTAATTAAAATTACCAAAATAATAAAATATTTCACTATACATTTTATTAAAAAATTAAAATTTTATCCCTCTTATAAAGGTAAATTATTATTATTTTTATTATTTCATTATAGGTGGAGGGGGTTTTTAGTATCAAGAATGATTTTGAAGCATTATGGGCGAAACTACATTGAATCCCATGAACACTTGTCCAATGTTTTGCATTATCCATGACATTTATTCATTAAAACGGGCTTAAAATTTGTGTGTGGACCCAAAAATTAGTCTAATACAATTCAACTCAAAAAACACAATCCCAATTTATCCATATGGTGGCTCAAATGAATTGATATGTTCGGGGAACTGAATATGTAAAATGTAAAAAGTGTGGTTCGGTATTTCATCCATATCAAAGAATTTTGTTTCAAAATTATTCCATATTTTTTGTGGAGATATTCCAGAGGTGGTTAAATTTTTTTTTAGTTTTTAAAATGTGATATAATAATTTATGGTCACCCAAACCTATTTTCTAATTGGTTTCTAAAAATCTGGTTGCGAAAAACCACCTTCCAGTTTGCCTATAAATAGATACCTTGGGCACCTCATTTTTATGTGTTTCTAGGAGGTATAGTGTTGTTATTTTTAAGTCTTATATGAGTCATATCCTAATACGATATGTTCTAGATTCCCCTATCCTCATAGGGGGCCAAGGATGAAGGTAATGCTCAACTTGAGCATCCTACTCTTCTATATGGTGAGTTAAATGGTAGATAGTGATTTTGATGGAGGTACACACAGTTGGGAGGTATTTCCTACATTTTTCTGCAAAACAACCTTTATCTCATCCTCTTAGACTCCCCAATTCATGTTAAAGAATATCTATATGAGGTTCCAATCCTCATAAGATTAAATCATGTTTTTGGATTGACGATTCATTATCATAGTATTATCCATCAAATTTTCCTTACTTTGATTAAATTAAATTTATAAATTAAAATAACATAGGTAATCCACATATTTCCTATGTGGAAGGTTTAGTTATTGTTATGAGATGTTTTAACTGAAGGTTTTATGATCAAATTAAATGGTAAACCTTTCTACAAAATGGTATTTATAAAAACTCTTAAGAGAATAAATCATATCTGTGAGTATGATATAATGTATGGGATATTTCTCATCACGAGAAAAAAGATGAAGAGAACCATGTGTATCCATATGACCACCCTTTAATATGACACAACACAAACATTATATTTTCTCATCACAGAAGAGAACATAGCCATGCCCAGCTTCTAGAAGTGTTAGCACTGGATCTGTTTTCCAATGGAAATTTGACTAATAAAAGGAATTAGAAAAATTAAATTCCCATATTAACTTAAATACCTAATAATATTTAGAAGTCAATAGGTGGTTAATTAATACCACAATTAATTAATCAAGGTACTTGTATAAATTTATATTCATAAATACCAAAAACCCAAATGGAGCATTGGTTAGACTAAATTTCGTAATGAGATACAAATAGTGTACATACCTCATCTTTAAAGAGTTCATTCGGATATTAGACTTCTTATTCCTAATATTTTGATAACCATACCTATAATCAATCTTGTAAAGTCACTTAAACAATTTAATATTATGAAAAAATTAATAAATCTAGGAGATAGAAACATATTCATGATTGTAACCAGATTGATATTTGTCTAATCAAAATATATGTTAAAGGTTTTATCTATTTCTTGGAGAAAATAAATGGTTATTCCTAAGGTGATACACTCGGTCGAAAATATATCTTAGATGAAAATTCATCTAATTCAGACATATCTTACTATTGTTAAATAGTTGACATATGGTAAGAGTGTATGGATGTGTGGTTTTACCTGATACCATGCCAATAGAAAATCCACATCACTTACTGGTGAAAAAAGGGATCATGAAAAAACATCCATATATTAACCTACTACTTCTAGAAATTCACTATAATAAAAATACCTTTCTTAGTTCATTAATAATTAAGGATATTTTCTCTGAAAATCATGAATAAGAGGTCCATATAGATTACACCATAGTTGTTATTCTCCATAATAACATGAGACTCTTTATCAATAATATTAAAAGAGACCAACCAAATATAAAATTAAGTGTGATCCTTATGAGAATATAGAAAATTCAGCATGATATTAGAAAATATAGTATTTATAACAAAAACCCAGAAGTCTTAGAGGATCTTGATTTCCTATAATGATAAATTACAATAAGGAATCTATTGGGGCTATGGTGGTGAATATTTTTTTTTGATGAAGATGAAGGTGTTATTATGTATCTCGATGTAAATATGTGTAGTTAAGTTGTATTTTAATGACTAATGTTAAAAAAATAACATTTTAATTCAAAAAAATCACCAAATATTTCTATTTATTTCTAAAATAGTGATCATATAGAGAAAGGTGATCAGATAGAGATATGTTATCAGTTGATTATTTGTGCACAATTTTTACATTAACATTTTTCCATGTTTACATTAGAAGGAATGTTAAACTAATTAAAATATGACGATGCATTGAATCTATTAAATTGTTAATATCACGAGGACTGGAAGATATTATGTTTCACATTTATGATGAATGAGGTAGAAATTTACATTAGTATAATGGTTGATAAAATCATTTTATGTAAAAATTCTATCCTATAAAGATTTTTTTAGTGTCTATCATGTTTTTGGATCATATGAAAGTTGCTGAATTTTTAACGGACACTACTGAGTAATGGAATTAAATGAACTACATTTAGGTAAAGCCTAATAGTAAAAATTTAATCAGAAAAATAAATTGTAAAAATAACTATAAAATTGACATGTAAAATTTGTAGAGGAAATTTTAGTAATTTAAAAAAGTGAAATTGTTGTGGAATTTTATCGAAATAAGTCCCCCTAGAATTAATTAATTCTAAAGATCCATTATTGTTTAGATGAAGACACCAGACATAGGGTTATATATGAATATCATCAGTTTAATTTTATTATGGAATAGATATGATTAAAAAAATTTATAGATAGTTTTTACAATACATTATTATAATGTCATGTATGAACAACATATTGTCATTTTCCTGCAATTAAGATGACATAAATTTTTGGTATGAAGTAAATGTAGACCAATGTTATTTATTAAAATTTCATAATGATAACAAAAGTGATGATGATAAACTGATTTATCAATGTTAATAATTTCATAAATTATTATCATTGAACATACTAAACATTAGGACATTTGATGGATCTCCTGAAATTGAGTTTAAGGAATGTTTAAGTAGATTTTGGGTTCTATTGTTTCAAGAATCATTTCAAAGGTTCTACAATTCTTGAGAAGTGCCTTTTAAATTTTAAGTTAGAGTGATATTAAAAATTCATGTTTTCATTGAGTATGAAAATATATTTTAGTTCTTGGATTATCTCATATAAGAACACCAATATAAAGTTTGTTTCCCAAAATAAAAATTCAGGATCATTGTTTACATGAGAGAAATGAGATAAAAAACAACACATAAAAGAGAATTTGATCATAAATTAATTTTAGAGATAAATCAAATAGACGTATATGAGATAGTGATTTATTATCAATTGGTATTAATCAAATAAATTACAAAAAATGAAAAAAAGTATGAGAGTTAAAATTTGATCATTTTTGTGTGTCAACAGTGAGATTCATAAAATTGTTTCCTTATAAAAGGGATTAGAAAAAGTATATGTTGTGATAAGAATATAACTTGTTGATTAGAGGGTTTCATAATTTACAAAGGCATTAGATATATATTTCAAAATGAACACATCAAACAATGGTTTTATAGTAATGTACAGGAAGAAGCTATTACATGCCACTAGTTAAGAAAGGTAAGAATATTTTCTTATAATAATTTCATTTATGATGATTATATCAACATCCTAGTGAAATAAAATTGATTTGAATTGGTGCTATTTTCAAAATATTTTTATGAAAATAATTGTTACATATTATATATATAAATATATAGATATCACATTCACTATTGTTTTATCATAATGAAATGAAAGTTTAAAGATATTATGTTGTATAAGTAATCACATTCATTATATTTTTTTCGAGTGTATTTTTTGGTATAATATTATTTCCAAAACCACAAAATGGGATAGATACTAAAACAGAGTAGTGATAATTTTAAATAATTGTGTTCCCTTTGGTTTTTATTGTATTAAAAAAATTTATTTCTCTTTAATAGGATGATAAATTCTTTATAAGAAATAAAAACATAAAAATACAGGACCATAGATTCACCCCCTTCTTAGTGACCACATTGGTCCATTTAAGTGTTATAAATGGGTATGATGTATTCTTAGAAAATTTATGATGTATAAAGAAAATGGAAGTTAATATGGGAGTTAAAAATTATAAAATTTATAATAGAAATAAATATATTAATGTTAAAAACTTTCATATATAGAATAATAGAATATTTTATTATACTATGTCCCTTTGTTATAAAGTTTAATATTCTTTTATAGACGATTTCACACCTTGTACTAAGGATGTTTGCTTTAAATATACTAATAATAAAAAATTAGATAATTATGGGTGATCTGTGAATGATATTTTTCCTTAGTCTCTGAAACTGAGTTTGTTATAGTTAAATGACATGGAATGTCTAATGAAGTTTGGTAAATATTGAATAACATATATAAAGGAAACATTAATGATAATAATGCGATGCTAAAAATATGAAGGATCATATATGAATATCAAAAGATTGGTGACTATGAATCTATTAGTGTATTCATTACAAGATTTAATGACAATGTAATCACCAAAATATGTCGGGGAAGGAAGTTGTAAAATTGAACCACAATTTAAATGATATTATGAACCCATTCAGATTAATTGGATACTAATGTTTCATCTACTGATGATAATGATCCTGAATATATTTCTATATATTATCCACACATCACTATCATCACATATTAAATGATAAGAAAAAAGGTTATTAAGAATATATATGTGTAAGATCAAGAAGTTTCTATTAATGTTTCCATTTATGGATTGTTTATAAAAGTTCTTAAGAAAGAAATTAGTGACTCAAACAATGAATACAAGGTTAATACTAATATTTTTGATTTTTTTCTTTATAAAATGCGAATTAATGAAAATTTAAGTATAAGGAAAAGTCTTAGTTGTAATGTTTTGGTCGTAGATAAATTGGTCATGTTAATGTGAATTTTCAACATCGAAATGAAGAATAAGGATGTGATGCAGATAATAGAACACTTGAATATCCTTTAATAAGAATGAAGGTAAATACAAGTAATAATGTAATTGTAAAGATAATATTTTATAGAAATACAAAAGGAGAAACAATTTGTGTAGTTGTGAGAATGATAATGAAATTAAAGAATATAAAGATAACATCAATTATAATTTTAGTCAAAAATATCTTATTAAAAAAGTTAATGATTAAAATTTACCGGTGATTTTTTTTGAATAAGAAGAGTCTCAAATGATGTTTATTATCCAAATTGAATTTATATAATTCTAAATAAATATTATGACACATTAAAAAGAGAAAAAGAAGTTGAAGATGCAAATATTTAAGAAAACAATCCAAAATATTTTGTTGAATAAAAGTATATTATTTATAAAAGGTTTGATATTATTAACTCTTTTTTTAATGAAAATAATAATCCCAATATAAATTATTTATAAATGTTGAGGTGAATTAGGAAAACATGTGACATACTAAAAAGCATGTTAAATTAATGAAAGGAATAACAAATTAAAAAACTAAATTATAGAAGTTGGTGAATTTTTTAAATGTGTATAAAACATAAGGATAAACATAAGTTATCCCTAAAACATGTTAAGAATAAAGAATATGGTAAAAAGTAATATAATGTTATGAAATCCTTTCATGTGGATAAAACATAAAAAAAACCTGATGTTTCTAAGCTTAAAAATTATGAAACAAAAACAACTAATACTAGTGTTTCTACTAAGGCAGATATTATATCATTGCTGAAGCGAAATACATTAGGAGGAAATAATGACATTGGTCCACAAAAAAGTTCCAAATTGGAAGGAAATAAAGTAGATGAAAATTATGTTCACATCTTCAAACATATTGAAAGATATAGATATAATTATTAATTTTTATAGTTACTTATAGAATTTTCAAGGTTTTGGTTATAAGAAATTGTTTTTGTTTAATCATCAATTTTATAGTGAATTTAGGAGAAACTATAGGTAATGTTTTGGGTAAAAAAAACATACTCTAAGGAGATAACCTAAGAAATTCACCCTAAAGATTGAAAATATATTCCAACCATTAGAAACTATTTTTGAAGGATGTGATCAACCAATAAATAAACAAAAAGAATGTATATTCATAATACCAGCATAAAAAAGTTTAACAAAAAAAATCTCAAAACTTATGTGAGAAGAAAGGAAAAGAAAATTACAAGGCCTTTGTTGTGGAAAGTGATTTTATATCTATAAAGTGAGAATGAACTTGGATTATGGATTGTTGGATCTTTTCACATATTATAAAATATTTTAAGATTTAAATTAATGTTAATTATTTTAATAAAGGTGTCATGACATTTCTAAATAATGATTTACTGAGAATAAAAGGTATTGGATATGCTATCCCTTATGGAAGAAAATTTTAAATCCAAAGAAACCTTGTGTTTTATGGGGATGAAAATCAAAATTTTAAGTGCTTCAAATTTTTTTGATCATGGTAAGAATTTAATATTTAGAAGAGATGGATTTTTAAGAGGATATATGATGGAATTTTTGTTATGAAAGGATAATAAACTAGTGGAAACTTGTTTGAAGTTAGTGATATGAAAAGTTAATGCTATATGTCTATGATGAATGAAAAAGACTATTGGAATAAAAGGTTGGGGAACATGTATGAGAAGAAAATTATCAAGATAAAAAATATATAATGTTTTCCTAATATTTATCTGATGATAAGAATAAGATATTGGTGTTGTCCTCTTTTATAGAAAGATAATATTAAAAACTCAATACATAAGAATGTGGAAATACATTCAACTTGTCACCTTTATCTCACACATTATGGTATTTATGGGCCCATAATTAAAGAATAAACTAATGGAGATAAGTACATTATTTTATTTATTAATGAGTTAAATCTCATTACATGTATTAAAATTTTAAAAAACATACATAAAATGATATCAAAATGTTTAAGAGTTTCAGGATAAGTGTATAAAAAGAATGTCGAATTTATGATAATATTACATGAAATGCTAATTGTGGATAATATATAAGTGGTATGTATAGATGTTATCAACTATAGAATATAATTCATCATGATTTTATGACACCATCAACAATATAGAAGAAATACGTTACTAAAAATTTAAATAGAATATTTTTAAATATAACACAAACATTATTAATAGAAGATTATGCTTATTGATTTTATATAGGTTGGATATCAAAGTAGGTGTTTATATTTATAATTGAGGATTATATGGTCCAAAAACTGATATAAATCATCATGATATGTATTATAGAGAGAAAACAACATTGAAACACCATAGGTTGTTTGAATTCCCATTTATTATAAAATTCATGGGTTAAAATATTGGGAATTATCCTTAGAGTGTTATTGATGGAGTAATTCTTGCATACCCACTTAATGGTACATGATACATGTGATATAGTAACAATAAAATAAATAATATTTACTTAGAAGATGGAATTTTTGAGAATAGTCTGATGGGAAGGTATCAAAGGAATTTGTTAATATTGAATAAGGGGAAGATGAAGTGACTGCAATTGAATAACTAAGTAATGTTCTTAATGATAGTAACACTATTTAAGCTACACACAATTAATATTATGAATAAACTATATAATGTGATGCTGAACCATTAGGTTCATCTCACTATATATTGAAGAAGGAACTGGATTCTCATAACATCATTTTAGATCAATGATAATATGTCTAAATAAGAATAAAATTAATTTAATTTTTTTATTAAACCTTGTATTCATAAATTTATCCAAAATTTAATGATGTTGTTTTTCAGCATCATTAGGGGAATGATTTTATGAATAAAGAGAGATAGAGAGAGAGAGATATTAGTTTGAGAAGAATGATACTTTTGAACATGTACCGAAATACAATAATATTTTTTGGGTATAAATTAGATGTTCATTAACAGGTTGAATGTAGAAGGTGAAATGATAAGAAATAAGGTTTTTATTGTTTTTATTGAATACTTAGAAATTGAAGGAACTTATTTTTATGAGATTAATTCTCTAGTGTAAGGATTAGAAACTATTGGAATATTTCTTACTATCACTATACAATCATAATAAAAAATATTTTAGATCAATTTCATTTTATGTTCCCTTAATAAAGAGACTGATAAAGACATTTATTTTGACCAATGTGTGGCATCATGTTTGGTAATGATAAAATTTATGTGTGAAAGTTGAAAATGGATTCATATAAAATGAAACAATCATTTAGATATTGGTAATCCAAATTGTAATCTTTCTTAAATAAATTGACCTTGAATAATGGAAGAGTTGATAGGAACCTCAATATTAAATAAATTCTATAAATTCTCGCATTGTAATTTTTTATGTTAATGATATCATTTTTTTTGGAGTATTGAAGAAACTTGTAAAATATTTATTTAGTAGATGAAGAAGTTATGTAAACTTTTCAAGTTGGAAGAATTGAAATATTATTTTATATAACAAATATTACCAAATAAATATATTTTCATATATGATGATAATTATGGTGAGGAAATTTTTTGAATGTTTAGAATTGAAGAAAAAAATCTAGTTACATAAAAAATTTGATGGGAAAAAATAGAAAACAGAATAATAAATAATTGAGTAAGATATTAATGATTTTAAAATTGTGGTATAAATATTATTGTATCTAACTAAATCAATTCCGTATATAGTGTATTCTATTACATTTTATTCCAATTAATAAAGTGATACCAAATAATGTCATCTCATTGGAGGAAACACAGTTCTTAGATATATCAAAGGAACAATACATTTGAGTATGAAATATGAAAACAGAGGAATGATTGATATGTTTGAATTTACATATATAGATTATGAATGTGGCACAAATGATAGAATATCCACATCTTGTGGGTTTTTTTATTTTCGAGAAAGATATATTATTTTAAAAACAACATTATTTTTTCTCTTAGCATGTCTATGGAAGATAATGTTGCAGCTACACAAGATGCAACACAACTTATATGGATAAAAACTCAATTAGATTATTTGTTAATAAATTCAATGTTACCCATTCCCTTGGGTTGGGATATTCAGAGTGAAATAATTTTTTCTAAAAATATAGTGAAACATTATCTTTCCAAGAACATTGATATAAAATATCACTTCATCAAAGATAATGTGGGTAAGAATGAGCTGAAAAATAAGTTTATTCCTATGATAGATCATTTTGATGATATATTCACTAAACCATTACAAAGAGAAACATTTCTTAAGATGAGGTTAAAAAAGGGTGTACTAAAACTCTCTCTTTAGTGATATGGTTTTTGAATATATCTCATATTCTATATTGTATTGGGAATGTGTTTTCAAAAGGAAGAAACTTTTTAACCTAAATCTATCCAATTATACATGATTAACCAATTTAAGAAAGATAATGTTTTTGGTGGAGTTATTAACAATAAAATAAATAATATTTATTTAGAAGATGGAATTATTCTTTTAATAATTGTTTTTAAAAGTTATATGTTTAAGGAATATGTTTCTGAAATCACATATTCTAGATTTCATTGTTTTTTTTGTTAAATTATTAATGTTTCCTACATTGAGACTCCTCTGGTAAACTTATAATTATTGTATAAATGTTCCATTACATGTGTCATAGTGTTTTAGTGACTTATTTTCCATTAACAAGAACAAAATCCAAAGGGGTATTTTTAGGAATTAGGTAGAGAAGATGTTTTGAAGAAGATGAAGTTGTTAAGATGTTTCTAGATAGAAATAAGTCTGGTTACCTTATTGTATTTTATTGGTCAAATTTTATAAACATAACTTTGTTCTATGAAGAAAACACTACACCTAGTTAAGTCTTCTAGAAATGATATTCAGATAGAGAAATGTGATAATATGGAGAAATGTGATAAGAAATGGTTTTAGTGGAATGTATATCTTAACTTTTTTAGATGAAATATTTGATGGGTGAAACTATAATGATTATTTTCTAATAATATGATTCTAATATAATGATCATTGGAAGATATCATTTTTATTTCATAATATGAATGGATAAAAAATTTTATATATTGAAAGAGGAAAAATAACTTGTATATAAAATATCCATACTACAAATATTGTGTTAAGTATATATAATTACTTTTTAACTGTGTAATGATGATTAATTTCAATGGGATTCTACTAAATAATATCATTTAATGAAATCACATTGGATTAATTCTATTCAAATATATTTAATCGGACAAACAATTTGAAATAATTTCTATCAAAGGGATAGGTACAATGTTAATAAAAAACTTTTTAAAAGTACAAAATGGAATTTCCTACGGAATATCACTGAGTGATGTCACACTGGGATAAGTACATTTGATGATACTCTACTCATTACATGAATATTTCAAACAACGTGTTCTATATTAAATTCATTTTTCATAGTATTCTAATTCAATTAATCTAATAAATAAAGTGTATGGTAAATAATTGTTGATATGTTCTTAAAATTCCATGTAAGACCATCTAATGGAGGTTTTTATACAATGTTTTTCTAGAAGACTGTCTCTTATGAAGTGTTTATAGTTTGATGTTTTTTATGAAAAATTTATAATAATAAAAAAACTGATGATGCTGATATAATAATTCAATATTTATAAAATCTTTAAGTAATATCATGGTACTTTATGATTTTTTGTAATTCTCTTAGAAGCTCCTTAATATTTAGGTTATTTTAATTCAAATAGGGTTTCAGTTTCTGGTGATTTCTTGAACATTCAATAAGGTTATAAAATTATTGAGAATTGTTTGGTAAATTTTAGTTGATGGGGAGACTCAAAATTCATGTTTTCATTGAGTGGTAAAATATATTTGGGGTTCCTTCCTTATCTCCCATGACTGCACCTATATAAAAGGGAATTTCATATATTACGAACATAATAACACATTTCACATGAAAAAAAGAGAGATAAGGATTTTTAGAAGTATAATGTTGGTCGGATAGAATTTTGGGGAAACATTGGATAAAAATATTAATGAAGAGGATTTTTTATCAATTGTTATTAGTTATATGATATACTAAAATAATCAATGTAATAGATTTCAAGAGGTTAAAATCGAACAGTTGAAGGTGGCATATGTTAGACAGCAGAACGAGTTTCCTTATCAGTGGGATGAGGCGAACTATATTTCATGATATGAAGATTAACTACGCAACAATATATTTTTGTTTATAAAAATTCAAGGGAATAATTTTCTATAAGAATGCATCAAATGAATTATTCTCGAAGAAATAATCAAACAATGTTTTTAGGATGAACCAATCAGATTTATGCTTTATATTCAAGTTTAAGATGATTTTCTTACCAACCATCGAGTAAAAATGAGAAGAATAAGAACATGAAATAGGTTAAAGAA
The DNA here is from genome assembly GCA_963277665.1 of Viscum album. Taxonomy (NCBI): domain Eukaryota; kingdom Viridiplantae; phylum Streptophyta; class Magnoliopsida; order Santalales; family Viscaceae; genus Viscum; species Viscum album. The sequence continues at coordinate 308,200,752 of OY728150.1, read as the reverse complement.
TACAAGTTTTAGAATAGTAATAATTAAAATATATCAATTCATATTGTTGATGGTTTCTAATATTTATTAGGAAAATATATGGTAAATATTTTATTTATTCCGGGATAACATATACTTTTACTATATAGTGAACCTTAAAAATGCTTGTGGTCCTTACGGTTGTTCTTGTAATATTGTTTTCAATAAATGGATATCTCTTTTATATGAGGGTAATGGTTTTTAATAATAATGAATAAGATAAAAATAAGTGATCATTAATTCACCCCATCCAACTTACATTCAATAAATTGTCTCTTTCAACAAGAGAGACCCTACCCTATCTTTGTACTAATAGGTTTTACAATCTCCATTACATAACCCATGATCCAGAAAAGAATATTTAAAATGTACACATTGTTAATAGATTTGAAGTAATGAGGGGAATCAATATAAATTAAATTAGTCAATAAAGATAAAAACTAGTAATTGAACCTATCATTATTGTAGGACCCCCATAGGTTATAACTACAAACACATCCACCCTAAAAAGATTATTCATTGAATATGGACATGGGTTCAACCACATAAATCATGAATAATTTATATGTTTCATAGATCCTCTTTGTACTATAAATATAATACCACAATACTAAGTGGTAAAAATATTGAAAAACCTCAGAATGTGACATAATAATCCATAAGATCTACAAATATCTAGTCCCTCTATGAAATAATACATTGAGTGCATAACATTAAAATAATAAAAAAAGTCAATTATTTTTTAGCAGATGAAACATATAGTTCAGAGAAAGTCTACTATCTAGTACTACTACCATTGTCCCCACCATGATTCTCATCCAGTCACCTCTTCCAATTAAAATAACCATTGAAACTAAACTTTGTGTAGTAGGAATTCCTATCATCCACAAAGTAGCATAAATTTCATGCTACAACATTAGAGTTATATCAAGAATGTCAATAAAATTTGTTTGATTATACATGATTACCTGATAAAGAAATATGGACAAAGACCACTCTCAATATGTTGATTCTTCTATTTCTCATTTGAAACTTACTCAGGTGAGAACTAAGAATGTTTAGAAAATAATTATTCATACTAAGTTAATTTATGATCACCTTTATTTATTGTTGTGGAAATCCATGGAAATATCCAAAACCATTGACCCCAAATAGAATTTAACTATGACGAAGGATATATACTCATTATATTCCTTGGCCTTATTCTTCTTATACCAAACTATTTCATCCCACCACATCCTACAAGATCCTTATTTTTTAAGATGACACATTTCACCTTAATGGAATCTAACATCTCCAAAACTAAAGGATTTGAACAATATTTTTCATATAATACCCTACCAATCAAGGATTATTGTTTTCCATGAATTATAGTGGTTTCTACTGATGAAATAATTGTTAAACAATTATACTATCATACATTCAAGGAGTAATTTCTATAGATTAACTAGGAATACATTCATCTCCTTATCCCATTTCTTTGACAAATTTTAAAATTACATCAATGAGGTTCTTGTAAACTAGAGGTGTTTTCTATCATTTTTCATTAGTTGATTTTTCTAGATTACTATTAATACATCTTTATTGGATCATGGTACTGCACAAAATTAATATAGTTCAATGAAATATTGGTTAAGAGACACTATAATATCAACACCATAAGTCCAAAATAAAATTGGGAATTGAAATATCAGATCAATTCTAGGTAAATGTTTATAATCAGATCCATAAAAACATCAAAGCTAGTTTTTTACCGACAACCTATAGAAGCTTATAGGTCATTATCATGAGATATTTATTAGATATCTCTTGTAACCTACCCCTTATGTATTTACAATATCATCTCCTACCTATGAAGACATCTCAAACTACACATGAACATAAATGAAATAAAAAACTCTATTTGGTACTACTTTTTCATGAAACAACCTGGATAAACTACCTAATTGGTAAAAAAATAAATCCAAATAGGATTAGAAAGGCTTTCCTAAACCCCAAAATCTCGAAACTAGTTAATTGGAATAAAAAACAATCATGAAAGAATGTTTTCAAAATAAAAATTTCCCATAAAGATCAAGAATCATATCAGATTTAATAAACAACATATATTAAAAACACTCATAAAAGAGAATCATACCACATTAAGATAGATACGTGTTCCAAAAAAATTGGTAAGTCAATTAATGAAAAAAAACCATCATATAAATCCTCACAATATATCCATGTAACCAGTTGAGAATGTGCTCCAATGGTAACAACCAACTCCCAATGTCTCATTATCAAGAACACACATTTCCTCCAATAAGTACTTTTAATTTTCATATATGTTCCATAATAAAGTATAAAAATTCCCAATGGTAATAGTAGGGTGTGAGAAAAAATACCTATTTGATCTAACAATGTATTATATAAGAAATCCATATCAAATGATGAAAATATTGTCATTTTCAAATAAAAAATTTCATGAATAGTAATTTCCATCCAAAAAAGAATGAACAATTATTTTAAAAAATATGAATATATAAATCATTTACCATCATAGAAATACACATAAGATTCGAAGGGTTAGTTTAGTACAGGGATTGTGAAACATCTTTGTGAAATATTTTTTTAGTTTGTATAAGTTATTATATCCTTATAATAGTGGTAAGAGAAGAACACCCCCATTGAATTAATAATATTCCCTCAATATAGTTATGTCATTTTTTAACATTAAAAAATTTATAGTTATATTTAATACATTACTATATTTTTTCCACCTAACTACCTAAGATCCCATGTACTTTATGATAGAAAATCATACTAGGGGATTCCATTAATTTAAATGAAGTTCAAATAATTTCATCCAATCATTCTAATCAGGAATATGTTCAAGTTTAAAAACATTAAATTTAATTTAAAAAAAAAATTATCAAATGGTATTTATGAAAACCCATATCATTAAAATAAAAACATATCATTTAAAATAAAAAAACCTCATTATAGTCATCTCAAAAGTCATCATCAAAACCAAATTTCAAATAATTCATTAATTTAAAATCTATTTTTTATGAAATAATTAAATTATTTGGAAATCCATTCTTAATAGGTTCAACACAGAGACTTCATTACATTAGGAAAAATTTCACCGATAACCTCTAATCATTATTTGGAAATGAATTATACATACAATCCAATTTAAACATACCTCAGTGTAATAAATTGATAGAGATTACCATATGAATCTACCTAAATAAATCATGAGATAAAAAATAACCAAATACATAATCCAAAAATGGAGATTTGAAGGCTATAAAAATAGATAATGTATTCTATAAAAATCATTCTAAAATAAAATTCCAAATAAAATAATTACCCATGATTCGAGATCACTTGGTGAAGAAAAAATTATGAGGGAGAATGGAATTCAATGATAGATCTTGGATACACTTTCCAATTGATAATAAATTCATCAAAAAACAAAATGATCCATAAATAAAAAAATTTGTAAGTGAAAAACTATATTCTAGATATCATATAATGTCATTATGGTGAAGTTATGTTTGAGGTATGTGAGTTATGAAAAATATAAGTGGAATAAGAGGAAATAAATATAATTATTTCATATCTATCCTCACCCCTAATAGAGTCATCAGATAGCTACTAGAGACCATTTACTAGTAGGTGGATCATGGTAGAATGTAAGAGTTTATAGAATTACCCACAACATTTTAGTTGGGTTACAATAGGAACCCACTTATACAAGCAATCCTCATGATTGTGGGAGTCTCTCACTGGTAATACAGAGGACACTCTTTAAGAATGTTTTATTACCATCCTATCATTGGTCAGCTAGTGGCCCTTATCAGGCCATGATTTGGCCTCGTCTCGCCATTTTCATGATATACCCTTATTCAACACTATGTTGAATGACACAAATACCTATCAAACCCTCAAACTGGGAACAAAACTCCATCTTCACCCCTATAATGGATAAAAAAAATTAAGTACAACCAAGAAAAAATATGTTCAACAAGCTAATAACAGGAAAAAACAAGGAAATCCCAAATAAACCAAAGATTATATCTGAATACTGGTGTATATATGTTATATTTTTTATGTGTTTAAGGATAATTCTAACAGTATAATTTTACACATATATGTATAACATTTCACTTTATTAGAAAAAACTGAAAACATGGATCAATATAAAATCCAAAACTTATTCTCAATAAACGATTAATATAATTAGTTCATTTAATATCATACATGTAAAATCCAAATTTACATGTATTCAAACAACCATCATCTACTACTTGAAATAAAAAAGGTATAATGTAGTTTTCATCCTCAAACTATTCTATCATGTATAGAGATATTGTTTCCTAAAAAATCCACAAGTTCTATCCAAATAATATAAAATAAATTTATAATGTAATGTTGACCACATAAATAAACATAGTGGGTTCTTACATGTAACTACCATCAGTCCATGAGAATTTATCATGCTAATTAATCCATATATGAAATAAATAAAACAAATTAAATAATAAATATAAATATTATAAAACAAACTACATCATATCTTATATTCAATAGAATATAGTGACATAACTTACGATAATAAATAATGTTCTCATCACATACCATCAATTAACCATGACTATATAGTAGGAACAACATATCCTTATCCTTGAACCAATAAATTTTAATGCTTCCAAATCTTATTTTATTTTTAAATAACTTTTCTTTCTCAATACCTTTACAATTAGTTTTTCTAATAGGATGATAATTTAATACTATTACATTTAATCACACATCATATAAAAATATATAATACTAAAAATATGAATAGTATAGTTATATAAACTACAAATAATAATGTAATCACTGGGGGTGACTTTATAGGATTGAATACTCCAATGAATATCATTCTAGACATGGTAACTGTATAAAAAAAGAGAAGAATTATGAATATGATAAGAATTATCATTGTATTTATATTAAACTATGAGCTTGGATTATTTAATAATGTAATAACTGGGGGTGACTTTATCATTGTATTTATCACTGGGGGAACTATGAAAATAATTTTTGTTCAGGTTTTAAGACCACAATGGTTTTTTGGGTGATTATGAACATTATAGTTATTGGGGAATTTTGACCATTGGTCAATATGGATATTGAGTATTATTAACATTTTTTATTAATATCTTATAATATGACCCTTGGGATTGTTTTATGATATATAATGAGTTAACCATGGCCTCTACCTATATAAATATACCTTATGAGGTTTAATTTTTACAGCTCGAGAGAGAAGTGGAATTATTAAAAATTTCCCACATCCAATCCAAGCCAACCATCCACTTCTGAGACAAGGATGGGATCATTTTCAAGAAATTTTCAATCTATTAGAGTTCACCACTCAATATGTTTTTTTTGAATCTCTCAAATAGGATACTACCATCACACACCTTAATCTTAAGGAATATAATACTAAAATAAGTGATTATGTATATAGGAATTGAATTTTATTTTGGTGAAATCCCATTTGAAATGTAGTAGTATGAGTATACTAATATTAATCATACCCAAAATTTATGATATAATTTCTATAGTAAAGATATGATTAATTTAATATCATATAAATAGGATAAAATATATTTTTAATGCAATGAAACCAAACATCAGTATTTTTTTCAAAAACAATATTTTTATATCAGAGTAAAATTTATCAAATTTAGAAAATTATTTTTAAAAATATAAATTTTATTTTTTGATTAATTACATTGATATTTTATTATATTGAGCATGTGGTAATTTTCTAGAAAAGTTGATTTTCCAATAAATAGTAATAATTAAGTTTTTATGAAATATTGAAACTATTTGGATATAATCATGATATAATAATGATTTAATTTTTTTAATTAATCTACTAGATCATAAATCTAATTATGGAGTAACCTAATAAATATTGCGTTACATATATTAACTCATGTTCAGATTTTTAAACCATGATTTATTATTTTATAAAATACTATTTTCATGTGTTATACATGTATAATATTAGAAATAAATTTTATCACTTTTATAAATTTAATGAATAAAAAAGGATTTTTTATTTGGAATTATGTGGTAAAAATTACGTTGTGTGGAAAATTTCATGTTTATGCCCCAAAAAGATAGCGAGGTAAATAAAAATGACATATCACCATAATGGTAAAATAATAGAAAGGATAATAATTAAAGGGTAATAGGATAATAAAAATTATAAGAAAATTTAAATGGGTGGTTGATCTACTAAAATAATTAAATGAACTTTTTAAATATTATTTAAAAACTAAATTTATTGAAATAAGTTTCACCCAAAATTCTTTATCCATAATAACTAAATGACCATTACTTTATCCTTTAAACACCTCCCTCCACAAGTATAAATACACACCCATTCATGTTTCTCTTCCACTAAAAATTCATTGGACATGAATTACTTCTTACCCCAACCTATAAATAGTCTCTCTTATGTGTCTATATGGTTTAAGGGGTGTCTCTACATATTCAATAATAAACACTACATGATAAGATATTTTATTTTTATCTCCTTTTATACAAGTATTTTCTTTATATTAATAATTTTTTTTATTTAATGATGTATTAATGTGTATATAATCACTCAATTACTTCCAAAACTATTCCTTGTAAATTAAATAATACTATTCTCTCTCACTAATCCCATTACATAAATGGTAATAAAAACTTCTCAAGCTGTTAGAATTATTCTTTAAATTTCCATAACATATTGTTAATACCAAACATTACAACCATTAAAGGGCATTGACATAAGCATGTATATAATTCCTTGATTGGGGACATCTATCTACAAATACCAACCTCCCAACTCATCATTTAGAATTCTTAAATACATTCATATGATATGTGATCCCTGGAACACATAAAGTTTAATATATGAAGGGTTCACCTTGATATGGATCCAATGAATTTGGTAAATAATAAATCTCTAGAGATGACATGATTAAGATACCTTGAAATAATACCTCAGTAATTTTCTATAACCTTATGAAAATCCTTAGTAATATGTCTTATAACAAATTAGTAGTGAACCTTGATGATATGAGTGTACCATGTTAATATTCTATCCACACTTCCATGTCATAAATCATGCATCTTTTATCATGATGATATGTTATTACTCTTTTACATAAGATCATATCTTTATATTATTGCATAAGTTATTATGCTCAATTACAACTCTTATGCATCCTGAATTAACCATGTTCAAATACTCTATATTTTCCTTTTAAACCCATAATGGGATTTGTGCTCTCACTTTCATTGGAGGTATATCGCCATAAAATATTATTTGGTGTAATGAAATAAGATTGTATTATATTTGTCTTTTTGGTTGATTAAATATTATTTATGTTTTCTTTCTTATGTACATCTAGTATTACGTGCCCATATTCCATGAGACTATACATAAAAAGATCCTTCAATGTTATTTATTTAATCTTTTTTAAATAATTTTGTTAATAATAATGTAAATAAAGTAGGTAACCATAGTTGTTATTAATTTCAATCGTTAGTTATTTTTTAAAATTAGGATAAGAAAAAAAATTAAATTACAATAAATAGAAGTATAAATATAGTAAAAATTCCAAAAATGTGTTTATGTATAAAGTAATTGGTTTACAATCTTTGAAATATTCTTATTGATACTTGAAGTGGATATAGCTCTAAAAAAATTATAAATAGGGGAAATAAACTTGAAAAGGGATGATTGGTTATTATCTAAATCATCACCAAATTCCATATATATAGTGTTTTCTACCAACAACTTAGATACGCCATAGGGATATTATTTATTTATCATATGCACATATAAACCATAATGAAAGATGTATAAACAATGAAATTATTCATTTTAGAAGTTAAAAGGGGGATAATTTATATTACCCTTATTGATAAAAATTGAAAACCTCTTAGGAATAAACACCCCATTTGAATTTAATCTTAAATTGAATATTTTATAATTTATGTGACCTTTTTTCTAAAAATGGAGAGAAATAAAATGTATCATGTGAAAATGGATGCAATTGGAAGTGCAGAAATGGAATTCTCAATATGATAAAATATGATGGAGAAAAATTCATTATGAAGTTTAATGGGACCCCCATGTAATGAATAAAAACATAAACCATATAGAAAATCTACCTAAACCTAGAAGGGATAAATGAGATGTTAAATCCTATATACTAAAACCACTGCCAACATTTAGTGGACCCTCCAATCTATTGATAATGGAAGAATAAATTATTGTTATTTTAAGTATATTATTTATACTCTACCATTCTAATAATGACATTTTTACCCTATTAATATATCACTTCGATGGAGAAGAAGGTCAATGGTTGAAATTAATAAGAAAAAGAAATCTTAATGATGAATTTTAAGATATTGTGTGGAGAGACACAAAAAATTGTTTTCAATAATTATTTCTCTCATACCATATAAAAATAAATAGAAAAGGAATTTATATATTTGAAGCTAAATGAATATAAATCTATGGGATGTTATGAGTATAAATTTAAATGGAATTTAGTTTATCCTCTAAGACTCATCATTGATTTTGACTGGATAATTGATTGAAAATTTGATGGATTGAGACCCCATCTACAAGAAAAAAAATAAATATGAGATTTATGAGTTATGATAAGATAATATGATGTGATATGAAAGATGAAATAGTGTTTTTTGATGACCATTGAACCCATGGAAAAAATGAAAATAAGGTATGGGTACGAAATTTCGAAAATAATAATGACAAATAAAGGAATTGGAAGAAAGTAAATTATACCACGTGTACCACCCCTAATTTCAAGCGGGTAACCCCTTTACATATTTATTTTAAAAGTTTAAAGTATTTAACAGAATATTGGGAGGTTTTAGAGGTTGTTTGAAAGGTTTTGGGGATTTTATGGATGTCAAAGGTTTAAGCACGGTTAGTAGAAACCATGAAACTCCTATTGAAAATCAGGAACAAATTGGCCATAGTCTATGGGTAAGCGCATGATTAGGTGCATGGTTAGGCCAAACTAAGAGGCCACCCAAGAGTAACCATGAAAAGTGGAACAAAGGGTAAACATTATTGGTTAATTATCTATCTAACTATGATATCTAACCATGTGAAGGGTGTTTGAAGGTTGTGGCTAGAACACTATTGGAGTATAGTTTTCTTAACCGTGCAATCCAAACTTGCATGGTTTAAAATAAGATCCTAAAAATGTGTACCTCACTCATTTTTTCTCCCAAACCTCTTTTTCCCTCCCTTTCAACTCTAAAATCATTTTCTTACCCCCAAACACCATAAAGACTCTCCAATTAAATCCGAGACTAGTCCAATAGAAAATTTTAGTGCGTTGAAGGCTGAATTTCTTCGTAAGTCAATGTTTTTTATGGTTTTCAATATATCTATTATTTTTAATTCTATTAGATTCCTAGATATAGTCCATTAGGGATAAATATATGATGGTTTATGATAGTAATAATGATATATATATATATATATATCTGTGTTTATATTAGGGGAAAAGATCTAAGGTGGGATTTTAGAGATTCAACATGGTATTGTTGAAGAATTTGTGCTTTTCTTCATTTACACCATAATTACCGAGGTAGGTGGCTTTAATCTTGACTTATATTATTATATTTTGAATTATTAGTTTTATGTAGTCTAAATTTCTTGAAATTTATTGTGAAATTGGTTTGAAAATATTGGTAGAGACTTTCTTTAGTGATGGTTTGTGGATTTGTGGAAATTGGTTTTTGTGAAAAGTTATTTCTTTTTGGATTTTACAATGAGGATTTTAAATGTGAAAATTTTCATTGAATTTTTTTCAATAAAATTAAGGTTTTATTGAATTTTTTTAAATGGTTGGTTTGGCATGATTTTGGAAAATAGTGGTTGCTGTGAGTTCATGATTTTAACGTGATCCTGAATAAGGGGCATGTACCATTGTGGAATAAGTGATGTGTCCCTAAATAAGGGGAACCTAAAATTGGAGAACAATGATACTGGACACCTAGTTACTTAGTTGATGTATAAGAAACCACTAATTTGTATGGAACTATCACTAAATAAGGCATTTTTGGGTGTGTGTGTGTTTCTGAATCATGGATTGGGTATTCAAAAAAGGAATAAAAATGGTTTAAAGAGTTGTTTGGTTTCATTAATTGGAAAAATTTTGGTAAGGATATTGTTTTTTATTTTTGTATAAACTATTAAAATGTTATAAAAATATTCATAGAAATTTTTTAAAATAAATTTCCTAATGTGTTCTATCCTAGTGGAATATTTATGGATGTTAGGTGTGGAAAAACTTCTGAGTTTCATTTCTCACCCACTACATTAGAACTTTGGTGCTTTTGTAGATATCATTTATTAGGGAACATGTAAAGGGAAAGTATCAAATTTTATTATTGGTGCTTGGTGATACTTGGGAATGTATTTTCGAGTTGGATCTTGGAGATTTTTAGGAGTTTTATAGTTGGTGTCTTTGAAGTATTTGAACCTTGTTAGTTTTTTCTTGCACTTTGTTGTCAATGTCATTCTTGGTTTCCTCTTGGTAACATGAAATATTTTTGTGTTATTTTATATACATTGAGTTGTATTAACTTTTTTTCATGAATTATTTAGTGGTATTTTGGTTATAGCATTCTTGATTGGTTTTTTTAATTCTCAAAGAAATCATCCCAGAATTTTATTGAAGATCTTGGAACTTATTATCTGCCTTTGGTATCTTGGTAATTTTAATGATAGATAAGTAGAAATTCCACCTTGACTCAAAGTAATGAGGATGGGAGAGAACTTAAAAATGGTATGAACTTGTTTATTTCTTGGATTTCAAAGGGTATATGTCTTGGCCGATCCATATTTCCATATGGGATAAATGGTATTATTTTTCGGTCTTGGATTTGAAATTAATTTTGGGTTATTACATGAGTTTGGATGGTAGAAAAGAGTAGTATTTTTAGGGAATTAAATGTTTAACATAAAAGTAATAAATTAATTATTTATGTTGAAACTCAAGAAAATTGTGAGTGGGGTATATAAGTGTTTTGAAGACACTTATATGAGTTTTAATCTCATTGTTAAGTGTTTAGCCAATAAGAAGAGAATGGCATGCATTAAAAGAAATGAATTCCTACTAGGAGTGACAATTTCATTTTGAGTAATTACTAATGACATTTGTTGAAATTTTTTATTATTGAAAGTTGTTGCAACTATTTTCAAATGTGATATTTTGATAATGGCATTATAGTGGTATTTTAAAAAATGGTTTTATTTTTAAATCAATGGTGGAATTTAAAAAAATAGGTTTTAGAGGAAAAGTATTGAATGTTGGAAGGCCATGTTGTGATATGTGTCATATGGTATAATTTTAAATATTTAAGCCTGAACTCACAAGAGATTGAGAATTGTTATATTTATAAGGATATAGAAAATTACACATGGTAGGAATAGATGAAACCAAATAAATTAAGCTACTGAAAATGTGGTTGTACCCGAACCACAGGTGAACCAAAAATTTGTTCTGAGTATTTTCATGGCATTTTAGGTCATGGTTATAGAGAATTGAAGTGATGATCCAAGTAAAGTGGATAATTCTATTCAGTTGAAGAAGAAAAATCCACCCATCTTTTGGGGTTATTTTTAACCAATGAAAGCATTGTTGTGGATGAGTATGATGAATCAGGTATTTAATTTCCCTAGAACACTGACAGAGTTGAAATCCATGTTGGCGATGTATTTACTAGAAAATATTTCTTGCTAGTGATGAGATTTAGAATTTCAGGATAAATTATACCAAGGGATTTAATGGGAGGAATTTGAATAATTGTTCAACAAAAAATTATATCCTCATAAATTCAGGATTTCTTTGACAATGAAAATTATTATCTTAAAAAAATAGAATCTATTAGTGATAGTGTACATGAATAAATTTATGTATTTTGTTTTCATTGAACCCAAAGTTTTTACTAGTGAGTCCTTTAAGGAAAAAATTATTGAATCAGGGATGAGGTAAGATATTCCCTCTAATATTGACATGATTTGTATAATAGATTATACAGAGAGGTTCAATAGAGCACTGGTGGAAGAAGGGTACATATCTAGAGATATGAGTGGAGGAATCATGTTGATACCTATGGGAAATAGTGGGAACTGTAATGCTGAGAATAATCAAAAGAGGGAAACCTTTTTCCAAGGTGGGATTAAAACTCAAAATACAATTGATGGAGTAGTGAATCTTCCCTCAATAACCTTTTAGTGTTATATGTTTTCAATGTGGATCATTTGATCATATCAAGCGATAGGGTATGATACCACCTATAGAATTCCAAAATTACAACCAAATGAGTCATCTTAAGTGTTGTTGTCATAGTTCTATATGTTTGGGTTTATAGTAAACATCTCATATTTCACAAAAAATATATGATTCAATGGGATGAGGGAATACAAATACTTATTTTTATCATAACTGAGCTAGCCATCGGGATTTATGAAATACCATGACTCCTTCGGAAGTAAAATATAAATACGGAAATAAGGAAGAAAGTGTGGTGAGTAATAAGTTATATGGTGAAAAGAAAGTTATTGTGGATGATCAATCTATTCCATCAATAATGAGGCATATAATTTTTTTTCAATTCTAACTTTATATAATATTTTTTTAATATGGAATCATCCCATAAATTTATTAAATCATGTTATACTAATATTCTAGGTTTATATTTTTATATGATTCCTTCTGTTTTGAAACATAAAATTCCTCTTGTTCAATGATAATATCAAGATTTTTTACGTAAATCATGTTCTATAACTGTTAATATATTCAACAAGATATGATATTTTTGTGTGTGCTTAAGATGTATTTCTATGACATAATCATGTGTAAGAATTAGTTAACTATATTCAAATCTCACATCGACTATTATACATGATGAGATAGTTTTTCCACTGATATTGGTGTCGATCATCTCTTTAAAAGAGACCAAAATGTAAAGTATGGTGCAATGGGTTTTTTTTGGAACCGACAGTTGGGATGATCTCATAATAGTTGGTAGTGTTTCCTTTGGCATCAATGGAAGAGATATAGAGTATTGGGTTTCTTGAAGTTATTGATCAGTTTACAGATGTTTTTCTCAAGAATTTATTAGGGTTCCCACTAATAAGAGAAGTGGAGTTTACGATGGATCTACTTACAAGGACTGATCTTATTCCATTCCATATTACTATATGGAACCAAGAAAATTAAGGTAATTGAATGTGTAGTTTTAATAATATGATATAAAAGTGTTCATTCATCCTAGCATATCTCTGTGGGTTGGACCAGTCTTGTTTGTCAAAAATCTAGAAGGAACTCTTCAATTTTTTGTGGATTAACATAATCTTAAACCACTAAAGATAAGGAATCTGTATCCACTTTAAAAAATTAATGATATGTTTGATGAATTGAGGGGAGATCAATAGTTCTATAAAATTGAATTACAATCCTAATATCACTAATTGTGGGTATGGATAGAGGATATTCCAAATAAAAATTTTAGGAGCAGATATGTCCATTATAGGTACATGGTTATTCATTTAGGTCATATGAATACACTGAAAATATTTATGGAATTGATGAATCAGATGTCATATAGATATATGTGTTCTATTGTGGTGATGTTTGTGGATAACATGTTAGTGCATTCTCGGGTAAGGGATGAACATGAAAAACAATTGGATACTTCATTGGGAGATTTGAGGGATCATCATATGTATACCAAATTATGAAATTGTAATTTTTAGAAACAACAATTGTGACTCTTTGGTCGTTTAATCTCTAAAAGAGATGTTTTATAGATATAGAAAAGATAGAGGCTATTATCTATTTTAAAACACCAAATAATACCTTCAAGATATGAAATTTTATTAGTTTAGTTTGTTATTATCGATATTATTTTCATAATTTATCATGACTATATTCTCCCATGATAGCTTTGAGAAGGAAGGGTGTTTCATTCCAATGGAATGATGAATCTGAGAATTAATTTTAGAAGCTAAAGTTTTACCCTACATCAACACCAATAATGATATTTTAAGACTGAGAATAAGGGTACATGGTGTATTGTGATGTTGGGGGGTCTGGGTTGGATTGTGCCCTCATGCAGGAAGATCATGTTGTTTTTTTATAGCACATGGTAGTTACAGTTTCATTAAAATAACTTCCCAACACATGATTTTGGGGTATCTACCATTTCCCATGCTTCGAATACATGGTATCATTACCTATTTAGTGAGAAATTTACATTGTTTATGGATCATAAGATGTTGAAACAAATTTTCTCATAGAGATATTTGAAACTAAGAAAAATAAGATGGATGGAGTATATCCAAATGTTTATCCTTAACATGATGTACACACCGGGTAAAGGAAACTTAGTTGTAAATTCATTGATCGTTAATTATTATGATCAGTTGGAAAAAGAATCCTCCGATCAATGTTAGTTGATATTTATGATAGCTGATATACACTTGTATTGTGAATAATTATATAGTGGAGTGGTTTTCTCATTGGTATCTTCAACTATTTAATTGGTGAATATGGTTAAACTGTGACATTCTTCTAATTCATATTTTCTTGTAATGAGGTAAAAAAATAGAGTGAATACCATTAAATGTTTAATACTGGATAAGAGCCCCATTTTGTGGTTTCAATATTATATGGTTATACCTATTTCATGTTAGGTACAACATCTATATGAATTCAACAATTAGAGATGTAATGTTCAACTTGGAATACTAAATATGTGTATAGAATTTAAATCATATTTTTGGAGTGTGGGAATAAAAACGAAGGTGGCTGATTTTGTTTTGAGATGTTTACCTTGTCAATAGGTTAAGACAGAGCATCAAAGACCAACTAGAATGTTTTGGTATTTACCTATTTTTGTTTGTAAATTAGAGTGTATAACCATGGATTTTGTAATACGTATACTTATAATGGTTTGGAATCAAAAATCCATATAGTGATAGTAGATTGACTCAAAAATTTGTCTCATTTAATCCCTATCCATGAATCTCAAATGGTAGAGGACATGTCAATAATCTATACCTGAGAAGTAGTAAAGTTTAATGGTATACCAAATTTAATAGTATTGGACTGAGATTCAAGGTTTAAATCTCACTTATTGGAAACCCTTAAATAAATCCCTTGGATCTTATTTTACTATGATTATGGCATATTATCCTTTTATATAAGGGAAATCCGAAAGGATGATAAAAATGTTTCAAGGAATTCTTCAAACCCATGTAATGGATTTTTATGGCTCATGGGAGGATCACATATTGTTAGTGGATTTATCATATAACAAAAGTTAAAAGGCCTCAGTACATTGGAATCCTTTTGAATAATTTTATGACTTTCATTATTGTTATCCACTTTGTTGAGTAGAAATAAGTGATACATCAATGGTTGGGATGATCGTTTTCCATGATACGACAAATAATATTCAATTGATCATGAAGTGGATAGAGATAACTCAGAGTTTTCAAAAATCATATGTGAATCTTCATCGATGGCCATTATCATTATAGGTGAGTGATCATGCATTTTTATAATCTCTCCAAGGCATGGGAACATCATTTTTGAATAGGCCACATAATCTCATTGATAAATAGTCCCTTTATAAATACTTGAATGGGTTGGTGAGGTGGCATATAGGTTGTATTTTACACCATAATTTTCTGGAGTGCATAATGTGTTTCATGTATCTTAGTTGAAAATGTATCAGTCCAATATTGACCATGTAATTTAATGGAATCACATTAACATACAACAAGATGATTCATTAGTTCATGTCCCAGTGTAGATTGTGGATCAGAAATAAAAATTCATATATGAAAGATGCATTGGTCTAGTGAAGTTTTTATAGAAACATGGTTAGATTCATAAAGAAACATGAAAATAGAATAAATAATTTTTTAGAAATGGATCAAAATATTTCCATCTAATGGCGGTCTTCTAGTTTTTGGGGATATAAAGGACAATTGTTGAGAAAATTTAGCACCCTTAGTTTCATGTATGTAACCCATTTACCTATATATTTTAAGTATGTAATGTGTTTGGGTTATATGTTGGAGGGTTTGGATGACTTATGAAATGTTTTTGTGGGATTTTAAAGAGGTTCATGGTTCAATAATAGTTAGTAAAAACCACGAAACACCTATAAAAAATCATATAAAGAGAGGAAGTGAGCTCTGGGCAGGTTCATGGATAAGTGCACAGTTTGGTAAAACCATGTGGCTACATAGGAGAAATAATGAATAGTGGAATATATGAAGAAACATGGTTGGAATTACGTCATTATAACTTTGAGATCCAAACATGTAAAGGGTAATGGTAGATAGTGGCCGACACATGGTTGGAGATTGTTTAGCATAACCATGCGAGGCAACTGTGCATGGTTTAAAATTAGATCCTAAAAAGTGTATCTTACTCAATTTTCTCCAAATCCAATATTTTAACTCCTTTCAGCATTAAATTAGTTTTTACTCCACCCAAATTCTATGGATACTTTCCCCTTTAATCTGAGAGTGATCCTTTGGAAAATCATGCTTCATAGAAGTATGGATTTCCTGGTATGTCTCTGTTCTGGATGTTTTTTCATATATCTATTCTTATTCCCTCTCTTGGATTAATATTTATAGTTCTTTGATGATATATCTATAATAATTGATTCCATTCATGATGATATATGTCTATGTTGATGTTGGGGAACAAAATATAAGGCATGTGTTTAGATATTCAACCCAATTTTGTTAATGCATGTTGTTCATCATTTCTTTTGTAATTTTTTAGGTAGGAGGATTCTCTATTGACTCCTATTATTATAAAATGAGGTATTAGTTTTAAATTGTTTTGATTTCTTGAAATTTATTATGAAATTGATGTGAAAATTTTCGTAGAAACCTTCTTTAGTGATGGTTAGTGGATTTGTGGAAATTAGTTATTGTGAAAAGTTATTTGTTTATGAATTTTAAAATGATGATTTTAAAATATGAATTTGTTTGATTCATGGAAATGGTTTGATTAAAATGTTTTCAATAAATGTATATTTTTATTTAAATTGATTTAAATGTTTGGTTTGATATGGTGTTTGGCATACACAGTGGGTGTGAGTTCATTCTTTCGATGCGACCCTAAATAAGTGTCATGTACTATTGGGGTACATGAAATGTGACCTCTAATAAGGGGAATGTTCCATTAGGGAACACATATATTGACCACTTATTGGTGTCTTGGTGGATGGATGAGAACCTATTTATGATTATAGAACTATCACTGAATAATTCATGTGTGGGTGTAAGTCTGTGAATCATGGATTGGGTATGCCAAAAAAGAATGAGAAATGGTTTAAAGTGTTGTTTTCATTCCTTCCATAGAAGTTGTTTTTGTGTGAAAATTTGTTTATATTTTTATATAAACTAGTAATTTTTTTAAATTGTTTTAATTTAATTGTCATATACATATTTTCATACATGTTTTATCATAGTGGCGTGAATAGGGATGACAATGAGGGAAAACCTATTGAGTTTCATTACTCACCCTATTATTTGTCATTTTGGTTCTTTTTTGATATCCTCTATCAAGAAACAAGCAAAGGGAATGTATCAAATTTCATTAGCAATTCTTCATGATAATTATACCTATATTTTTGGATTTGGAGCTTGGATCTTGTTGGGAGTTGCAAAGTTGGTGTCTTTGGAGTCTTTGAACCTTGTCGTTTTTGTCTTCCATGTTGCAGTTGATGTTGTTATTGCTTTCCTCCTAGTAATATGATATATGTTGGTATGATTTGTTATATTTTGAGTTGAATTACATTTTTATCATGTATAATTTAGTTCTTTTTGGTTATGGATTTCTTGGTTGGTATGTTTTAATTCTCCGTGGTCAAATCACCCTCCAATTGTTTTGAATCCCTTGACATTTATTGCTAGCCTTTGGCATATTGGGGATGTCTCTATGGTCAAGTGGAAATTCCACCTCAGCTCAAGACAATGAGGAGGGGAGGGGTGTTACACCATGTAAAGTAAATATGGTAAAATTATCTTGAGTAATTTTGATAAACATTTTTGTAAGAGTTTCAATTGATGAAAGCCTAAACACATTACATGAATTAGTCATAGAGAGGAAAATTATTTCCTAGAATTAATAATAATGAAATGATGGTGAAGGAAAATCTAGTTGTGTTTTTCTTAATGTTTGGGGATAATATAAATTTATCTAACTAGTATCAGAATCTAGGAACTATGAAAGGAAACCCCAAACAAATCCAATTGAATCCATGTATCGTAGACATTATTTTTCTATCATTTTAGATGAATTCGAGGATCCAAATATCGTGGTATCAGGTACCCTTTTGGTTCACTTGAATATTTCTAGTACACTATTTGATTATTTTTTAATTAATTTAACTATTTATATTATGTTTCCAAAGATCATTTAATTGAACCTTGAGTTGTTAGAAGCATATTTATCATTTAAAACACCTATATTTTCTATTCAAGCTACAAGAGTATATAGATATTCCCCTAATATCCATGGTTTATATAGTCTCATTCCAAATATTTTATTCATTCCAATGGTGGAATTCTAGATAAAACTATTGATGGATTGTCTCTCAATGTATAATTCCAATATCAATTGTATATGTAATGAAATTCCATTTGTCTGAAGCTGGAAAAATGACATTAATTTCAATGGATAGATGTATAATCTTGTGTTTTTCCATGAACTGACTCCTATATCCTTATTTATGGAAATGATTAGTGATGATGAGGAATAAATATAAATAAAACAATATGGAATTTATACCCATTATGCTTTAATACATTTTTTTATTTTATAATAAATCATTTAGACCATACATAGAAATAGATTTGGATTTATCAATTGTACTCATTCTAGGATAAAAACATATATTTATGAACCCATATAAAATGTAATTATTAGAGATATAAGAATTGAATAAGAAAATATTTTATCATTTGAAGAAGTGTTTTATTTAGGGAAGTGTGTCTCCATGGGTAATTCCTATTGTATTTTTGAAGGATGGATCAATATGGTTATTAATTGATTATAGAAAAATCAATGAGATCATTATAAAGAATAAAAAGTATGTTCTAATAATTTTTTAGTGATTCAAACATATTTTTGGAGATCAATTATTTTGTATGAATTATTTTCAATTAGGTTATCATAATTTATGGGTGAGGAATGAATATAATACCATTTAAACAATTAGAAAAATCTATAGAAAACATGGGTTTGTTTTTATTCCCTTTGGGTTGACTAATAATCCAAAATTCTTATCTGTTTTATGAATATAATATCTTGATACTACCTCAATAAATTTTTGATTTCTTTTAATGTTGATATTTTTATAAATTCCAAAAGTTCCAACGAACATTATGGAAACATAAGGGTCATATTAACCACCCTATGTATAAAGTTGTTTTTTTTAAATTAAGTAATTTTTATTTCTTTTTACAGTAAGTCAAATTTAGAGGGTATATTTTATATTGAAATATTATATCTATATGTTATGACAAAAGAAATTCAAAATTAAATTCTCTTTTATAAAAAATAATTTCCTTAATATGAAATGTGTTTATATAAAACACATGTACTACATTTCATTTTGTTATTTATGACCATTATAAAATAATCACATAATTTTTACATTAGGATTAAATTTCCATTATGAATCATAAAAATTAATAATATATAGATTATATAGATAATGTTATGATTAATATATATTAAAGGTTATGATAAAGTATAATTGACATAGATGGAAGAATTGATTACCTCAATTAGTAGGAATGTACCTTATGATTCCATTTATCAGATCATCTAAAGAAAGTTGTGTCAACATGATTATTGATTCACCAATCCCAAGAAGAGATATAGAATATAATTCTTGAGAAAAAAATTTATGATAGAAGAAAATGATTACCTATATCATCACACAAACCATGATTATCAAGCCTCACCATAAAAGTATCATCATCGTAGACCTCAACCATAGGGTGTAAACTATTTTAATAAAGGGATAGGTCTTTAGTCCCTATAATTAAAAATTTTCATATTTTATTTCCAATTAAATAATTATTACATCGATCAAATTGAATTAATACTTTATATATACTCAAGATTATATAATGGGTTTAGTATAAAATAGACCCTGATACGAAGAAATCAAAATTCAATTTTTGTGAAATTTATATTTTTAAATAAATTGATATTTTTGATAAATTAAATAATATTTGATATAATTGTTATTATTATTTATATTTATTTTAATATAAATGATAATTTAATTAAATGATGTGCAATATTATTTTTACAAGGGTGAAAAGGTTTACAGTGTTGTAAAAACTAGTATTTTTAATTACACAAGGAGTTTTATTTAAAATTATAAATTACTACAATTAAAAAATTATTATAGTATTATAAATATAATATTTTAAGATGTTATTTAAAAATTATCCAGTTGTGATTTTTTCATTATTATCTTAGACAATTGAGTTTTTGGATAAATATTAAATTCTATATAAAATTATGACATTATTTTGAGTACATAATAGCCTAAAAGTTATGTAATAAATACTATAAAATATATTAAATACCAAACATATATTTACCATTAAAAATAATTGTTTTTAAGTTATATTATAAATTTGAAAAACCTATAATGTACCCCCAAAACAAATTTTATATTTCAATATTTTAAAACCAATTCTCACTGAACAAGACTCAATTCCATGTCATCCATGATATTACATTAAGGAAGTAGATGAACTAAATAATAAAATATTGAATACTATGCTATTTGATAGAAACTATGGAAAAAAACCCAAGGTATGGTTTGTTTATTTGATTATTTTTTCCCTTGTAGTCAAAAACCAATCTTTAGAAATTGATCAACTGCCCCACTCTTTTCTTATAAATACCCAACCAACCTACCTTGGAAGTTATATAAAAACATATTAATCAATAATCTCCTCTCCTATCACTCTCTAAATATGTCCCAAGGTGTTACCATTATTTATAAACTCCTCCAATGAATTTTGAAGAACCCAATAACGGCAACAGATTTTTTCCTATTCTTATTTATTCGAGTATTTTGTTTGTATAATTATTTTTGATTTCAAATCATCAATTCTGAAATGTTTTTTAAAAAACCCTTTAATATATTTATTCCACCAATGTAATTAGACACAACCTTTCACCCTAATTAACCTCTTCTATGATTCATTTTGTAAATTTGTCAATCTTCCAAAATTATTTAATGATTTTCTATGAAAAACATTTATTTTTTATGACTAAATATCCCCATTTCAACTCAAGGGTATTCAACAAGTTTCAATTATCCTGACTTTATTTGTTACATCAATACATTTTACCCACATGACATATTCCTGGAATTAAATAGGATTATTGATTTTATTATGTTTTATGATCTATGTGGGACATAAATACAAGTACATAATATGAGTGTAGTGGGTGAGACTGGAGTTATATAGACCTCCAATGAACTGGGTAGTATTATTTCACATGAGGTAACATGTATTGTGTATGGGTGGTCAAACTAATAACACTATGTTATAATTTTAGAGGGGTTATACTTGACTCATTCTTGGGATTTCATGTTTTTTATTTTTTCACATTCCAATAATTCCTTTGCATGACTATCTTATAAAATTAATTAATGATCATGATTATGATTATAACCTTTTATTTCATCATATTATAACTCTCGACACACATTTACTAAATTACTTTATTCTATTATTATATTATTCCATAACTTTAAATTATAGCTCACCGCTTTCTTATGTGCATACCCTTGATATCACATGCAATTCTGAATATCTAAGGAATTTTAAAAAAATTTTATAGAGTTTTTAAATAATTTATTTTATCTATGTGTCTTGTTATTATGAAATATATCAATTTACCCAAAGAAACTACGCTTATCGAACAATTGGAATTATGTAATATGCACCTTAATGTAATTACACATGAAATAAATTGTATAAAATATATGGGTTATCATTGTTAGTATCAAAGAATGGTTTTGTTGCTCTCTAGAACTATGATTTGAAACTTTTAGTGAAAACCTAGGTATAAGACTAAAAATTAGAAAAAAAACCTATGTTTTGGGATAATATATAGTTTTTGGCTTCTAATCAATCAAATATTTGACTAGATACTACAAGTAGACGTGTATCTATAATAATTCTATCTAGTCATAATAACCTCAAAAATGGAACATTGTGTATTAAATCGATTGCAACCAAGTGTATGATAAAAAGTCATTGTTTCAAACCTAGTTTAACACTGTATATGGATATGATTAAGTAAATTCATGGGATATTTATTAATCATTATAAATGTAAGAAAAATTCTTATGAAATTTATGTTATGAAAAAATTAATAGATTATTTATATTAATTTTCTTTAATGAATATGTATAACTTATAGATTATCCCTTAAATGTTCATAGATACCATTTTATATGTTTAATAATTAGAAAAATATAATCCTTGTGTCTTATATTAGAACCCAAATTTGATATTATAAGGCAGCATTATCATCCATTTATGAACTTTAAATTTACAATGTGAATGTGATTCAATGCACTATTTAATTTCACATATTTTCTCAAGATCTATCCAAATGGAAAATCAAAACATGTAAGTCAAACTATTAGTCAAAAAAGGAAATGGGAAATTATTAAATCCCATGTATGTATCTTCTCCCATATAAATAATTGTGGGATTAATTTACCATTAGAACTTGTAATACTACCTTTATCATAATTCAATGATATTAGGGTCATCATTTGTCTCTCTTTGAATGGATATGACATAAATAACTTAGAGACTAAAATGACCCCCATATCCGGAATTTTGTTCCAATTCTATACATGTGTAAGGATAAGGATAGATATCTTTTGGGATCATCATCTTAAGAAATTATATTTTCTAATTATGTGAAAGTGTATATTTCTCAAATTTTTGAGAGTATAGAAAAGATAATATATAATGGAATGACCAATTTAAGAGAATACAAATTTGTGTGTCAAGAATAATTTCATGTTATTCCTCTATGTTGAGTGGTTTTATTATTTATTGATTCTACATTCATAGAATCTCCAACATCCAAGACTCTACAACATCCAAGACACTATATAGAATTGACATTATTAAACTTGAAGATATGAAGAAACAATAAAAATACAATCTAGATAAATGGTTTATAATTCAATATTCTTTATCATGGGGTTTTACAACCCTTTTCTTAAAGAATAAGGATGGGTAAATTCACCATTACATTGATTATCATGAGATCAACATGATCATGATAAAGAAATAGTATTTTTTGTAATAGATTGATGAAATTATTGATTAGCTGTGTAGAGCCCACTGTATCTCTAGGGTGGATCACTAGTTCATATATTATTAAGTAAAGGTGAAAAAGGAAGATATCCCTAAGTTTACTTTTCATAGAATTTATGAGAACTATGAATTCATAGAGATTACAGTTATACTCAATAATGTTGTAGAAACCTATATAGAAAAAAAGAATATTGAATTTACTGATTACCTCATCAATTTTGAGGTAGTATTTATAAGAAAAACCTTATATAGAAAAAAATTATGTATGAACACGAGGTCCATTCCAATGATATAAGGAATACCTTTCGAGGGGAAAATTTATATGCGATGTAAAATAATTGCATATTATAGAAAGTTAAAGAAACATTTCTAGGGTGTGTTATTAATAGAAATGGGATATATATGGATCATAATTTGACAAATACAATTGAATTATAGCCTAGTATATCATATGTGGTATAGAAAAATAGTTTTCTTGGATTTAGTAGGTATTATCATTAATTTGAGAGAAACTTATCACAATTTTCAATCCCGCCAACCAAGATAACATGAAAGAGAGTGCTTTTTGGGGACTGATTATTGTGGGGATAAAATTAAAGAGTTATTGACGAGACTAATCACTAACCCTTTTCACATATTACCCACCAGTGGGGAATTAATTTTGATATAAATTGATTCATAAAAAATTCATTGGAATGTTTACTCATGGAAATTACAGCTATAAATTAATGATCCCCGAGTGTAACTAACTATCACATAATATGAAAATTACAATAGTTACCTACTCATTATTGATTTGGTGATATAATCTCTATAGGGGGGGGGGTGGTAGACATGTGATATATATTCAAGACATTAATGCCTTTAATATATATTAATAAAAGGATCTAAATATTCACCAATGAAGGGTGATATAGTTGATTTTAGAGGGAAATAGCATTTTATAGAAGGAATATCGATTCAAGGAACTGATGAAATAACTCTTGAAATGGCTAAAGATATTAAAAATAATGTTTTGGATTAAAAAATGGTTATTAAAATATATATAGTAATGGAATACAATAGTATCTAATTTATTTTTTTCTTCGATTCATGTGTCGTATGCGATTCTCTGAATGGGTGGTTGATCTATTCTTAAGATGCTATAGATCTCCTTGGTTATATATTTTTTTCATGGGTTGTAAGGTGGATTCCTTAATATAGTTGGAGGGATGTAGAAGGGATACCCTTTATCTACCAATATCTTCATCAATGTAAAAAACTCTATAATTAGATAGGTGGCCTCTCGAATGCAACATAGATAAATTCAACACTATTACTACAAACCATAATTAAATGGGGTATCTCACCTTATTTTTTTCCCCAATAATATGGTTTTTTTATAAGTGGGTGAAAATAAGAATTTAATGGATTTATCAAATTCATGGAGGAGTATTCTAGGTAGATTGGTTGTTCCATCAACCAGGAAAAGAGTTATGTGTTTATCCCCCTCTCGTATCCAGATTGATGCGAATAAATGACTCAATAAATGATGGGTATTCACATTAAATATTTTCCAAATGAATAATTTAGTTATCCTCTTCTATTAGGTAGGATCTAGTTCTATCCCAATTTAGGTGTGTGTTTCGTAGTTCCTTGAAACATGTGTTCTAGTTTTAAGAATAATTATATCCAGGCGGTTTCCATTGGATTTATATATGGAACCAGAAACAACCAACAATTATTTATCCAAAGGGGACGTACTTTCCAAATGTAGGAATTCATTAAGTTTGAACTTTACGATACTTAAGAACATTCATTGGTCGAGAGGATAGTAGGTCGGACTCATCACACCCTTTTGGGGTGAATTATTGTCTACTCTAGGACTCTCTTTGTAAAATTAAGATATTTTCATGAATCCTTATTAATTCACCAAGTATATCAAAAGCATCGCTTGGAAATTACAATCACTTATTAACTTGTGTAAAATTTAGAATCATCCGTATGCATTAAAGGTTCATCATTAATAGAAATATGCATATGTATTCAAGGTTTTCCATCAATGGTATCCTCTAATATACCGATTAGAGATTCTTTTAATCATTGTTGTGATGCTACTAGTTTTTAAGCCACTCCATGGGGGCACTCTGGATTTTATTATCATCCAGGGAGATGAGGGTTTATTTTGATCTTGAGATCATTCCCATAAAATGGGCTACCTACGTATCATTGTGAAAGGAATCAGAACCCTCATAGTTCAGTGTCACTTAATAGGACACATCATACCTTTTAAGGTCATGTGATAAGGACCTCTAAGAGAAAGGTGCTTAGTCAAAACATAGTTTGCAATTTATGCTGAAGCAGTCCAAGGAACATTGGAAAGAATATAGGTTTCCAAGTAGGATCAAAACCTATTGGAGATATAGAACAAGGAGAACAAGGTTGATTTGAAGTGTTGGGTTTGAACCTCAAGGAGTATTCCTACGTATCCCATATTAATGGGAATCAAAGTCCACATAGTTCGATAAATCACATAGGAGGATATAGTCCTCTAAGAGAGATGAGTTTGGGATTACTTCCTGAAAAGGATGCTTGATGATTTGAGGATAGAATTTGGGGATTATTTCTTAAGGGGGATGCCCAAATTGGAGGGAATAAGGGTTGGATTCCTGAGGAGGATATCCAGTGAGCTTGGGCCCTGAAAGAGCTTCCTACGTATCCTGGTTTGAAAAGGAATCAAAGTTATTATTGTTACTTCAATGAGTTTTTGTGAACATTTTGTAACCATCATGTATCTCTAAGACCACGTGAGTCATGCTCATTGTGAGAAACAATAGGATGTGAAAGATTCAATAATGAAACTTCACACATTTCCTCTTCCGCTGATGGAAGAGGGTGCGTTGACCGTGGAATAGGGTGAGGCGATGGGCTTTCCCTCTATTATCATCACATTGGACAAGGGTCAAAATGGAAGGAGGAAGGGGTGAAGGTGAGGGGCTTATACCAAGATGGATACCCTGTTTGGGGTTGGTTGGGGCTTACTTATAAAGAGGATGCCCATTTGAAATTGGCTGGGGCTAACTCCTAAGAAGGATACCCATTTTAGAATTGGCTGGGGCTTACTCCTAAGAAGGATGCCCATTTTAGAATTGGTTGGGAATTAATCCTAAGGAGGATGCCTATTTGAGTTTGGTTGGGGCTTACTCCTAAGGAGGATGCCCATTTGAGATTGGTTGGGGCTTACTCCTAAGGAGGATGACCATAACAAACTCAAATGGGCATCCTCATTAGGATTAAGCCCCACCCAATTTCAAATGGGCATCCTTATTAGGAGTAAGCCCCAACCAACCCCAAATAGGGAACCCATCCTAGTATAAGCCTCTCACCTTCACCCCTTCCTCCTTCCATTTGGACCCTTGTCCAATGTGAAGAGAACAGAGGGAAAGCTCATCATCTCTCCCTCTTCCACGGTCGACGTGCCATCTTCCATCAGTGGAAGAGGAAATCTGTGAAGTGTCATTATTGAATCATTCTCATCCTTTTTTTTCTCACACCGAGCATGACTCACGTGGGATTAGAGATACATGATGGTTACAACATGTGCACAAACACTCATTTAAGGAACTATGAGAACTCTGATTCCTATTCAAACCTGGATACGTAGGAAGCTCTTTTTGGGCCCATGCTCACTGAATATCCTCCTCAAGAATACAACCCTAATTCCCCCAATTTGGCCATCCTCTTTATGAAATAAGCCCAAAATTCAATCCTCAAATAATCAAGGCATCCTTTTCAAGAAGTAAGCCCAAACTCATCTCTCTCAGAGGACTATATTCTCCTATGAGATTTATCGAACTATGGGGGCTTTGATTCCCATTAATATGGGATACGTAGGAAGCCTCCTTGAGGTTCGAACCGAACACCTCAAATCAACCCTGTTCTCCTTGGGCCATATTCCCAATAGGGACGGATTATACTTGGAAACATATATCCTTTCCAATGTTCCTTGGGCTACTTCAGCATATGTCCCACACTAAGTTTTGACTAAGCACCTTTCGTTTAGAGTTCCTTATCACATGACCTTAAAAGGTATGCCGTGTACTATTAAACGACACCGAATGATGAGGGTTCTGATTCCTTTCACAAGGATACATAGGTATCCCATTTTGTGGGCATGATCCCAAGATCAAAACAAACCATCGTCTCCTTGGATGACAATAAATTACAGAGTGCCCTACTAAGTGGCTTAAAAACCAGTATCATCACAACGATGATTAAAAGAATCTCTAATTGGTATATTAGAGGATACCATTGATGAAAAAACTCCAATACATATGGATATTTCCATTAATGAAGAACCTCGAATGCATACTGATGATTCTAAATTTTACATATGTTAATAAGTGATTGTAAATTCCAAGAGATACTTATGATATACTTGGTGAATTAATAACGATTCATGAAAATATCATTAATTTTCAAAGAGAGTCCTGGAGTAGACAATAATTTTCCCCAAAAGGGTGTGATGAGTCTGACCTCCCATCCTATCGACCAATGCATGTTCTTAAGTATCGTAAAGTTCAAACTTAACGAACTCCTACCTTTGGAATGCAGGTCCCATTTGGATAAAGAACTATTGGGAGTTTCTAGTTCCATAAATAAATCCAATGGAAACCACCTAGAAATAACGATTCTTAAAACTAGAACACATTTTTCAAGGAACTATGAAATAAAAATGGTGAACCCGACGTGAATACTTATCCAAGTTGATAATGTTACCCACCTGTTAGGCCCCTATCAATTGATAAAGGAAGGCCATAAAAAGGAATCAGTCATGCATGTATCCATCTAAAAAGATGTTGCTTTAATGGAGTTTATTTCTCTCAGTTTTCCACAGAACATCCTTAAAACCAAATAATGGCTTTCTCTAAGAAAACATAAGTGAACTTCCCGACCGCTGCTCAAGCTGGATCTGCATCCTCGGGAATGAAATTATCACCAAACCAGTGTCTTAAATGTTGGGTCTCTAATGTGTTGGTAGAGGAATATCACTAGCACAATACAATACCGACTTTGGAGACTGCTCGACATGCCCTCCAGGTCAACAACAATCCTCGATCATCTGGCTAATGACGACTAATGATCAAGAAGCAGATGGTGACAACCACTGTATCCAACCGTTTCAGGTCTTTATCACCAGAATGCAATAACTAGTCCCTCCCGTACTACAGGGAGGTGGACCAAGAGGTCACTCAAGGCCTCAATTCAAGAACGCTGGAGTACTTTCTGATGACTCCCACCAGCAATCACCTCTAGAATCACGTGGTAGTGAACTCCCAACATGATGGGGGTGTTTCCTATGGAAATTCGGCCCAGGTCTCTCAGACTCGGGCATGCAAGATGAACTTACAGGACAACATCCAGTCAACAAGGAGCAGGTTCTCACCTCTGCCTCTTCCGGAGAAGTCCATCGACCTAACTTGATGGCAAACAATAAGCGGTCACATACACCCGTCCATCCTAATTTTTTTATTAGCAGGATCATATGAAAGAAAATCATCAATCCCACTAGATAAACATGGTGGAGTATCGTAATTAGGCACATAAACTTGCTTACAATTTATCATCCAGTCAGAAGGCTCATTTGACTGCATTTAAAGAGGCAGACCAATCTAATATGGTGGAAACTGGTAAACAAAAACGTACACCTATTTACAATCACCAATTCTATCAGCAGTCTCGTATGCTAGCATTGAAGGAATTACTTCAACCAAACTTGATAGAAAATATCCAGCATGCACATAAACCTACCAATATCCATCAATCCATCCAATAGACTCGTTTCGTAGTACCCAAAGAAGTCAGTCAGAAAGCTCCGACAACAAATTTGGGACATACCCAAATCTCTTCACCCATGTGTGAGTAATGTCAATATCCATTGACAGGAAAATAAGGACATGAGCATGCACACACACCTAGTTCAGATACCTAATGGACTTATATTCCCATTCCGGAAACTGAAGTCACCAAACACATTTTATTAATGGAAAAAGGACAGACACATATCCCTGCCCATATTCTGGAAGCATGCACGGATATTTTAACAACTACTTCAGTAGTATTAGGGGAACAGACATATAAACATGTCCCCATAGATGGGATGAAACATCAACATGCCATCCCAGAGTAGATACACACCTCTATTCTAGTTCAAGAGGGTCATGGGGCATATTCCCCCATATCATATGGACAACAGAATCAAGAACATACACCCCTTCCAATTGGAGTTAATCGGTCTATTCTGGTAACTACTCCAAGGCAGGCACATACAATTTCCCATTATAACCACTTGTCCCAGTAGGTGGCCCCAACTAAGTATAAGAGAACATACAAAAATAAGTCTCCCCAAATACCATTGGAAAATCAAGAGTCAAGCTGTGATTTAGATTCTCTTAATGCTGGAGTTATTGAATCCCTCAGACATTTATCTGTTGTAGCTCAAGATCCTAATATCTCATTACCAAATTTTGGGAGTGGTAGTTGTAAGTTTTGATGTTCCTCGTCGGACACTTCATCATGAAGTCGTACTTAATGAAAATTCGGTTAATCCAGAGTGTCTATCTACAGATGAGAGCCACAGAAACCCTCAGTGTGGCTAGAAGACAAAGGAGCAAGAAGATTGATTCCTTGCTGTAATCCACCATGGTGATCCTCCCCATGATGGAATTCGTTGTGAAAGACCTTTCTGTAGTAGTATTTCTCATTGTCAAAATGGTTCCATAATTGACAATGTAGTGACGAGAAAGACCTCCTATATCGAGGAACTTGAAAACACAAGGCCAGTCATGTCTGATGCCTTGTCATTCACGGGTGAAACAATTTCTCAACCAGAAGATATATTAAGGGAATGGTCTTTCTCAGAACCTCATTTAGGTCATTTATCTTATAATACAGTGCATCCACTCTGGTCAGATCAAGTGGAGAAACCTCTTATGAGTGATTATGAAGATGTTTTAAACATGAGGAAACAATTAGCTAAAGGAGAAATATTAGTCATGCTCTGGCCTTCAAAAAATTCTCAGTTTGATATTCCATAATTGATTACATAAGATGGAATTTATGAAATTCGTCTCAACTTATGGAAAAAAATTCTTCATTTGAAATCCAATGTATTACGATATAATGAATATCAAGATCATGTAAAGGTAATAGAAGGGTTATAGTTCCAAATTAACTTTTCATGTATTTCAGTTTCCCAATATACAAGGGATGAAAAACAAAAATGAACCATTCAGCACGCAAGTATCAATGCTCTAAAGAGGCTACGCCAGTTAATTTCTGATTCCCCATCTAGTGTTCGTATCAGAGGATGGGGTGCATATGAAGCATTTCATTTCATTGCACTCCAAAATCAGTAAAGTATTTCAAAAGTGGTTTCATGAAATGCTATTTCCCATGACCGACCACAATCAATAGGTTTTGTATGTAATCAAATGTACACTCAAGAAATGGACTCATCCAGTTCTCATTAGAATTAGGCCCAAAGAAAATAAGTTGTTGATATGCTTTTACATCAAGCCTCTGAGAATCTTGAGCAGGAATCCAATTTAGACAATGTCAGGCATCAAAGAATGAAAATGTATGAAATAGCATTATGATTGTATGAAATGGATGATTTGATTGATTTTCAGATGATGCACCCAACTAATGTCCGAACCAAAATCCACAAAATCATAAGAGCAGTTGCACGAATTTCAGTTGTAGAAGTTCAAGAATCATCTCATCTTGCCAGGCTATGGGCTCATTTAATTCAACCTTCAAATTCATTAAACAATGTTCAATGATTTGGAGAAAAACAATAGGATCAACCACAGCCTGCAAGACTGGGGGATTTTTTACATTTACAATCCCTTCCTCAACAGAAGTCAGTTTTCTCCCGATTAGGGAAGAAGCCACAAGGAAAGGGTACAACTGAACTATCCAAGGATTCCATTCATGTTACTGTCTGCCAAACAGTTCCACGGAATTATTCATATAGAAGAATTAAGTACCATGAAAGATAATAAAAGAGATGATCTAGTAGAAACACTGACAGAATGCCATCAATGCATTATGAATCAGTGAATGTTATCAACACCATTGTAGAAGATCCTCCAAAAATAAGTATAGTTTAGGGGAATCAGAATATGATGTTCTTGTACATAATACAGTACACACTGAGGAAAATGAAGGTGTACGTACCCGAAATCAGAGGCTTAGCCAGAATCCAGGTATGCCTTCAAATAACTAACTCCCCCTCTCTGAAAGGCATCTAACAAGGGGATAGAAAAAAAGTCAGATTGTATCTCGCTTTTCCACTTGATAATGTCAATCTATTTCACATGAAAAGAGATTTTCACAACAAGAAGAGGAAATTAAGGAGTTGAAAAGAATCAATATAGAGTTACTTCGAAACAACATTTCTACTAGACATACTTCCCAGGAAAGTCCTCAACTTGCAAATCCTATAGGAGCTCTTCAGCAAAGGGAATTTTTAGTAACTACAGATGTGGATAATGAATTCCCACCATTGAGTAAACAATCAAGACAAGATCATATACATCATGATAAAACTATTCCTGTGGGCTG
The DNA here is from genome assembly GCA_963277665.1 of Viscum album. Taxonomy (NCBI): domain Eukaryota; kingdom Viridiplantae; phylum Streptophyta; class Magnoliopsida; order Santalales; family Viscaceae; genus Viscum; species Viscum album. Next base: position 308,168,615 of record OY728150.1, on the reverse strand, counting down.
TCCAAGGATCAACACCACCATCAGTGGTTTAACCGGTCGTTGAACCAGTTCAAACTATAGTTGTTATACCTTCACATAATCCATCTCATCTGGATATTCCCCAAATTCTTATAATCACAATTGAGGCATTAACAACTCGATTGGAATCTATGGAGGAACGACGTGCACCAGTTCAGCCGAAAAAGAGAGCTTACCCTGAATGGGTAGATGAAATTCCTCCCCCACCAAATTTTTTGAATACCACATTTGAAATCTTTAATGGTTCATGAGATCCAGAACAACACTTAACAAATTTTGTTTCTCTTTGTGATCCTATGATGGGAACTTCTCAACAACAAGAAGCAGTTAAGCTTAGGTGTTTTGTGCAGTCATTACAAGGACCACCTTTTTTCTGTTATAAAAGATTTCAATCTCGATCAATTATTGGATGGGAAGATCTCCGTCAAAAATTCCTTCTTCAATTTAGCTCCACAATACCAAAGACAACAGTTTTTGATCTTACCAATTTTAAACAAAGGGAGAATGAAAGGGTTTCATATTTCATTGCTCGATGGAAGGGATTGACATATTCCTTATGTTTAGCACTCTATCAAGAAGAGTTGTTACAAATCTGTGGGGAAAATCTACATGATGAATTACGCACACCATTGATCCTTATGAAATACAAAAGAGGGTTTCTAGACCTTACTTCAATGGATCAACAGATAAAATACTCTATTGTAGAATCTAAGGATAAAACTCATGTAATTTCATTAGCTCCAGGAAGGAGGATATGAAAGGTAGAAGTTGCTACAATCACACTCAAATAGGCACCTGTACCTGCTTCCAATTCAAGACCTTCATCATACCAAAGGGCTCTACCTCTTGAATATCAAAAAAAATGACCGCCTCATCAAGATTATCAAAGAGATCAAAGAGAGAAATAGTTTGAGGAATTAAATAATAAAGTTTATTATTTTAGGAATGAGAAAGTTCCTAGATACTTTATATTAGCCTTAGAAAACAATTTGGTTCAATTTCCAGGGTTAAAGAATCCAAATAAAGACAGAGATGAAGATCGTCCTAATTATTGTCCCTTTCATCAGATGTTGGGACAACCCATTCATGAGTGCTTTGTTTTCAAAGACCTTCTACAAAATATGGTAGAATCTGGACATGTGAAACTAAAAAGTTTGTCAGCTCAAGTAGCATGTGTTACTGCTACCAATCTAGAGGAATAGGGAGAATGGAAAGAGGTTAAAAGTAAATGTGTGAAAAAACATGGTGATTGGATGATTAGGAAAATGATCAACTAGACTCATTCTATTTTACGAGAACAGTTGAAACATTTAATTGTGTCTTCTACCACTCCTACCACAGTAAAACCATCTTCATCAAAAGGTTATTCCTCAATGAAACATAGTGGTCATAAAGATAAAGGGTAGTCAGAAGAAGACGGGCTCACGTCAAGGCCAAAGTTGTCCTTGACCCTAGAAGATTTTATACCATCTGACTGAAAATCATGGGCACCACCCCACCAAATGGAAAAACATGAAGTAACCTGTCAGACAGAATCCTCATCATACGAAGAATTGATCTTTGGTTTTGTTAATGTTATCCATTTAATGGATCCATATTCCAATGGTGATTTTGATTATAATGATCCAGAATTCCTTATACCTAATTGAGGAACTAGAGGAAGAGGACAAGGTCTAGGATATAAGGGAAGATGTGGGAATTTTACAAACCACCATTTTAACTCTACCCCTGCTCAAACTGTATATGGGGAAGAAACTCATGGAAGGGCCCTTCAATGGGCTCAACAGGAACAAGGAGTTTCTTCTATAAAAGACATGCTTTATTCTAACAAAATTATCTTAGAAGACCTATTAGAAGATACACCATCTTTTTATCAGAAAACATATATACTTAGTCACTCTAATTTTCCAAAGCTTGCAATATTTCTAGCTTCTACTCCAACACAAAGTACATTTACAAGAGAAGCATCAACTTACAAAGCACCTGCAAAACCACATCTCCATGCTGAGAAACATAGACATTTGGATAAAAAGTATGCTGTTTTGAAACAATTGGCCCAAGTATCGGCCAATTTTTTAATTCAGGATTCTTTGAATCTATTAAAAGATCTTCGAGAGGCACTCATTGAGGCTTTGTCAAGTCCTCAAGAGTTTGAAACCGAATTTTCTACTGCTGAAGTTTACCGTATAGAGAATGATCCTACAGAATGTCACGTAGTTATATCTTTTATAGATGAATATGAAGACCATGTGGTACATGGGCATATCAGACCTTTGTATCTATCTGGAAATGTCAATGACATAGATATCTAATGAGCCTTCATTGATAATGGCTCTGGGGTCAAACTCATTCCTGTTCGTACACTTCTTCGATTGGGCCTGACAAAATCTGACTTATCTCCTTCGACATTAATTTTGTAAGGATATGACAAGAATTAACAAGATCCCCTAGGTGAAATTACACTCAGAACTCAGTTTGGAGATCTTGTCTCTAAATCAGATTTCGTGGTTGTTTGTCCGGACACAACCTTTAATATTCTCCTTGAAAGGCCTTGGTTGCATCAACATGAAGCTATACCTTCATCATACCACCAATGTCTGAAATACTATTTCAATGGTCAAATAGGAACAATGTATGGTGGAAAGGCTCCATTCAGATTATGTAAATCTCAATACATTGAGGCAAAGTTTTATCACACAAAAGGAACGAATCCCATGACCTAGGAGATAACCAAAGTTAATGCTCCAAATGGACTGGAAAAGATCCCAGAAAATCCATTCAGACATTTTTGTACATATTATGTGTTACCCATCAATCAAATTGAAAGGGTAAAACCAAATCCATGCACTCATCCAGTAGTTTCCATAATGTCAATTGTGGCAATTGAGCCTGACAACATGAGAGAAATTATTGATACACCAAGCAATGATGGAAGCCTGAATGGAGATGTTTTCATTTCATATGATGAACTACAACAAGCCTTTAATTCATCAATCAGAGTTGATGAAATCATGGAATTTCTTGGGGAAGACAAAGATATTGATTCTAAATCCATAAATCACTCTTTACAACCACATGAAGACCCTTTGTCATCAGTAGGGTTAGATATGGTGGTCTCTTCTTTAAAATGTTCAAATACTGACTCCTCCCCTAACTTTGAGTGTTTTCCCTTGTCATATACCCTGAAAATGGAAATAGAAGAGGTAACACATAATGAAGAAGAAGAGGAAGATCTTGGGGATTCTCCTCCAACATTTGAATAAGGTGTCTCTACCACTGTTGACGAACTCAGAGAAATAAATCTGGGTAAAGAAAAAGATCCATGCCCCACTGTAATTAGCATGGCCATGACCTCTGAAGAAAAATAGGTGTATACTTCCTTTCTAAAGAAACATCGAGATATATTTTCTTGGAGTTATAAAAAAATTCCTGGTCTTAATCCTGATGTAGCCACCCACTATTTGGGTTTTCCAGAAGAACACCATGGATTTAAGTAAGCAGCAAGAAGGAGACACCAAACTCATGCCTCTAAAATTGATTTAGAAGTTGATAATCTTATAAAGGATAACTTTTTTAGGGAATTTTAGTATCCCAAATGGATGGACAATATTGTCACAGTGAAAAAGAAGAATGGTCAAATCAGAGTCTGCATGGATTTCAGAGATCTTAACCGGCATTGTACTAAAGATGATTTTCCCGTACCGATTACAGAACTTATAATTGATGCAATGGTTGGCTATGAAGCTCTTTACCTCATGGATGGATACTCTGGGTATAATCAAATCCATATGGCCCCATAGGATGAATAATCTACAGCCTTTTGAGCCCCTCAAGGTGTGTTCTGATATCAGGTAATGCCCTTGGGCATAAAGAATGCAGGTGCAACATACCAACGTGCCATGCACCATATCTTCAAACCCTTCTTAAGAAAATTTGTTGAATGTTATGTGGATGATTTTGTAGTTAAATACAGACAAAGTTCCAATCACTTGGTTGATTTGGAAACCATATTAAATAAACGTCAACAACACAGTTTGAAAATGAACCCCTTGAAATGTGATTTCAGGGTATCCTCAGGAAAATTACTTGGCTTTGTTGTATGACATCGTGGTATCAAAGTTTATCCTAAGAAAAAAAAATCAATCCTTGTAATGTCACCTAATCTAAATTTAAAATAATTAAGAGGACTCCAAGGACACTTGTTTTATATTCTGTGCTTTATCACCAATTTGGAAGGCAAGTGTTTACCCTTCACCAGATTAATGAAGAAGGGATTCCATTACCAATGGACTAAAGATTTCCAAGAAGAATTTAATAACCTCAAGAAATATCTCTTGAGTCCACCATTATTGATTCCACTTGTTGAAGGAAGACCACTTATTCTCTACGTGACAACCTTAGAGCGATCACTAGGTTCCTTACTTGACCAAATGAATGATGCTAGGAATGAAAACAACCTTTACTATCTCAGACATGCTATGCTTGATGCAGAAACTCGATATTCAAGTATTGAGAAGTGCTGCCTATCATTAATCTTTGTAGTTCTGAAATTAAGGCACTACCTGCAACATCACAAAGTCTAATTAGTGTCTCGTAATAACCCGCTCAAATTTATCCTCAGTCATCCTATGCTTATAGAGCATCTAGCACGGTGGGTAGTTATTTTGCAACAGTTTGATATCCAGTTTGTGCCTCAAAAGGAAATAAAAGGCTAAGTTATGGATGATTTCCTTACTGAGCATCCATCTGCGGAAGATACATCGTTTAATATCGAACTTCCTGATGAAGAGGTCTTCTTTATTCCAGATAATTCCCAAACATGGGAAATTTATTTTGTTGGTGCTTCCAGAAGTCCAATAGAAAAGAGACTGGAAAACCCTAAACTCAAAAAGGTTGGATTAGAAATTGTTCTTATTTCCCTTGAAAAGGCAGTATTGCCTTATTATTTCCTATTATCAGAAGGTGGTACCGAAAATGAAGCAGAGTATCAAACTCTCATCATAGGTTTGGAATTGGCACTTTAGGTGAAAATAAATCATTTAAAGATGAAAGGTGATTCAGAATTGGTAATCAGAAAAATCAATGGGGAATACTCTATCCTAAAAGAAGAGTTAATACCTTTGTGTGATTACATAAGAGAGTTAATTTCTGAATTTCCTTTAGATGCGACATTTTCCTATGTCCTGCGATCAAAAAATGCCTAAGCAGATGCACTAGAAAATGCAGCTACAACCTTGGCAGATCCAAATTGGGATGAGATAGTTATCTACATAACCCATCAACGTGTGGTTTTACCTTTTTTCAAAACAGAAGGGAGGAAATTAATGAAATTATCCCTATTTATGAACCATATGATCATACCGTGGTATGGATAACATCCATCACAGAATATATTCAAAATGGAATACTTCCACCAAATAGTGCTGAGAAGGAACAGATCCGGTGACGAGCATCCAATTTTACTCTTTATGATATTCCATACCACCAAAAGATTCTTTACAAGTGAAGATTTGATATAATTCTCTTTAGATGTATTGATAGAGAAGAGACCGGAGCCATCATGAAAGAAATATATTCAGGAGATTGTGGTTCCCACCAATCTGGCCATAGACCCTTAGATCAGATCAAAAGGCTTGGATACTTTTGGACTTTAATGACACAAGATTGTTCAGATCTCACTAAAAAATGTCATCCATGTCAAGTGCATGATAACTTCATTAATCAACCCCCAGAGTTTCTATATATAGCTAAATTCTCATGGCCATTTTCAACATGAGGAATGGAAGTTGTAGGGCCATATCCTCTAGCCACAACTAATCAGTTCAAGTATATTCTCACTGCTACTGACTTCTTCTCTAAATCGGATGAGGCAATACCTCTAAAGGAATTCAGAGCCAAAATCATTGTTGGATTTGTCAAAACTAATATCATCACCAGATTTGGTGTCCCTCATACTATTTTGATGGACAATGGAACCAATATTTGTTCTATTGAAGTAAAAAAGTTATATCGGGAACATAATATCATGTCCAACCACTCATCTCGCTATCATGAGGTGACCAATGGACAGATAGAGGCTTTCAAAAAAACCATATCAAATATACTCAAGAAGATAGTAGATAAGGATAATAATTCATGGCCTGATAAAATTTTTAATTCTTTATGGGATTATCAGAAAACTACCTGTACTACTACCCAAGAAACTCTTTATTCATTGGTATATGGAACCGAAGCAGTTTTCCCAATTGAAATACAATTTCATTCACTTAGAGTTGCGATCTGTGATTAGTTTTCTACCAATGAGAGGTCTTAGAAATGGTTTAATGAGTTGGAAAGATTAGATGAGGAAAGACTACATACTTTGGATCATTCAGAAGCCTATCATAACAGAATAGCGTGGGCTTTTAATAAGAAAGTTCGCCTTCATTCACTCATTCAAGGAGAATTGGTATTGGTCCTTAATAATTTAATGATACCAGTTAAGAAACCTCCAAAACATGAACCAAAGTGGGAAGGATCTTATTCCATACATAAGGTCTATTTAAATGGAGCCTATGCTTTAATCTCAATGGATGGAGAGCTCATTACAACTCCAACCAATTTCATATTCTTGATGAAATACTTTGTGCAATTATACACATTATTACGCAATTAAAGACTTTAAATTGCAAAGTACCATATTCCTCACTGCAAGACTTTAAACTACATAGTACCATAGTCCTCACTACTAGAATTTAAACTGCACAGTACCATAGTCCTCACCGAAAGACATTAAACTGCGGAGCACCATAGGCCTCACCGAAAGAATTTAAACTTCACAACACCATAGTCCTCACTACAAGACTTAAAACTGCATATCCCCCATGTCCTAGTTTCAAGACATTAAACTGCATACCAACCATAAGCATCCATGCTGAAATACGTTACAGTGAATAGCATCTTCGTCCTTGTCAGATGACATTAAACTACATGAGATCATTTATACAAATAACGTTTTCTATATAATACATTAGAAGTTTTCATAAGAAAACATCATTGATGTCATCACTACTCCTTAGTAGTATATGAGTCCCTCTCTTTCCTATGTAGAACTCAGATCTGCATAGAGAATAGGTTTTAAGAACTATGTATGGCTCTATTTTCATTTTCAATGAGATACGTAGAGACGCCTAAATCTCCAATTTTGGGCCTAGCCACAATCACAAAATATTATTATTTTCTTTTCTCCTCTTATATATGAAGCAGATCTATACAATGTTTTTCCTTATGATATATGATTTGGTCCTTAATCCATTTTATGTCTTAAATATTTAGTATTCTCTCAGAATGTGTTAAAATCCCCCATTCTTCATGTCAAACGTAGACGGAGGAATGATTGTTTAAATAACTACATACGGATTGATTCTAATTTATTTTGAGATATGTAGAGACGCCTAGACCTCAAATCTTGGGCCTAGCCATGATAAACCCCCCCTTTATTTCTTGTATAAGAATCAAATCTTCATAGGAAATGTTTTAAGAATTATGTCTGACTTTATCATTTCCCCAACAAGACATATAATGACACTTGGGTGTTATCCCTTAACCTAGTTACAATATTTATTTTCCTTTCACATCGGTTCATCTTTGTCCTTACTTTACAACGTTAAACTACATGTAAATATAATACCCCTACTCTTCATTTTCATCACCTTTGAATTATAAAAGAAACCCTTACTCCTTATTTTTCACACTAAGAACCACTGACATGAGCTTAGGAATTGGGTAAATGGATTCTTTATATAAGGTGTTTTAATTTCTTATGGGGTCAATAATGTCCACACTTAATGACATAAAACTTCATAGTATAATGTCCCCATTGCATGATTTAAAATTGCACATCACCATATTCATTAAAAGGGAAAAAATAGAGTCTCCATTTTATATATGAGTTAGTTATATGTAATAGACATCAAAATTATGGTCAATATTGATTCAAATATTTCTCATAAACATTGAACATAAACCCTCATCCATATTTCAAAATCTTAATATTGAATATTTCCAGATCCTCATAATCTTTCTTACTTTTTTTGGTGACAATATTTCTAATACTTGAGAGCTCTTTTTCCTGACTATACAGCATGTTCCCATAGGCGGCCTTGCAGAATTTGCCTATATAACAGGCCTGTCAGCCAAAATATGCCATTATTTAGCTATGCAGCATATTCCCTAGTTGGCCCTGCATAATACAACCCCCATAACAGGTTTTTTCATGTAATGGTAAATTCATTATTAGTTATAGTATCTTTTTCCCTGTTAATCTTTGATGACAATATAAAAGAATCTATATTTTAATACAGTCATTCAAGTATATTTGTCCCATTATCTTTCTCACAATATGAAAATCTTTGAATACCATGGTTTACGCATTTCCTTCACCATGTGTTCTATGCACTAGGGAATAACCTTGAAATCACTTGACCACATGTTATATATTGTTTCTATTTCTATTCCCAGTTGTATGACCTAAAACTACAGACACCATATATTTTACATTTGGCTCAGAACTTCATAAAAGTCTTAGTCCTCCAATTCTTTGGATATCTTGATTAAGAAATACCCTTTCCATATTCAGGTACCTTTCTCCATAAACCAAACTCTATGCTTCGAAAAATCTGAATCTCCGTAAACTTTTTTTGAGTTTTAACAATAGAACATCAAACTTTTGCGAGATCATTTTTTTAACTATGCAGCATGTGCCCTTAGGCGGCCTTGCATAAGTTGCCTACAACCATGCCTGTCAGTCAAAAGGTATCACTATTTTGCAATGCAGCATATACCTCAGTTGGCCCTATATAATACAGACCCTATAATGGGGTTTTCAAGTAATGGTACCTTAGTTCTTAGAAAAGACATCCTCTAATGCTTTTAGACATTTTCCTATATCATTCCTCGATTCCAAAAATTCCTGATTCACAGTTTACAGTTTTCCCTTCCATACCTGAATTTGATAGTATGTATTCAAACAAAATTTTCAAGAAATTCGGAGATTTTTTTCATACCTTTGGTCAGGGATAATGAACTTAAATTACAGCCTCCCAATGTCCTCAGTGTATGAATTAAAACTGCACAATACTAATATCCTCACTACATGACTTAAAACTGCACAATACAATGTCCTTACTGCATGACATAAAACTACACAGTACCAATGTCCTCACTGTATGACTTAAAACTGCACAATACCAATGTCCTCACTGCACGACTTAAAACTACACAGTACTAATTTCCTCAATGCATGACTTAAAACTACAAAGTATGATATCAGAAACCTCCCATTTTCTGATAAATTCTTAACCATTACACATACACCAAATTTGTAAAGAAATGGTTTTCATATTCATGACATATGTTGGTATAAAATATCCCATTTTCATTCTTTAAATTCCTTTCATGGTCTGGTGTAACCCAAATTTTATTTTTTTCCCTATCTATCAATAGTAGAATGTTAAATTTCAAAGAGCTCTTTTTCCTCACTATGCAGCATGTGCCCTTAGGCAGACTTGCATAAGTTGCCTACATAATAGGCCTGTCAGTCAAAAGATGCCACTATTTGGATATGTAGTATATTCCCTAGTTGGACCTGCATAACACAACCCCTATAATGGGGTTTTCAAGTAATGTTAACTTCTTTATTGGAAAGGACACCCCTTATGTTGATACGAGTTTGAAAGTTGGTGACCATAAAAATCATGGCTCATGAATCCCCTTGGAAATATTTAAATAATAATGAATCAATTTTTAGAAACATAGTTTTTTTTCGATTTAACTCAAAATTTATGTTCAAAGATATTCGAACCTAAATATTATCCCTTTATAGTCCATTATTCAAGACTCTAAACTACCAGTAACCAAAGACTTGATACTCATTAGATTGAGAACCCACGAAGGGAACTCTAAACAAAAGTCGAGTCCCAACTCACTAAATGTAAATTTTTTTATGATTTAGGTAATATTGAGAAATAAAAAGTCAAAATATACGAAATTTGTGGGGTTATCCATATAACCCTAGAAAAAATAAAACTATGTTCGTTAGGCCCCATGCCTTAGGAAACAGTTTGAGCATCCTTCCAAACATAAAGTAACTCCAAATGTAACTAAATGATGTTTGGAATGCATCAATGTTCCCTAATTATACCTTAGAACAAGATTCTTTTCATTTTGAACAAATCAAATTCTAAGGGGGGTCTTCTGTAGACACCCTGAAATGTGTTCCATGCAATTTTACGTAGAGTGAAGATATGATTCTCACATAGACAAAAAAAGTGTTAAGTATGGGTAAATATGTTTTTCAACATGAAGGAAGAAGATTCAGTATCGATTTATATGTGCCAAAATACTAGTCCATACCCGATGGATAAGTGGAATGATATCCCCATCCAGAAGTAGGCAGTGGATTTCCAAGATCGATGATGAAAAGGAATTGACACACTAAAATAAATTTCCAAGATCCATTCGAGAAGACTTAGTGTATTTACTATATCAAGATGTGTATATCTCTTCAAGACCATCGATTGGACTGGTCATGGAGCCCAAACAGGCTTACAGATCAAAAGTTATGGAACTCGGAAGACAGATAAAATTTTAAAAAGGGACCTATGCGGAGGACCTATGTGTTGGAACTACATGGAAGACCTATGCATAGGACCTACACAGAAGAATAATTTCTACACCCCTATGAAGAGGACCTATGCGGAGGACGTACGCGAAGGACCTACAAGGATAAACTCCCTTCGTCCAGGTCCCCTCCTTGATTATAAATAAGAACATTGGGCTCTCTATTTCAAAGATGGATAAAGTTGGATGAAGTCCCAAAGCTCCCGCTGCGTAGCTCATTCACCAAAATCCCACAAATTTTCTCATGTAGCACTCTAAAACACAAGAGAAGAGAGAATTAAATGGGGAAACATGGTTCAAAGTCCCATAACGGTCTAGAATACATGGAGCACCTTCGTGGAGCTACTTTGCGGCACACCTGCATGGAGCACCTGCACGACAGACCTTGAAGGACCACCTACATGACGCACCTTGGTGGAAAACCCACGTGACACAACTTGGAGGAGCACCTACACGACACACCATAGCGGAGATCATGCATGGACCTGCTGGTCCTTTCCACGGGGGATGTGCTCCCACACCACTGCTCGGGGTCAGTGCTGGGCTACGGTCCCGGCCCTTCGGGCTGGTCCCTTTGCTTCCATCACTGGCCCCCATGAAAAATGGAGAGTCACACTGTTAACTTATCAGATTTGTTCGAAGAAATTTTTCATTACGCCCTTTATGTGTCCATACTTCCAACCTAGGAATACCATGATCTGAAACACTTTTCACACTCAATGAAGTGCCTTGAGTCGACTTACTCCTCTTGGTTCCTTTCACATGTTATGAGTTTGGACTCACCTTATGGATTCCTCCAGTAACTTGAGTCATAAAATCCTCAAGAAACTCCTAAAACCTCATCACCTGACATATTTTCCAGATTAAACCTCAAATGGGCATCCTCCTTATGAGTTATTCCCAACTAATTCCAAAATGGGCATCCTCCTTAGGAGTAAGCCCCAAACAATTCCTAACAGGGCAGCCATCCTGGAATAAGCCCCCCACCTTCACCCCTTCCTCCTTCCATTTGGGACCTTTTCCAATGTGAAGAGAACTGAGGGAAAGATCATCACCTCACCCTCTTCCACGGTTGACGCGCCCTCTTCCATCAGTGAAAGAGGAAAAGTGTGAAGTTTCATTGTTGAATCTTTAACATCCCCTTTTTTCTCACACTGAGCATGACTCACATGGGCCTAGAGACATGTGATGGTTACATCATGTGCACAAACACTCATTGAAGGAACTATGAGAACTCTGATTTTTGTTCAAACCAGGATATATAGGAATCTCTTTCAGGGCCCGAGCTCACTAGATATCCTCCTCAAGAATCCAATCCCAATTCCCCCAATTTTTGCATCCTCCTTAGGAAAAAATCCCCAAATTCAATCCTCAAATCATCAAGGTATCCTTTTTAGGAATTAATCCCAAACTCATCTCTCTCATAAGACTATATTATTCTATGATATTTATCAAACTACGTGGGATTTGATTCCCATTAATACGAGATACGTAGGAACCCTCCTTGAGGTTCAAACCCAACACATAAAATCAACCCTGTTTTCCTTGGGCCATATTCCCAATGGGGTGTGATCCTACTTGGAAACCTATATCCTTTCCAAAGTACCTTGAGCTGCTTCAGCATAAGTCCCACACTAAGTTTTGAGTAAGCACCTTTCGCTTATAGGTCCTTATCACATGACCTTAAAAGGTATCACGTGTCCTATTAAGTGACATCGAACTATGAGGGTTCTGATTCATTTCAAAAGGATACGTAGGTAGCCCATTTTACTAGCATGATCCGAAGATCAAAACAAACCTTCGTCTCCCTTGATGACAATAAATTCCAGAGTTCCCCACTGAGTGGCTTAAAAACTAGTATCATCACAATGATGATTAAAAGAATATCTAATTGGTATATTAGAAGATACCATTGATGGAAAACCTCAATTACATAAGAATGTTTCCATTAATGAAGAACATTTAATTCATACTGATGATTCTAAATATTAAACATGTTAATTAGTGATTTTAAATTACAAGGGATACATATGATATACTTGGTGAATTAATAAGGATTAATGAAAATATCTTAAATTTACAAAGAGAGTCCCAATTTAGACATTAATTCCCCTCAAAAGGGTGTGACGAGTCTGACCACCCATCCTCTTGACCAATGCATGTTCTTAAGTATCATAAAGTTCAAACTTAACGAACACCTACCATTGGAAAGAAGGTCCCATTAGGATAAAGAACTATTGGGAGTTTCCGGTTCCATAAATAAATGCAATGGAAACGGCCTGGAAATAATGATTCTTAAAACTAGAACACATGTTTCAAGGAACTACGAAACAGTGTGTTAGAAGAAATTTCTAACTACATAAATATTTGAAAAAACATGTTTCTCTCATTCAGGGTAAGGATCATCCACATCAATTGCATTATGTCTTCTAGCCTTAGTAATAACATCTTAGTGCTTAAGTTACTATTTTAATGATTTAATATATTGATTATTTGTTATCCTTCATCATTTGAGATGCTCACAGTGAGGGGAGGTATCACTGGGCCTCTTGGAGAAAGGTTGAAAGACCAATGGAAATTAAAAGCATAAATGTTTGTAATTATATGGAGGCAATGTATTCAATTAATGTGAAAATGGAATAGAAATTACTTGAAGGGTGATCTCTGTGGAGAATATTTATTACTGATATATATAGAAATTATTCTACTTATACTATAAATAAGTTCATCCCCATGGATATATTTTCAAATATATCTTTAAACTCATCAACATCACTCTCAGTGGATGGTAGGTTGTAGAGATATAGAATTATGGGACTACAATTGGGTAGGTGATGTGCTTGTATTTCTAGGTTTCCCCACCCTAGCGGTTACATTCAAACGGACAACTATTATCCCTCTTTAATTCATGAGATATTGAACTCCAACCAAAAATATGTATGTAATAATATTAGAATGGATGATGTCCTAGATATTTGTGCATTCATGGGAAATGAATCAGGAATTTTTCTTTCAATGACCTATATATGTACATTGATCTCAACTCAAAATACTAATTTTGGGGGTGACCTTCTCTGGTGTAAATCCCTCCGAACCAAAATCAATTTCTTATTTTGGAGGATCTGTAACCATGTGATTCCCCCTGATATAGTCGTTAAAGTTAAGGGTGTCTGATTAACATCTATGTTATCCTATTTTAGGAATCATAAAGAATAATCTAGCATACATTTATTTAGAAAAAGGTATTCATAAATAACTATGTGATGAAATTATGGTGAATTAATAGGATTCTAAATGAAGGTAGACAGTTTTTAGGACATTATACTCCATTGGTTTAGTAGTTTCATAGACAATAACCCTTAGTAGGAGGAGAGATCTCTCCTTCAAGTGGTAGGTTGTTTACGTACATAAGAGACTAGGAATAACTCTCACCTCAATGGTAATCACATGGATGGAACTATTTTTCTGGTAAGGGCCAAGTGTCTTTTTTTGACCAATAACACACGCTACATAAGTGTGAAAATACTCTATCTTTATGAAATTTTCTATCTTAGAGATATAATCCTTTCTAAACTAATATTTTGAGTCAATGTGTGTGATGGGATCCCCATTATATTAGTATTAAACTCAATTTTTATGGCACCATTATTCATGGGATCAAGTTAGGGGGTGGAGTGGTTCATGACTCTGAAGGATTAGTGGGGTTTTTTCTTCATTGTAGTATTTTTTCGTGGTGATTCTCTCCATGCGGGGGATAATGAATTTCACAATAGGCATAGACTATATTATTCTCTAGGATTTTATTTGACATTATTGGAGACTAATCCAATGATTATTTTTAATACTCTAAAAGGGATTACTTCAAATCCCTATAAAATATTCTATTCAATTTGTAAATGTAGGTCGTTCATCAATAAAAACGTAGAAAATCTCAAAAAATGGCATAAAGTTTACTATATTGTGAATTTTTTAGCTACCAGTGCTTCTCAATATCACTATATCATGGTTGTTTCCATTATTGGATCCCTTTTCCCAAGATGTGTTAACATTATGATTGGGGATTCTCTTTGCCTTCACATTTTCAGGCCCCCATACTATTGGATTTTGGGTGTGTACTATCTTTTAATAAAAAATATTATTCAAGATTAACAGTGAAAAAATACACATAGACATTAAAATTATTCACATAGGATCTATAAATAAAATTCATCTTACCTTTTTCAAATAAATTCCCAACAATCTGTTACTGAGAGTATTTTGGAAGCCCAAAAAGATGTTATGGACCTATATAAAAAGGTAATGAATATTCTAGAGATCTAATTTTATGAAAAAGGATTTATATGGTTATGAACCTGGATATGTGTTCCATAAAAACTAAAAATAATGTGGAAAATTATGGATGATGTTCATAGCTCACCATTCTCACTTTATTTAGGAAGAAATATATTCTATAAAGAGCGAAGAAAATCTTCTAACGTGAAAACATAAAGAGGTTGATTATAGAATTTTTATCTCGATACTTATTATATCATAAGTCATAGATGAATGATATAAGTGTAAAGGTACTGTGAAACCATTTCCCATTCTATTATGTAAATGAGAAATAATAAACATGCATTTCATCATAGCACTCCCAAAGTCATCCAAAGGGAATTACACTATTTGGGTGATATATAGTCACCTTAAGAATTTATCATATGCTGTTGCCATCAATGATTATTTCTCACTTGACTATCAAACTACCATATATATAAGATAATTGGAAGGGATACATCTAATACCACTATCTACTGTAACTGATTGAAATTTTTTCCCTTAAGGTTATATATAATCATTTAACAAGAATATGATTCAATGATGAGTTTTAATAGTTTATATCGCACTCGGATGGATGGTAATCCTATGAGATCCTTCAAAATCTAAGGAATAAACTAATATAATGGAATATATATTTACAAGGATGGTGGTATATACACCTCCTATTGTAAATTTATCATATAATAATTATTTCAACTCTAGTATTCCAATAAAACCTTATGAGGATCTGTATATGAAGAAGTTTCTGAATCCAATATACTGGGATGATGTTTGAGAATCGAATAAAGTGGGGAACTATCATATAAAATAGATAATAGAGAATATTTAAACTATTTAATTTCATATGAATTATATGAAAAGTGGATAGAAACCCAATATAGTCAATTATCTATGAGACCTAGATTTTAAGGTGAGAGATTATAAGTTCATCCATATATCATCATGGAATAATTCCATGGTGTTTGGGGTGATGGGAAATCATATTACTATATACATTTTCCCCATTAATATCATTGATTACATCATTATTCTGGAATATCGACCAGCACTCCCACAAAGCCTATCTCAAGTATATAACATATTTCAAGTATCCCTTTTAAG
Source organism: Viscum album (assembly GCA_963277665.1). Classification (NCBI taxonomy): domain Eukaryota; kingdom Viridiplantae; phylum Streptophyta; class Magnoliopsida; order Santalales; family Viscaceae; genus Viscum; species Viscum album. The sequence goes on along the minus strand of OY728150.1, from coordinate 308,152,520 downwards.
GATGTACGTACTAGACACCTCACTTATACTGAATTGGAAGGCGGTGCCTTTGGAGAATGAATTTTTCTATGAGCTGTAGCCAGTGTAAATACTTGATCATAGATACAAATTTATAAAAAATAATAAAATAGACCAGGTCATAATGAAGTGATGAAAGGACACGATTAAAGAGTTATCATCAAAACCAGAAAAATGAATATAACAGATGTACCTTATAAATTTTATAAAAAAATGAAAATTTTGAGGGATAAATTTCTTAAGATATAAATAATTTAAAAAACTAAACTCTTATAAATGAAATTCCATTTTCAATAAAAAATTCCTTATTATGAAATGTAGTTATAGAAAACACATTCACTATATTTCATTTTATCATTTTGGAAAATTATAAAATATGGTCATAATTTTTATATTAGGTATAGAAGATCAATAATAATCTTAAACATTTGTAATATTTTAATTTTATAGTTACCATTACAATTGTTATATATTATGGGTTATAATAAATTCTAATTGACATAGATTGAGCAGGTGGTGACCTCAACTAGTAGGGTCGTAACCTATAAATCCCATTTATCTGAGCATATAATGAAGGATGCATTAGTGGAATTTTCCATTGAAAAATACATATTCAATATCCAATAATTAAAACATGATCAAAGTCATTTATGAGATAAGTTAAATAATATCAAGATCACATCCCAAATTATGTTCTTCGAACTACCCCAATAAAGTAACACCATCACACACCTTACCCTTATGGTATATGTCGGTGTAATGAGGGGTTATGTATCTACACCATAGTATTATAAATATAAATATTTTATTTTTAATAAAATAATAATTATTTTTATCCCATTCTATTATAACTATAAATATATATGATTATAAAACTAGTTTAATAAAAAAATATATGAATACGAATATATCAAAATTGTATCTTTTTAGAAATTTAGAATCTCAATTAAAACTGCCTTTTGATAAATTTATGGAATTTTAATAAAAATATTTTTCATGAAAATATTATTAATAATTGAAATTTATTTAATTAAAAATTATAATATAATTTAATGAATTAAAAATTAATTTTTATAAGGTTAAAAAAGTTGATAATGTATTTAAAACTATAATTTTATAGGTAAAAAGGAAATTTTTTTAAATGTATTGATTCTATTATTTAGAAAATTATTTTTGGTAAAATATATATTATTTTATAAATTACAATATAAAAATGAGAAATTGTTTAAATTTTCCTAATTTAATGAGATTGTTAATTTTTGGCTAAAACATTAATAAGGTTTGAAAGTACTTTAGGAATATTGACATCACTATTTCTTAAATGTGATACAATAATTACTAAAAATTTCATCCATAGTAAAAAATATAATTTCTGTTTAAAATAAACTATTTTTAAAATATTTTATTTACTTTAAGAAACTATATTGAATAATAAAAATACTATAGTACATTTTATGATTTTAAAAACAATTCTTTATGAACATGAATCACTACTACATAATAAATTATAATATTTTATGGTGTTCAGTTCCTTGAAAAATAAAATATTTAAAGCCACCCCCATTGAAAGAAACTCTGTAACTATTCAATTGGAAGTATTTTGGTTCTGATTATTTTATCACTTAGATACCTAAACATATGTTTAAAATTTAATAAATAATTGACCCCTCTTTTTCTATAGATAACCTCACAAATTCCCATACCTCTTCAACAAAAAACATTAGGGATGAAATTTATCTCCACCTATCTATAAGGCCCCAGCCTTAAACATTACTTAATCTTGATATAAGTCAATAATTTGACTTTAATTCATAACGAGGATATTTTTAGGTTTAGATATTTAGAGAATTAGGTCATAACTGCTAAATAACAACTTGAATATTACAAGTAGAAACTTCTACTCACTACCCATTTTTTTCATAAAAAAAACTCTTTAAAAAGAAACATGACATCATTTCATGTTTTAACAGAATAAATTTTTATGGATCTCATCCTTGACTCTATTCTTGTTTATGTCCTATGAAAAAAATTTCATAACTTGGGATGAGAATAAAAATCTCAGTATGGTATACATAATTAAATAAAACTATTAGTCTTGGGATAACATGAAAACCATGAATAATGTATCATAAAGTAATACTTTTCACCTTTAAGAAGTAGTAAATATACATCACTGAATATAAGCTCATTGCTTACCCTATTTGTAACCAAAATATTTCCATAAATTCAATAAAAATAAACATATATCCTGTAAAGTTATATTGGTACATAAACATACATAAATGGAAAAACCATACAGTCGGTTTCCAAACATATTACAAAATAGAATATCCATACGACCGACTTCCATACCCAATGCATTGTGGGTTATAACGTAACCACCGATTGTGGGTTTATCAAAAAACCACCCGTCATTTGGTTTATCACGTGACCACCCATCATTGGTCTATCACATAACCACCCATAAAATGTCAAAGTACCATTATATAATCATAACACATAAAATATTGAAAATATCAACATTTTACTAATAACATTTCATTTACAATCACAAGAAATAATTTCAATATATTGAAATACTCACTCCATTTCAAAAACCTTTATAAATACCAAAACAACCAAGAAAGGAATAAGGGATTTCTTTTCCTTTTGAAAAAATTAATTCTTATAGAGGAATCCAAAAATCAAATAATGATTACAGAGACGGATAAGTCGTTGTCACGACATACGTTAAAGAAATTCCTTCTGTCATTTTGTAATGAAAGTAAGACGATTCATATAAAATATCAGATTTTAAAATATTTTAATTAAATTAAAATTTATGAAATTATATTTAAGAAATCCTTTTATATTCATATAATAAATATATAAATTAACATCATGAAGAAAAAGATTTGATAATTAAATCTTTAAACGTCCAAGGTGTCCCATACCACTTTGAACATTTAAATCATAATAGTAATGAATTAATACATTTAAAAAATATTAAATAAAATTATTAGAGATAAGATATGGATATTAAATGTCACAGTGGCTGTATATACACCTTATAAAAGAATAAAGGTTCATATTATCAATAAGTGCCTCAATGAAAGGTGATTGAGATGAAGTTCCTTACCATGTGTCTGATTTGTCACGTATCTTCATTGTTATTCCTGAATAACAAATATAATTTAATTCTACTTTCTTAAAATCCTTTATCAATTTTATTATTTATTTATATCATTTATTACCATGTTATTAAAATTACAGAATTATTTAAGTTAATATCGGTCGTTTTGTCGATATTCGGTACTTGAGTCGAAAATGAACTAGTTTTGAGGAAATTTTTCATGTAGTAAAAAGTAAATCATATACAGAATTATGATTTAAATATCATATATATCTAGTATATATGTATTTATAATGTTCTATAATATTAGGATATAATAAATGAAATGCACCGTACATGGAGACGGTAGGCCGTACGTATGGATGAACACTACTTTCATTTATTTTTCATATTAAAGAAATGAAAAAAAGGTTATATAGGTATATTATAATTACATTATAATATGATGTGTTATATATGTTACATAAGTTCATTAACACCATCCTCCATACGTTCCATGTATGGAATGAAAAGAATAAAGGTATGTTTGTAAAAACAAATTATAGAATCATAAACAGAATATAAATAATCGTTCCGTGTGGTAGTAGTTCGCCGTACACAGAAATGGTATGTTCGTATCCATTAGATGGAGGTGTGTGTAAGAGTAGTTATAATACTTCTAATAAAAACATAATAGTATATTTAAAAAACTGGTGTTGTTATGTAATAAAATAATAAGAATATCATAGGGAGTGAATAAGGAAAATAAAGGAAAGGAACTTGAAAGAAGACGTTGCCTCTAAATCGGTTAACTTCTTTTGATTTGAGCCAAAATGATTTCTTGAATTTCTTTCCACCCAATTAAGGATTCTAAGAGGAAGTGAGGAATATTTTGAGCTTATTTGAGAAGAATTTGGACAATCCAAGGGGCTTGAGAGGTGTTATTAAATTGGTAGAGGTTGTGGCCTTTTATAAGAGGGAGGAGGTGTAACACCCTGAGATTTTATGAAAAATATTCTTTTAAATTTCATTAATGTCTTGTGTTGTACGCTAAACCAAAAGGATCTTGCACAACATGCATACTTGACTTTCCTTGCATTACACACAATCACGACCTTCCTCGATAGCGTGTGTAGTACGCAATACCGAGTTTCACTAAACGAGATATTATTATAATATTATTATGAACTAGCCGTTATGAATTGTAATACCCACTTTTTGAAATTTTATAAATTTTATCTTTTAAAATGGACTTTATTTTTGGATTCGAAATATCGAAATTAGCTTAGGGTGAAATTTTTGTACTTTTCCGATAACTTTCATTTTCTAATGAATAGTGAAAATTACTAAATTTTAATTAAAAACACCTTTTTAATTGAAATAATTAATAGTGATAAATTATTAATTTGAGTGGTTTTAAAGTATATTTAGAATATATTTTTACAATTTAATACAATGTTGTTCATTGGATGTAATTTCACATTTAAACCAGACATAAACATGTGTCAATCTTTTGATAGTTAATATCTCTTAAAAACACGCTATTTGTTTTGACGACGGGAATTAATTTTTAAATTAGTTAATGTAACTGATATGTTTTGAATTTGGTAAAATAAACATCATTTTTGAATTCATAATATCAAATATATCTTAGACCTAATTTTTGGTATTTTTCTGGAAACTTTCATTTTTCGATGAATAGTGAAACCACTAAGTGATAGTAAAAAAAACTGAATTTTTTTATAAAACTTAATTTTACCACTTCTGTGAGTGGAATTTCAAAAATCCAAGAGACACGGTTTATGTCAGTAAGTAAAATGTGGTTCAATGAGATGAAAATAATTTTTGGTAAATAGTAACTTTTTACTTTTTTTACCACGGTTAAAAGTAAATAGGGTAATTAATTGTAAAAATGATATTATTATTACCCTAACACATGTACTAATTATATTGGATAAGTTTAATGTGACAAAAAACAACCTTAGGAATAAAATATTACCATTTATGTCCACTTGGATTAGATTAGGACATTTATTATTAATTTATTTAAAGAAGGGTTAAAATAGTTAAAATCAATGTTTTAAAAGTAAATCATTTTTAATATAGGGTTATACATAAGATAAATTAGATTATAAAAATTCATTATAAATCTAAAAGGATTTCCTACGTAATGGTATTTTATTTATAATTTTTAGACATTAAATAATTTAATCTATTTTTGACACAAAGATGATACAGTAATTATCTTATTAATGAAATATTGACATAATTGATGTTATAAATACCCAAATAAATGTAATTTGAGACTTTTTATGAATTCCAATAATTATATATGTTAATATGACATGTTAGTATTTATTTAATTAAATTTATTCTAACTAATCATTCTGTTATGATTTTCACAAAAATCAATTACCAAATAGTGTCAAAATTGACATAAAATAGTTTTTAAAACAAATACTATATTATTAATTGTTATTTTATTCCTAAAAATCTAAGGTTCGGCCAAATGACTTATAAAAGGTTATATATATTAATAATAAACAACTTGGGGTTCATTTTTCTTGATATAGTAAGTTTATTAACCTTATAGTGTAAGAAAACAAGAAGACAAGGTAAAAGTTAAATTATCTAACTTAAAGTTAAATCTAAATGATAAGGTTAAAATTGATACCTAAACTTGTCTAAATTCTATTGGATGAGAGGCTTTCGACCCATCCCCACCTTAGATTCGAAATATGTCAATTTGGAGCTATTAAAAACCGAATTTGACTTTATAATAAAATAATAGTTTTAGTTATTCCAAAGGTGCCCCTCTCCTCCCTTATAAAAGGGCACCTCCTCCCTCTCTTCCTCACACCACTTTGAGCCTTCAGGCTCGGAAAACCCATGAAAAATTATATTATCCACTTACATAGAAACATCCTAGAGGTTCTGGTCTTCTTCAAAGACCAATTTTAGTGCCCTAAGAGGAGGTCTCAAAGAGGCGCTTCAAAGAAGAGGTAATGTCCGTTACCGATTCTTTCAACTCTATTTCTTCTTCCACTTCTTCTTATTTAGTTGTTTAATTATGAATTAATAACATCAGTATAAATCATATAATGATATGTTATTATATGTATGAAACAACCATATTTCACCATCTATCCAACCTACGGAAAACGAAATCACCACGCGTGCGTATGTACGGAATACCGTCTCCACGGCGTGGTGAAATCTGTTTTTCCACCAACACCTTACATTGATGGGTATAATGGTGTAAATAATAACTATATATGGTTAATATAACATCATATGGATTATGATATATTATACCATCCACTCTAATTCAATTCAATAATTAAGGGAATGATATCATCGCTCGTGCGTACGTACGGACTACCGTCTCCACGACGCGATGAGATTCATTCTCCATGTTAACCATACATGAATGTTCATAAAGTTTATACAATGAATAATAATGAAATATATGAATTATACTGGATTTATGTATATATATATATGTATGTCATCTATTTAGTTTCATTCAATTCAATAAGTAAACGAAAATAGAATTCATGTGTACGTACGACCAACCGTCTACATGAACGATGTATTTCATTCCTTTTATCGATCTATAATATATATATGTATATGATGAATATATATTATATATAAATCATGTTTTACATTCTGGAATTATTTAAATCAGGATATAAGTAATAATATCAAGAATGACATGTCGAAACACATATGATAAATGAAATGATTTTACCCAAAACGCTGCTTTAACATGGAATTTACAAAAGAACGGGTAATATAAAGTCATAAGTGAAACATATATGATATCATAACAATGATTATGATTCTTTAATAAGTCAATGACATTATTTAAATCATTATACAGGAGGTTCGGATACGTACGAGGCATATCGGACCAAAGGTAAGGGATAATTTTGCAAATCTCATTTTTATCCGAGATTGCTTATTCGTAAGTATTTACTGGGGTTATTTATATCATTAGTGTCCATGTTTCATAACAGTTTTCTCATGTATGTTTAAAGTCATTTTTACCCATTTTTGACTTTTACTACATGGTATGTAAGGAATTATTTCTTTTGTTTACGTTACGATGTACTTTTTGACTTTTCTGACAAAAGTACGAGAAGAATGTTTTTTTAACGTATACGGCATGAAAGGATTTTTACGGTTTTATAAAGACTTATTTTCATGAAGATTCCTCCAAAATATTTCATGAATATTTTCAACAAAATCATTTTCTTTTAAAATTTCATGACATTTTGTGAAAAGAAAATGATTTTGAAGAAGAAAGGATATTTTCCTCAAGAATTCATTTCAAGTGTTTTATCAAAACCATTTTTCATCTCAATGACATTATTTCATATGTGCATGTTTCAAGTATAATGTCTCTATGATTTACATGGTTTCACTTTTATTATTATGAAATGATATTTATTTCTTTTATATGGATTATGTGATGATGGGATGATGTTTATGAAACCCATTTTATTTATTGGGTTTTTATGAATGATGTATGTTTATTTTGTGGCACAAGTAAGAATGATTTCATTATGATATGGGTGGGACCTATATATCCCTCCAATGCATTGGGTAAAGATTTATATCTCATGAGATAGACATGGTTGGAACGGTAAGTTAATCCGGTTCAGTGTTACAGGACTGAAACGAGGAGTGAACTCGATTCAGAGAGGGACTTTGTCCACTAAGATGGTCTTGGCAGCAATGCCTTGGCTACTATGGAAATCATTACATGTGCTTAATGGATGCCACAATTACATGTTTTATCCCCATTCTATGTTATCATGATTTATGTTCCATTATGATCTATGCCTTATGTACTTCCATGTTTTAAGTCGTTGCTCAAGATTTTGATGTTTAAACATTATGTTCATGCTTTTAAGTTCAAATGTATGTGGTATGTTTTATTTTGTCCATGCTTACCCTTACTGAGCATTTGAGCTCACCCTTTTTATGTTTTATTTTCCCCCATGATTAAAAGAATGGTTTTAGGTAAGGAAACAAAAAGTGGAAGATCTTTATGGGAGATGTTGAAGATCTTTCACCACGATTAGAACATTACGTTCAAAGTTTCCAAAGACACTATACTATTACTGTCCTTGTGTGTCTGTTTTTTGTTATGTATTATGTATTCATCAAAAGTAATGTAATATCCATGTACGTCAAGCTTCATGTCTCTACTATTGGTATCAGAGGAAAGGTTTAGTTAACCTTTGGAAACTAGGATGCGAAAATGTTAGTAAGATCCCTAGAGATATTTCAAAGGTATGTCTAGGGATGTACTTAAGGATAAGTATACGTATAGGATATAGTCCTAGAACTATGGTAACGATATTTGAATTTAACCTAAGATGTTAGATATTGAGGGTGCTTCCCCTTTACTATGTTGTTTTCCCTAGCATGATTTTTCCCTCTCACACTATTCTTTTTGGATTTTAGAAAATGGCTGGAAACAGGAAGATTCATGATAATGGAGGATATGACAGACAATGGAATGATATTCTTCATGAGAAACCAAATAAAACGGGATTTGGAAGTCAAAACATCGTTATTATGCCTAATCAGAAATGTCATAATATGATCAATAATCTCAACTTTGGTAAGTTTCCCGACTCAGATAATAAGAGAAAGATGGAGTTTTATGATGATCATAGAGGAAAGAAAGTTCAATTTTCCCCTATGTAAATCATGTGGGAAGAGGCATCAAGGAGAATGTTTCAAAGGAACTGGAAGATGATTTGGGTGTGGAAAAGAAGGACACAAAGCTAGTAAGTGCAAAGGAAAAGGTTCAGTTAACACCATGGATGAGGATAATGGAATTGCTACGACATCAACAATGGTTAAATGTTTTAAATGTGGAATGTACGGGCATTATGCAAACCAATTCCCTAAGGGAAAGTCTCATGAAGAGAATCAGTACGGTCGTATGGGTAGTATTTATGTTGATGATGATGAAGAGATTACAAATGATATGTAAGATGAAATAATTGTTGAAGCTCGGTCAATGGTTTAAAAAGGTAGTGGAATGATTACATGTTTATCAAGTGTAACGTTGTATAAGTAATCTCATGGTACTATGGAATAAAGAGACATCTAAGGATTGTTACACTATTGTCTTTCCTTAAGTTTTGAAAGTGTATGATTAATTATACCATTAACCATGAAAGGTTATTCAGATATTTTTGGAAAGTAGATGATATGCGCATAAGGAAGGGATAAGGAGAAAATTAAATGTTTGATAGTATTCATGAGCTCATGACTGATATAAGGAAATAGTTATATCATGGTTTGCGTATATATAATATTGGGGTTTTGGTATGTGGAAAGAGTTAACTTTTGACAGCACTCATGTTTTCTCTAAGATTCAATGGGTATTCATTTTTCAAGAGAATACGTGATTAAGGCCTTCAAATGTTTGGAATGTGCCCAACAAGAAATATCTTATGATATATGGGGATCAAAGATGGAATTGACATTCTTGTTATATGAAATCTCTGGTAATCGTTTTCACTATAATATGAGAGTGGACTGCCGTATTAGGGACAATCCTAAAGATTAGAATGGATTATGTTGTACATAAGTTAGTATTGTTTAAGGATAGAAGTTTTTTTCGATATTATTTATGGGATGTTATAGTAATGTAGTTTTAGAAAAAGGACAACCTGCAGGACGGGCGACAACCCATCGCGTCGGACAAGGCTATGGGAATCGAACCCACAACCGAAGTGCGACTGGCCTTTATCTCCTACCACTGGCCTACAGGAAGTCCCTGGTTAGTAGAAAATAGTTTTATTATATTAAGCAGTATGATATATGAAGTATAAGTCCATTTTTAGGAACCATATATGATTAATCTCACTATAGATGGACTTATGTAATTTTTTTGATAACTTTTATAACCTTTTGAGACAGATGGAATGACCCATAATTCTATCACATGATCTGCTAACACATCACGAATGACAAATTCAACTTCATTTCTTTAAGAGATGAAGTGGAAATTGTGCAAAGAACGACCAACGGTGATACTGTACCAAAATCACGAAAGTATTTCTTCTAATTCCAATTTCATCAACTTTAGGGAAATGATCTTGAAAACCAAAAATGTTGTCCTAGTGCTCTTATATCTGATGAATCAGATGGTACCATAGATCTTCACAAATTTATGGCTTTGTGATTTTTGGCTTTTTCATAGCCATGTTCTCTACCACTCTCCATCATAACTTTATGGTTAGATTTTTCTTCCATATCCATATTTTCACCTATGTTCTCCTACCTGGAAACCCAGTGATGAGTTAATTTGGGTAACCGTTACGTTTCATACTTTATTTTTCTAAATCCAAGTTTTGGTATTCCTTTTTACGTTGTGGGTTTCTATTAAAGAAACTTTCGAGTCGTAAATCATTTATAACCCCGATGAATTTTGAGGGAAAAATTCATTTTAAGGGGGGTAGAATGTAACACCCCGAGAGTTTATGAAAAATATTCTTTTTAATTTCATTAATGTCTTGTGTTGTACGCTACACCAAAATAATCTTGCACAACACGCATCCTTGACTTTCCTTTCATTACACGTAATCGCGACCTTCCTCGATAGCGTGTGTAGTACGCAATACCGAGTTTCACTAAACGAGATATTATTATAATATTATTATGAACTAGCCGTTATGAATAGTAATACCCACTTTTTGAAATTTTATAAATTTTATCTTTTAAAATGGACTTCATTTTTGGATTCGGAATATCGAAATTATCTTAGGGTGAAATTTTGGTACTTTTCGGATAACTTTCATTTTCTGATGAATAGTGAAAATTACTAAATTTTAATTAAAAAAAAACCTTTCTAATTGAAATAATTAATAGTAATAAATTATTAATTAGAGTTGTTTTAAAGTATATTTAGAATATATTTTTACAATTTAATACAATGTTGTTCATTGGATGTAATTTCACATTTAAACCAGACATAAATAAGTGTCAATCTTTTGATAGTTATTATCTCTTAAAAACACGCTATTTGTTTTGACGACGGAAAAAATTATTAAATTAGTTAATGTAACTGATATGTTTTGAATTTGGTAAAATAAAAATCATTTTTTAATTCATAATATCAAATATATCTTAGGCCTAAGTTTTGGTATTTTTCTGGAAACTTTCATTTTCTGATGAATACTGAAACCACTAAGTGATAGTTAAAAAAACTGAATTTTTTCATAAAACATAATTTTACTGCTTCTGTGAGTGGAATTTAAAAAATCCGAGAGACACGGTTGATTTCAGTAAGTAAAATTTGGTTTAATGAGATGAAAATAATTTTTGGTGAATAATAACTTTTTACTTTTTTTACCACGGTTAAAAGTAAATAGGGTAATTAAGGGTAAAAATGATATTATTATTACCCTAAAACATGTCCTAATTCTATTTGATAAGTGTAATGTGACCAAAAACAAACTTAGTAATAAAATATGACCATTTAGGTCCACTTGGATTAGATTAGGACATTTATTATTAATTTATTTAAAGAAGGGTTAGAATAGTTAAAATCAATGTTTTAAAAGTAAATCATTTTTAATTTAGGGTTATACATAAGATAAATTCGAATATAAATATTAATTAGAAAGATAAAAATATTTCCTACATAATGGTATTTTAGTTATAATTTTTAGACATTAAATAATTAAATTTATTTATGACACAAATATGATACAGTAATTATCTTATTAATGAAATATTGAAATAATTGATGTTATAAATACCCAAATAAATGTAATTTGAGACTTTTTATGAATTAAAATAATTTTATATGTTAATATGAAATGTTATTATTGATTTAATTAAATTTATTAGAATTAATCATTCTTTTATGATATTCACAAAAATCAATTACCAAATAGTGTCAAAATTGACATAAAATAGTTTTTAAAACAAATACTATATTATTAATTGTTATTTTATTCCTAAAAATCTAAGGTTAGGCCAAATGACTTAGATAAGTTTATATATATTAATATTAAACAACTTGGGGTTCGTTTGGCTTGATATAGTATGTTTATTAACCTTATAGTGTAAGAAAACAAGAAGATACGGTAAAAGTTAAATTATCTAACTTAAAGTTAAATCTAAATGATAAGGTTAAAATTGATACCTAAACTTGTCTAAATTCTATTTGATGAGAGTATTTAGACCCCTCCCTACCATATCTTCGAAATATATCAATTGGGAGCTATTAAAAACCGAATTTGACTTTATAATAAAATAATAGTTTTAGTTATTCCAAAGGTGCCCCTCTCCTCCCTTATAAAAGGGCACCTCCTCCCTCTCTTCCTCACACAACTTTGAGCCTTCAAGCTCGGCCAAACCCTGCAAAATTATATTCTACACTTACATAGAAACATCATAGAGGTTCGGGTCTTCTTCAAAGACCAATTTTAGTGCCCTAAGATGAGGTCTCAAAGAGGCTCTTCAAAGAAGAGGTAATGTCTGTTACCGATTCTTTCAAATCTATTTCTTCTTCCACTTCTTCTTCTTTAGTTATTTCATTATGAAGTAATAAAATAAGTATAACTCATATTATGATATGTTATTATAAGTATGAAACTACACTATTTCACCATCTATCCATCCTACGGAAAACAAAATCACCACGCGTGCGTACGTACGGAATACCGTCTCCACGCCGTGGTGAAATCTGTTTTTCCACCAACACCTGACATGGATGGGTATAATGGTGTAAAGAATAACTATATATGGTTAATATAACATCATACTGATTCTGATATATTATACCATCCACTACAATTATATTCAATAATTAAGGGAACGATATCATCGCTCGTGCGTACGTACGGACTAGCGTCTCCATGACGCGATGAGATTCATTCTCCATGTTAACCATACATGAATGATCATAAAGTTTATACAATGAATAATAATGAAATATATGAATTCTACTGGATTTATTTATATATATATGTATGTCATATATTTAGTTTAATTCAATTCAATAAGGAAACTAAAATAGTGTTCATGCGTACGTACGACCTACCGTCTACATGAACGGTGTATTTTATTCCTTTTATCGATCTATAATATATATATGTATATGATAAATATATATTATATATAAATCATGTTTTAAATTATAGAATTATGTAAATCAGCATATAAGTAATAATATCAATAATGACAAGTCGAAACACATATGATAAATGAAATGATTTTACCCAAAACGCTGCTTTAACATGGAATTTACAAAAGAATGAGTAATATAAAGTCATAAGTGAAACATATATGATATCATAACAATGAATATGATTCTGTAATAAGTCAATGACATTATTTAAATAATTATATAGGAGGTTCGGATATGTACGAAGTATATCGGACCTAAGGTAAGGGATAATTTTGCAAATCTCATTTTTATCCGAGATTTCTTATTCGTAAATATTTACTAGGGTTATTTATATAATCCGTGTCCATGTTTCATAAACGTTTTCTCATGTATGTTTAAATTAATTTTTACCCATTTTTTAATTTTACTACATGGTATGTAAGGAATATTTCTTTTGTTTACGTTACGAGGTACTTTTTGACTTTTCTGACAAAAGTATGAGAAGAATGTTTTTTTAACGTATACGGAATGAAAGGATTTTTACGGTTTTATAAAGCCTTATTTTCATGAATATTCCTCCAAAATATTTCATGAATATTTTCAACAAAATCCTTTTTTTAAAATTTCATGACATTTTGTGAAAAGAAAATGATTTTGAAGAAGAAAGGATATTTTCCTCAAGAATTCATTTCAAGTGTTTTATCAAAACCATTTTTCATCTCAATGACATTATTTCATATGTGGATGTTTCAAGTATAATTTCTCTATGATTTACATGGTTTCAATTTTATTATTATGAAATGATATCCATTTCTTTTATATGGATTATGTGATGATGGGATGATGTTTATGAAACCCATTTTATTTATTGGGTTTTTATGAATGATGTATGTTTATTTTGTGGCACAAGTAAGAATGATTTCATTATGAGATGGGTGGGACCTATATCTCCCTCCAATTAATTGGGTAAAGATTTATATCTCATGAGATAGACATGGATGGAATGGTAAGTTAATCCGGTTCAGTGTTATAGGACTGAAACGAGGAGTGAACTCGATTCAGAAAGGGACTTTGTCCACTAAGATGGTCTTGGCAGCAATGCCTTGGCTACTATTTAAATCATTACATGTGCTTAATGGATGCCACAATTACATGTTTTATCCCCATGATATGTTATCATGATTTATGTTCCATTATGATCTATGAATTATGTACTTCCATGTTTTAAGTCGTTGCTCAAGATTTTGATGTTTAAACATTATGTTCATGTTGTTAAGTTCAACTGTATGTGGTATGTTTTATTTTATCCATGCTTACCCTTACTGAGCATTTGATCTCACCATTTTTATGTTTTATTTTCCCCCAGGATTAAAAGAAAGGTTTTAGTTAAGGAAACAAAAAGTGGAAGATCTTTATGGGAGATGTTGAAGATCTTTCACCACGATTAGAAGATTACGTTCCAAGTTTCCAAAGGCACTAAACTATTACGGTGCTTGTGTGTCTGTTTTTGTTATGTATTATGTATTCCGCAAAAGTATTGTAATATCCATGTACGTCAAGCTTCGGGTCTCTATAGGAGGGTCAATTTAGGAATGTCTTAAAATATTATTTTATTATAAAATAATTTTTGGTTTAAAATGGTCTCAAACTCATTTATTTTAAAACTAATATGCTTTTGGGTTGAAAAAATCTCAACCAATAGGTTTTATAAATGTTTAGTTCACAAAATTAATCGTATCTTTTATCTTTAACCCTTAGTTAAAAACATTAACTCTTACTATGTCTTCTTACATTTTTATAATATATGGAAACTATATTTACAATAAAATTACAAGAGAAAACAAGTAGATCATTGATGACATTTGTGACACTATATGATTCATTTGGATGAAAATTATATTTTTAGGACTATTATATCATTTAATAAAATAGTATTTGTTTTAAAAACACATTTATGTAAATTTTGACACTATAAAGTAATTGATATTTTGTTAATGTCATAAAAACATGATTACATAAAAAAAGACATTAATTCGAATATAATATGTAAATATCATTCATAAATTTCATGGATGCTATTCAAATATTTAAATTACATTTATTTTAATATTTATAATACCATTTATTTGAATCTTTTGTTAATGAAGCAATCACCGCATCATCATTCTATTATAATTAAATTTATTTATTTAATTTCTAAAAATTATAAAACAAATAACATAATATAGTAAATCATATTTGATTTATAATGACCATTTATAGAAAAAGAGATCAATTATTTAACCCAAAATAAAATTTTATTAGTAAAAGATATTTTTTAGGTTATATTTCTCTTTACTTTAAATTAATTAATATAACATGTCATTATCACTCCCATGTGGATCCAGGGGTCCCAAAATCAACCCAAAGATGCCCATGGTCAGACATATCTCATCCAATAGGATTAGGACACATGTTAGGATAGTTTAATATTATTATAATCTTATTTTTTACTCTTATTTACTAGATTTACCCTTTTACCATGGTAAATAAAACAATTAAAGAAGATACTATTCATAATGTCTAAAAATAAAAGTACCTATTTAAACAATTTTGACCTCCAGATTCTGAATATGGAATCCATTTTTCCAAATATAAAATAAAGAAGTTGCAGTAATTAATTTAAAATTAATTCACGCTGTCAAACCAAAAAGAGTCTTTTTAAGAAGTAATAACTATCAATAGATTGAAATGTGTTTATATACAATTTCAAATGGGAAATTACTTTAAATAACCAATATTAGATTAAATGTTAAAAAAATAACCCACTTAGAGTTTAAAAACAATTAAAATAACAATATAACTGTATAAATAAATTAGAAAAAAGGCAGTTTTGAATTAAAATACAGTATTTTTCACAATTCATTAAAATGTGAATTTTAACAGAAATATACCAAAATTTCAACCAAAGTAAAATTTGATGTCTCGATTATAATAAAGAATTTTATTTTTTCAAATAGAATATATAAATGTTATAAAAAATATATTTAAAATGGTTTCACCACTAAAAGGAGGTAAAAAAGACTTTTAAAAATATTAGAGTATTATATGCTTAAAATTGGATTCATTCTCATTTTAAGCCACTAACATTTATTGGATAAATATAAAATATTTAACAAACTTGTATTATCATGTTTTATTTAGTTCTGTTTATTCACGCCATTTTAACAGCTTGGCATTAGCTACCATTTAAAATAATAATAATATTATTGTATTATTTTTTGGTATAACTCAAAGTTGTGTGCAATGTAAGATTTCAGAGAAACCCATTGTTGTGTGTCGAGTACGCTATCAGAAAAAGTTTCCTCTTTAATCTAATCAAATATCTTCTTCGTAAATAATAATATATATGAAAAATTTTTATTCTACAAATACCTTGGATGATATAACATTCCCCCCTTTTAGAAATTGCGTCCTCATAATTTTACTTACTTATCAAATAAGTGAGGGTATTTATCTCTCATTGCATTTTCAGATTCCCACATTGCCTCTTCAACCATATGGGTTTTCCACAAAACCTTTACCTGATGAATCATCTTATTCCACAATAAATGCACTATACATTCAAGAATATGTACTGGATGTTCCTTGTAAGTAATATTCTCTTCCAAATGAACTAACTCTAGACTCAAAACATGGGATGGATCTGGAATATACTTTATCATCATTGAAACATGAAAATCATTGTGTTCCTGGGATAACATTTGAGGTAAATCCACCATGTAGGCAACTGATCCAACTTTATCCAAGATTTCATAGGGTCCAATGAACCTTGGACTCAACTTTTCTTTCTTACAAAAATGCAATACACTTTTCTATGGAGAAATTTTGGGAAAGACATAGTCACTTACCTCAAAAGAAAGATCATTCCTTTAGTTATCCACATAACTTTTCTGAATTCTCTATGATATCCTCATTCTCTTCAAAATTAACTGATTTTTTTGGCCATCTCTTCTACCAATTATGGTCCCATCAATTTCCATTCACCTACTTCATCTCAAAAAGAAAGAGTTTGACCCTGCTTTCCATATAACGCTTCAAATGGTTCCTTTTGTATACTGGATTGAAAATTGTTATTATATGAAAACTCAACCAAAGAATTATGTTGATCCCAAAATACCTGGAAATCTATTGAACAAGAATGTATCATATCCTCCAAGGTCTGAATTATTCATTTTGATTTCCCATCTGATTGAGGATGAAAAGCTATACTAAAAATTAATTCAGTTCCCAATGAAATTTTAAGGCCTTTCCAAAAGTTATAAGTGAACTTGGGATCACGATCAGATATAATGGAGATGGGAAATCCATATAACCTGACTATCCTATTAATATAAAA
The DNA here is from genome assembly GCA_963277665.1 of Viscum album. Lineage (NCBI taxonomy): Eukaryota > Viridiplantae > Streptophyta > Magnoliopsida > Santalales > Viscaceae > Viscum > Viscum album. Next base: position 308,134,883 of record OY728150.1, on the reverse strand, counting down.
TCGATAAAGATGATATAGAGATAGAGTATCTCAAATATGAAGAAAATGAGCAGATTTAGTCAATCGGTCAATAATAACCAAGATTTCATTGTTAAAACGAGATATTTTTGGTAACCCAACTATGAAATTCATGGAAACATTTTCTCATTTCCAATCTAGAACTGGGAAAGGCTAAATCATCCCTTTTAATAATTACCACTCTTCTTTAACCAACTAACAAATCAAAAACTTCATAGTAAAGTCAAAAATATCTCTTTTCATTCTATCCCACCAGAAATACTCTCAAAGATCTATATATATCTTAGTAATTCCAAGATAAACTAAAAACGGAGAATAATGAGCTTCACATAACAAATCCTTCATCAACTGTTAATCACAAGGCACACAAAATCACTTTCAAAACCTCAAAGCACAATCTTTATCAATGTTAAATTCAGGTATATTACCCTTCTGAACTAATTCTACATTTTTAAGCAACTCACTATCTTCTTTCTATGCTTTCTTAATTCTATCTGATAGAGATGATTTCACTACCACCTGAAACAAATAAGAGTAATTTCCAGCACCATCAACTTCCATTCCAAAATTCATTAAATCAAAAACCAAAGGATCTCATTCAAAATATATCATGGTTAATGTAGAATTACTCTTTCAACTCAAAGAGTCATCCACTTTATTTTCCATTATCAGATGATAATGGATCGTGAAATTATAATCCTTAATTAATTCTAGACATCTCATATATCTCATGTTTAATTATTTCTATGTGAATATATACTTCAAATTTTTTTGATCAGTATATATTTTACACATGACGCCATACAAATGATGCCTCCAAATTTTTAATGAAAAAAAAAACAAAATATAATTCCAAATAATGTGTATGGTAACTTAGCTCATGAGGTTTTATTTGATGTGAAGAATAATCAATTACCTAATCATTATTCATTAGGACACAACCAAGTCCTTTCAGTGATGCATCATTGTAGATAAAAAATCCATCATTTTTGGATGGCAAGGCAAAAACTAAAGAATTTACCAATCATGTTTTTAGTTCCTAAAAATATATATCAAATTCTTTTGTCCAGATAAAATTAACTCCCTTATGTGTTAGCTTAGTTAGTGGGATAGATAATCGAGAAAGTTTTTTAACAAACCTTAATTAATAACCCGCTAATCCAAGCAAACTATGAATCTCTGTGATATTGGTAGGTCATGGGCAGTCTTCAACAATGTTTTTTTAGAATTTTCAATAGTTATGCCATCTTTAAAAACAATATGACCAAGGAATGAAATTGTTTTCAACCAAAATTCACTCTTAATAAACTTTTCATATAGTTCATTTTCTTACCTCCATAGTTATTTTATGAATAATTTCCAATTTTCTACCAACTGGATTTATTCTCTTTATTTTCCCACCATCAAAAAACACCATTTCTACCTTCTGAGCACATCATAAAAGTTTCTCATATCTCTTGAACTCATGAGAAGCTGACTCCCTTCTATATTTCGGCTTCAATCTTGAGTAAAAATGGTTTATCTTACTATCAATATTCCTGATAAAATTTGGAATGTACATTGAAAAATAGGTGAAAATTTCTTCATATGAAGCCATAGAATCTTCTTTCTTTGGTCTCAATTCCAAGAATTTATTTTCCATCCTAAGTCGAACAGACTTATGAAAATATTTCTCAAGGAAGATATTATTAAATTCATCCCATTTTATGGTGTCAATCCATTTAATTACTATATTATTTTTAATAATATACCACCAATAATTATATTCAACTTCAAATTGATAAACTGCAAGACTGACCTTTTGATTGTCTGAACCACCCATTACATCAAAAATCTTTCCCATTCCTCTAATCCACCCTCCATCTTTCCCAGGGTCAGATTATCCTCTAAATTATGGAGGACATTACCTCATAAAATTCACTACGATCAACATATATATATGTGGTTGGTCTAGTTGATCTCATGCATGTGCACCAAAACTATTTATTTCTTAATTAAATGGAGTCATTGCTGAAAAAAATTGTTCTGTTCCTATTTCAACCATCTGAGGATGTTGATTTGGAAGGTTATTTCCCTCTATATTCCCTCCCAACACTACTTCCCTATTTCCTCTATAGAAAACCATTTTGAACAAACATATCTTAGATGAAGCAACATGTTAATCTTCAAATACTATATCATTTCAATTTGACCCAAAAGTAAAAATCTTTTATGGATATTCTATTAAAAAATATTCTAACTTCTAAAGTTATCTAAAATGAACTCTGATACCAACTATAAGTCCCCATCCTTAAACCTTACTTAATCTTGAGATAAGTCAATAATTTGACATTAATTAACATCAAGTATCTTTATAGGTTTAGATATTTAGATAATTAGGTCATAAATTATACATTAAAACTTGAATATTACATATAAAAACTTCTAATCACTCTAAAGTTTTATAAAAAAACTATTTTAATAGAAACATGACATCATTTCATGTTTTAATAGAATAACTTTTCCTTGATCCCATCCATGAATCTATTATTTTTTATGTCATGTAAAAATCATTTCAAAATTTTTGATGGGCATAAAAAGATCAATAAGGGATACATAAATAAATAAATCTATTAGTCTTGGGATAACATGAAAACCATAAATACTATATCATAAAGTAAAACTTTTCACCTTTAAGAAGTTTTAAATATACTTCACTAAATATAAGATCATCCCTTACCCTTTTGATAACAAAACTATTACCATAAATCCCAGAGAAAGTAACATATAGCATGTAAATGTAACATGGTACATAAAAATAATTAAATAGAATTACCAAACAGTCGACTTCCACATAAATAACTAAATGGAATAGCCATACGAGTGACTTCCATACCCAATGCATTGGAGGTTATAACGTAACCAACCATCCTTGGTTTATCACAAAAAAACTAATTATTTGGTTTATCACATAACCACCAATAATTGGTTTATCACCTAACCACCCGTCAAATTTCCAAGTACCATTTTATAATCATATCACATAAAATATTTCAAATATCAACATTTCAATAATAACATTTCATTTTCAATCACAAGAAATCATTTCAAGATATTGAAATACTCAATCTATTTCAAAAACAATTTTCAATTCCAAAGAAACCAAGAAGGTAATAATGGATTTATTTTTCATTTTACAACATTAAGTGTAATAGAGGAAGCCAAATATCAAATAAAAATTAAGGAGGAAGAGAAGTCATTGTCTCTACATACATTAAAAACATTTCATTTGTCATTTTGTAAAGAATGTAAGAAACTTTGAATATAATATACCTTTTGAAAATATTTGAATTTAATTGTAATATATAAAAATATCTTTTGAAAATAATTTTATATCCGTATAATAAATATGTAAATTAATATCATGAAGAAAAATATTTGATAATTAAATCTTTAAACATTCAAGGTGCTCCATACCACGTTGAAAATTTAAATCATAATCTTAATGAATTAATACATTTAATAAAACATTAAATAACATTAGTAGAGATAAAATATGGATATTAATTGTCATAGTTTCTGTATATAAACCTTAAAAAATAATATAGGTGCATATTATAAAGAAACGACTCAATTAAAGGATATTGAGACGATGTCCCTTACATTGAGTCTGATTCATCACATATGTTCTTTATTATTCTTGAATAATAAACATAAGTTAATTTTAAATGATTTTGAAAAATTATCAAGTTTATTATTTATTTTATATCACTTATTACCATGTTATAAAAATTACATAATTATTTAAGTTAATGTTGGTACTTTTGTCGATATTCAGTACTTGAGTCAAAAATAAACTTGTTTGGAGAAAATTGACCATGTTGGAAAAATTACATCATCTCGAGAATGAGATTAATGATTTAAATATCATATATATTTATTATATATGTATTTATAATAGTTTATAACATTTTAAGATAATCAATTAAACAAACCAGTCATGGAGACGGTAGGCCGTACGTACGCATGGATGCTACTGTCATTTGTTTGTCATTTTAAAGAAATGAAAAATCAATGATATAAAGGTATATTATAATAAAAACATAATATAATATTTTATATATGTTAAATAAGTTCATTAGATCAATCATTTATATGTTCTATGTATGGAATGAACGAGTCATATTATTTTTTGGGGGCGGTAGTCCGCACTTCCTCAAATGAAATTATCGTATTTACACATCCTGAGAAGAATAAAGGTATCCTTGTAAATAAGAATTAAAGAATAATAGATACAATATAAATATAATATATATCATATATAAATAAATTTCCATCATAATGGCCACTATAGGAGGTGTTAGGAGAAAATATAATAATTATTGTTTCGTGAGGTAATAGTTCGCTGTACCCAGAAACTGTATGTTCATATCCATTATATGGACCTGTGTGTAAGTGTAGTTAGAATAATTCATAGAAAAAAATAATAGTATATTGAGTATACTTTTGTTCTTATGTAATCAAAGAATAATAAGAACATAGGTAGTGGAGAAGAAAAATAAGGTAACTGAAGTTGAGAGAAGGCGTTACCTATAAATCGGGTAATTTATTCTTATTTGAGCCAAAAGGCATTCTTGAATTTCCTTATGACCATGTTAAGGATTATAGGAGTAAGGGAGGGATATTGGGAGCTTATTGGAATATAATTTGGATGAGAAAAGGGGCTTGAGAGCTATGATTAAATGGGTAGAGGTGGTGGCATTTTATAAGAGGGAGGATGAGCCTTTTTGGAATGTTAAGAAATATTATTTTATTATAAAATAAATTTTGGTTTTATATGGTCCCAAGCCCATTTAGTTAAAATAAATGATGTTTTTAGTTTGAAAAAATCTCAACCAATATGTTTTATACAAGTTTTTATTGCAATATTAACCTTGTCTTTTAGCATTAACACTTAGTTAAAAACATCAACTCTTTCCATATCTTCTTTCATTTTTATAATATATGGTAACTATATTTACTATAAAATGGAAAGATAAAAATACTTGTATCATTAATGAAAATTTTAACATTATATGAGTCATTTTGAAGAATATTATATTTTTAGGACTGTTATATAATTTAATAAAATAGTATCTGTTTTAAAAACTCATTTATGTCAATTTTAACACTAAAGTAATTGATTTTTGTTAATGTCATAACAACTTGATTACTTCTAAAAAAAGTCATTAACTCAAATATATTATGTGAATATCATCCATAAAATTCGTGTATGGAATAAAAATATTTAAATTACATTTATTTTAATATATATAATATCATTTATTTAAATCTTTCATTAATGAAGCAGTCACTACATCATCATTGTATCATAATTATAATTATAATTTAATGTATAAAAATTATAAATAAAATAACATGAGTTAGGAAATTATATTTTATTTCTACTTAATATTTACTGACAAGGATATCAGTTATTTAACCTCATATTAAAATTTTCTTAGTTAAAGATACAAGTTTATGTCATATTTCTCTTTACTTTTAATTAATTAATATATCATTTCATTATCACTCCCAAGTGGATCCATGGGGTCCCAGAATTGAGCCATGGATTCCTATGGTCATAAATATCTCATCCAATAGTATTAGGACATGTGTTAGTACATTTTACTATTATTATAATTTTTTTACTCTTATTTACCAGATTTACCCTTTTACCATGGTAAATAAAATAATTATTGAAGTTACTATTCATAATATCCAAATATATAAGGTACCTATTTACATAATTTGAACCTTCTAATTCAAATATGGAACCCATTTTTCAAAATTCAAAACACAGAAGTTGTAGTAATTAATTTAAATTTAATTATCATTGTCAAACCCAAAAGTGGGTTTTTAAGAAGTAATAACTATAAAAACATTGACATGTGTTTGTGTCCAATTTCAGTAGAAAATTACTTACAATGACCATTATTGGATTAAATAACAAAAAATAACCTAATTAAACATTAAAACCAATTAAAATAACAACATAAATATAGAAATAAATTAGATGAAAATGAACTTTTGAATTAAAATGCAGTGTTTTCACTATTCAATAAAATGTGAATTTTATCAGAAAATACCAAAATTTCAAAAAAATAATTTTTTTTATGTATTGATTCTAAAGAAGAAGTCTATTTTTTTTCAAATATAATATATAAAAGTGAAATGAACTATATTTGAAAAGGGTTCTCCATCAAAACGCAATAAAACGGACTAATAAAAATATTAGAGTATTTTATGCTTAAAATTGGATTCATTACCACTTTTAGCCTCTAAAATTTATTTTATAAATGTAAAACATTTATCAAAGATGTATAATCATATTCTACTTAGTTTTTTTTCATTCCCACCATTACAATGGTTAGGAGTTATCTATCATTTAATATAATAATAATATTGTTGTATTATTTTTCAGTACAACTCAAAGTTGTGTGCAATATACGATTTCCAAGAAACCCATTGTTGCGCGTCGAGGACGCTATTGGAAAAAGTTTTCTATTTAACATAAAATTATTATCTTCTTAATAAATAATAATAGATATGAAAAAGTTTTATTCTATAAATACCAGGGATGCTACATAGTAGTCTAAGTCTCACACTATGTGTTCCCATGATATTAAAAATATCGCCCCATGAATTTAAAATAACCCCCACAAGGTAATGGATTATTTTCCTCTTCCACATAATACAAGTACAATATTTGTATAAATCAAGTTTATTTAAAATAATTCATGTTTAAATGGGGTTTTACCAAACCCTTTAACATAATTATGATTACCCAGAAATGATAGAACACCTCACAATCTAATTAACCCATTTCATTAAACTCTAGGTAAACCAATTACACTATAGAAATTACATAAATATTTTTAATGAAAGAAATTATGATTGTGAATATTGGCACCCATTTCTATAAAAGGTTATTCACCATGTTTCACATGTCCTTCATTGACTAGGGACATAAATGTATTTAAACAACATTACTTTATCAAGGGATTAAATTTATTGAATAATGTTATTATTTTTTATGATCTATGTGTAACATTAATTCATTTAAATAATATTAATATGATAGGTGGTCCTGGAATTTGATACCCCATCAATGAATTAGGTAATGATTTTTTATGAGGAGAAACAATGTATAGTGAACAATGGTTATAATTAGTACAATATTTTATCTTATACCATTTATTTTACTTGAATTATGTATGTGATGTCACGTTATATGTTTTTTAAAAATTCAAAAAATTATTTTATCCAATCATCTTATGACACACTTTAATGTTCACTCTTGTGATTATTATATTTTTATGTCATCATGTAATGATTCTTAATACACACATACTATTTTAGTTTATTATATTTACTGATTATTCCATTTCTTGGATTTATATCTCACTCCTTATGTGTGAACCTATTATATCATGTCCATTTTAATAATATAAATGAAACTATAAGGGAATGTTAGGGTGTTTTTAAATAATTTCATTATATTATGGTTTTAAGTTATTATGATATGTATCCAATTACCAAAAGTCACTAGACTGCTCTATCTTTTGTGTTTTTTATTTGTATACTACGATAAAAACTCTTAAAATATGATGTATCAAAGATAAAAGTTGTCATAATAGGGGAAAAGATAAATCTAAAGATGTAGAGTTTCCATGTTTCGAAAAATTGGTTGAGATTTGTATCCTTGTTTGATTAGAAGGGTTCAATAGAACGTAAATTAAATTATTTTCATGGGTTTTTAATCCAATACATGAGATAACTCTAAATGAATTACATTTTAGATAGATAATTAAGGGTAAAAAATATTTTAAAGAGTTGAATAATTTTATATTTAGTACACATTTTTACCATTAACATCTATTAGATAACTATTTAAAATTTATAATGATTCATTAGTGAATGTTATTGGATGTTTACCTATGAAAAATGACCAACTAATCACATATTCATATTGATAGTTAATAATTAATGAATAAAACTATAAAACACATGATTTAGAGTTAGAGAAAACTTTATTTTCATTATAGATATAGATACACTATTTGTATGTTGAAAATTGTGACATATAAATTGGAGAAATATATATAAATTTTATCTTACAAAAATGGAACGAAAGATGAGAAAATGGATATTGTTGGATATTATTAAAGACTGTTGTTTTTCTATACATTATCAACATGAAAAATAAATCATTGTGGTTTATGTGATGAGAAATAATGTTCAACTAGATCTTGTGATAATGAGGTTAGAAATTAAATGTGCTGACCAGACTGAACACTAAACTAGTAGCTGGGCCGGTCACCACTTGGACTCAAGCGCACCTCCCCATACTCTAGTGACAATAGCAGTAAGGGTGTAATGGGGCGATAGTGGGGAGACTATCCCCTCATGATCAGATTAGAGTGGAGGTATATCAGATAATAAACAACAGAAAAGAACAAAAGTGGTAATAAAAAAAATGATAGAGTAGCTGAAGTATAATATAAACTAAATATAAAAGAGATTTCCAATGCCAATATATACAATTATTTCTTTTCCAGATTATGATATTTAAACTAAAATAAAAAAATACATCATTCTACAAACTACAATTCAAAAATAATGAAAATAATTAAAATCCACTTGGGTGATCTCCCTGAGCATCTTGAGCTCTAGCTTAGTTCTTTTATCCTAAATTCCAGGTACAAGAAACAACATAAAAATAATCCATATTCATGAAGAAATATCATATACATAGGCACCCTAGTGAAATTGTGGCCCAAATAAAGTGTGAGATATAAATCCCAGTAGGTTACCATGCATGATGTCTAAAACTAAATCATGTCCATTTATAAAGTAAATATTTTCTTATCATATGAATAAATAAATGTTATAGAATAAATAAACAACATCTTTATCATGATCCTAAAGGACTCAGGGTGGCTCTACCTATTGGATCACTTCTAGAATAATATTATTGGCTAGTCACTATATATATATATATTAATAATTATTTTTATTGATTAGTTATATATTAAATTTACCTATATAAAGCAATTACGTATGGATATAAGTGTCTATATACCTATAATACTTGGTTCTAGTTGGATTGGGGAGTAATTCAGTCATCCATAACCAGTTTAATTGAGCATAAAAGCTCAAGAAATAGGGTACATTATCTAAATCCCAATAGAGTGGGAGATGTCATTTTCGACACTTAGGATGTTGAGTGATTCATCATGCCAACACTCAAATCATGGAACATAGTGTGTAAATCCCAACACCAATATAGTATCACTACTATGATACGTCATGCTTAACACCCAATGTTAGAGAGCATGATACCTCTATTCTCAATACAACCCTTACTATTCTTCCACAACCTATATATCAAGATGTAATCATATTTATAATAAAAATACATGGGGAAATAAAACACATGATTTACATTTATCAAGGCTATATAAAGAAAGGTGTTCCATTTTATTATAATTTGAAACATGCATGCACCTTATCATGAAATAACCGGTGATGCATTTCCACCCATTAAAAATAATTTTAATTTTAACATTTAATTTATTGAAGTCATTGAATCCATAATGAATAATTCCATTCAATATAATAAAGATATATCATTTAAATTATTCATAAAATCATGCTACTATAAAAAATATCTTCTAACCAATACATGCCATTTGATTAAGAAAAACATGGAAATTCATTTATCAAGGTTTAAGGAGGTACTTAGAACGTACCATACTCAAAATGGGATATTAACTACATGGGTAATCCCATTTATATGGAAAGTAATTCCCTTAGAATGAGTTTTATCCATGGTCATTTAAGAAGGATTAGTCCAAATTATTCACATAAAATGTGCATTGGTTCAAGATAATTTGTGTAGAAATAGTTCCACTCCATTTAATTACATAAAGAAAGGTCATATACCAAAAATTCCATATGTCTAACACTAATATGTCAGATATGGGTAATCAACAATTCAATATAGATAATCAATATGTAAAAAACAAATCACCACTCTTTAATTTATAAGACATCACACCTTATTCAAGGGGTTTTATTATAAAATCATGACATTGTTTATAAGAAAATTAATTTATTATAACTAAGATCCAAAGTTAAAAATAACATTTCAATTTACAACATTAAATAATTTAGAAAAAGAACAATCAAAATAAAAAAACACAATACATGGAACATAGGGGGTTCCATTATCAGTTAAGGACTTGATTATAATGGAAAATCTATATAAAATATAATCCAAACACTTAGAAGGAGTTTTTTGAATTTAATAAATTTAATGAAATAATCCAAATCCATTTGGAACACCCAAGGGTTGACCCTAAAATGTGTAAATAACCTCTAAAATACCAAATGTGGGTCAATACGTGTGTTTTAAGGTGTGATGGTAAATTTTATAAAGGGAACCCAAGTAAAAATAAAGAACTCGACAAAGGATGGTGCATGACACAACGAAACTAATCAAATTTCCACAGGAAATTTGGAAAAATACATATTCCACCTAGATTATGGTTAGGAAATTTCACTTAGGGAAAACGGAAGTCTCATTATGTTCAGTTTGAGATATATCTATGAAATGTACATCCAACAAAAAAATATGGAAAATGATCTTACACCTCGACAACCTTGTTAAGATAAGATTAAACAACGAAAAATTCAAAAGGAATTAAGAGTTTACCTATGTAGATCCATGGAGGCCAATGATGATCTATTCAGGAAAAAATGGGGGAGTTATCTCTATGATTAATTTTTCTTAAGGAGGAGAAACCCACCGAGAATGGGAGCCTCACACAGATTTGAGGAGGATAATAAATGGATAACAGTGTTCTTAGTATCATTAAAGGAAAACTTTCATATTACCTATCAAAACTGGGTCACATGGTTTGGCCTATGATTTGGAAACACAATTCTCCAACCATTCAAAAATCCGTACTTAAGAAACAACCCCACACGGTTTGTGTTGCACGACTATGCCAATCCTGTGCCGAATGTGTGATGAATAGTGAAAGGGTACTACCTAAGTGTCACTACCATGCGAGATGGGAACATGGTTTTGTAAGTATGTGCATTCCCCATGAACACCATATTTGTCCACCTATTTTAGGTCACATGGTTTTCTAATGAGGGACACATGGTTTCAAACAAATTGTGCACACTATTTAGAGCACCCAAAAATTGATTTTAGGGGCCAGGTGATCCTAAAAATCAACTTATCACCCATGGAACCCCTTGGGCCTTTACCCATTTACAAAAAACAATACATTGAAATGTTCCAACTATAATTTTTTTTTCTGAACCCCAATTCAAAAAATGACTCATTTAGTAACCACAAAAGATCAATACCCATTGGATCTTCATCTTGATAAAAACACTTGTCATTAAAATCTTTTCACCTTATAACTTCTCATTCCCAAGATTATCTTGGGAATAATGAACACATAACTCAACCTAAAAGGGGTCTGAATTCTCATTAAAATGGTCATGTTATGTTTCCAAACTCCCAACACACCCTCAAACATTTACTTAAGAATACAGTTATTAAGGGGTCAAAACTTTAGACCAAACTTGATTCCCAACTAAAACACTGAAGCAGATCTTTCCAGAGCCTCTTTTTATAGAGACACAATCAATTTTCCATCTCGTTAAACATTTGGACGATGATGTTTCCTACTATAGGTTAAAACATAAGAATGTAAAATTCAGAGTCACAATAACTCTACCATTAGAATTCCCTTACAAAACACACCTCTATGCATTTTAACAATACACTTGCATGATTTCATTATCTAGACTATATTAACTTGAGACTTTGTGAAATATTTTTTTCAAATTAATTTATCTTGTTGATATTTTTCATTTCATGTGACATTATAAATAGTTATACATATTTATATATATTAAAACAATAAGCTAAACATTACTTTCACATAGTACCAACATGGATTGTGCTACACGCAACACTAACTTGACTTTCTCTACACGTAATACCAACTTGGAATGCTCTATGCATAACACTATCTGGGCCTAAGTTACACACAATTTTGAGTTTCTAGAAAACATCATATTATTGTTATAATTATTTAAAAAAGTTAGTTATAACCTATCCATTAATAAATAGTAATATGAATATTAATAAATAATTTTAAAAAAAAATTATAATGGTTTTAAATAAATAAAACATATTGATAATGAAATGTATAATTTTTTATAATTCCTTTATATGTTTAAAAATATTATTTTCTCGAATGAACAACTATTCATGTCCTTCTATGATGAATTTTTTTTAGAATCACCTAGAAATTTAATTCGAAAAAATAAACTTAATTTTTTAATTTTTAATTCTTAAATTATATTTTGCTGAATTTTTTAGATCTTTTTGAGAAATGTCATTTTTTGATGAATTGTGAAAAGTATTGTATTTTAGTTAGTAACTACCTTTTCATTTAAATAATTATAAAAGTTAAATTAATAATTTTTATTATTTTTAAAGTCATATTAGATCAATTATACATACATTAATACGATTGAGGTCATTATAATCAGTTTCACTTTGAAATTTAATATAAAAACTAAACAATATTTTGAACAGTTTTTTACTTTAAAACATGTTATTTCGTCCCGATAGATGGATTAATAAAAATATTAATTTTCATGATTATGTGAATTTAATTTTTAAAAATTGAAATACACCACTACAATAATTATCATATTTATGTTCTAATTACATAATTTAAATTTTTGACTAAAGAGATTAGTAAAAGTGATTAGAATTAATAATATTGATTAACGTTATTTTAAGCTTAATTTGGGACTAAAACATTATCTTAGGGGCCCAAATGACCTAATCCCTTGTACAAAACCAATTGGATGACCATATATCATAAATAAACCATAAAATATTTATTCGGGTTTGTTTTTATGATTTTATTTAGGTAAGAACATGTGAAAAGCAAACTTGTTCTAAAAATTTCCTAGTGAGTCCTTTTCCTTCCCTATAAAAGGATAACACCTCTACCTCCTATTAAAACATCTCAAACATTTTAGGTTCAGTAAATATATTTACAATACACTTTTAAACATCCATAAATTACTCCTAGAGTCTTATCATTGGTCAGAAGTAAATCTAAAGAATCCTTTAGGCACAAACCAAAAGGAGTAACCTAATTATGAGGTAACATATTGTCTCAAGATCCTTTCTTTTTATTTTTCTCCTCCACCACCGAAACTCTCTTTATTACATGATTTATAAAAACACAAATATCTTAAATTTAATAGTAGTTTTTAAAATATTTTTTCGGCCAACACTTTCACACACATCAATTTAATTAGTAATGAACATACTATTTATGTGCACGACGAACTGCCTCCTCAGTAAATGACGGTTGTTCATTTTTCCATTACCACAAAAAATGGTGGAAATAATGATGGAAACTATGTTAATATATGTAATATAATATATTTATTATTTATTTAATCTTCTATATTTCTTTTATAACACATATCTCTTTTTACATTCCATTTTGTGTAAATACGATAATTTCATTTGAGGAAGTGTGGACTACTACCCCCTCAAAGAGATGTGATTAATTCATAAACTACATGGAATTTATTAAGGATGGTTTTAGTGAATATATATGATATATATGATATAATAAATCTACTTTAATAATTCTATATATAAATAAAAATACATATATGTCTCTTACTTTCATTCTTTCAACAGGATAATTAAACAAAAATTGTGTTCATCCATACGTACGGTGTAACATCCCCAAGAATAGTGTATTCCATTTCATACTTCTATATTATATGAATTATTCTAATATATATATATATATATACTGAATATAAATTATATTTAATTCATGTTTTATATTCTGGAAATCATGATATAAGTATAAGAACCAAGGATATAACAAATGAAGACACAACTAAAAAATATAGCAGATATTACCCAATGTGAAACCTTAATATAGAATTATTAACAAGAGGGTAATATAATCCATAATCATACCATATATCTTATTATAAGTAATAATATGAATTTGTGATATATTTATAATAAATTTATACTTATTATAAAGGATGTTTGAATGAGTATGATGAGAGTCTGGACATAAGGTAAGACAATTTCATCCCACTTTTTTTTCTTGGAGATACATGTTTTATTCACCACCATTCCATTTGTGTAGTGTGTATCTCCCCCATGAATGTATTATATTATTTGTATATATATATATTTATGGGTGTTTACATATACCTTATATGATTTTTATTTTATGGGGTTGATGCTTCAAAAGTTACTAAAATCGGTAAAGATTTTTTTTTCTCAAATTGCCTTCACTAAGACACGTGTTTTGTTATACACCTATTTTATTTAAAGAGGTGTATATGATTCCAATTGAAATTTTAAATAATTAATATCCTTGTTTTCATTATATTTTATGCTTCATGTAATTTCATTTTCTTACATGAAGAGCATGATCCCAAGTAAAAAAGTGGTCATATTTTATTGAAACACTCTCATGGCATTTTGAGATTGTTAATGATTATACTTATTTTGATGCAATATTGTGATAAATATCTCAATAAAAATCATGATATTACTTATAATATGATTATTGAAGATATATACATGTATTAGTATAATGTTTCCTCTCTTTCGTAATTATGCTAATGAATATTTGTTTGAGAAAAATATTACTGTATCTCTTTATTCAGTCGGAAATCTGTTTTATTTCAAAACCATGTTTTAAAAAATGTTTTCTAATGATAAATATGGATAATTTTTAGGGATAAAATATTTTAATATTTTTATGGTTTTAAAATATTTCTTTATAAGTTTTCGATGTTATTTTTAAATAAATGATTTTCAAAATGTTTTCAATATTTATATATAATTTATCAAAGTATCTTCAATGAAATAGTTTCTGAAATATTTTCAATATTCCTAGAAAAGTTATAAAAGGAAACGTTTTTTAATTTTTTTTGAATATTATTTTATATTTTTTCAAGTAAAGTGGGTTTAATTTTTTTTTCATGTCTCTTTCAAAAGTTTTCCATGAAAAAGTTTTTCAAATTGATTTCAATCCTTCTTTCTATGTTTTCAAAGTATTTTCTCAGGAAACGGTTTTAAAAAGGTTCTTTGTTTTAAAAATATTTTTTCAAAGAATAAAGGATATTTTAATAATGAAATGTTTTTGAATGATATTTCAAAATTACTTTCAATATATGATGACATCCATTTATGTTACCCATTACTTTCTGGAAAATGATTTAAAGGTTCCATTAATATTCTTTCTCTGAATGGTTTAACCTATGGTGTTATGATATTTATAAAACTTATTTTTCATCCATAAGTTATATACTTTTGAAAATCACTACTTTTCAAGGGTTGTGATTTGATGGAGTGATTATGAAGCCCATATCTTTTCCATATATTAAGAAGTGATACAATATTAATGATACCCATGTCATTTCATGGGTTAGGATTTTATGCTTGTAGAACACATATCCTTTCATGGGTTATTATAGGATATATGTTTGTGGAAAATGAATGTATGATTTCATTATGTGATTGGTGGGACTTATATCTCCCTCCAATTAATTGGGTAATGATAAATGTTTTATGAGTTTAAAGTTTATATAGGAGGGCATCCAAATCCCAAAATAAGAGGGCACATGGGAGGACATACCATGACCGAAAAAAGAGGGTAAATGGGAGGACATATGAATAATGAAAAAAGGGTAAATGGGAGGACATACCCAGCTGTCACATTAGGTATAATAAAGTAAAATGTTTAATAGTTATAAGGTTAACCATTTATTTACTTTATGGTCCTCAGGCATGTATTTTTCTAATGTACGGAATATTAATCTAAAATGTTGTAATATCCATGTATGTTAAACCTGGGTCTCTACATTTCGTATCAAAAGAAAGTTTATTCAACCTTTGAAGAATATAATGAGAAATATTTAGTGATATCCCTAGGTATATTTCTAAGGGTATGTCTAAGGATGTATATAAGGATAAGTACAAGGATGAGTTATCTTTTTGGAAAATATAATTTTATTTTGGTAAAGTATAGAGTGATTAGTCTCCTATAAATACATTATTATATAGACACTATAATTTTTTGTGACTTTATAATATATGTAACTATGAGTAACATCTCAAAAATGATGTTCTTTTCCTAACTCTGGATAATCTTTTACTCGAAAATGACCCTTGCCGCACACCTTGTTTGACACTCGTAGGGCATATGATTTGGGAATTCACAAACTATTCATGAATAATTATGAATTATTTGAATATAATATGAAAATGAATAAACTAGGATAATCCAAAGGTGTCATATGTTAATAGTTATGTGTCATGATTTAGACCTCCTATAAGTAATTTCTTATGATTTTGTGGTTTTCTTCTATGAAATGTGTTTCTATCCCCATGATTTCGGGTTTTAGTTAATGGAGGAAACCAGGAGGAACTAGTTAACATTGATTTTTATTGTTAATATGTTGATTATAAGCAATTAAATTGGATAATTATTGGATAGAATGATATTTCCATTATTCTGAATCATCTATCGCGATATATGATTAAAAATGTAAGTTTTGGTGATATTCCTAACACAAAAAATAAGAGGAAGATGTAATTTTATAAACATTAAAATTCTAAGTAACATAGAAAAAATAATAGTCACCTTACCACATGATAAGAATAAGGGAGAACGAGCGATGAGGAATACCTCAAATAGAGGGGAAGATGTTATCTCCGTGGGTAAAAGGGTCATAAAGTGACAAATTATCATGGAGTTCAATGTCTCATCTATAGAGAACACATGGATTATAAAACAAATACCCAAACATAATAATTTACTTCTATACCAAGAAATTACCCCTTCTATTCCAACCATTAATGTAGAATGATTGAATTATTTATGTATTTGGATCCAAAATTATGAATTGTAATTTTTATAAGGATTATTCAGTTTATGTTTTTATCTTACAATTTTTAAAAATATATTGAATAATTATAAGGGAAAAGAAAAGTGATTTAATGATGAGTTTATATTCATAAGAAAAATAATATTAAAGGAAATATAACCCTAAATGTGTTCCTAATGCTAAGATATTAATTTTTGGATAAGAGACATGCTGGATATAAGTAATCAAATTGAATGGTACTGATTACTCTGCCTCTGATTATTTATTGTTTAAAAAAGTGTTCTATGTCATCATGGATGAAGTTTATAAGCTCTTAGATTTAATGAATATATCCATTAATCATTGGAATAAGGAGGCATGGATTTTTTAAAAAGGATTTATGGTAACTTAGGTCATTACTATGTTTCAATTGAATATAATATGGGGGTATTCACATGATTGGAATGTGACAAAAACTAGTAACAATGTGTTTTATTGGGGGTCAATGTTATGATGATTTAGTAAACTTATACTTAATGTTTTTTAATTCCATATTATAGAAGGTTTATGAAGGAAACCATTTATAGAATGATTAATTTAAATTTTTTTGTGGGATTAAAGTTATATATCACCATATAGAGATATATGCATTATAGACCACATGTGATAACCATTTTAATGAGAGGTTACATGAACAAATATGGACTGACATATTATTCTATTTATTTATATCATTATATGTTGGTTCTTTAGGAATAAAAAATTCACCATCAATCCCTGGAATAAGAATTGATGTGGGAACTAATCCAAGAAAAACCAAAGGGAGAGATTGTACGTATGAAAAGGAACAAAATAAAGTAAGTATGTTTACTTATGTTTATAGATAGTAAAACAATTCATTGAATCTAGAAAAAGTATATTGAAAAAGATTTATCCTAGCACCTTTATTTCTAATAAATCATATTGTCCCATAGATCATTACAGATTTATGGTTTTCTGATCACCCCATTATGCTGATCAATGATCACTATCAATCTCCATCGGAACTTTATTGTTATATTTTTATTCTATTTCCATGTTTTCACTTCCAACCTACAATCGCTTATATGGAAACCTAGTTATATGTCACTTTGTGTAACCAATATGTTGCAAACTTTCAATTTTAAAACAAAGTTTTAGTATTAATTTTTATGATGTGGGTAACTATGAAATGAATGCATAAGTATTAAACCTTTGATAACACAGATGAATTTTGAGGGAGAAATACAATTTTAGGGAGGTATAATGTAACAACCCAAGATTTTGTGAAATATATTTTTTGAATTAATTTATGTTTTTGGTATTCTTCCATTTCATGTGAAAATGAAAATAGGTTATATATATATATAAACACTAAGTTAAAAATTTATTTCACATGACACAAACTTAGATTGCACTACACAGAACACTAAATTTTCTGGTGCTATACGCAACACCTAATTGGAATTGTCTACATGAAACACCAACTTGGGATATGTTACACTCAATACCAAGTTTCTATGAAACATCATTTTATTGTTATAATTATTTAAATGAGTTTGTTATAACTTAGCTATTACAAAATTGTAATATTAATATCAATAACTACTTTTAAAATATATTTATAATGGTTTTATATTAATAAAGCACATTGTTAATAAAAAATATAATTCTTTTTATTAATTTTTATTGTTTTTTAAATAACATTTTCTTGAAAGAGTAGTTTTTCATGGCCTTTTGTGAAGAAAAGGAAATATAATATTAGACATATCTAGAAATTAAATTTGATAAAATAAAATTAATTTTTGAGTTTATAATTCTGATATTATCCTAGGGTGAATTTTTGGGATTTTTCTGTGATACTTTTTTTGAGGAATAGTGAATATTACAACCTTTTAGTTAATAACTTCCATTTTGTTTAAATAAATATTAATTTTAAATTTATACAATAATTTTTTGAAGGTCAAATTAGATCAATTATACATATATAAATTCAATTTATGTCATTATAATTTATTTCAAGTTTGAATTGATTATAAAAACAAAACTAACCTTTGAACATTTTTGTACTTTAAAATCCTATTATTTCCCCCCATACAGGGGATTAGAATTAATCTTAAAATTTTCAATTATATGAATTTAATTAATAAAAATAGATATAAACTATTGTAATCAATATAATATTTACACACTAATTAGATCATGTAATTTTTTTTACCAAAATTGTTAGTAAAAGTGATTAAAATTAATCACAACGATTAAAGTCAAATTAAGCTAAATTAGAGACTAATCCTTAAAATTAGGGACCAAAATGACCTATAAACTTATAAAACACCCATTTTATGGAAATATTTATACCATAAACCATACATTATTTATTTTTTTGGTTTCTTATTTTTTTTATGTAAGAGCATGTGTACCCCTTTCATGTTTTCAAAAATCACAAGTGAGCCCTTTTATTTTCTTATAAAATGCCACCACATCTCCCCATTATTAACACCTATAAAACCTATTAGGTTCAGACAAGATCTAAAAACTACACTTATAAAAATACCTACCTTCCTCCTAGAATCCTCCCTTTGGAAAGAAATCTATTCAAGTAATCCTTTAGGCACAAACCAAAAGGAGTTACCTGATTAAGAGGTAACACCTTCTCTCAAGATTCTTTCTTTTATTTTTTTATCCACCTCTTCCACTCTATTTATGCCATTATTTTATAATGATACCGGTAGCCTCAATATAATAATTTTTTTAATTCTAATATTATTACCTACTCTTATACACACATCAAACTAATGGGTAATGAAAATATTGTTTATGTGTATGGAGAACTACCGCCTTACGAAAAGATGGTGGTTAATTTTTCTATCACCGGCCACCATGGTAGAAATTATGATTAAAAAGCAATTTATATATGTCATATATTATATTTATTATGTATTTAATCTTTTTTCCTTTTTACATCATATATCTTTTTTAATTTCCATTTGGTGTAAATATGATAATTTAATTCGAGGAAGTGTGGAAAACCGCTCTATCAAAACGATGTGATTTTTCATACTTGAATGGCTTGAAGGCCTTCGTTTTTATTGATTTTTTGATAACCCCCCTTTTAAGGGATGATGGGTAAACATTACAAGGCCCATAGGCTTAGATATTACATTCCCCATAGGCTTGGAGACATTACAGGACCCGTAGGTCTTAAGGAAGTCAACAGACTATGACTACTTGAAACCAACACTCCCAAGAATCTTCATCATGATCATCACTCCAACTTTGCATGAATATTCGTCTAGCATGTCCATGTGAAGAGGTGCACATGCGCAGTACCGATGGAAAATTCCATACCATCTAATTCTTCCAAATCTATTTAGCCCTGCTCTGGTGGATGCGCCCTACTCTTTCCTCCTTTGGAACAGTTCCTTGTAGAATCTGTCTATGCAACTACATATCATGTGGCCTTGAAGGCCTTGGGGTGGCCCAGATTCCATTAGGTGGCCCGAAAGCCTTACTGACCCGAAGGCCCGGGTGGCCCGAAGGACTTAAGGACTCCAAGCCCAAACCGGTGGCCCAAGGTGAATAGTTCCAGATACTATAGTACCTACTATGGTGCCTACTACAATACTGCTACAGTACTTCTACAGATGTTTTACAGTACTGAAATTATGCCTCCACCTAGTTTTGTTCCTGGGTCTCATGGATGCACTTAGAGAGACCTCACCAACTGGGATGAGGCTCATGTGCAATGTGATTTGTCATAAACTACAAAGAATGTTTTAAGGAAAAGTTTAGTGAATATATAAAATATATATGATATAATAATGCTACTGTAATAAATATATATATATACATATGTATACATATATGTATTTTACTTTCATTCTTTAAAAATGACAATAAAACGAAAATAGTGTTCATGCGTACGTAAAACCTCTTGTCACAATGAACTGTGCATTCCTTTTCATACTTCTATATTTTATGGATTAATATAATATAAATGTATTAAATACAAATTTTAATTAAATCATTGTATAAAATATGGAAATAATTATTTATGTTTAAGGAAAAATGATATTACCAAATAAGACACATGACAAAACAAAGAAGATATTACCTATAATGAAAAATTAACAGAGAGTTTTTTACAAGATGTTAATATAAAGCTGTAATCAAACCATATTTGATATTATAAGCAATAATATGGTTGTGTGATAGATTTATAATATGTTTATATTTATTACACAAGATGTTTGAATGAGTACAATGTGATTCAAGACACAAGGTAATGGAATTTCATCTCACTTTTTATTTCCATGATACACATAATTTATTCAAGAACAAAAATTTAATTTCTTTTTATTAACAATAGGTTGTTGATGTGGGGAAGAAAAGCCCACCAAAAACTAAAACATAGGATCATCTAGGGAGGCCTAATTTAATGAAATCTAAGGGAATCCCCTAGAATAATGATTTTATAATGAATTAGAAGATAACCCAAACTGGAGTAATTGATAAGATGCTTTCATACACAACCTTCTCTAGATAAACCATCCTCTATGAAGTTCCCTTCCCTCCAAATATGTCTCAATACAACCCCAGGGGACAAATACATTTTTCATCCCCAAAAAAGATACACAAGGTCCCATGGAGATTCCACATTCCCATGAAAAATGTTCACCAACAACACCAAATCAAATTCCACCACCTTGACCTGAATAAGAAAACTTTTACACAATGACAAACCTACATTAATTTCCCTCATCTATGACCCCAAGTAAATACCTGGTCCAAAAAAAATACAAATTCAGGGACAACCGATCCCCTGTGATCTCTGAGTTGACCACCTCCTTTCATCTGTACATTCAAGAAGGAACTGTCAATGTTGATCTTTAAGCTGTTGGGAGGAGCAGACCATCTCACACACTGACCCTGAGGACTCTATCCTATAATAATCCAGTTGAGAAAATTTCCAAGTTGTTGGAAACATGAATCCCCTTTGATTAGGGAGATTAGTTCCATCACCTTGGATCTTTCTCTAAGTTGTATGTATAACATCAAATTCCATACACCCATTCTGGCTTGGTTCCTTGCATCCCAAATAGTCTTGAACACCAAAGTAAAAAAGACACTATGAATTTTCCTTTCGATGACCTCTTGCTACAATCCAAAGAACCATTGGTCAATCGCCTCCTACATGGAATCACCATAAAAACAAAGCAGGGTCTATGATTTAGACCAACCCAAATACCTCTAGCATAATCACTCTTGAAGAACACATATAGACCTGATTTTCTCCTCAGGTGTTCACAACACCAGAATCTCGATGCCAATGAAATGACACACTTATGGATATTTTCAGCAGTTGTTATAGCCTGATTCCTAAGCCTACACACAAGAAAGTTCATCTTTGAGGGTACCTCACAACACCAAATCATCTCATCCCAAAACCTCACATTCACTGTCCACATACAGACTTTCCATGAAGTCCAAGCCTAAAAACCTACCAGAACATGAAAATGTAAAACAGAATATATCTTGTTCATAAATGATGATAAGGTTTCTAGAAACCACCATCTTCTCGTTACTCAGAAATGTGTCCATAAGCTTGGGGTACCCCCTGGCCTTCCTGAAGGTCATATCTAGGACTGGGAATGCTAGGAAGAATAGATTATCCCCAGGACAATTATCATGCCACATATTATTATTACCTTGGACCGAATTTTATCTAGTAGGATCCTAAAGACAACCCCAGTGCCCGAGAATAAATCTTGCAAGGATTGAAAACCTACATCTTCTATTCCCACGATTTTTCCAATGATCTCTATATCTAGTTCTCTGGAATTATGCCCATAAAGAATCACCATAAAAAAAAATCCTAGGCTAGCCAAACCTATATGAACCACATAACTTCTGATATATCCAGAATTCATATCTCACCTTCCTCGATTAGTCTCTCCATATAATTCTAAGAGGCCTACTAGTAGTGTAAAGATAAATTAGTGTCCTAAAAGAAACTGTTGAGGACTCTCCCCATACAGTTAATAATACCCTGGGGGGGGGGGGGGTTAATGATAGAATTAATGTACAACATAATTGACATTAAAAGTCTATTGATATGGGTGAATCTACCTCCAAATGAAAGGAACTTGTGCTCACAATTAGAAATCCTCCATGATATCCTATTGGTAATTTCATTGAATAACACCTTTTTGATTCTCCCATTAGACATCGGAGTGTCGAGGTATGGCATAGGGAAATGGTTCCTTTGAACACCACAAATCACTTGGATGTCCCTGTTGCGCCTTCCCAGACACTTGTTTGAAATAATGACCTTAATTTTTTAGATTTAATGGTCTAACCACTCAGATTCCCATAGGTGGACATAATCCTCATGAAACCATGAAGAGACCTATGGATGTCGTTAATGAAAATAAGGATATCATCTACAAACATTAAGTGAGAAATTATACTATTCCTAGACATATTATGATAGGGCTGGGTCCATCCACTCTCCACACTAGTGATAATGTATTGAGAAAGAGATTTCTACGCCAAGATAAAGATAAGGGGGGATAATGGATCCCCTTGAATCACACATCAGATTATATCGAAGAAGAAAAAACCTTTCCTTAACAAAGATATGGTGAGTTACGAGGAATAATAGAATCTAAAACAAAGGTTTCAAAACCATTCGTTGAAGAAAAAATTTCTCATGACATGGATAATGAAACTCCATTCCAACTTTTCACAGGCTTTATCCATATCAATTTGGATAACAACATTAGAACCCAAAGAAGTCTTGTTGATATCATCTACCAATTCAATATCAATTCAAATGGACCCCTAAATAAGCCTACCTTTCATGAAACCATGTTTCTCTCTTGAAATCAAGCAAGGGATGATCTCGTTCAGTCTCTTTGAAATGAGGGAGGAAATAATTTTGTAGGAAATGTATCACAGACCAATAGGCATGTATTATTTGATACTAATCAGAACACTCACATTGGGAATAAATACAAATCTAGAGGTGAACACACTCCTGTTGAGGGGGCCACCTCTGAAGAAATCCTATATGGATTCTACAACCTAGAATTTAATGTAATCCCATGCAGTAATGTAAAAGGCCCTAGGGAAACCATCAGTGCCTAGAGAACTAACTTTTCTTATACTGAAGGTAGTTGATTTAATCTCATCCTCCATAGGCATATCTCTCAGAGAGTTTTTGGTAGATAAATTCACCTTCATAGGAATACAATCCATAAAGAGACCATATTTTTCAGAATTCCTAACATCAGAATTAATTTAAAGACTAGATCCAGCCAACAGATCCTTAAAATGATCAAGTTCCAAGTTCCTTGCCTCACTTGAATTCGAGGTGAAGACCCGTCATCCAAATTCAGGTTCATTCTTCTTTTATGCATTTCTTTTTCTTTCAAATAGGATTGGAAAGAGGTTGTGTTCTAGTCTCCTGCCTTTATCCACTGAGTTCTGGATTTGGTCTTTCAAGCCTTCTTAATTTACAATAGTTTTTTCAACCATCAAGGATCTCTTGCCACAAAGGTTGAAAAATTTCATATCATCCCAAGACTCCTAAAGATCATCTTCCAACCTATCAATGGAAGCCTAAATATTTTGAGGCCTTTATCCTCCACTGGGTTCGAATCCTAATAAGCTCCAATGTCCTTATTAAGTCATCGTAAATGCCTAGAAATACCGACCTAAGCTCCCTCCACCTCCTCAGAATACCTGGGTTCTTTCACCATCAATATTGAGCCATCCATAGAGTGCCATATACTAGAATAAGACAAAGATATTCTAAATAGATCCCATTTTCTTATCTCCACTAATAATTGGATGTGGTCTAAAAGGGAGAGAATCAGGTGTCTGATCGAGGACTATGGGAAGGAATCCATGCCTTGTTGGTTAGATAAGAACCTATCCAGATGACACTAGATACGGATGACACCCCTTCAATTATTACGCCTGGTGAACCTATTACTTGATAAACCCATGAATATGAGACTTGACGAAGAAATAAAATATCTAAAGTCTTTCATGCCACTATTGAGGGTACCAACAACTCCACTTTTCTCCACCATCATCACAATCTAGTAGAATTCACTTCCATTATACCATGGAAAATTTCCCTATTGAAAGGAATATAGATATTTACAGAGATCCCTTAGCCCTTGTGATTCACTACTAGCATAGACAAATGAGAATATCTCCGACTCATTCCCTAAAATTATCTTGGTAGGGATGCAATAAGATATTGAACTAACCAATTGCACTTTAATCTCCTTCTTCCAACATAAAAAAATTTCCAGTTATCGAGGGAGGTGTACAAAAAATTCCCATAACCCATTCTCAATGAAAATCCACTGATCTTGGTAGGATCTTAATAAGGATAAAAGATGGTAACAAGAGATGCTTAATGCTTACGAGACTCAGAATTGATAAAATTGAAATTATCCTGCACCTCTAGACACCTCATATTTTAGATAAGAAAGGAGGCCATTAAAATATATGATATTTTCCCTTCCCATGAGCAAGGATTGAGACAGAAGTAGGACCAAAATCAAGTAGCACTTTTTCTTTGGAATGAGTAAAAGGACCTTCTAACCCCATAGACTGGATTTTCTTTGTCAATGACAAGGTAATCAAACCCACAGAATATTCCCGCACTGAGAACATATTATCACACCACCGAGGGGATACCTCCAGACCAAGACCTATATAATAGAATCATTCAGAAGTGATGTTTGAAGATAATATCCGAAAGCACGAATAGCCTTAAGCACTCCATCTAGTAGAGATTTTACAATACACTTATCCTGGAATTCCTTCTGGGAAGCTGAGGATATGAAAGAAGCCATTTGGACTAGCTCTGGAGATAGAATAGATGAAACCTGAAAAGTCCGAAGAGGTAGAGAAAGATCCCTTGGAATCCTTGAATATGTGCTCACAAATAGCTTTCTAGAACTCCATATCACCTAGGAGGGATTGATGAAAAACTCAAAAGAGAAAATGAACAAGTCTTGCATGGCCAAATGCAGAGATATAGTGATGTTGTAAAATGGTTGAGTGTTAGAAAAAAATGGTCTGACCCTGATGAAGGCGCATCTACGAGTGCATGGGAAGGAAAATTTTAATTTTAATGCCCTTCCAAAGCGTCGTCTTCAACCTAAGACTCTATAATGGATAACCTCTCAACTTTATCAACAAATCATTCATAACCATTTTCTCCTAGGAGGGAACACACTTTTAGTAAGATGGAACCTTGTATGTAGCACTGGGAGTTGGTCTCTAAAGGTGCCTATTGGCCAACACTCTTTTGCAGAAGTCCCCCGAATACCCCTAAAGACCACACCCAACACAAAACCTAGTTGGTTCCTGATAAACAATCCTTTTACACTAAAAAAATTGATCATAAGATATAATTAGAACACAGGAAGGAAAGAGAAAATCTATATTCATATCCATGTAGATCTAAGGATTGACCGCATCTAGAATGCATAATGATCTGTCATCAGAAAAAATAAAGAAACCCATATATTCCCCCAAAGATAAAAGAATCGAGGGATTCTGCCGCGACAATGGTATCCAGGGTAGGTTGATCCAGACTTCCTCTAAGATAGATTTTATACCGAAATGATAATCACATGATCATTTAAAATTAGTAAAATTCCATGAGCCACATTGCGTCCCTTTCCCAGCCTAGTCCAACACAAAGTCCCCCTATAAGAGAAGTGTTTGCAAAAGGAAAACCCAGACAGCTCCGACACAGCTATGGGATGTTTTATCCCCCAAGATCCTACAAAATATTTAAATAATCCTAGAGAAGGTTTGTCCTTGATTAAATGTTCCATCAATACATGGCCATGAAAAGAGGCAGCATTATGCAGCTCATCCGCAGAGAGATCAACCACTGGAGATCCTTCGACTGGCATAGGAGACTACTTTTCTGTGCTAATCATAGGGACCTGAGCAAGACTATACAACCTAGAATGTGTCAATGAACTATAAATCATCTCATTAAAGGATTTATCCAAATCCTAAACCAATCCAGATAATGGAGGAGGAGAACCAGAAGACTGATAAGGAGCACCACAAAATTCCACCCATGCAACACCCAATTCCAAGGAACCCTTGCAAGGAGAAACCAATCAAGGAGATTCTCCACATGATTTATTCACCCTCCATTACTTTTGTGTAGTACATATACATCCCATGGATGTAATATTTTATTATTAAAATTAAATGTATTGTTATTTATATATCCATTCTATGATCTCTATTTCATGGTGTTAATGATTCATTAGTTACCATATTTGTAGAGTAATTTTGTATCAAATTTCCTTCTTTGAGGCACATGTTTTTTATAATCCTATGTTTTTTAACGAGGACTATATGATTTTAATTGATATGTTATATAATAAATATCTATCTTTTCATGATATTTTATGCTTCATATAATTTCATTTTCTTATATAAAGAGTATGATCCTATGTAACCATGTTGTAAGATATTATTGAAACAATCTCATCACTTTTTGAGATAGTGAATGATTATGATTATTTTGATGAAATATTATGATCCATATCTCAAGAACACTCATGAGCTCCCTTATCCAATATTAATTGATGATATATACATATATTAGTAAAATTTGTACACTCTTGGGTAATTAAGGAAAAAAATAAAATATTTTTATGAAAAACCTGACAGAATCTATCTATTTGGTTAGAAATGTATTTTATTTAAAAAACATGTTTAACAAAAATTAAAAAATTACTTCAGATGTTCAGTGAATAAAATTTTCAGGAAAAAATGATTTTAAATTTTTTTTCTAGTTATAAAAAATTTCTTTATATGTTTTAAAAGTTAATTTCAATGAAATTGTCTTCAAAACATTTTCAAGATTTATTTTTTAGTTTTTAAAGTATATTCAATGAATTTTTTTTGACGAATTTTCAATATATATATATAAATTTTCAATGTTTTTGAATGGAAAATGTTTTTAATTTTTTTTTAAATATTAGTTTATGTTGTTTTAAGGAAAACTATTTTCAAAATGTTTTTCAGTCTCTATCATATGTTTTCAAGGGAAAAAGTTTTAAAAAATATTTGAATAATTATATCTAATTTGTCAAATTATTTTTAAAGGAAATTGTTTTTAAAAGTTTTTAAGTTTTAAAAATAATTTTCCAAAGAATAAATGATATATTCATCAATAAATGTTTTTGAAATATACTTTAGTATTATATTCCATCTAAGATGACATTAATTTATGTTACTCATGTCTTTCTAGGAAATTAACTATTGGTTCTATTCATTATCTTTCTATTAATGGTTTATTCTTTGATTTCATGATGTTTATGAAACCCATTTCATTTCCATGAGTTATACGATTTTGAAACCCAATTCTTCTCACTGGTTATGATTTGATGGTGTGGTTATGAAATCTATCTCTTTTACATAGGTTATGGTGAGATAAAATGTTAATTATAACCATTTCATTTCATGGTTTATGATTTTATGTTTATTATACCCATATTTTTTCATGGGTTATGATATGATGTATGTTTTGTAGAACATTCATGTGTGATTTCATTATTTTATAAGTGGGACCTATATATCCCTCCAACGCATTGGGTAATGGTAACTGTTTTATGGGTTCAAAGTGTACATAGGAGGGAATCCCACGCCCAAAATAATATGGTACATGAGATACATCCCACACCGAAAAGAAGAGCATACATGGGAGGACATCCCAAGCCTAAAACATGAGGGTGCACGGGAGGTAATCCTATGCTTGAAGCAGGTACAAATGTGATTAACCCAAGACCAACATGTTACAGAGGCCTTGATAGGCCTCCTCAACATAGGGTTTTTATATGGTTATGTGTTTTCGAAAATTCTATGTTTTATTACTATGTTATGATTTCAAGGATTATGTTGACTATTTATACATTATTAATGTCTTATGAAATTCAAAAAAATTTATGATCCCCGATATATAGAGTATGATCCTCCAATGTTATGCTAATGTTTTATAATATGTTATTCACGGTATTCTTATTCATCTTACGTATTTACCCTTACTAGGCATATGAGGTCACCCCTTTCTTATATTTTCATTCCACATGTTCTAAAGAAAGTTTTTAGGTAGAACTACTAAAGGTGGAGATATTTATAGAATATTTTGAAGATTTTTCATGTGTATACAATATTTTGTTTCCATGTTTACAAAGACACTAAACTATTATGGTCCTCATGAATTTATTTTTTAAATATATTGAATATTCATCTAAAATGGTGCAATATCTATGTATGTTAAGCCTGAGTCACTATATCAGAGAACTCTATTATATATGAGTTCGTACAAAATACTTTAATAAAATGAAATGGATGAATCCTGATTTATTAAACTAAAACTGGCCACACATATTTCCTTGAAATACAAGATAAACATTAAATAAAACTAACCTTAACCCGTATACATGTTTTAAAACACTGTTATTTAACTGTAAACATTAAACAAGGACTACGTGGCATGCCACTCTGGCAGAATTATCTTGGAAATGCTCGAATTAGGTAGCTATATTACTTCATATTGAACCTTAATTACCTCCTCAAATGTATCATGAATTCACCATAAACAAATTCACTGAATCACATAACTGACATCCAATGACGTTTCTGGATCATAGAATTACATAAAAATTTAAACTATCATGATTCAACATAAACAAGGATGGTAACCCTATTCCATACCACTTGAATCGCTAGCCATTAAACATCACCTCCCATCCCAACTATAAGTCTACGGTAACCTTGTATTCATTAAACTAGATTTCAAGGAACCAACCCAAGGTATCTCACAATCGAAGTTTACAAGAAATATTTCATTACAATGTTGTTCATCCACTTCAAGACATTGACTGAACCTAGAGCATCATCCTCCTGGTGGTCAAGTGAATAGAAATAATGACTAGTGCTCAAGAGTTTGTTTAAGGAGTTCCTATACAGAAACCCAAGTATCTCTCTGAACTAACCATTCCTTGAAAAGAACCGTGTTTCCAGTACGAAACACCGATAGAGATCTCAAAACAATCCCAATTTCTTTTAAAAATTTAGCGGAACATATAATTGACACCCTCTTAGTGCATCAAAGATTACATCAAGATAAGGAATATGCATTCCTCTTAAACAAGAGTATAGTAAGAGGATTTTAATGGTTTCCAAAAAACCAAGAAAACTAAAATAAGAATAGTAAAACCACTACTAGTCCACATCTTGAAATAAGATTGAATTCACCTTCCAATGCATCATTAAAACTGATCACAATGCCTTTTCCACTCTAGGAATTATGTCATTTCTCACCCTTTACTACCAAATCTCATCCAAGACCAATAATGTTTATAAAGGGTTTAATAGACATCCAACCACATCATATTCATGATACCTAGAAAGAATGAAATAATTTAAAAACTTGAAATCCCCATGGGAATTCATGCCATTCTGACCATTTCCAAATTATCATCCGTGTTTGTGTTCCTTCTACCTGGAAGGACACATTTACAAGAATTGACAGGATTATCCCCACCTTATGAGTTTCCTAGTAATATAATGAGGAGATTGAATAGAAATTATAAATAATTCTAGATCAGAATTATAGTATATGTGCACGTGATTCTCATCTGAGCCACGATAACGTACAACATAGCATTTAACATAAGATTCAAAACCAACCTGACAGGTGTGTCAAAATGGAAAATCATCTTGCACATTCATTCGGAGAATTTGGAAAACTTGATTCCATATACTCACAATTAACACTTCTATAGAGATGAACCTATCCCATACTCAATAACACAATGTTAAATGATCTCACCAAACTCAACCGGTTTGTCACACCATTTAGAAACTCAATGGGTATTGTGTATATAAACACTTACTACCTAGAGATTATAGAAGTAGAAAAACCAAATGTTGTATACTACCCATGGAAAAATCATCCCTATACATTCATGTATCTGGTGGTCCATGTAGAAAATCGGCTCCAGTCACACTATACCATCATACTATAAAAGAGACTCACAACTTCCTAACTCACCCAAGGGAAACATAAAAGGGTCACAAGACCTATGAAGTGTCCGAGAATGACCCTAGAATGTATAAACTCTTGAAAATGAGCATTAAATGATGATAAATCCCACAACAAGTCCAAGGATAACATGACCACCCATCTGAACAAGGGTTTCATTTGAAGTAAAAAGGCCTACTAGGGACAACAACACCTGAACAGAACCATACAGTATGAAACTCACCACATTAAGAAAAAATTTTAATATACAAGGGTGCTAAAAAAATTGGGTAATACCCTCATGAAACCATAATCATCGACTCCATTACTAGGTAATGCCAACCAGAAATCCCCTAGGAACACACCTATTATTTAAGACATTTCAAAAAAAGACTATAGAAAATGCTCATGTTTCCAATCTAAGGAAAATCATGGAGAAAATATTAAACTACCCTTACATGTGGGTTTAAACAATATACACCACCTATGTTTCCTTTTTAGACCTATTACAATAAAGAAAATTCCATACTTATATAATTAAAAGTTATAAAATAGGACATCAAATCATTAAAGGAAAGTCTTAACAAACATCCTCTTCAAACATTAAAAATTTATTGATATCCTATTATAATTAAGAAATTTATCACATAAATTCATTTTAATAATACGCAGTAGTAATAGACATGGATACATACGAGGGTCCCATTTAACTAACCTAGCTTCATTAGAGTGCAACCCAATAATAGTTTCTCAACTATTAAAGTTTAAAATACCTATAACAGGTTTTCTCATAAAGAACATTCCCAATTGGCCTACATGGTTCTAGTTTGGAATTTTAAAAGTTAATTAAACCATTTTAGATGAAAAATGTTCAACTTTTACATTCATTCCATTCCAAAATATATCATGGTCTTCTATAATGGATTAGTTATAAGGTTTTTTCATCTAATAATCTATAAATCTCCCATACACTTTATAGTTTGACATTTGGATACCATTAAATGAAATCATTACATTTCAAAATTTTAACATTAGTATATTTAATATTTTAATAGGGGTCTCTAGATATGTATATATACAAGCTCAAAAATGGTTCGAGTACACGAGTTACATTTTCCCAATCATAATGCATTTATACACCGTACAATTTAGAACCATGTCATTTTATTGAAGTACAAATATTTATCCCATGACACCATTTTCATATCAAATTATAACTATATTGTTTTCAATAGTAACTAGACATGATATATCATGCAATAAAAACATAGATTCATCATATAAACTTAGAAGAAATTCTAAATAGGAAATAACTTTGAAAAAATAGGTAACAAGAAATATAAATTACATAATAATGGAAAAAGTTCAACATTATAAATAAGTCACTGAAGCATATTATCTATACATAAATTCTACAAACAACAAATAAATGGAATACAATTGAAGGCACACAATCCAAATAGTAGGAAACCTACAAAAGTAACAACATGGCATGGAATATGCATGACATGTCAATTTTCTATGTGCATATAATGATGCATGTCTTTTTTCATCCTTCCCATACTAGGTCATGGAAAAACTTCCATAAACTCCATAAATAAATAAGTAGTTTAAAGTATAGCATTCACTCTAGGTGAAATCAATATCAACTACAATAGAAAAAGTCATGAAAAACCATCCTAGCCCTGGACACTTGGAATTTTCCCCATGGGTAGTGTGATACGTTCCAGAAACTGATATTTAGAAATCTATGACACATTTCTAATATCTGTACTACAAGAAAAAAATGTAAGATAGAGAAAATGAAAAAATTTATCATAAAACATTCTAACATCTCAGCCCGACTTACCACTAAACTATTAGTCGTCTAGTCGCTACATGGTCTCAAGAACTCATCCTTGTATGCTAGATGATACCAAAAAGTAGTGAGGGTATCATGGGTAATAGTGGGGAGACTCCACCCTCATGTTCAAAGTATCACAACAATGTATCACATAATCAACAACCAAAAACAACAGAAAAGATAATAAAAGAATGAAATAGCATAATAATAAGAATAAAAATTGAATATAAAATAAATGTCCAACACCATTGTATACAATGAATGCATGCCATATGATGATATATAAACTAAAAAAATTACATTAAACATGATACAAGATAAAATAAATAAATAAATAAAATAAGTAAAATAACCTAGAGTGATCTTCATGAGCATACCAAGATTAATCTCGGTCTTGTTATCCAAACTCCCAGGTACATGAAATAGCACAAGCAATCTTCTGTGGCCTTGTGAACACCAGGTATAATTGGGTACCCTAGTGAAATGGAGGCTTGAGTGGGGTGTGAGATATAAAACCCAATAGGTTACCACCCATGGTGTCTAAAACTAAATACACGATGTGTATTAAATAAATTACTGTCGGTAATATGAATTAATAATCAGTATTTAATAAATAAACAAAAAACCCACTCAGTTACCTAAATGACACTTTACGACTCTATATACTTCAACACATTACCATAAAAATATGTCTAACCAGTAACTATATATATATATTAATAATTTTATATATAGTTTAGTTATATATTGAATCCACCTATATTAGGCAAGTAAAAATTGACATTAGTGGCCATATACATTGAATTCTAGGCTCTGGAAATACTAGGGTGTCATTCATTCACGTATAAGCAGTCAAACTGAGCATATAAACTCAAAACATAGGGTATATTAACAACATCCCATTAGAGTGTGTGGCATCATGCTCGATACTCAGGATGGTGATTTATTCATAATTCCAAATCTCAAATCATGGAATGTGGAGCGTAAAACCCAACACACATACTGTATCCCTGGTGTAAGATGTCATACTCAACACCATGTGTATGGGATCATGATTCCACCATGCTCAACAAAACCCTTTCCATAGTTCCAATTCCCATTTCAAGGTGTAATCATATTTATAATAAAAATTCAATAAGGAAAATCGTCTCATGATTTAAATTTATCAAGCCCATATAAACAATGCCATTCCATTTTATTATAATTTTAATTAAGCATGTACTTTAGAATGGAATACCCTACATGTACTATCAAACAATTACAATTCATTTTATTTATAAAATTAAATTCATTCATGGAATTAAATCCATTAGGAATAATTCAATTCAATATAATCATTAAATAGCTTTTAAACAATTCAAGGAATCATTCCATCATGAACAAGATATTCTAACAAGTAAATTCCATTTGATTAGAAAAACATGGATATTCATTTATCAAGGATCAAGGAGGTACATAGAAGGCACCATGGTCCAAATGGAAAATTACCTATATGGTAATCCAATTTATAAATCAATACAAGACCTTATAATGAGATTATTCCATTTTCATTTGGGAAGGAGTGGTCCAAGAGGTTCCCTAAGAAAGTGAATTAGTTCAAGATAATTTATTTATAAATAGGTTCAATCAATTTAGTAACATAAATAAAGGTCATGTTCCAGACATTCCATATGTGTAACACTACAAAGAGAGTCGTAGTTAATCAGAAATGAAATAGAGCTAATAAATATGTAAAAAAACAAATCAACACATTGTAATTTAGAAGACAATGTATCTCATTTGAGGGTTTTCATTATAAAATCATGACATTTTTATATAAAACTCAACTATAATAAAAACCAATTACACTCAATAATAACTATATATTTAAAACATTAAAAAAGATTTAAAATGAACAACCAAACATTGAAATACACTACAAGGATTTACATGGATCTTAGGATGTGTAATTATTAGTTATGTATTTTATTAGAAGGGAAAATCTATTTCATGTCTAAGACAAACACTTAGAAGGTGTTATGGGAATTTAATTCATTTAATGACATAAGAAGAATTCATTTGGAAGACCCAAGGGGTGACCATAAAGGGTTTAAAAAACCAATAATCTAATGAAAAAGGATAAATATGTGTATAACAAGGTGCGATGGTCAATTTGATATAGAAAAATCAATAAAAAAGGTGTCACTTAGCAAAGATCCGGGTTCAAGACAATAGTACTAGTCCAAATTTAATGGAAACATAGTTAGATACATATACCAGCTACCTTATGCTTATGAATCTCTACTTTTACAAATTTGAGGTTTAATTTGTTCTAGTTTTGATGAAATCTAGGAAATGGATATCCACCCTAAAAATAATGAAAATGAGCTTTCAGATCGATAACATTGCTGAGAGAAGATTAAATGAAGGTTGATTTAAAAGGAATCAAGATATTACTAATGTAGATCCATGGAGACTGATGGTTATCGATTCAAATGAAGGCTATATTACATATTTCTATACCTATATTAGGATTAAGTTGGATAAATCCACTAATAAGTATAGATTTGTGTAGAATATCAGAGGAGAAGAAAATGAGAATATAGTTCTTAAACTCATTAAAGGAAAATGGTAATTTTACCCCTTAAAAATAGGGTCACACAGTTTAGCCAAACTGTGTTTTAACAGTGTGGCACACCCTGGTTAAAAAACCACCTCACATGGTTTTCATCACACAGTTACCCTAACCGTGCTCCAACCATGTGATGAATATTGTGAGGGTTCTTCCTAAGTGGAAATAACCATGTTGTATGAGAACATTGTTTGGGAAAAACATGCACAAACCATTCATAACCTCTCTATCTACATGTTGTAGGTCTCATGGTTTGATTCTTAGGGCCACACGATTTCAAAAAACTTTGATCCCTATTCAGATTACCAAAACCTTTGATTTTTGGGGTCTGGTGATCCTGAAACTCAACAGAGCACCCATAGAACACCTAAATCCTTCATCCATGTACAAAAAAAAAACACATTAAATTATTACAAATCTCATTCATTCTGAATTCAATTTCAAATAATAGCCTCTCCAGTGAATGCAAAAGATGAAAACCCCTTGAATTCTCATCTGGTTCCAAATCAAATATCCTTACAAGAAGGATAACTATTAAACAAGGTCCCTATAAATATTGAATTTAATCCATATGGGAATAAATGTAATCATTAAAATCTCAAATTATTTCCTAACTATCCTTAAAGGAGATTATCAAGATAACACAAAGAGGTGGACCTAAGTTATAAGAAAAGTTTAATGCTTTAAAAAGTGGGAAGATTTATATTTTTAATGTTTAGAAAGTGGGGGTAATAAAGTGTGGTATATATATATATGTACCATATAATATAGAGTTAAAAAATAATTAATGGATGAATATTCTACTTATTCTTTCTCTATACATATTGGAAGAAAACAATTATAGAGATTTGAAATATTTTTAGTAGTTAGATAAGATGAAGAAGGATATTTCTGACCATAGAATAAAATGTTTGGTATATTAAGAATTTATGGCTGGGTGAAAAGTACCCAATTAAGTTATAAAAGCAATACTCATTCTTGTATAAATGTGGGAAAAAATCACTATACATTTTTTCATGGGGCCAACTTATCCATTCATGTGAAACAATTCCATATGGTTATTTCATGATAGATTAAAAAAGTAAATTTTTTTATTGATATATAGGTGGTCATTAACCTCGATCAGCTATCACTTTATTATATTCAATAAGTTTTGAGACTTCATGGTGATCCAAAATAAATTGTTAGAAACCATGACCCTTGTTTTACCTCTTTGTTCTAGAGGATAAATAAAAAAGACACGAATATGGTGGTGTAAATTAGTATATACTATCATCCCCAAAATAATAGGATGTCAGATATGAATAACAAAATTTCAAAGAACATGTTAATGGAATAATCACATGATTAATATGACATTGATTCCAATTTCTCCAAATTATTAAATTATCTAATTTTTTTTTCATTAGTGTTTTCAAACAGATCCTTATAAATCAGTTTACTAGAAATGGTGTAGAAATCCTTCATATTGGGATGAAGTTGGGGAAGGGAAGAATTTGGGACCAAACAATCTTAAGGAGACTGTAAATAAAAAATATTTGATCTAAAAACATGTTATTATTGTTATATATGATAGTAGATTTATGTTGAAAATTTAGAAAAGGAATTTTAATTTGATGATGGGAATCATGTATTCCTAAATATTCCATCATGTAAAGGGATCATGAGATTTGGAAATAAGGGTAAACTAAGTACCATGATTTTTTTTTCATTTTTATTCCTATAATGTGTTGGATCAGTTCCATTTAAATTATATCTTCCTTTAAATCATTAAAATTTACATGATTACATCAATGTGTCCATGTTAAGGATGTATATGTAAGACCTAATTCGTATTTAATTCATAAATTTTTTGGAATTCCAACATCAAATTTCACCTAAATAAGAATTGTAGAAATTATTTAGGATATAGAACAAGTGATGAGGAATATGAAAACTCTATCTTGAAATATTTAAGGGGAAATCACAATTTCGAATAAGAAACATAGGATCATGAAGAATTGATGAAGGAAAAATACCCCCATTTAATTTTATGATAGATGAAAATATAGAAATTAAAATGTTTTTAAGTGGGGGAGAATGTAATGGTGAAAAATTTCATTCTATAAATTAAATAATTATTATTTCTCAATAACTATTTTATGATGTTTTATAAAAAATAACAAAGTATTACCCATAAATTTTATTTCACATCACATAACAATGATTGCTTCTATATCTAGAAATTATATAAGGAAATTCACTGTGATGAGTAGAAAAATCCCTATAGGGAATTGTATAGTCTTTAATACCTCCATAATCAAAACAATGGTCATGGTTATTGTAAAATTAAACATAAGCATTAGGAATAATAGAAATTATTAATTTATGGGTATGATCATTTGTGAATGGAGACATATGAGTCTGGTAGTGTATATATACGGTAATATCATTATTTACGCGTTATCACAAAAATAGATTCTAGGGAATTATTACCATTATGTTTATTGGGAGTAATAAAAACATTATGTTCATTAGGTAAATATGACCATTATGGTCATAGGTAATTATGATAATTTTTTAATATGGACATTTATAATTATGACAATTGGTTTTGTATCCATTATATATAATTTTTGGGACTGTTTTATGAAGAATAAAGAAGAAATAGTGGCTTATACAAGTTGGATAATCCTTAATGAGGTTCACAAGTTAGTGCTCATTAATGAAGTGGGGTAACTAGGCCTTTCCCCAATCAAAACAAAGATAAAATTCAAAAAATGATACATGAGTATGATCATTTTTTAGAGATGTTCATTCTAGAATATAACACTACACAAAATATTTTGGATAAAACATCCCAAAACACTACTACTATAAAACACCTTACATGTACGATATATGCTAATATAATATTGGGTTCTATATATAAAACTTTATTTTTAATTTGGTGAAAATTATTAGTAAATGAAATTTTAGAAACTCCAATAATTTTCACTTCCCATTATTTAAAAATATCATCCTTAAAGGAATGATAAGATTCACTAAGACCACATATGATTGTATATAATAGTTTTTAATAGAGACAAACAAAAATTAGTAATTTATCCATAAATAAGTATTTTTACTTGATAGATAAATTTATCATATTTTGTAAATTTTTTGCGAAGATGAATTTACTTTTTTTGAATCATGAAAAAATAATATTCTTTTTGATAACTTATTGTAAATTTTTGAAAGTGTATAATTTATTTTTTAAAGTAAAAAAATACATTTTAACGAAATAGAAAAAATCTTATATTTTAGTGATGATGTGATTATGTCTTCAAATTTATTAATAATTCATCACAATTAAATAGTTTTTTATAGAGTAACATAATACTAAGTGTGTTAAATTTAGAAACACGTGCATAGTATTTTGAAATAACAATATTATATTTTCTAAAATAAATTATTACATAAAATTCATGTATCGTGTTAGTATTATATTTTACTAAAATTATAAAATAAATCTTATAAAATGGATAGAATATTTTTAATTAGAATTTTCAAATGAGAAAATATGAGGAATTTTATTTTTAGTCATAAAAAGATACTAAGATAAAAAATAATAGTTATCAAAAGAAAGGTAAAATAATTTAAAAAGATTAAATTAAATTGTAATTGAAAAGGATAACTAAAAAAAATAAATGGGTTTATTATGTATTTCATGAAATTAACTTGAATTTTCAAAACTAATTATCAATCAAATACAATGAAATTAATTCCACTCAAAAGTGGTTGTCTATAATAACAAAATAATCATTATTTTAACTATTAAACAACTGCATCTATAAGTGTTAATACACACCCATTATAATATCCCACTATACTCCAAATATTATAAGTTGGAATAAAATATAATTATGACACCCAAGATTATCCCCAATATGGTTCTATGGTTCTATGAAGTCTCTTTTTAACTTTATAAATATTCTTTACACAGTAAGGGATTCTCTTACTCTCTCATTTTATTGAATCATTTTTATTGTTTTAATCCTTTTGATTTTATTATTAGTTAGGTTTTCATAATCATATAATAAATACATTATGGTATTAAATATTCCATTATAATGTGATACTACCTTTACCTATCACTATCCACATTCCATCCATTGTTAAGAAAGCATGTTATGATACACATATTCTTTTTTGAATTTCCATTCCATTTTGTTATATAATTAATACCCAACATCACTTCTAATTAAGGGTATTCAGATATAGAAGAATATAATTCATATATTTTGTACATTGATGTATAAAACCCATGTTACCTAATCATTAGTTAGAATAAAGAAATATGTTCTTATGACATGGTATTTATGTGAAACATAAAATGTTATACCTATGAAGGTCATTCCTTAATAATAATTCTAAGAATGGGTTGAGGAATTAATCTCTAGAGATGATTTTATTTTTATCTAATGGAGGTATTTCTTGGTGATGTATTATGATGCCTTCTTAAACAACCTTAGTAATATGTTTTTTTAAACCTTTTAAATGAACCATGGTGATAGGAATATATCATGTTTATATTATACCCACAACATTATATTGTGCCTAATGTACTTGTGACTAATCTCTTTAGTTATTGTAATATTCATATTATCTTTTTATTATTTTATTCCTCATGTTTTAAAAATCATTCCTTAGTATTATGATTAATTAATTATCCATGTTCAAATATTCAACATTTAATTTTATATATATTTATAGTCTTTATTATCACACTATCCTTTGATGTTAGACACCAAGAAATGTTATACACTAATGATAACCAGGATAGGATTAAATGAGTCTTTATAGTGTATAAAATATAATTCATGATTATGTTTTCATTATATACATAATTTATTATATAATTATAATCCAATAAAATTGACCTCAAAGTCCATTTGAAGTTATTTATGTAATATTTTGTTAAGGAATTATATTAAAAATCCTGTATTCAATGGGGGGGGGCATGACAATAATTATCCATCCACCTGGGCATTACTATAATACACTCATATAGTTATACACAAAAAATGATCCTAATAATAAAATATAAATAATTAAATGTTATCCACCCAATGGAAATTTAGTAAATATATAAATTAACATCCACATAACTAGTTCTTACCTACTTATACGGGCAATTCTATAATCATATTATTATTACAACATAGATATACGACCTCATGGGACTAATTATCCAAATATTTAGGTTTTCATGATGTATAAATAATATTTTGAAAATTTCTATACATTTTTTACACGTTTACAGACTATCCAACTATAACCCTCATTTCCCTAAAGAAATCAAAAATCACACTAATCAATTAGTTGGATTGATATACACCCACAAAAAACCTGATTATTCTAAATGTGTATACCAATAACAAATCCCCCAACATAACCTTATTCCACTAAAAAAAATTATCTTATAAAACCAAAATGTTGAAATTTAAATCATTACCAAAGAAAAGTATTTATAAATCACTCCAATCAGGATACTATGTACACCATAGGTTACTGAACACCATTATTTGTTTATAGAGAATTTTAGGTAGATAATTGTTTGTATTATTATAGAAATATATAAATATAATACAGTAAAGAATATCTATAATGTATCATTAGAGTAAAAATATCAGTTTATAGATACAATAATGATAGAAATAGGTAAATATTTACCCATTCAATATTGGTGAACTAGAAAATAGCACATCATAAACAATCCAAAAAGACGATTCACTTGGATGATCATAATTAAATTAAATGAATAAAAAAATATATATAAATGGTATCCCACAAAATCCTTGATATTATCTATGATTATATCTATATACTATCATAAAACAATATAAAATTACTCTACCAAAACTATTCTCTATAATACATATCAGAGATAATCCTAGCACATCCACTATGATTCCCATGTAAGTTGTGAGAAATTAAATTATCAAGGATCTGTAAAAGAGTTCCCTAG
The DNA here is from genome assembly GCA_963277665.1 of Viscum album. NCBI lineage: Eukaryota > Viridiplantae > Streptophyta > Magnoliopsida > Santalales > Viscaceae > Viscum > Viscum album. The sequence goes on along the minus strand of OY728150.1, from coordinate 308,093,329 downwards.
AACATACCATTATATAAAAGTGTATGTATATGTGTAATAAAAAATTTAAACATGTAAAAAATATCATTTTTCTTAAACATGTATAAAATATGATACCACGATAGTTTACCTTACTTGGTTGATCATATACAAGTCTAAAAGTGGGCGTAGAAAAAGCTATAGGGAATCATAGGCTCCAATTATGTTTTAAAAGGGACTCTATGAATATAAAATGTTGTATTGGGATCTATGATGGTCTAACCCCATAAAATAATGGAATTCAAAATTTAATTTTGTTCTCCCTGTTGGTCTAGCTGTGGGTGCTAATATAATGGACTAAATATCCAACACATGTTATTTCCTCATTATTAATAATCAAATTACGAAAACAATCCTTGAAATAACTAGGTATAGTTTCTTTGGAAGATTATATTTACAATATATTATTATGAAGAAAATTAAAAAAAATATTACATTTTCACCCTTATATTATTCTCATAGAAACTACCATACTTCTACCACTGACATTGAAATCTTGGGTTGAAATGTAAAATATAAAGGTGAGTTGTAATGACCTATTAAAGGATGATAATTGAGTAACATTTGGAGCATAATGGTCATGATTTAAATGAAAAAAGAATAGGATTAATTTTTAATCATTAACATTAATAAATGATGAATGATAGTGGCATCACATAAGAGTACATCAATCAAATATATAAGGAAAAAACATAAAAAATGGAATTATAAGAGTAAATTCAGGCTCTCTTACATGAAAACAAAACATAATATGTTAGGAAAATTTCATGGTCACAACACATACTATTTCATGAGACAAATAATTATCCAATCTATGTTGGGTCTATGTAGTAATGGATCCATCCTCCATATCATAATATATACACCCATATTTATTCCATATAATTAAAAAAACATACCTCAATCCCGAGAATAGTAACCCATTATATAGAAATATTTTTACAAAGAACATTATAAAGAATCATCATATCCAAATTTAAAAATAATATAGTAGGTTAAAGTGATAAGATAAGAATACAAATTATTTAATGTTGATTGATATGATTATTTATGAATAAATAATATTGTATTTTATTTCATGAAAATAGAATTCAATAAAAAAGAGAAATTTCCGAGGACTATCTTTAATGAAATGAAACATTTTAAATTATATTCTAAATAATGAATAATGGAAAGGTATCCATGTATGTCCCTATTGAATAATATAATATAGTATTTTAGAATTTTTTTTAATAATATTTAAAGTAAATAGATGTGGGTAGATGTAGATGATAAATCAATGTTTTAATAAAAGAATGATTTTATATTATTGCTTTAAAAAATATTAAATATTAAAAATATGATGAATTTTAAATGTGTTTTAAAAATAAGGTATTAAAATAATATTATATTAATAAATAAAAAGTTAAAAATTTTATAATATGGTATAACCTAAAAATAGAATGATTGACATTGAGACTAAAGATAAGAACCAATATAAATAGCTTTAGATGGAATTCCATTACCATAAGTCTATGTCACTATGTGATTATCCTTCAAATTTTTACAATCATATTCCACAGATTATGTTTTTATTTACCTTTTCAAACCTATTATACATTTCATTTTATATTCATTACAATTAGTAATGATATAATTTGATTGATATTATTTTCATTACTATTTTAACATGTTTGTTTCGTGGTTTGTGATGTTGTGTTATAGTAATGACAAGGGTCCAATTTTATTATTACATGATGTTAAAAAATATAAAAAATACATTATATAAAGGTAATTAAAATCAAAAAATTAATGGTTTATAGAATTGGTAGGTAATGCATATTATGTTATTAAAAGTTTTATAACTTTTTTTCTTCGACTCTATAACTTTCCATGACAGTTTTCTTCATTTTTTTAAATAATTATATTTTTTATAGAGTCATAAAAATTATTTATTTTAATAGATTATAATATATTTATACTAAAATATAACATTACAACTAGCCATGGATGTGGTTATGAGAACTAAAACACATAATTGATGGAGGTGGTGGATAGACCATAATATAGTAGATTAATTCATTTTGGAATATAAAAGAGGGATTTTGAATATGTATATTATATATATAATAATAATATTTAATTATACCAATGATATTGACTCAATAATATAATTAATGTTTTATAAAAATATCAGAAGTAATCGGGTGAAATTTCTAAAGCTTTTTGTTCATAAAATATACCTCTCATATTATTAGTCCTCCATTGATATAATACATATAATTTAAGGAATTTACTTAAATAGAGAATGAAGCAACTAAAACCTAGATATAAGAGTATGTAAAGATATTTTTTATAACTATTTCAATATAAAATGATTAATGTTGAGAGTAATTGGGGGGGGGATGTGAAGGTGGTAATTATAAGAGGAGAGAACAATGTTTAAAAATAATAATAGAATATAATATTATTTCCCTAAATAGAGATAAATATGTGATTAAATATTAAATAGATTGTAATTTAATAGTTGTGGGAAGGTAAATTGTTATTTTACCTTCTATAAACAAAAAATATAAATTCACATAAAATATTATAAAATAAAATACTAAAAAATTATTTTCCTATTTACCTATAAATTTCACTATTCATTAATACTACTAAAACATCAATGTTTAAAAAAATTAATGTGATGATTCAAAAATGTAATCCAATTTTTTAAAATAAATATCTATATTTTGTAATTTTAAAACATTATTCTAGTTTAAATGTTTTTTATAAATAATGATATAAATGATTTACAGAAAAAGTTTAATTTTATCAATATTGTTCAAATTTTTTAAGTAAATACACCATAATACTAGAAACTTTATTTCTGATATTTAATTGATGGTAAAAATTATTTAGATGTTTAATTCACTGTTTACCCTTATGTTAATTTTTTTATTCCAACTATCCAAGTGCTATTATAATGATCTTACTTCAAAAGGTTTTATAATTTTACACTAATTAAAAATTCCTATCAAATTTTTCACTATAAATGCACTTTATTTCCTATCAATATTATTTACATTTATTTCACAATATTTAAATATAATTTATAAAATATTTTTACCTTTCTTAGTATTGTGTTCTTGTCTATGATGGTTAAATAAGACATCAATGCATTCAAATTTTAAATATATTTTATGTTTTTTTATATTCCAAGGTTTTCCTTTTAGTATTTTCTGTTTTATGAAGTATATAAATAATTTATATGTAATGTTTTATATGAATGATTTAAATAATTTTTTCTCTATGTTAAAGGGTTCATGTTATATTTATTTATATATATATATATAAATATTGGGAAATATATTTCATATAGAAGTATTTTTTTTATTCTAATTCAATAGAATTTTTTTATTTTTACTATTTTATCGAAGTATTTATATGGAAAGAAACTAAGGGAATTTTAGTTAGATTTTTTAATTCCCCATCTTTGGTCCAATCATCGGTGTTTGATCTCGAGTCACCATAAGACCTCAATAATGACTCCATATATACCAGAGGATATTGATTAGTTGTGAGGTCCTACTATAGAGTTTATGGACACATATTTGATTCAAATAAAATTTTAATGACTAAACAATAAACATACTCAATAAAAATTTCTGTAGACAGTGAAATAGTGACTAAAATTCTATATCATATAATGTTTTCTTGTAAACATAAAATTGGTCTCCCTCATGGATGAACATTTATAAAAAAAACATGTAAATAGAAATATACATGAAGCTCTATAATATCCATAATCTAAAATAAAATATAATTCTGCATATAACATTCAAAATACACCAGCCAAATACATTTCACATCTCATTGTCTATCCTATAAATCAAATATATGGTATTTATGTACCCTAATATTCATTTTAATTTCATGAGAATAAATTTTACAAGTTTTCACCTATCAACCCAAATATATAACATCAAATATATGTGTATTGATGAGAAAATTAATTTCCATAATTTTACAATTGAGTCTACATGTACTGTATATGTATCACTAACATTAGAAAAGTTACACATTCATTTTGGGTTGTTGGATTTTAACATGGATATCAAGGAACTCAATTAGGCCAGATATAACACCATACCAATACCATGTCATATCATTCAACATTATTCGGCCTATACTTGAAGACTCAGGGTAGGGAATCAACTTGTCTTTATAACTACTCCCATAATGTATAGTCATATACCAATAATCACAACCAAAAACTCTCAATGGGATGGTAACACATAAATGTTCCGACCACTACCATCCCACTAAGGTTAGTTTCTATATACTAATCGTCACATTCCATTACATCCATACATTCCTTGAAAAAGCAATTCTTATACATTATAATAAAATTGAGGACCTATATCCATGTAACACATCATCAAAATCTATCATGTGACCCATATCACATATGCAGGTCCCATCATCCAATAACATCACATTGAAAATTGGATAGTCTCTTACTCAGAGAAGTCCAACCATTGATCTTCCAGTATAGTGCATTATAACAAGGTCTAATTAGTATCGTCATCCAACTATAGGACATACCCTATTAACAATCCCTCACATTGATTCATGGATGTGTATCCATATTCTATGTATAATATCATTATGCAAATGTGGGGATGCATCTACCATACCATAATGATATCCCCTCAACCATGGTGTTTGACTCTCCATGGTAGGTATAACTTCATTGAGAGGTATGGATGTGTGACTACCATGACCAAAATCCATCACGTATAGCTATGGGTATGTCTCTACCATAGAAAAAAGTAACCACATGGAACCAGGGTTATTTCTCTCCAAGCTCAGTGTAACATCTTCTCGAGCCATGGGTGTACCCCTCTCTTTCTAGTAAGGATTTACTAGGATACATGTGAGTACCATTCCCCTAAATGGTGTCACATTGAATAATCTATCTCACTAATTGAATCCATTGGCCTGAAAAACATATTCTAAAAATGTATCCCATATTGAAACATGAATTAAATTTTTCACAAAATATCAGGGCCATAACCCTCCACATAACTCACATTTTGAACACATTTGGGAATTTTAATCAATTGTCCACTCATGTCAAAATATGACTCATTTATCATACTTAGGACCTTACATAGTCCAAAAAGCATATCATAGTCTCTTATCATTGATATTGAATAAAATTTTGTACCCTTTAGGGACACCATAGACTATAGGTCTATTCCAAGCATGGAATTTGTAGGTGGGGTTAAATTTCCTAGCCAAAGTCACCTTGGTATCCCTACACCATGTCCTTGACCAATTCTCATTACATGAATGAGGGACTCATGTCATGTATCATAAGGGATACAACTTAGCACTCATACCCAAGATTGTTATGTTTTTTGAAACACCACTATGTAACCACAGAGGATATTCCTACAACTCATCCCAAACCTTAAGACCTACTTGAGGTCCCTTTTCATCTGAACAATCACCATCACCCAATATAAACATAACCAATTCATTTTTTCAAACAACCCAAGTGATTAAAATAACCCTTCCCAGGTTTGTGGGCTTAACAACAACCCCATAATTGAGCCGAAGGGCCTATCAGTCCTCATCCCCTCTACTTGATACCCTGAAAAACGAAAAAAGACATGTAGACCCATTGAAGGCCTTATATATGATTTTGTATTATAGTGGTCACCAACCAATTTTTTTTTATTAACCACACCCAGATCGTATGTACTTATATAAATTTCCATAGAAAATTAGGAAAGTTATGCACATATATACCGTGTTTAACTATTCCCCCAAGAAATATTTATGGTAAATTAATAGAAATAGTTAATTATAATAAATTATAATAAACTTTATATTATATCCAATTTGAAAAATTCCCATAATTAATCATTATTCATATCCACTATTTTGAAACCATGAAAAAATGCACTTGAGTGTATAATGGAGAATCGTTGGTACCCTAATGGGAATGAGATCCCTATCAATTCACACACATTAATTTGTTAATTATCCCTTATTTAATCTAAAAAATAATAAATTAATTCAACGATAAATATACCTTCACCATAATCGCTTAAAAAACATGAAGATTTTGTTATAGAAAAAACTCTACATAGACCACCCAAAACCACCATCAAAATGAGATGAATCCACTATGATCTGTTCAAATCATCACCCAAACCTAAAACATGTTAGTCCGAAATCATATTTATAGAAAAAGGGACTCAAGAACAATATTAAATGAATTTTCATACCTTGAATCTCAATTACAACACAACAATAACCATTCCCCCCTATGGTAGATAAAAATAGAGGCAATAGGAGATATATTTGGTCAATAAAATATGCCCCCTTAGCCTCTTATCTTTTAAAAACCCAAGTAAACCCATCCTATAAATGAAGATATTTTCCAAGAAAAAAACCCCTAAGAGGAAAAATAGGATAATCACTGGGCCTCATTATCTAGTTCGTGGTGGGGAACCTATGGTCTGGTTGTAAACCCCAAATAAATTGTATTATATTCCTTAATAATAATTTTAATTTTATTATTGGATTTAGGTTCACACAATACTAATTCATCTTTCATTATACACAATAATGACTTTTTTGATGTGTTACATTGCACACAGGACTGAGTTTTGTTGAATACTTGTAATATTATTATTTAAAATTAATAATTACATACTAGCCATTAAATTGGATTTTATAAATATAAATAAGTAACATATGAAATATATGGTTGAATTCAATGGTTACCAATTAATTTTAAATGAATATACAAAATAATTAAATATAAAGGATATTTTTAAACAAAAACAATTTTAATGTGCCAACGGAATTTGAAATTAATAAATAATATTAATTACTATTAGAGGATGATAATAATTAAATAAATATATTATATATTCAATAATTTTTTATAGTAATAAAATTAATTTTATTATTATAAGATAAGAAGAAGCCCAATTTTAGGCATTGAAAGGTATATTTTCTAAAGGACGTTTCGACACCTTTTAATCATGAACATGATTTAATTTTTTGATAATTTTATCTATTTTTATTTATAAAATAAACCACGTTTTTGAATTTATGATTCAAAAATTCTATTCGGATGATATTTTAGAATTTTTTGAGAAGTTTTATTATTTTGATGAATAGTGAAAAATGCGGAATTATAATTGAAAACTGACTTTTCATCTGAATAATTTATAATATTAAATTGTATATTAAATTGGTTTTAATGTAAATTTATATCAATAATTCATATTTTAATCATATTTAGTTCATTTGAATCATTTTTGAATTTAATTTAGATATAAAAATGTAGTAAAAATTTGAGAAATCTCACATTATAATGCTGTTTTCCCAACATATATATAAGATTAGATTCAATTTAATTTCTTCCTCACTTTCTACACTATAAAAGGGAAATAACTCCTGTAATATATTCACACGTCCAAAACCATTTTTATAATCCAAAACCTGAACAATTAACTTAAAAACTTCCGTAATCTCATACTAGAATCCTTATATTGACTGATTTCTAAAATTGGGTGTAATTAGTGAAAACCTCATGAGAATTCCCAAATAAGAGGTAAGGTTTTTATAGAAGTGCTTTCATTTTATTTGAATCATTATCTCCTTAAATTATTCTTATATCATTATAATATAATAGATTAATTATTTTAAATATATTTAGATGTTTTTATGTTAAGCGTACTCTCTACAAATTCACAAACTTCCATTAAATGGGTTCCGAAATCTTCTTTTTTATGTAGGATGGTCTAGCACCACACAAACTGATGTCATTAAGTTTTCCCCTTACCACCTGTAATGGTTGGTAATAATGATTAAATATATTTATATATGATATTTATATTATTTATGATTTATTTATTCTTCTTTAATTATTTTATAACACATTACTTTACACATTACATTTTTTGGGAATATGATAACGTCTTTCAAGTGTACATAGAACTACCACCTTGTAAAGAAATGAAATTAGTTCCCACATTACATGGAACATATAAACTGTGCGGTTTATATAAATATTTGATATTTATGAAATTAAAATAATATTTTAAATATATATATAAAATTTACTTCTCTTTCTTTTTATACGACCAAAAAATGAGAACAATGTTCATACTTACATGTGACCTGTCATCTCTATGAAAAATATATTTCATTTCACGTTACCAAATTTTATGTATTACTATAAATGTATATAAACTGAATATATATGATATTTTTATCATTTATTACATTATGTATATAATTAAATCCTTATCTATATATGATGAATGAAAAATAACAGGTCTATATATACTCGAAAGTAATACAATTGACATTAGAAACAATGAAAATATAGAAAAATTATAAAAAAATTGGTGATAGGATGTTATCAAATATTTTATATGATACTATAAATATTATAATTGTTTTAGTATAAGTTAATAACATGCTTAATACCCTTATATAATATGTTAAAGGGAGTTAAAGCAAAAGGGAGTGTAAGGTAAGAGATTTCATCTCAATTTACATTCTATTAACAATTGTTTGTTATTATAAACTAATTCACATTTATGTGGTCTATATACTAAAAATTTCACATTTAATATCACAAATACATCTTTATTCATGGTTTTTTAAGATTCAATTTGAATTATTTTATCTAAGGGGATTTGATTTGAAAATTACGTGGTGATAAAGTTATTGTGAAATCATTTTTCATCATAATCATTCCCTTGAAACAATCATCATATTTTAATAATTTTTTATTGAGTATTAAATTTATCTTAATTATATATATTATTGTGTGATAGATATAATTATTTCCATAAATTTATAACATTTTTACTTACATTGATTACTTTGGATGCTATTTGATTAATAGGTGAAATATTTATAAATATATATCCTTTAATAAATATTGATATTTTATAGGGAACATTTATCTTGAAATAAATTTTATTATTAAATATATGAGTACTGCTTTAGAAATTTAATAAATAGGATGGGGATGAATTAATGCAAGAATTTTAACACGCTGTTAGTCTCATGAGATCAATTAGTTGGTCAAATGATATGGGGTTTTACACAGTGCATTTTAATATGTTTTAAAGATATATCTTTTTGTAAAGGTATCATGTACCTGGTAAACATTAAATCTAAAAATTAAGAATTTACATCATTTAGTATTTAGTTATATTAACCAATAGGTTATTTCTTTTACATTAAATATTTGTGCATTTAATTCATAGTAAATTGATTAAATTTCATGTCTTTCAATTATTTACCATTACATATTGAGTTTTATGTATCCATATATTTATGTGTAATAAGCGTTCAATTATCAACATTGTCCTGTTTATTATTATAGTTGATTCAGGATATATTCCACTATACTTAACCATTATATAGAATTTGATCTCTCCCTTATTTTTTATTCATTCCCAAAGTTATGAGGAAGAGATCGTTGAATTAATTTCAAGGATTTAGTTTTTTAGTATTTTATTTTTATTATGTTTTATTTTCTTTTCCCAATATAATGTGGGTACCAAGTATGTAACGATGTTTTCCAAAACTGCTAAACTTTTCCGTCCTTTGGTATCTGAATCATCTATTTATTTCAATGTCAAAAATTGTGGCACTAACTATGGACTATGGGGGTCAATGTAGTTACATTTGGTTTTAGAGAATATTTTTTAGAAACTATCAAAACATTATTTTGGAAAATATAGATTATGGAACATAAACATAATATAGGAATTCAGGATATGTATATAATAAAATCATAATGTTCTAGTAAGGTATAGATTATGTTGGTATTCTTAGAAATACATCCCTTTTTTGTATACTAAAAGTGGATGTGGTTCTACATCATATTTACCTAGGGTCAATAACTCTGAAAAGGGAATATCGGGATTAACTGAAGTGTGTGATGGTATACCACAATAGGCCTTGTTTCACACCTTTTTTATTAGACTCTTGGGGGTATGCTTATAAAAATTTACATTTTCCTTACAAACCTTTCTGCATGATTTAAAATTTAATATAACCTAATAGAATACAATATTTATGATTTGTATATTAATAAGGAATAAATTTATAATTTATGTTAAGTGTTACACCAAATTTAGAATTATTCATTATGGTTTAAAATTCATAATTTTATGAACTAATCCAGTATATGATATTTTTTATGAGTGGATCATAGAAGGAAGAATGGTATCAATACTCATAGAAAATTTAGATAATTCCATTATGAGGAAACCTATACAGATACTATTGGAATGGAGAGAATTATGGTTATATTAGGGAAGCTTAGTCATGTTATAATAAATAAAATTTCCTGAATGAGGAAACCTATTCCAGAATGAGATTATCATATACTAGATCATATCATGGGACAAAATCCCCCACCATGTAGTGGGACTACAAGTGTAATTATATTAGTGAAATAGATTATGTATCTAGAGAAGATATTCATGGCCTTGTAATGTAGTGAAAAGGAAATGGTTATACTTGTAGTGTATTGTCTAAAAATTGATGTTGATCAATGGTGTTCATTGATCCAAAATACTAAGAAGGAATAAAATATTGATCTCATGGAATGGAAAGAATGTGAAGATACATTATTTGATAAATATTTTCCACATGATCAACAAATATAGATGAAGATAAAGATCCTTAGCTTAAGGAACAATGGTGAAGAATGTTTTGTGGACTGTGAATCTACCTTTAAAAGGTTTTTAGGTATGTTATTGATTATATAAGAAATATATAGTATAATATCTACCATTTCATTTAATGTATTAATCGATTTATCTAAAGTGCGTTTGTATCAAAAAAAATTTATTCATATGATGAAATGGTTTTATGAGCCATCAAAATAGAGGATGAATTCTTTAGATCCAACATATTCAAAGGAAACCAAGAGAATAATAGATTATCTAAGAACTAATATAAAGGTAATGTATCGAATAATAATATGGGTAATGAAAAAATTCCAATGTTGTGAGAGTAGTGGAAAAAATCACACCAGGAAATGCTTGAAGGAATTGGGAGTTTCTTATAAGTTTGTTGAAAAGTATCATCATGTTTAAGAATGAAAGGGGAAGAAGGAGCACATTTATATTCAAGGATTCATCAGTATGGAGATGTGGCACTATGCATTTTAATTACCCAAAACTAAAGGGGATCTATAATAGAAGAGGCTAAGGGGAGATGGCCAGGCTCATACAGTCTCTACCATTGAGCTATAAGTACCCAATTATGTGGTGGAAGATATAATAATCATATATTCAAATTTATCCTATTACTTATTTGATTATGGATCATCACACTCTTATATATATATATATATCCTATTTTATAATAAAAATATACATTTCCCCTTTTATTTAACAAGGGTGTTGTAAGTCAAAACTCCCAAGGGAAGACTCATTATAAAAAATATGTGTCTGGAATTCCCTATTATGACATATAAACGTGCTTTATTTTCTGACCTTATTATCATACATGTGTTAAAATTTGATACAATAAATTCTATGGAGTAGATTTAAAAGTATGATGCAAAAATTTATAAGAAAAAGGATATTATTATTTGTGAGGAAGATGTATAATTCCATAACATTAGAGAAAAAACATCATAATCTGATTTTTATCTAGATGATCATGAGCCTCAGCCCGGTTGGTGAGGACTCTTCATGTTCATCCATGAGACCTAGCTTCAAATTCGGGTGGAGGCATATTGTTGGGTTACTGTAGCATCATTGTAGTAGTCACTATAGCAGTTACTGAAGAAGGTACTATTCGATACTCTAACTGCTATAACTATTCACCTTCGGGCCACTAATTTGGTCCTTGAGTCCTCCATGACTTTGGGTCACCCAAGCCTTTATATCATTGAAGAAATAATTCCACCTCAAGGACTTCGGTACACCTTTATGAGTTTGTTTCAACTCAAGGAATTTAGGCCACATGATGTGATAATTCATACCAGGAAGATTCTACAAGAAACTAACACCAGAGGAGGTTCAAAGAAAAGAACATTCACCAGAGTAGAGCTATCAGATTTAGAAGAATGAGAGGGTATGACATTGCAATTGGTATTGGTCCTATACATGTATTCATTGGATATCTATCCAAATGGAAATGTGAATGTGGAGAGATGATCCTGATGCCAATGCTGGGGAGGGGCAGTTCCAAGTAGTCAAAGTCTGGGTTGATTTCTCTTAGACCTTTGGGTCATATAATGTCACGAAATCATACGGCCCATGTAAGGGTTCCCCTTTAACCCTTAAAAGGGTGATTATTAAAAATGAATAAAAATTGAAGGCCTTAAATCCATTTAGGAAGGATTAATATCTAGATCCACCCCTAGTAGTGCTAATAAATGAAATTCTTGGTGAAAAAGAATAAACATTATTTTTGGATGAATAATGAAAACTAAAATTGAGGATGTACCCATTATATATGAATATATTTATGAATTTCATAAATAATTACCTAGAGATATTCTATATCCTGAAGTTTGAATTTCCATTTAATTAATCCTATATACAATAAAAATATTAATGACTACCTATAGAATGGTCACTCTGGAATTAGTGGAGTTAAAGAAAAAAATTTAAGACTTGGATAATGATGTATTTATTTTCCCTACTATTTACAATGGGGAGATCCTCTTCTCGTTTTTAAGAATTCAAATGGATCCATGAGGCTATATATTTATTAAAATTATATCAATTCTTTTATGATAAAGAAAAATTATCCTCTACATTGTGTTGATGAATTATTCGATAAGCTTCATGGAGCCCAATACATTTTTCAAAGATTTATATTTGTTCTGGGTATCCCCAATTATGATTAAATAACGAAAGAAATTATGAAGAAATATTTTTTAATTAGGTATGGACATCATGAGTTTATATATATTCAATTTGTATTGACCAATGAACCCTATAATATAATGGATTTAATGAATATATTATTCAAGGAAAATATTGCATTTCTTTTGGTATTTATTGATGATTTTATAATGTATTATAGAATTAATGAGGACCATGGGAGTAAATTTAATATCAATCTTGAGACTCTTATATGGATATATTTTTAGGGAAAATATAGTTAGTTTAATATTTTTTCCTTTAGGTTGTTTATTTTTTGGCCATATTATCTCCAAAATTGGAATATATGTTAATCTTGTAAAGGCAATGGGAGTTAAAGAATTTTCTATAAAAATTAACATAAAAAAGGTATGTAGTCTCTTTGGTTTGACATGTTACTATTAGTGATTTATTAATAAGTTTTTTTAATTGGATTTCCCAATAACCTTGATTACATAGAATACAGTTAAGTTTTTTTTGGAAAAAGAATTGTGAAGAATATCTTTACCTAATAAAGAAAATATTGGTAAATGTTTCTATTTTGAATCAACCATTAGAAAGTGATGGGGTTGTGATATATATTGATGTGTCTATTAAGGTATATTAATATTTCATAATTTAAAATGAGAAATTTATTTCATATTCCTCATGCCAATTGATGATTCATGAAAAAAACTAACCAACCCATGAACTTTAGTTGGTAGCTTCGATATTTACTTTGAGGATATGGATACATTATCTCTATGGTGAATGATATGAAATATAAATGGATCATAAAACCATACAATACTTATTTTCATAGAAGGAAATCAATACGAGACAAATGAAATATCTCAATATACTAATGGATTATGATTTTTCAATACACTACCACCCTTTAAAATCAAATAAGGTAGCTAATGAATTGAGTATGAAGTATCATGGATTTTTAAACCCAATGACAATTGATAGGGTCCCTATGTTCATGGATATAGTAAATGTAGATATTTGAATTAATAAATAATTGGATAAATCAATAATTTTTCAAATGATTGAAACCCATATATATTAGTGAATATAAATAATTTTCAATCTGATGTTGAGAAATTTTAAAAGAAAATAAAAGTCATGAATGATGGGAAATTAGTAGATTTCATTTGTGAATATGGTGTCCTAAAATTTTGAAATATATTATGTCTTCCATATAAATTTATCTAAGAAATGAATTATTATATGACACTCATATGTATAATTTCTCAGGACACCGTGATAGTGAGTAAATGTATATGGATTTGAGGGAACATTTTTGGTGGGATAACATGACTTGGGAGATTTCTGATTATGTGTGCATATTATCGGTTCTATAATGAGTAAAATCCATGAGAAAACATCCAAATGGAGTGTGGATCCTATTATTATTCTGGTGATTAAATATAATGACATTATTATGGACTTTTTCATGTAACAACCAAGGACTCCTAGAAAGAATTATGCTATATGGGTTATTATTGATTTACTATTAAAATATTCACATTTCTTCACTATAAGTGAATATTTACTTTTTGGGAGACTCAGAAGGATCAATATAAAATAATTTATAAGTCTTTATACTGAGCATATATTAATTTTTTCTTATTGAGATCCAGGTTTTATTTTGAAATTATAGAAGATTATATAGAAGGCTCTTGATACTAATCTTTAATTACTATCCTCAATCTTATGAACATCCCAAAATGAATATTTGAAAAATGGAAGACATGTAGAGGTCATTATCACTCAAATTTCATGTAATGTGGTATCAATATTTACCTATGTTAGATATTCACTATTCAAAATGTTTCCTATCATGTATTAAAATAGTGTTATATATATGATTATATGGAAAGAGACGTAACACTCCAACATGTTGGGATGATTTTGGTGAAAGGAAACTTTTTGGCCCATAACTTGGTTAAGATACCATAAAAAAGGTAAATTCTACTTTGGATCACATTAAATATTCTATATGTAGGAAAAATAATTGTGTTGATAATCGGAGGAAGGATTTGAAATTATATACGGTAGATCATGTTTTCTTCAAATAACCTCCTAGGATGGGTGTTATAGGGTTTGGTAAGAATGGAAAGCTTATCCCCAAGTAAATTGGTCCCTTAAAAAATATGGAAATAATTAGATTTTTTATTTATCATTTTTAAATTCCACTAATCCTCTCAGAATTACATGATGTGCTCTATATATCATTGTTATGATAATACATTCTAGACCAGACACATGTGCTATCCTATGTAAGTTAGAACCTGATCTATCATATTGTGTAGATCCCATTCAAATTATTTATACCAAAGAGATATCATTAGTGAATCAAATGACTCGTCTGGTAAAGTTACTCTGGAAGAATCCCCAAATGGAGGAAACAACATGGGAACCCAAATATATTATGAAAAAAGAACAACCCTCATCTGTTTAGAAGGTAATACCCCTGAGATTTTGAAGGTGATTTTTTTAGGAGGGATGAATTTAGAACCCCAATAAATTACAATATATTCCTTTTAGAATAAGTTTAATTTTATTTCAATCCTTCAATTAACACAATACTATGTTAGCTTATATGCGACATACAGTCTCTATGAATGATGTATTTCATTTCCTATCAACATATTTCATGGATTATTCTAAATGAATATACAACTAATATATATGATATTTAAACAATATTATTCCTTATAGAGATAATTAGATCATGATCTAAGTACGAGGAATGAGAAAATAACAAGTCAAATAATACATAAAATACAAGGAAATTTTCACCCAAAATAGTGAAAATAATGAAATATTATTAACAAATAGGTGATTAGATGTTATTTGGGGAGGATATATGATGTAATAAATATTAATATGGTTATGTTATAATTTAATAATAGGCATATATCATTGTAAATGTAGTCAAATGGAATTCAACAAAAAGGTAGTGTAATGAAAGGGATCAAGTCTCAATTTACATTCCATTGAGGCTTCTTTGTTATTATACAAAAATTCTAATTTATGTGGTGTATATACTGCCCGTTTCCATTTAATAACATCAATACTTAAATCTTCAGGGTATTTCATGTTTCAATTAGAATTATTTCATCTAAGGGGATTTTATTTTAAAACTACCAAGTGGTAAAGTTATTGTGAAATCATTTTTAATTGTAAAATTTCTATTGAATCAATGAATTTATTATAATCATTTCTCATTGTTCATTAAATTTATCTTAAATAATAATATTATTTTGTGATGGAAATTATTATTGAATAAACTCTATAACATTTTAACATATGCTTCTCACTTTTAATGTTATTTGATTAACTGGGGAAATATTGATAAATTTGCATCCTTGACTCAGCACAAATATTTGATAAGGCACATTATTCATGAATTTAAATTTATTATTAGATATATGAGTAATTCTGTATAAATTAATGACAGAAGTAGGAGAAATTTAATGAAATCCAATCTATAAATTAGTAGTATCATTAGATGATTCAATTTTCCAAATCAGATGGGTTTTTACCTAGTATGTTGTATACTATCTTGAGGCTAGATCTTGATTGTAAATGTATCATGTTCTGGGGAAAAATGAAAATAATTAATTAAGCATTAACTTTATTTAGTATTTATTTATTATTATCCATGATATCTTTTCGTTAACATTATATATTGATTAATTTAATTCTCATTTCATTGATTAAATGGAATCTATGTCAATTATTTACCTTGCTATATTGATTTTACCTTATCTCATTATTTATGTGGTTTGTTTATTCATTTATCCACCTTCAAATTTTGATTATTATTTTTGATTTATGATAGTGTTTGTTGTACTTAACCCTTAATAAGTGTTTAATCTCACTGTTATTTTTGTTTATTTATTCTTGGTTATGAAGAAGATATCTTTTTAATTAATTTCAATTATCTAGTTTATTATATTTTTTAAGTATTAGGATTTATTTTCCATTCCTAATATAGTATGGGTACCATTTATGTGATCTATATTTCCAAAACCGCTAAATTTTTCAGTCCTTTGGTATTAGAATCATGTATCTATGACAATGTAAAAAATTAAGGTACAAGCTCCAGGATAGTTGTGTCAGGGTCACTATACTATTGTGCTTTGATATTGTTTTTGAACACTACCTCACTCACTAGATATCCAATTCTAGCTCACAGGATGATCAGTGGGCTACTACTACTAAAATTTTGCAACCCAACAACAAAAGAAAAACTGTGGTGCCCATATAAAAATATAAAAAACCAATCAATACTCGTTCCTCATAAAAGAAAACCACATGGATATATTTTAATTATTATATTGCAAATCAGTAGTAGAGTTATAATCCAAATCCCACATTGAAAAAAATTCACACATCACTTGAATTTCATAACTAGTAACAACATGGAATCGTACAAACACCAAAATATAGAGATATAATCCTTGAGAAACTTTTAGTAGTATTTAGAAACTATGTTGAACATCCATCAGTTATTAATTCATCACTAAAACTCTATTCAATCATTTAATGTCAACCATGCATCCTCTATGTAATTAAAGAAACCAAAACCAAATACATAGATTTTTCCTAATGTTTCCACTTTATGATCCACGGTATACCATTACCATGTCCCAAAACAAACTTTTTACATATTACCAAACAAAAATAGTTCTTTTCATTCCTAGAACACAAGTTAGGCCAGATTTGTCAATCTTCCTCTAAAAATTATTTTCCTCACCCTATAATCCACCTGAAAACCCCAAAATACCAAAATATTATACTTATCTACCCATAGTTTTCATTGATTCATCCCAACAACCACATTGAAGAACAAAATGAACTCTTCATGTAATTCCATACTCAGATCGCCAACCAACCATCCTAGTGACCCTGATCTCATCCCAAGAACCATAGAACCACCAATCAGACCCACTCTTAGAAAAAAACATCATTACTTATTCTCAATTCTATCCAAACTCCATATAATTCTACACATGTATTTTAATCATGGTATATATGACAACCCTGCTTTTATTACAAACTTACACATGATTTATTACATAAAACTTCACTTGATACAACAACGAAGATAGAGAGGTTTAGTGTCTTTGGGGCTTAGGATCATTACATAAAAACTTAAACATGAAATACAACATCTTTATTGAAAACTTCCTTTACATGACCACTACATTCTGTCGTATTTCGCATTACATGGGATAACCTGAGGACATGCATAAGAAAAGGGTGAGCTATAAAACCCAGTATGGGAGTACGCATGGAATAACATGAGGACTGCAATACATGTTAGGAAATATGCATATCAATAGAGCATAAAAGAAACATGAACAAAAAGGCATGTTAAAGCATGATAATCATAACATGGAAATGTGGCAACAACACTTAACATGGAATTAGCATGAGCCGAGGCTCATTGCACATGGAGCATGAGTAAACCCTCATTGCACATGAAGCACGAGTAAACCCTCATTTCACTTGAATTAGAATTTTTGAACACTCATTGCACATGAAGTATCATGATACTATACTTTATCCAATGCATTGGAGCGCTATAAGGGCACACCCTTCTTAAACATTTCATTTCATGCATAAGTGTGCCACATGGATCATAAAACATGGATTCATAAAACATAATCATTTATTACATGATATAGGAATGTGGAATTCATACATGAAACTCTGTAATCAATAAGTAAATGTGCGTAAAGGTGAATACCCTTGATGGAGACATGGGCATGGTATCCACTACACAATGGCATTGGATTAGAAAATCGGTGTGATTTCGGTAGCGTAACGGCGTGACATAAGAATTCATAAAAATGGTTGATGAGTGATAATGGGGTTCCTCATCATATTTACATGTAATAGACAGTAAGTAGATCATATAGATACATGTCCCAACAATTGAAAAGGAATTTAGATTCATGATACAAAAGTATTGCTTGAATGTAAAAGAGGATAGAGAAGTTCCTTTCAGAATTTCGGCATAGTAACGGGTATACATGGGAGGAATTTAATGAGAGAGAAAGGGGTATCCCATCATTAAAACATCAAGAGGGAAGTATGAGTGAGGTGAGAAACCATATCATAATATTAATAAGTGAAATTAAAAGGGAAAAACAACTTAAAGAGAATTGGACAAAAATGAGAAAGGAAGAACAAACCCTTACATGGAAGTGTGCTTCCAAAGGCTAGAGAGAGGCTTGTGAGAGGCTTCTTGGGAGCTTGGGGAACCTTGGGAGGATTATAGAGAGAGTAGGGCAGAGGTTTTACGAACTCCAAGGGCTTTGAGTGAGGAGGAAGTGGGAGCATGGGTGGGTTTATATAGGAAAGGTGAGGGAATTCTTTATTATTTAGGTTTGGGTCCCCTTACATTAAATTAATCCAAACAACAAACCATACCATGGTTTTTGCCCATGGTTTTTGGAAAAGGGAAGAGGAAAACAATATTTTATAAGGCCAAAGTCCGAACTTCTTAAAATATTAGGGTTTCTTATGTGGAGGTGACTCACACTCCCATTGAAATTAATTTAAAAAGGCAAGGTGTTGAATAAGTCTTGAGGGGTCCATTAATGCTTTGAAAAGTAAGCCAACAAACCCAAAATCACATTATTTTAATGGTAAAACATATATTTTCCGAACATATTGATTATAGTATTTTATTACATAACTATTGGGTCATTATGATGTCATAACACATTATATATTTAAACGGTATTTAATTTTTCCCAAAAATTTGACTGTCTCAGAAAATTATGAAAAATTAACCATTGGATAATTTCGACATCCTAATTCTAGAAATAACATTTATTTTATCTAAATAATTTTCTAAATATTTTAATTTTCACTTTTAAAATAAAAACCGACATTTATCGAAAATTCACGGGTTTTGACAGAAATGGATTTCAAACCTTAATAAAAATTATAATTGCATTCATAAAATTATAAGATCATTTATATTTAATAAACATTAATTTAATAATAATAATAATATTTTGTTAAAATATTTTTTAATTCAAATATCCCTTAATTTAATAAAATAGAATTCTTATTTAAATAATAACTAAAAGCACTATTTGTACTTTAAAAACTATTTACAATGTATCAATAATGACAAGAAAGTATATTCATTATTATATAAAAAAATAATTTACATGAACATAGTACTATTTATTTGTTACAAAACCCCTCAAAACAGCCGCATAATACCTAAGGGTAAGGTGTGCGATGGTGACAGACTCTTGGGGTGGCTCGGATAACATCACTCGAGTGGTAATTTCTATCAACTTCCACTTCTCCCGTAGGCGGTCCCGTTCGAGCTTGACATGATGAAGCTCAGCTTGGGATTGGTCAAGAGCGAAGCCCAAGGATTCCACCTCTTTTCTGAGCTCGGACAAATGGGCTTCGTATGGAGCAATTCTACTGGATGAGGCCATCACTTCCTTTGTCTGAGTAAATTGGATTTGTTAAAGTCTTATATTTATACTAATCATGTGATCACTGTTCAACGACTATATTAGAAATGGTCAATATTTTTATCATAAAACCAAAGAATTTGACATTATATATAAACATAATGAGACATTTAATTATATCAAGAGGGATTTCCATTAATGAAACTTTGGGTCGTTACAATATTCCCCCCTTAAGAAATTTCGCCCTCGAAATTTTCCTTTTCCCACACTAAAACAGATGTGGGTAACTCACCTTCATCATATCCTCTGATTACCAAGTTGCTTCTTCAAAATTTTGGTTTCTCCACAACACCTTGACAAGGGGAATTGCCTTATTTCGTAGAACTTTTTCCCTACGATCTAAGATCTTCACTGGTTGCTCCTCATAAGAAAGATCATATTCCAATTGTACCACCTTAGAAGAGAGTACATGTGAAGGGTCCGGTATGTACTTTTTTAAGAGGGATACATGAAAGAAATCATGCACTTTGGCCATGGTAGGTGGAAGTGCTAGTCGATAGGCCACATCCCCAACACGATCAAGAATCTCGAAGGGGTCTATGTACCTTGGACTTAACTTCCATTTCCTTCCAAACCTCGTGACCTTCTTCCATAGAGATATGCGTAGAAAAACCATGTCTCCAACTTTAAACTCAAGGTCCCATCGACGATTATCTGCATAACTCTTCTGTCGACTCTGGGCTGCCATGATATACTGCTGAATGGTTTTCACCTTCTCCACCATTTCCTCGACCATTTCTGGTCCAAGTAGCTTACATTCACCGACCTCATCCCAACATGCCGGTGTTCTGCACCTTTTCCCATACATGGCTTCATATGGTGCCATTTGGATGCTCGAGAGGAAACTTTTATTATAAGAGAACTCAACCAGAGGAAGTTGTTGATCCCATCCTCCTTTAAAGTCCATTGAGCACACTCTCAACATATCCTCAAGGGTTTGGATAGTCCGCTCGGATTGGCCATCAGTTTGAGGATGATAAGCCGTACTAAAGTTCAGTTCAGTATTCAAAGCATGTTGAATACTCTTCCAAAACATAGATGTGAATCTTGGATCTCGGTCAGACACAATAGATAGAGGTACACCATGCAACCTTACCACTTCCCTGATATATATATCCGTTCCAGTTGATCCAATGAGAAATCCTCCCGAATAGAAATGAAGTGTGCAGTCTTTGTAAGACAATCCACAACAACCCAGATTGCATTGTTGCCTTTGGATGTACTCGGAAGGCCTGTGACAAAGTCCATGCTGATGTTCTCCCATTTCCATTCTAGAATGGGCAATGGTTGCATCATCCCCTTAGACTTCTGCCTCTCTACCTTCACTTTCTAGCACACCAGGCACATTGATGTATATTCAGCGATCTAATTCTCCATATTATCCCACCAAACATTTTCTCAGAGATCTCGATACATCATTGTGCTTCCTGGGTGAATAGAGAAATTTGAACTATGTGTATCATCCAAAAGTTCCTTCTTCAGCTCCAGACTTGATGGAACACATAGTCTTTTCCCAAACTGCACAATTCCTTCTTCATTAACATTAAACTCCGAGGATTTCCCTTTTTCGATAGCTTCCTCTTTTTCATGAATTCCCACATCATCCTTTTGAGCATCCTTTAACCTTTCCAAAAGAGAAGGTTGAGCAATCATTTGTGAAAGGATTGATTATGTTCCATTCTCTATGACTCCCATGTACATCTTCATCAAGTCTAAGAATATTGTATCCTTCTCAATTCTCAACATTGATAGAATTTTTGGATCCTTTATACTTAGGGCATCTGCCACCTTGTTCGATTTCCCAGGGTGGTAATGTATTGAACAGTCATAATCCTTGATGAGATCTATCCATCTTCTTTGGTGCATATTATTCTCTTTCTGTGTGAATATATATTTAAGACTCTTGTGGTCAGTATATATCTCACATTTCTCTCCATAGAGATAATTCCGCCAGATTTTCAAGGCAAAGATCACCGCCGCTAACTCCAGATCATGCGTTGGATAGTTTCACTCATGGATTTTAAACTGCCTTGAGGAATAGGATGTAACTTTATCATTCTACATAAGCACACAACCTAAGACCTTCTTTGAAGCATCACTGAATACCAAAAAATTTCCCCACTTGTGGGTAAAGTGAGTAAGGGTGTAGTGATAAGCCTCCTTTTCAACTTCTTAAATCTTTCTTCGCATTCATCACTCTAAGAAAACTTTACTCCCTTTTGAGTTATCTTGGTAAGAGGGTTGGATAATCGTGAGAAATTTCTCAAAAATCATCGATAATATCCAGCTAACCCCAAGAAGCTACAGATATCCATTACCGATGTTGGCCTCGACCATCCCTCAATTGCATCTGTTTTGGAGGGATACAAAGATATCCCATTGCTTGTGATGATATGGCCCAAGAATGAGACTTCCTTCAACCAGAACTCACACTTTCTGTACTTTTCATAGAGATTCTCTTTGCGCAAAGTTTCCAGTACAGTTCTTAAATTCTCCTCATGATCCTCCTTGGTTTTGGAGTATATTAGAATATCATCTAAAACGACTACCACAAATTTGTTTAGGTAATCTCTAAAGACTCTATTCATTAAGTCCATGAAGATTTCTGGAGCATTAGTGAGTCCTAAAGGAATTACTATGAATTCATAGTGACCCTATCTTGTGAGAAAAGCAGTCTTGGGGATATCTTCCTTCTTCACCCTTACTTGATAATATCCCGACCACAAGTACACCTTGGAGAAGTATTATGCTCCACGCAGCTGATAAAACAAGTCATCAATTCGTGGGGGAGGATACTTGTTCTTTATCGTGATTTTTTTAAGTTCACGATAATCGATGCAAAGCCGCATTGACCCATCCTTCTTCTTGACGAAGATGACTGGTGCACCCCATGGTGAAGCACTTGGGCGTATAAACCCTTTATCCAGATTCTCCTGTAGTTGTTTCTTAAGCTCTTCAAGCTCAACAACAACCATTCTATATGGAGTCTTGGATATTAGTAGTGCCCCAGGTATAAGTTCAGTTGATAACTCAACATCTCTTCTAGGAGGAATACTAGGCAGTTCCTCAGGAAACACTTCCGCGAATTCCCTCACAATAGGAATTTCTTCAAGTTTGGTTTCTTCCTTGGACTCAATCATCTGAGCTAGATACACATGCTCATAGGGCAGTAATATGCATGCTTGAGATGATGGATCTAAAGGAGATTCATCTTCCTCCTTACACTTGTAAAGAATCGGGGGTTGATTCTCTATATAGAGTGTGACTTCCCTCTCCTGAAAATTTATGTTGGCTCTAAATGAGGAATGCCAATCCATGACAAGAATTGCGTCAAATTCCACCAGAGGGAGTATGATGAAGTTCACCGGTAAATTCAATCCACAGATTAAAATAGGGGAGGACTTATATTCATGGGATGCAATGATTGCCCCATTTTCCATACTCACAGACATCTTCACTTCCATGATTTGTGGTGGTGCTGGGATTGTTCTACTAAACTTTTAAGATATAAAAGAATGCGTAGAACCTGAATCAAAAATTACTTTCGCTATTATTGAATAAATAACTAGCTACCTGTCACCACTTCGTTGTCGGGGTTCACTTCAGCAAAAGTGATGGAAAAATCTCTTCCTTGCTGCCTTGGAGGTTGTTGATTGCCTCTAAAAACACTTGGATTAGGGTACTGATTTAAAAAAAGACCCAGTTCTTTTCATTTGTATCACTGAACAACACATTGAGGTTCGAATGGAGCGTTCCTCTCCTATGTCACAGTCGTGGGTCTTTCATGCCGATAGTTAACAGCTAGGTGCCTTTCTCTTCCACACCTGAAGCATTTTCTTGTCCCCTTAAGGCAACTTCCAGGGTGTTTCTTTCAACACTTTTGGAAAGTGGGGTGCTGGATCTTCTTAGCATCGTTGGATTTATCCATCGGACCACCATCATTGAAGTCCACCTTATGCTTCTTATCCCCTTGATACCCCTGTGATTCCCCGATCTCCATTTCGACCTTGAGGGCACATCATACAATTTCCTCATAACTGTTGAAGTCACGGATCACTAATGCTTTCCACAGGATAAGCTTCAGCCCACCAAAGAAGCGGTCAACCTTGCATTCTGGGGTAACGACAAAGCCAGAATCATATCTTGCAAGCCTTTTGAAGTTTTCCTTGTATGCTCCAACATATTCTTCATATTTTTTCTTAAGGGAAAGGAAGTCCCTTTCCATCTTAAGCCGGAGGGTGCGCGGAAAATATTTATAGAAAAACATCTTCTGAAAATCCTTCCATTCCAATGCCTCGATCTCCTCCTCAGACTTCGTATTTTTGATCGACGTCCACCATTGATCAGCTTCACCCTCCATACGATAAGCCGCCAGGAGAACCTTCTCTTGTTCAGAACATTGAAGGATGGAGAATATCTTTTCAATGGAGTTGATCCATTGTTCAGTGATCGTGGGATCAGACGATCCACTAAAAGTAGGAGGCCTTTGTCTAATGAAGCTCTCGATAGAGACTTTTTATTTCTTAGGGGGGGGGGGTTGAACGTTCCTCTTGACCCGTGTTTCTATTCAAAACTTGAGTTAGCTGAGAGAGAAGTGTGAAAAAGTTCGCGATTCCCAATCCCATTAGATTGGGATTCTCATTAGTACATTCATCACACTGATCTTCACAAAGGTTGTTAGCCCGAGTCCTCCTATTACCGGCTATTGACTGGATTAAAAGGAAAGTTAGTGGTAACACATAAAGGGTAATCCAAAGACAAACATTTATTACTTATAAATAAACTTTTATTTCCTTAACTCATGAGTCTATAGGCTTCAATCTATGCTTTTCATGATCTACATTCTAACATATATTCTTAGGGGATTTTTTTAATTCCCTTAATAATGGTTCATACTAATCTTGTGAATTTATCAAAACATATCCCCCGGGAGTGTCGTAACCAAGAGTGTAGCAAGGCCCGTTGTTGTGCACCAGTTCCCGTTCGAGTCTAGCTCAAAGCGGTGTTTTCGGGTTTTACCCCTAGGATACATCTATGCCAGAGCCGCCTCTACCTGCTCGTATCCAGACAGGGATATATTTCTTTGATAAACTACTTACTCAGTACTTACCAAAACTGAGGGACGTTTTTATTATACTTATTCTTGTCTCTAAGACCTTACTAGGGTTTCCTAATCCCAAAAATAACTAAACCTATCCTCTGATACCAACTATGACAACCCTGCTTTTATTACAAACATACACATGATTTATTACATAAAACTTCACTAGATACAACAAAGAAGATAGAGCAGTTTAGTGTATTTGGGGCTTAGGATCATTACATAAAAACTTAAAACATGAAATACAACATCTTTATTGAAAACTTCCTTTACATGACCACTACATTCCCTCGTACTTAGCATTGCATGGGATAACCTGAGGACATGCATAAGAAAAGGGTGAGCTATAAAGCCCAGTAAGGGAGTACACATGGAATAACATGAGGAGTAAAATACATGTTAGGCAATAGGAATAACAATAGAGCATAAAAGAAATATGAACATAAAGGCATGTTAAAGCATGATAATCATAACATGGAAATGTGGCAACAACACTTAACATGGAATTAGCATGAGCCAAGGCTCATTGCACATGGGGCATGAGTAAAACCTCATTTCACATGAAGCACGAGTAAAACCTAGTTGCAATTGAATTAGCATGAGTCAACAATCATTGCACATGACGTATCATGATACTATACTTTACCCAATGCATTGAAGTGCTATAAGGGCACACCCTTCTTAAACATTTCATTTCATGCATAAGTGTGCCACATGGATCATAAAACATGGATTCATAAAACATAATAATTTATTCCACGATAAAGGAATGTGGAATTCACACATGAATCTTTGTAATCAATAAGTAAATGTTCATAAAGGTGAATACCCTTGATGGAGAAATGGGCATGGTATCCACTACACAATGGCATTGGCTTAGAAAATCGGTGTGATTTCGGCAGCGTAACGGCGTGACATAAGAATTCATAAAAATGGTTGATGAGAGAGAAAGGGTTTCCTCATAATGTTTACATGTAATGGGAAGTAAGGAGGTCATATAGATACATTTCCCAACAATTGAAATGGAATTTAGATTCATGATACAAAAGTATTGCTTGAATGTAAAAGAGGAGAGAGAAGTTTCTTTCAGAATTTCGGCATAGTAACGGGTGTACATGGGAGGCATTTAATGAGAGATAAAGGGGAAACCCATCATTAAAACATCAAGAGGGCGGTATGAGGGAGGTG
This sequence comes from Viscum album, assembly GCA_963277665.1. Lineage (NCBI taxonomy): Eukaryota > Viridiplantae > Streptophyta > Magnoliopsida > Santalales > Viscaceae > Viscum > Viscum album. Next base: position 308,066,612 of record OY728150.1, on the reverse strand, counting down.
CAAAACCATACCCCATCATTAATAATTGAAATTAAATTTAAAAAACAACTTAATGAAAATTGGACAAAAATGAGAAAGGAAGAAAAAACCCTTACTTAGAAGTGTGCTTCCAAAGGCTAGAGAGAGGCTTGTGAGGCTTCTTGGGAGCTTGGGGCACCTTGAGAGGATTCTAGAGAGAGTAGGGAATAGGTTGGACGAACTCCAAGGGCTTTGAGTGAGGAGGAAGTGGGAGTTTGGGGGGGTTTATATAGGAAAGGTGAGGGAATTCATTATTATTTAGGTTTGGGTCCCCTTACATTAAATTAATCCAAACCAAAAACAATCCCATAGGTTTTTCCCATGGTTTTTGGAAAAGGGATGAGGAAAAAAATGTTTTATAAGGCCAAAGTCCGAAATTCTTAAAATATTAGGGTTTCTTATGTGGAGGTGAGTCACACTCCCATGGAAATTAATTTAAAAAGGCAAGGTGTTGAATAAGTCTTGAGGGGTCCATTAATGATTTGAAAAGTAAGTCAAACAAACCCAAAATCACATTATTTTAATGGTAAAAAATATATTGGCCGAACTTAAAGATTATAGTTTTTTATTACATCACTATTGGGTCATTATGATGCCATAAAACACATTATATATTTAAATGGTATTTAATTTTTACCCAAAAATTTGACTGTCTCAGAAAATTATGAAAAATTCACCATTGGATAATTTCGACGACCTGATTCCAGAAATAACATTTATTTTATCTAATTTTTTTTCTAAATATGTTAATTTTCACTTTTAAAATAAAAACCGACATTTATCGAAAATTCGCAGGTTTTGACAGAAATGACTTTCAAACCTTAATAAAAATTATAATTGCATACATAAAATTATAAGATCATTTATATTTAATAAAAATTCATTTAATAATAATAATATTTTATTAAAATATTATTTAATTCAAAAATCCCTTAATTTAATAAAACAAAATTCTTAATTAAATAATAACTAAAAACAATATTTGTACTTTTAAAAACTATTTACAATGTATCAATAATGACAAGAAAGTATATTCATTATTATATACAAAAATAATGTACATGAACATATTACTATATATTTTTTACATAACCCCTTAAAATAGCCGCATAAGACCTAAGGGTAAGGTGTGCGATGGTGACAGACTCTTGGGGTGGCTCGGATAACATCGCTCGAGTGGTAATTTCTATCAACTTTCACTTCTACCGTAGGCGGTCTTGTTCGAGCTTGACATGATGAAGCTCAGCTTGGGCTTGGTCAAGAGTGAAGCCCAAGGATGCCAACTCTTTTCCAAGCTTGGACAAATGGGCTTCGTATGGAGCGATTCTACTGGATGAGGCCATTGCTTCCTTTGTCTGAGTAAATTGGATTTGTTAAAGTTATATATTTATACTAATCATGTGATCACTATTCAACAACTATATTAGCAATGGTCAAAATTCTTATCATAAAACCAATGAAGTTGACATTTTATATAAACATAAGGAGACATTTAATTATATCAAGAGGGATTTCCATTAATGAAACTTTGGGTCGTTACAGTATACTCCAAGGAATATTATATCGGTTGATATTACCACATAACATATCTTTCTACAACCTCGACCATCCAATGACTAGTCACACAACATCCAAGTTCCTTCTCACATTATGGTCATTCTCCAATGAGTCAGTTGTTGCTACCCATCAATAGAGTATCCATATTATCACATTTAAATTGAAAACCTATATATATTATCTATGACCAATCCATTAATATACATGATGACAAGAGGTTTTTTTTCCATTCATACCATCGTGGTTTTATGCAACATTTATTTCCAAATCCAAGATAACATAAAATTACCTCCTTTAATATCCCTCAAAACTATTTTCAAAATGGTTTATAGACTCTAATGGGTTAATGGTTTAGTCCACACTTTTACCCCTTATAACCCTCAGTATGATCCAAACATAACATATCCACCACCGCATGTGTGTTTCCTTCCCTAATCCATGATTTCACACCATGGAAATTAGAGACATGGATCAAAACCTTGGATCTAACATAAAATTGTATACTTTTCAATTTATTATGACAAATACATCCAACGAGTGACTTATACCACTTATCCAATCTATGGGACTTCAGGAACTTTGTATTATCACCTAACAATCTAGTCACATCATTAAATGTGTGGACCAAAAACTGAACCCACCACCTTGATATGACTACTACACCACTCAGGTTCATTATCAACCTAAAAACTCTCAATGGATATACCGAAATTTCATTCATCGTTTAAAAATATAAGGTTTCACCATGTGTAACTAGTTCTTAATGTCCTCACACGCTATGAAATTTTCTAAAAATACATACCAACACACACTCTTTTCCTCAAGGAATAGTGGTTCACTAAGAACCAATTTAATTGTTCATTTTATGGATCCTACTTAGTCTCATCCAAAATATATGGTTTGACATTCCTATAAAACCTGATAACACAAGTTGCATGCTTGAATGTGTTATGCCCCATGAAAACCATTTCCACACACCAAACGCACGAACTATAACCAACATGAATGATATTTGATTATGACTAGAATTTCTTCATAATTCCAATTATAATTAATGTAATATCAACCATTCCATTATTACCATATTCCACTAATCATATGAATTTCATTTCCAAACCAATAATAATCTAACCACGATTTATCCCTCCCATGTCTGAGAATATATAACCCCACTGACTAATTAAAAAAACAACATCTAAAAAAATTGGCATGGAATATACTGATCCTTCTAATGAATCTTGACCTTGATAAGGAAAAGGGAAATACTAATTAAATTAAAATCCCATGTAATATCTCCCATGACATTACAAAAACCTATCAATGCTTCCACATGTCCATGGATACTCATTCCCAGTCTAATGACCTCCTTGAAATCACATCCCTCATTGATCCATCATGAGGGTATCAATGCCCAAACTGACCCACTGAGGGTATCCATATATCCCTTAGTAAAATTAATGTATTTGAACCATTTTCAAATATTTTCAGAATAAAAAAAACATACAAAATAGATATCAATGTATGAAAAATAATAGTAAACACAATTCTTTATCAAATGGAGCTATCTTGGAAAAATATTATTGGACACCCACTATGCTGACCAAATATTCAAATAAACTATTAACATAAATATACTAGAATATAAATAACATCCCTTAGCCCAAATATAATCCAAAAATACAAATGAAAATTAACCTATACAATCATAATCTACTACAGATATCATTCTTTGGGATGGAAAGAAAACATAAGGTATACTCCTGATTCGATTTACTCATACATGGTATAAGGATAAACATAGTAGCGTCTCACTAAGAACACATAATATTATATATATTTGTTTGTATACATGATGAAAGTAAATACATTTACATACCCAAGTATCCATTATGTGAAAACTGGGACACCACGCCACTTGACATGCTCCTTATGCCCATGAGGCAGTTGGGTGATAACTAGGCCACCCTAACACCCGACCATTCCTATTTCTATGCCATGATGGATTCCATTCATCTCATTCTACTTGTGATGAACCATACATTAAGTGTTTGAGTTTGAAATCACAAATTATATACTACTAATCTCTCACAGTGGGTTTATATTACATGAATTTCGAACAACTTATCTAAATGGGAAGGTCGAACATCCATGGTTCAACCACAATTATACCACAAAGTGTAGGTTATATCCAACATGTAAATAGTCACATAAATTACAACCAATCTATGCCATATACATGGGAGTACCATCTTATACAAAGTATGTTCTATATCCATTTACTATAATGTAACATGAAAACTGGAGAACCAATTCACATATGGTTGTAGTATAATCTATACATTCATCACATCACAAAAAAAAACAATATCACCAAGTTAAATCCATATAATTATCAATCCCTATAGTTAATTATTATCTAGTCTAACTAATACCATCATTTGGAGACACTTAATACCCTTCCATGAATCCATATCCCAATTCCAGGGGGTTTTCTCCCATATTGGTACCACATCATCTGGAGTTAGGGGTGCTCTTCTCCAATTCATGAAATCCATCACCTACAAATAGGGGTATGGATTTTCAATTTAGGTATAACATATGTTAGATCCATGTTTATCCTATCACCTTAAAAAAATCCATCACATGGATCTAGTGTTGTGTCTACCCCATTTCAGGTATCTCATTTCCTATAGCTAGAGGTGTGCCTCTACATTTCAAGAAATCCATCAACTACCGCCATGGATTGGCTAATCTATGTTTATTACCAAATCATCAAAATACATGGGGTGTTCTTCCCACCATAGATTAATCCATCCCCAAGATATGAGGTGTGAATCAACCCTGAAAAGTATCACATTGGAGACTAAATCTAAATCTTGCTTTCACTGGTCCTCAGGACACTCATACACACTGTCACCATTGAAAAAAATAAAATTAAAAATGAAAAACAAATCTGTGTTGGAGCCTTTAATGTGGATAAAAATCTCATAACAATCAATAACATTACCCTCATACCAACCTATATATCATAATGGACTCAACACCCATTAAATAATCTGATGGGTCCCCCATGCATGTCATAATATTTTCTCTCTGTTACTAACTCACACCAGTGACCAAAATATGAAACCATAGTCATTAAATGAATTATGAACCTAGACCCATGAAGTTAGGGCCAATTATATAAAAAATACCCTTGTATAACCTATTATAATTACCTAATAAATTTACATGAGCTTTGTGATGGTTTTTTCAACCATATCCTAATGCATAACATATAGAACTCATCTTCAAGCCTCTTAGGTCTACCTAAATTTATATAGGGATTAATGTAACCTATTAATGTATCTTCTCCTACACCATTACACCAGCTTGAGGAAACTTGTCATATTAATTATCCCCATCATAGATTATCAGAACAATCATGGGCTGTTTTAGAACATCTTGAGTGATTCCAAGAACTCAACCTAGTTGTGGTTGTTTAATTAAACTACTTTCATCTAGAATATGGGTGAATCGGTAGTCAACCACTCAACCTGAGCCTCTATAGAATAAACATGCACAATAAAACCAATTTATATATATATATATATATATATATATGTGTGTGTGTTTCTTTATTATATAGGCCTCCTACCTCAATATAAAGCATTAATCATTTATATTCTCTAGCATGCTTTTGTAAATCGTTTCCGACCTCATATGAGCTACATGCATCTAAGAAAATCTCTCCTATTATCTTAGGGACCTATATCTATTTTTTCAACATAAATAAATAAATATATTAATTTATAATTAATTATCAAAATTAATTCAGTTAAAGAAAATTCACATTATTACTCATTAGGGATCTACTAATATCTAAAACCTAAATAAACTATTTAGAAGACCAATGTTGAATCCCCAACACTATCCCCAAAAAGATCCATATAATTCAATACTAGGAAATGAATTAATTTATTTTAATTTAATTAGTAAAATTTAATAAATTCAATAGTTAATGTACCATCAATGAAATAACATCTAATCATTTGTAGATGATATTAGCAGACTTCCTCTCTATAAACTAAATTATTTTCACATAAAACATGGATTATTTCTCTATGAATCTACAAAAATAATTACCCAAAAATTTCCCAAAATTTTATAAAATCTTGGTGATAGAAAATGGTATGGATAAAAGATAATAAATTGAATATAATAACATGAATCCCTCTCATAACACACCATAATTCATTACCCATAAGAGAGGATTGATAATGAGTAAGGGGATGGATATTTTACAATGAAATTGAATCTATCCAAAGCCTTGTATACCTAAAAACTGAATACCCCATAAAAAGAAAAGAAAAAAATTTGAAAGGCTAAGAATATAATATAAATGTTCAAATAAGATATCCAATAGTCTTAACAAGGCAGCCTGTGGGTGCTAGTGCACCTGATGAATGGTGGGCCCGTGAAGTGTTCTAAGACACTACCACACTCCCAACCTGCTAATGGCGGCTCATGAACTAGAAGGTCAATTGGTGATATTAAAATACAGTATCTTAACCATATTATAACTTCTCCAGCACTCATCCATTCATATAAATAAACTAACGGCCCTCATTTATCATCCAAAAAACATATACTAAAGATATTCTATAACTCATATTCCTTAGAGTTCGCTAAAAATTATCACTTTAGAACCAAACAATCAAACATCCCCTGAATTCAAAAAAAAGTAAATATTCAGTTTATTATAATTTTATACTCAGTTCCCCATGTGTCATCTTTTTACTAAAGGATTTAATAAAGTACATTAAAAAGGTGAGTAATCTTATTTCATAGAAAATTATCCAAAAAATCCAAGATATTTAACATCGACATACCATATGATAGATTATGACACAATTTGATTCAATACATATATAGGATATAGTATCTACTTATTCGAGAATTATACATGAAACAAATCATGTATTTCAGATAAGTCTATATGTATTTTTATTTAAAAGTATACAACTACAATGTGATAATTAATTAACATGGGTCCAATTTTTTTATACATAACCTTCCCTCCCCTCTACCACCAAGACTAATTTTAATTTAAACACACCAGAGAAGAAGATTTATCCCAACACTAAATTTTTTTACCCCATTGATGATTAAAACATAGAATTTTCAGGAACTTTTTTCTTATTGGATGTTGATGGTTTCTTATAACATTACAATGAATTTTCTTATCTATTACATATCACAATAGAATATTCCCACCAACACAACCTATGTTTTTTGGCGTTTTACAAATTATACCATAGCATTGCTCAAAAGTATCTATCTAAACAATTGAGTGGATGATATTGTTAAACAAGAACTTAGTTGTATGTTTGTGTTTATCTTTGAATTTTTTATGTACCAAAATAAGGATATTTTCTCCCATAGTTTTAATGGTCCTTTTTGATAGACCATATATCTGATGTTCATATACTGTAGTAATTATTAGCTTTGTGTTTACGACATGAGGGAAACTATTCTATATCATAGTCATAAACCTAATATTTCATTCATATATAATTGTGAGATATGTTTAATATACCCTTAACACTTATCTGATGTATATTCTAGTATGTTGTTGGTAATGGGTGTAGAGTTCATATTTGGGTGCATACAACCCCATACACCGGGGCATACCAAGTTTCCAGGGCTAGGAAATTTATGTTCTTCTGTGTTCTTTCTATAGTTGGTTGATTTACACATCTTGTGATTCACTTGGGTTTTATGCTTATTACTTATATGGTTTTGAACCTTCGCCTAGTATAGTAAGGGGGATTTGATTATGAATCCTAGAAGGATATTTTTTAAAGACCCATAATTCTATCAAGGAGATTTCCCTTCGTATGTTTATTTCATATTGTATAGATCTCAGAAAATCATTTATAGAACACAATACAAAATTTATATAAGAAAAATGAATTAAATAATAGGTATTTCTAGAAGTAAAAGAACATGTACGGATAAAATAGAATCATGAACTTAGGAATAGTAATATGACCCCTATGAACAGTAAATATGAATAATGAATAATAACATCACCCATGAATTTATAACCAAAATTTAGGCATCTTATAAATGAAATTACGTTATAATTAATTCATAGTTTAAGTAAATGAATATTTTAAAAATTAATATTTATGTATTTGTATTTTTTTAAGTCGTAAATATTAAATTACAATTTTATAAATAATAAATTTATAAAAAAAATAATTTTTCTTCAAAACTATTAATAAATAAATATTTTATTGTCTTATGATTTTAAAATTATTTACTAAGACTGTAGTTATGTTTTTTAGAGTGTTATAAAATCAGTTATAATTTTTTAAACAGCATTTTTCGAGGAAATAATAATTTCAATTAAATTTTTTTCTCATGTTTGGAAATTTATTTTTATAAAATGGAGTTCCTTTTTAAATTATACATGCTGAATATAGTTAGGATGAATTTTTGGGATTTTTCTTAAAAATATTAAATTTTAGTGAATATTAAAACATGGTAATTTACGGTATGAATACATTTTCAGCTAAATAAATTATTCCTTTAGTCATGTCTGATTAAAGAACCATAATCTCATACTTAAATTCATTATTTTAATATATTTTATAATAAGTCTCAAACCATTCATAGTCTTGATCCAAAATAAAAAACAAATGAATAAAATATTTGAAAACACCCCTCTCATCCACTATAAATACCACCACTCACCAACCCTTATCCTAATACATGTAACCCTTTTATCCTTGTCGAATTTCTACAAAATATTTTCCAAAATTCTCTAACCCAATTATAGTAGATCTTCTTATCATTAGAAGACCAAAACCAATCAATTTAAGGAGGTTCTCAAGGGGGACCATTCAAGAGGTAAAATCCTCTTTCTTTTCTTTTCAATTTCTTTTCAAGTTATTTTATTTTATTATTCTATCCTCACTTACTCTATAAAAATGATCATTATAAATCCTATATCATCTATATACCTAAATGAAATCATATTAATGGAATATATTTCATCAAAATCTATTTTCTCTATATTTTATTTTAACAATGAAATCATCGACTATGAGATTCCGATTAACAAACTTTGTGGACAACATATTTTTATTCTTTAATTTGGCCTTAAAGGCTGGTAATGAAACAATTTTTATGGTTAAAAAATACTAATATATACAATAAAACATTTTTTTAGAGGTAATATATTTATATAATACTAAATGATAAAACAAATTGAGTTTGTTATGATCAATAACCATCGTAAGAATGTAAATTATTATCAATAAATGAATTATCTAATGATTCATCCTAATACCATATAAAAATGATATATACAAATATTAACACATATTTATGATCATTAATATCATATAAATTAAATTTAGGTTAATTATTTCCATTTTTTAGGGTCTTCCATACCCATATATAATTTTACCGATCATGAAAACCAAGGAAACGAATGCTCCTCAGCAAAAAAATTGTATATTATCACTCATAAAAATGTCAATAAATGAACCTAATAAAATGATACTAAATCAATTAAATGTGGATAATGTTATTAATTAATTAATTTAATTTGATTATCCATAATATTAAGTTCAATTACATAACACATTCATACATAAGGTAAGAGTTTTCTTACTGAACCTCCATTTTCATTCGGGTTATTAATTATTCCTCCATAAACCAATGTAATTAATCATTTTTTTATATAAATATTATAAATTGTTATTATAGGTTCTAAAGACATGTTTTCTTACTAGTTCATCTTTATTTTTTGTAAAATACTTCACTTACAATGTCCCCTTCTCAATTTTTCCAAATAAGAAAGCCTGATTAAAGGAAACATCTCAATTTCTTACACAATTTAAAATATCATCTATAACCTGTCTTATTCCACCATTATTTTTCTAAAATGATTAATTTTGTTATGAAAAACTTTATTTTTTCATTACAGGTTATATAGAAACAATTATGACAAATAAAAATTATTTTTTCTAAAAGAACTATTTTTTGCATAGTAAAAAGTGTATTTCTATCAATAATTCCTCAATGATTTTATTAGAGTATTTCTATATATTTCTATATATATTGTATTTTTTTTATTATTTTTGATTGATATCATATTATATTCACCATCCATATTTTATTAAATGAATTATTACTGATTTGACTGTGGTGTGTTATCCTGATACCATTCCCCAATCTACTCATATTCATTAGTGATTATCTACACATATTGGAATTTTTTTTTATATTTCATATGTTCTGTAGTTTATGTTTATCCCCATTCATATAAAGAATTCATTGGACATAAAAAGTGATGGGTTTGGCCCTCCATATCTCCTCTATGCATCGTTAGGTCTCATGTGACAAAATATAATTGGGTTTTGGTCGAGGCCTTACCCTAGTATTTTTAGATGTTTTAGCTGAGGCCTTAATGGTATATTTCAGATTCCTTACATTATGAATTCACTAAGTATGATATTAGTAATTGATAAACCATGTATTATTTGAATAGTAGGATATCCAAGATTAAGGATTATACTATTATGATCAGTTATATGTATTTGTTTACTCATCATTCATTATTTCAATATTATGTTCACGTTTATTTTTAGAGGAATGTATCATTAGTTATTCATTACCACTAATGTTTATGTTTATGATAACTTCCACTATATTACACACCCTCAATGATCATCTGAGATCACTCTTTTATTGTGTTTTATTTTTTTATAGGATGAAAAGATGAATATTATGAATGAATTTCAAGGATAATATAACAGTTATAGATGGATCCAATGGAATTACTATATTGTATTTCTTATCAAGTTAGAATGTAAATATTATGTTTGTATCTAGTTTTACAAAAGTAAATAATTATTTTTTCTTTCAGGATACAACTTCCTTTTTTATACTCTAATATAAAAATGTAAGGCACATGCTCATGGAAACTTGGTTCAAGGTCTTTACAGTTGGTATTAGAAGAAGTATAGTATAAACATTAGAAACTAGATATAGAAAACATAGATAATGGGATACAACCCTAGGATAGACTTTGAGGATAATAATAGAGTAACATCATAGAATTTTGGTAAGTTATAAATTATGTGGAACTTTCTAGAAATACATCATTTTCTAGATACTACAAGTGAATGTGGTTTTGGAACAGATAAAACTAGGGGTAAAAAATCTAATATGGTGTCTCAGGGATGACTCAGTGTAAACTGGTACACAAACATCGACCTTAAATTACACCTGGTTTGACACTCCTGAGGGATATGCTTTGGATAAGTCACATTTTCATTAAAAAAATATTATGAAGGATTTAGAAGTAAATCTTTCCCCAAGAAACCATGTTTATTATTATGAGATTAGCTATAAATAAAACTTAAATTTATGTTAAGTGTTATTATGGTTTGATATTATACATTAAAATTCATAACCAAATATATTGTGTTCCATTATTTAGAAATAGATCATAGTGGATGGAATGGAAACCGTATGAATTCAGGTATCCCATGTAGGGAATTCTCTCTTATATAAGATAATGATGTCGGTATAGAGTTGTTACTAGTGATGAAAAACTTATAACCATACTGGGAAAACTTAAACGGGTTATGAAAAATATCCTTACCCATGTGAAGTATCATGATCCACAATGTGGAGGAGTAATATTAGACTGTTTTATGCCACAAAAACCTTCATCATTAAATGCTACTAAAAACCCATCTGTAGCTGAGCAGTAGATAAGATCCTTAGAGAATATATTTTTGAAATTGGGATGTAATGAAAGAGAGAGGGTAATCATGGTAGTTTATGAGATATCAGGATATGTAGATCAATACTTGTCACTAATTAAAAACACCTTGGGGACGGAAGAAATTTTAAATATAGAATACATGTTTTTAAGGTAATTTTAATTGATTTATATATTCCTTGTGACTAACAATTAGATATGGAAAATCAATTATTGAATCGGAGTAAAAAAGAGGATGATAATGTTTATGAGTATGATGCCAATATTACAAGGATACCAAGGCATACTAAAGACTACATATGTAATCTGAGGAGAAATATTTATTCATTATTTTTTAATTTAATACCATTCCTCCAAAGCTTATTGGTTTCCCAAAAATTCTCATCATATGTAGATATAGTCTCATTTGTTATCAAGACAGAGATATAATTCTCTAAGGATTATTACTTCAGGGGAAAGCAAGATAAGAAGAGGGTGGAAGTGGAATGAATGGCTAAAGAGAATAATAAAAAAGGGAGTTTTCCAACATGTTATACTTGTTGAAGGAAAAACCCTAGACTCTACCTAAATGGAAAATAAGTCTGTTATAAGTGTGGATAAAAGGCCACTATGCCTATTTTTGAAAGGTCAGGAATTAGATACCAATTTTGGATTTTGTAGTTTTAAAGAGATGGGACATTATGAAAATGATTGTCCTATGCATCAAGGAAACATTCCCCAAAAAAGGCCAAGGAATAAAGGCCAAACTTATATGATCAAAACTAATGAGTTTGAAGTTCATAATGATGTTGTGGTAGGTACTTTAATCATTTACTCGAAATTATCCAATGATATAGTTAATTTTGAATCATCACATTCTTTTTTATCTTCACAGTTTTCCAAGAAAAATAGACATTTTTCTTTTGATTTAATAAAGGAGTTATTTGTCACAACTACTCCGGGAAGTATCATTACAACAAATATGTGTCGATCTGTTCCCTTTATGACACATAATAAATCATTAGTTTCTAACCATATCATCATAACCATGATTAATTTTGATATGATACATGGTATGAATTCAATTTCAAATTATTATGTGAAAATATAGTGCAAGAAAAAGGAAGTTAATTTTTTTGAATGATATAGAGACCCTTATCTTTATAGAAAAAACCTATACATTTGATTCATTTATAGATCCAAAACAAATAGATCTAATAAATTCAATTAATGGGGTGGAAAATAATGTCACATAAATGATTGTGGAATGAAATATTTAAATTGAGGACATTCTTATTGTGAAGAAATAAGTTGATTTATTTCCACAGGTTTTATCTAGACATCATCTGAAGTAGAAAATTGAGTTTTCTATAGATTTAATTCTTGGTGAGAGGCCTATATGAAAGAATCCTTATAGAATGGACGCAATGGAATCGGTAGAACTGAATAAACAACTTGCAGGATTGAGTGATAAAGGATTTATCCTCCTCAGTTTTTCTTTAAGGGGATCGCATGTTCAATTTTTAAAGAAGAAAGATGGATACATGAGGCTATGTATTGACTATAGAGATATAAATTCAATTAAAACAAATATCATGTATCCCCTACCTCATATTGATTTTTTATTTGATTAACTTCACAAAGATAAATATTTTTCAATGATTGACCTTTGATCTGAAAATCAACAGTTGTATTTGAGTAAGGAAGATATTCCAAAGAAAACATTTTGAACCAGGTCTGGAAATTACGAGTTTACAGTAATGCCATTTGGACTAACTTATTCACCGACTATTTTCATGGATCTAATGAATAAGTTTTTCAAGGAACATCTTGATGACTTTGTTTTGGTATTTATTGATGATATTTTGGTATATTCCAAATGATATGAAGACCAGGATAATCACTTTTGGATTATTACAAATAATCATTGATGAAATGAATTATTTAGGATGTTTTGAAAGTGTGAATTTTTTTTATCACTCAGTTTCATTTCATGTCTATATTGTCTCAGAGGATCAAATCTCAATCGATCATAAAAGACAAAGGTGGTTTAGGAATGGCCTACACCACCGAACAACAACGAGGTACATAGTTTTATTTGTTTATTAGGTTATTATTGGAATTTCCTTCAGAACATCATCTGATTATCTTACCCTTTAATTAAGATTACATGTATAGGGGTTATGTTCATATGGATAAAATAATGTGAAGAATGTTTTGAATAATAGAAGAGGAGATTATTGAATGCTATGATCTTTACCCTACCATAGAGAAATAATGGATTTTTGATTTATAGTGATGCATCAAAGAAAGGAGTTGATTGTATCCTCATGAAGAATGATATATTTATTGACTATGAATCAAGACATGTAAACACTCATGAACATAACTATCCAAATCATGATCTTGATTTAGAAGGTGAAATTGTTTCTTTAAAGATATAGAGACACGATCTCTATGGTGGAAATGTGTGATATCTATGAATCACAAGAGTTTAGAATATATGCTATCATAGAAAGAACTAAACCTGAGGAAAATGAGATTACTTAAAATACTCAAGGATTATGATTGTTTAATAAATTACCACCCAGGGTAGGTGAATAATGTAGTAGATGCATTAACCATGAAGGATCATTGACTTATGAAGAAAATAAGGATTGATAAGAATCCTAGGTACGTGGATCTATAAAAGAAGGATTTGATAACTATCATGGAAGGTGAAACCTCATTAATATTTCCCTATTTTTTAACCATATTTATTAGAAAGTATGAAAAGTATTAGGGTGATTATGAGAATCTTAAAAAGAAAATTAAAGCTGTGAAAGATGGGATGTTTCCAGACATCATGTGTGGGGATGTAATTCTAAAATTTGGGTGGAGGATATACGTTCCCTCTATATCTGATCTAAAAAGGGAGTTATTGGACGATTCTAATAACTCAAACTTCCATATAGACCCTAGTATAAATAATATACATATAGATCTGAAGGAACATTTCTCGTGGGATAATACGATGTGAGATGTTTCTTGATTATGTATCAATATGTATAGTCTATCAATCAGTGAAGCTTGAAAGATAACATCCTAGAGGTTTCATCCAACCCCTACCTATTACTACATAAAAATGGGATGACATCACTTTGTATTTTTTTACTGGATTACCGAAAACCACAAGAAATAATGATGCAATATGGGCGATTGTTTATTGAATTACTAATTATACACTTTTTCATCACTATAAAAGAGGATTTTACACTAGAGCGCATTTTAAGAATATATATTTATCGAGTTTTATGACTTCGTGGAGCACCTATCTCTATTGTTTAAGATCGTGATCAATTATTTACATCAATATTTAGGAAAAGACTTCAAAAAAAAATTTGATACTGAAATTCATTTTAGAATTTCTTATCAGCCTCAAATAGATATGGAGTTCAAAAGAACGATTGGAATTTTATAATAAATCTTGAGATCATGGTCACATGACTTTAAAGGTATTTGGGATTTGTATTTAACTTTGGTGGAGTTTTTGTACAATAATAGTTTCAATTTTAGTATTCAAATGGTACCATATGAAAAATTATATGGAAAGAGATATCATACACCAAATTGTTGGGATCAAGTTAGTGGAAGGAAACATGTGGGCCTAGAGGTTGTAGAGGAAACAACAGCAAATCTAAATATTATTCAAACCCATATCAATGTAGCTAAATGTAAGAAAATGATAAATTCCAACAATCTATGGAAGGATTTGATATTTGAAGTGGGAGATCATGTTTTCTTGAAAGTTCCTCTACTGAATGGTGTTATAAGATTTGGGAAGAAAGGGAAATAGAGCCCTAGATACTTTGGACCATTTGAAATTATTTAGATAATTGGAGTTGTGGCCTATAATTTTGAAATTTTTCACAGTCTTTCCACAGTTAGAAATTTTTCCAAATCTCATTCATAATGAAGTACATGCCAAAACCGATGAATTTTCTCACTTATAAAGAATTAGATCTTGAAACTAATTTATCTTATTGTGAAGAGCCTATTGAGATTCTGGAAACTAAACAACAGATTTTGAGGAATCAAATGACTCAAATGGCAGCGTTTCTTTGTAAAAACCATCAAATTTATGAGGTGATGTGGGAACCTAAGGTTCTTATGATTAATAACTACCCTAATATATTTATGGGGTGACAATATGCAAATTTCAGTGATGGATGTTTTGTAGGAGGGAAGAATGTAACAACCGAGAATACTATCGATGAGATCTCCCTTCTTATATTTATTTCATACAGAATGGATCTCATAAAATCACATATATACCCAGTAACAAAAATTATATATGAAGAATTAATGAAATAATAGGTACTTCTATAAGTTAAGGAACATGTACAAATGAAATAGTAACTTGACCTTAGGAATAGTAATATGACCCTTATGAATAATAAATAATACTAATGAATATAAACATCACTCGTGAAAGTATAAGTAAACTTTAGGTATCCTATAATTGAAATTATTATATAATTATATCATAGTGTAAGTAAATGGATATTTTAGAAATTAATATTTAAGTGTTGGTTTTTTTAATTCATAAATATTTCATTACAATTTTATAATTAATAAAAGGATTTAAAAGAAAAATAATTCTTATAAACATTATCCATAAATAAATATTTTGTTGTCTTATAATTTTAGGATTATTTAATTAGACCTTAGTTAAGTTTTTTGTGTGTTATAAAATCAGTTATAATTTTAAAAGTGATATTTTTCGAGTAGATAATGATTTTAATTATAAATTTAACTTCTCATATTTAGAAAAATATTCCAATAAAATGGTGTTAATTTATGAATTCCACATGTTAAAAAATTGTTAGGGTGATTGTTTTGGATTTTTCTTAAATACATGTATTTTTAGTGAATAGTAAAATATGGCGATTTATAATATAAAGAGATTATAAACTAAATACACTATTTCTTGAGTCATGTATGATGTAAAAACCATAATATCTATATTTCATTCATTATTTCTATTTTTATATTTTATGATAAGTCTTAAACTATTCATAGTCATTGGGAAAATAAAAAACAAATGAATACAATATTCAAAAAACACCCCTCCCCTCCACTATAAATATCACCGTTCACCCCCTTTTCCCCTCACATGTCTAATCCTTTGATCCTTATCAAATTTCTGACTAATATTCTCACGATTCCTCCCCCCACATTCAAGAGCACTTCGTATAATCAAAGTTCCAAATAAAATTCTCTTAAAGAGGTTCTAAAGGAGGAGCATTGAAGAGGTAAAATCCTCTTACATTTCATTTTAATTTCTTTTCAAGTTATTTTATTTTATTATTATCCCCTAACTTACTCCATCAAAATTACCATTCTAACAACCAAAGAATTTTAAAATAAATTTAATATTGAATGTAATGCACATGATACCAAGTCTTTGGGAAACAACACTTTGTAATTATAATTATTTAAACAAGATAGTTATAATCTAGTCATGAAACATACTTTTTCTGCTTTAATGAATTGAATTTCATAAAATGGACATACATGGTTATGATCAGTAAGATATTCATAGTATATTACCATCAACTAATTGTTTTTTAAAAGTAACTTGACCCCTTTTAATAGTAATGTCACCCTTATGAATTGTAACATTTCCCTTATGAATAGTAAATCGGAAAAATTTATAATATCCTCACCCATGAATGTATAAATAAAATTTAGGCATATTATAAATGATTTTATCATATATCTATATTATAGTAAATAAATTTTTTAGATATTGTTAATTAAAAATTAGTATTTCTATAAAATATAAATATATATTTAAAATTTTATAATTAATATAATTTTTCAAAAGAAAAATATTTTCATAAAATAGTTTTTATTTTAAAATTATAAATGTCAAAAAATGGTTAGGATGAAAATTTTGGATTTTTCTAAAATGTTGAATTTTTAGTGAATAGTAAAATAATAGAGTTTTTAAGAAAATATGGATTTTTTCTGACATCGTCAAAAGATATTTAGGATATAAAATTTATTAACATTATGGAATAAATATATAATTATTTATAATAGAAATATTGTAAATAATTAATTCATAAAATATAAATTATAATTTTCTTGATAAGTATAAACGAACCAGTGTTATTGTCGACACAGTGACTCCGCCACACTAAAAAAGAAAATTTGGCTGCTTAAAAAAATAATTAAGAGCAAAAAATTATTTTCACAATATTCTTATTAGTTATTATGTATAATGGATGTTTTTTACTGATAATTTCAAATTTTATAGTCATGTAATATTAGTTTTATCCAAATGTCAATTCAATACTTACCCAGGGTAAGAAAAGACAAAATAAGAAATTTAGGAACATTCATTGACATGTATATGACTAAATATATATAATGAATGAATATATAATTTTATTCTGAACATAATTAATTTATTTTTATGAAATTAAATTATTTTTAATTTTCAAATATTAAATAATTAACATTAATTGTTATGCAATGCAGATTCAATGCTTTTACAAGAAGAAGAAAAAAGAAATAATTTTTTTAATTAAGTTTATATTTAATATATAATTTACCAATACACTATAAAAATTTAATTTTTTCTATATGTTTCACTCAATATCTCTTTTTATTCGAATTGGGAACATTTTGGACCCACATGGATTACATTATTCTATTTATATTACTTTATTAAAAAGAAAGACAACTTGTATGCACTATAATTTTCAATTAGTATAGTATTTTAAGATAAGGGTTTCCAAAAGTGGATTTAGAATAAGAATATTCATTATAAATAAAATAGAATTATATTTATAAAATAATTTTTTAAATTTTTAGGTAATATATAATTAAATTAGTTTCTTGAACAATTATGATTCAATAAATATTTATCTAATGAATATATAAAATTAATGATTTCAAAAATATTAAAACAAATAAAATTTTATATTTTTAATTCAATTTAAATTTTCAATGGGTAATTATAATATTTATATGATATAATAAAAAAATTAAATTTGAATTGGATACTTTTTTTATGTTATTAAATTCATGGTTGTGAATAGTTTTGATTTTGACAAAATTATTTTTCCATGAATATAATATTTTATTAAATTACTTAAAAAGTAAAAAATATTATTAACAATTCCAAACATGATAAAATTTCTTCTAAAATGGGATATTATATGATTTTTATGCATTTTTAAGTATTTAATCTTATAATAAATTTATTTTATTTAAATAAATAGTGTAATTCTTATGTTACCCCTCACCTCAATTATAAATGGGGGATCCCTTCTTCACTAATATTCATCAACTTAATCCTTTTTTATTATCTCAACTATTCCAAATTCACTCCTCATCATCCCTTATCACATTGTAGTTCTTATGGTCTCACAAGAAGGTCAATTTCAAGATCATTATAGAGGTCTTCACAAATAAATTTGGAAGAGGTAAGACTCATTCTTTTTCTCTTTCAAATTCTTTCCCACTTCTACCTTATCCCTATCTTTTATCCAATGATTCCTAAAAACTCTAGTAAAATATATATACTATTTTTTTTGTTTTTATGGTAAAATAATCAAAAAATATATTATCTTATCTTTTTATTCTTAAATAATGAAATTGTCATTCATGGTGCATCAATTAAACACCTTCGTGGATCATGATTTTTCGTTTCCATTTTACCGAAATCAGGGAAATTTTAAATTCAAATTTAATTAAATAAAATGATATATATATTATAAATTATCTATTAATATTTTTCTGTAAAGGAAGGCCATAATAAATCGAACTTGGAAACCATGAAAAGAACACACCTGTAATTTTGGAAATAATAAACCATAGTTAATAAATGGGTGGGATATGTTATAATAAGATTATGTAAGGTATTATGATCATGATTTAAGTCATGTAATTAATTAATAACACTATTCAAACTATTATAAAATATATTTTAACAAAATGGAAATAATTCTAACCTAAGGTGAGGGATATCATAACTAAATTTACATTAATTGAGTTAACCATCTATGTCACTAGTTATATTATTACAGGAATATGGGTAAATGACCTATTTTTTTATACTGTATATCCACTTATATTATGTGGATTTCTATTTTTCACAAAAAATTATTTAATTGATCTTTTCTCGCTCTAATGATATGTTATTTGTAAAGGTTTTCTTCCCGATCTACTATTTTCATCCAGGTTATGATTTTTTCCTCTATACACCAATTTAATACATCATTATTATTATATAGATCTTCTAATTTATATATATATATTTTACAAAATATTAAAACCCGATTAGTTTATAATTATTTTATGGGAGAATAATTGTTTTACAAGGTTCTCAAATCATTTCTTCCTAATACTCAAGCCTGATTGAAGGGAACATCTCAATTTATTACCCATTTTCAAGTACTATGAATGACATTTTTTAAGACACAATTATTTTCATAAAATCAGTAATTTTTTCAGGAAAAAATATATTTGTTAAATTATTTTTTATAAAAGAAATCATGAAAAATAGAAATTATTTTTCTAAAAAACACTTATTTGCAATGAAAAAAGGTTATTTATCTCAAAAATTCATTGATGTTTTTATTTGCGTATTTTCATATATTTCGACACCTTTATTATGTTTTATAAATTATTGAGGTTTATCTATTATTTTTTTCATTCACCATATTTTATTAAATGGTTTATGATCAATTTTACTATGGATGTGCAATCTTGATACCATCCACTATAGTACTCAGAATGGTTATTGATTATGTTTAAAGATTGAGGAAAGTTATTTACATTTCATATTTATTGGTTGTTTTTGTTTATCTCCATACATATGAGGAATTAATTGGACTTAGTATGTTATGGGTGGGGCCCTATATACCCCCATGATGCATCGGTAGGTCTCATGAGATAAACTAGATATGATTTTCATCGGGGCCTTACCCAGCCTTAATAATAATTGATTCTTTGCATTAATCCTTGACAGTAATATATTATTGGCATGAATCCTTGACAATAATAAATTATTGGAATTATTATTTGATGGTATGTTTTAGATATCCATTATTATGAATTTCCAACCTTATAAATATAGTAATTTATATAATTATTCAACTAGGAGAATATCAATGGTTATGTTTTATTATGGAATTATTTATTCAACTTTTATTCCTCCTATATTTTCCCAAAATTATTTTTATTGGCATGTGTATTTTTAAGTTATTTTATATGACTTATTACTTATCCTTCCATTGTATTACATACCCTTTATGATCATATTATATCACCCCTTTCTTATGTTTTAGTTCTACCTAGGATAAAAAGATTAATATTACGAATGACTTTTTAGGATAATCTAGGAGTTATGAATGTTTCCAATATAATTTCTATTATATTTACATAAAAATTGCTAATGTAAAACTTATTATTGTATCTATTTTTACAATACTAGTAAATTATTTTTTCCTTCGAGATACAACATCCTTGTAATAGTACTAATGTAATAAAGTAAGGCATCCACTCCAGGATACTGGGGTTGGGGTCTTTACTATTAGTATCGGAGAAAGTTTAGTAGAAACATTGTAAACTATATTTAGAAAACATTGATTATGGAACATCATTTTAAGATAGAGTATGAGGATAGTAAAAATAGAACCTCCTATATTTTTGGTATGGTGGGGATTATATGGATCATCAAAGCAATAAATCTTACTTTGGATACTACAAGTGGATGTGGTTCGGGAATAGAAACACCTGGGGTAAATAAATCTGAAATGGTGTACCATGCCTGACTTAGTGTAACCTAGTATTTGAAAATGGGCCTTACTGGGCACATGATTTGACACTCCAAGGGATATTCTTCGGATATGTCACATATTCCTTAGAAAGAAGTATGAATGATTTAAATGTAAATATATCTCCAAATAAACCATGTTTATGATTGTGAGATTAAATATGCATAAAATTTAAATTGAGGCCAATTATTTTTCTAATTATAGATTATAAATTATGACTCATAACCTAATATATTATAGGCCATTATTTAAAAATGGTTCCTAGTGGAAGGAATGAGAACTGTATCAATAGACATATCCCTTGTAGGGATGTACCTACTATTAAAGAGAATAATGTTTGTATTGGAGCTTAGACTAGTGATGATAAAATAATAATTATTCTAGGATATATGACTTAGTTTATGAATAATAAACTTAACCTTATGGATCATCCTTATCCACAATATGGAAGAGAAATATTAGATATCCTTATACGACAACAACCTCCATCATTCAATGAGACTACAAACCCATTTAGTGTCGAACAATGGATAAGTTACTTAGAGAAGATAGTTTTAACTTTGGGACATAACAAACAAGAGAAGTTTATCATGTTATTATATCATCTCTCAGGTGATTATTTATCGATTGTGGTCCTTAAATCAAAACACAATGGATGAAGAATAAATTGAAAACCTTGAATGGATTCATTTTAAGGAAATTTTCATGAATAAATATTTCCCTCATGAATAGTGAGTGGATATGTTTATATAATTCATCAGCTTGAGATAGAAAGAGGACGAAAATTTTGTTAAGTATGAATCCAAATTTTTAATGTTTTCAAGGCATTCCACATACTATATATGTAATACAAGTTGAATGATTGACAATTTATTTGACGGTCTTAATCCAATTATACCAAGGGAATTATTATACCAATCATTCTCATCATATGAGGATATAGTATCTTGAAATTTTAAGATAAAGGAATAATTATCCATGTATTATGGTTCTGAAGGTAAACAGTAGAAACATTTGATGGTAGAGAAAAATAAAGTTAAATGGAGGAAGGGAGAAATGGATTTATTTTATATGTGATAGTTTTGGAAGGAAACAAATTGATACATGATTAAATGGAAAATGAGTTTTCTTAAAATGTGGTTAAAATGACACTATTATTAGGATTGAAAGGGCAAGAAATAATTTTATAATGTCCAATGATTCAACTATAAGGATATGTGGTACTATTAAATTGAATGCCTTAAGTAACAAGGGAATAAACTCCCAAAGAAGAAAATGGATCAATTCCATGTTTCTGATGTTACTATAGTCAAAGTGGAATAATTAAAGTGTTTTGTTTTGGAATGGTGAATTTTTTGTACTACAAGTACTTATTTAAAGAATTATAAGCATAGATGTTTTATTAATATTTAAAGGTAATAATTTTATTCTTATGTTTGGTATATGACAAGAAGATAAGCATTATGTTTTTTAAGAAAAATATGATGTTATGTGACCTTTATTATAAATATTTTGACTTTAGATTTTGGGAAAAAAACATAATCCAATTAAGTTTCCCTCTAAAAAATCATTGGTCTTTTAACAGATCATATATTATTGGTTTGATGATTTTAATCTTTCTCATGCACATGTTCTCTATCACTCTCCTTCTGAAATTGATTGTTAGACATTTCTTGTATGTCTATGTTTTCATTATAAGATAACATTATCCTATTCAAAATACTAATTTTGTGGTGACCTTCATATTTTCACTTTGCCTCTTATTAAGAGGATATTCAATTAACCCTATTTGTGATGTGGGTTTCCTATAATTGTTTTTAAAAAAGTGACCTCTGTTTTTCAAAGCACAATATAAAATTGTGAGGATGTAGTTTGTTGATGGAGGGGAGAATAGAACAACCAAAGTATTTAAAAATAAATTTAATATTGAATGTAATGCACACAATAGTTAGTCTTTGAGAAACAACAATTTTTTATTATAATTTCTTAAACAATACAGTTATAACATATCTATTAAATATAATTTTTCCTCTTTTGTGTATTAAATATCATAAAATGAACACACATGGTTGAAATCAGTAATATATTTAGAGTCTGATAAGATTAACTTAATTTTTGGTGGATAGTAACTTGACCCCTTTGAATTGTAATATTACCCTTATGAATAGTAATATGAAACTAATGAATCACAAATCAGCCAAATGAATAGTAACTTTACCCATGAATGTATAAATAAATTTTAGGCATCATATTAATGAAAGTATTATGTAAATAAATTATTGTAAATTTTTTGAATCTTATTATTTTTTAATTATACATGTAAAAAATTAATAGGGATAAATATTTGGTATTTTTTTAAAATAGTTGAATTTTTAGTAAATAGTATAAAACACAGTTTTTAATAAAATTCGGTACTTTTGTGACAGAATAAAGATACATTAATGATATAGTTTTTTTAAACTTATGAGATAATTAAATAATGATTTAATAATAGAAAGTTTTTATAGTAACAATTCAGATCATATAAATTATAATTTTATTTTGTAAGTATAAAAGAACCATCATCATTGCCGATATAGTGCTTTCCCATGCCGCAAAAGCCAATTTGGTTCTAGACAAAACAATTAGGAGCTTAAAATTATTTTCATGACCTTATTATTAATTATTATGTATAATGGATGTTTTTGGCCAACAATTTATAATGTTATACTTATATAATATTAATATTATCTAAATTCTTGTACAATGATTGTGTAGAAAAAGAAAAGATAAAATAACAAATTTACGAATGTTTTATGACATGTATATAAGGGAATATATATTATTAATGAATATAGGTTTTTATTTTGAACCTAATATATCTATTTTTATAATATTAATTTATTTTTAGTTTTTATATGTTAAATAATTAACATAAATTCTTATGCAATGCCGATGAAAAACTTGTTCATGCAGAAGAAAAAAAATAAAAATTGTTTTAATTAAATATATAAGAATATAGAATTGACCCATAAAAAAATATATTTAGTTGGATGGGTATTATTTTTCCAATATATATTTATTATTTGAATTAGAAACATTTTGGACCCACATGGATCACATTAGTCTCTATATATTATTTTATTAAAAAGAAACACAACTTGTTCAAACTATAATTTTCAATTAGAATAATATTTTAATATTCGGTTTTCTAGAATTTATTGTTTGAAGAAGAATATTATTTGAAAATATAATTGAATTATATTTCTCATGTAATTTTTTTACTTTTTATGTAATAATTAATTACATTAGTGGATTGAATAATTATTATGTATTAAATATTTAATTAATGAATAAATCAAATTAATGATTTTAAAAATAGTAAAATAAACATAATTTGATATTTTCAATACAATTAACGATATCTATAGGTACATAAAAAAATGTATATTATATATTAAAAAAATTAATTCAAACTGGAAACTTTATTTTGAGGTGATGAAACTCATGATTTGGAATAGTTTTATATTTGAAAAAAGTATTATTCCATGAATAAAATATTTTATAAGTAAATTTAAAAATAAAAAAAAGCATGAAAAAGGAAAAAATGATATTATTACTTAAAAAATGAGATATAAAAAGATTTTGAGACGTTTTTGATGTCCTAAAACCTATAAATAATTATTTTATTTTAATAATTAGAGTAATTCCTATGTTATTCCTCACCTCAATTATTGAAGGAGGCACCCTACTTCAAAAATATTCATCACCATGTGCCTTATTTTGTGGATAACCTCTTCCAAATTTACTCCTCCTCATCCTTTAACACATTCTAGTGCTTTTGGTGTCACAAAAGTGTACTTTTAAGAGCCTTATGAGGGTTTTCAAAGAGAAATTTTTATTAGGTAAGATTCATCCATCTTCTCTTTCATATATTTTTTACTTATATTATATCCTTATCTCTTATTCAATAATTTAAGAGAACTAACATATAATATATATAATTCTTTTTTGTGTTTATGGTAAAAGCATCATAAAATCTCTTATATTATTATTTTATTCTTAAATAATGAAATCACCGTTCATGGTGCATCAATTCAATGCCTTTATGGATGATTATTCTTCATTTCCATTTTACTAAAATAACTGAAATGTTAAATTCACATGTAATTTTTTAAAATGACATAAATATATATATTTTAGCACTTCTATATTTTTTTTCAAGGAATGACCTGATAAACATGCCATGGAAACCATGAAAATGACTCAACAAAAACAATGGAAATATCAAAATATTGTTAAGAAATGGGTCCAAAATGTTATAAGAAGATTATGTATGGTATTATAAAGATGAGTTTAGTTATATAAAAAATTTATAACCCTTCTAAAACTATTATAAAATAGGTTTGAAAAAATTCTAAGGAATCTGAACTTGAGGTAAGGGATATCTTAACTCAACTTCTATTCATTGAGTAAAACATCAATTTCATTGGTCATATTTTTCCAAGAATATGTGTGAATGAACTCTGATAGTTTTATAATTTATATCCAATTATAATTTTTCGATTTTTATTTGGCACACATAATTATGTAATTTATTTTTCCTCACACTAATGATAATATATTTATAAGGGTATTCTTTATGAACCTCCATTTTCATTCAGGTTATGATTTCATCCTTTACAAACAAATTTTATTCTTCATTTTTTATATAATTACTATAAAGTATATATATATATATATCTGCTCCAAATTATTATACTATAAAAATTTATAATTCTTTGATGGTATTATAAATGTTTTAAAGGATTCCCTTCTCATTTCTTTCTGATACGGAGGACGAACTAATGTGAATATCTCGATTTCATAACCATTTTCAAGTAACATACATAATCTGTTTTGATAAACCATTATAGTTATAATGTTTTTAATCTTTTTCATGAGAAAATATATTTTTTAATTTCTGTTTTTATATAATCAATCATGACAAATACAAATGATTTTTCCAAAATAACTATTCTTTGCAAAGTAAAAGGAAATTTCATTAAAAAAAATTCATCGATGATTTTATTAGAGTACTTTCATAAATTTTAGAGTGTCCATTAAATTTTAATATTTATTAAGGTTTATCTACTATGTTTGTAAACCGCCATATATTATTAAATTGTTCATGATCAGTTTGATTGTGGATATTATTTCTTGATACCATCCACCATACTACTCATAAGGGTTACTAATTATCTTTAAATATTGGGGAATGTTATTTATATTTCACATGTACATATGTTTTTTGGGTATATCCCCATTCATATGAGGAATGAATTGGAGTTTTTAGGTGATTGGAAGGGCCCTCTAATGTCCCTGGATGCATTGGTAGGTGTCATGAGACAAACTAGATATGGTTTTTGTTAAGGCCTTACACATTTATTAGATTATTGGCATGAATCCTTGACAATAATATATTCTTGGATTTAAGCCTTGAAAATAATAGATTCTTGAAATGAAGCCTTTAAGGAATATTTTATATATCCATCATTATGCATTTCCCTCAAAAAGAATATAGTAATTGATCTTTTATTCACCTTGTGGAATATACATGGTTATATTTTATTATGAAATTATTTAATCAGATTTTATCCTTCCATACTATGCTAAAAATTAATTTTTAATAGAATGTGTATTTTTATGTCAATCACCATGACTTATTACTTATTCTTACACTTTATGACCTATGATTACTAAGCATCTGATCTCACCCCTTTCATAGGATTTATTTTCCCCTCGGATGAGAACATGAATATTATAAATGACTTGTTGTAATAATCGTAGAGTTATGAATGTTTCCAATGGAGTTTATATTGTATTTCCTTTAATTTTAATGGAATATACTTCATAAAACTCCTTTCTACCTCTCTTTTATTTTAAAAATTAAATCATCATCCATGAGGGGCTGATTTACAACCTTCATAGAAGACAGATTTGTTTTCTTCAATTTCTCCTAGAAGGCTATAAATAAAACCATTATTATGGTTAAACCATACTATAATATTTGTATTACAATTTTTCATATGTTTTTAAAGTAATATATTTACATAATACTAAATCATAAAATGAAATGAGTTCATTATGATCAATAACCGTCGTAATAATGTAAAATTTTATCAACAAATGCATTATATAATAATTTATCCTCAAACCATATAATAAAATTATATATATTACAATTTAAACTTATGGATTTTAATTAATATCATATAAATTAAATTTTGGAGAATTATACCCATTCCCCATGAGTATCCATACTCAAATACAACTATACTGATCGGGAAAACCAAGGAAACGAATGATCCCGAGCAATAAAATTGTATATTATAACTCATCCAAAGGCCATAAATTAACTTAATAAAATGATACTAAATACAATACACGTATAAAAGGTTCTAAATAAATAAATTGATGGATTTAATTTTATTATCTATGATGTTAAGGTCATGTTCAGAAGATATTCAGATATACGGTAAGGGTTTTCTTCCCAAACCTCTATTTTCATTCAAGCTTTGATTTCTTCTTCTATAAATTTTTTTTCTTATATTTTTTATATATCTTCTAAATTCTGAGTATATTTTCCAAATTCATGTATTCTAATAAGTTAAAATTTATTTTTTGAAAAATACATGTTTTACAAGGTCCCATTCCATATTCTTCTCGACACACAAGTCTGATTAAAGGGAACGTCTCAATTTCTTACCGATTTAAATATATCATCCGTAATCTGTATCAAGACACAATTATTTTTCTAAAATAATTTTTTTCCAGGATAAAATATATTTTTTCATAAATATTTTTATACAAACAATTAAGAAAAATAAAAATAATTTTTTTAAATAACTATTCTTTTCAAAGTAAAAAGGGTATTTTTCTCAAGAATTCATTGATGATTTAATTTTAGAATTTTCATCTATTCTAAGGCCTATATTGGTATTTTATTCATTATTAATATTGATTTATTATTATTTTCATTTACCATATTTTATTTAATGGTTTATGATCTATTTGATTATGGATGTTCTATTTTGATACCATTTACCATGCCACTCATATTTGATTGTGATTATGTTTACATATTGGAATAGATATTTACATTTCATATGTTCATGTTATTTATGTTTATTCCCATTAATATGATGAATTAATTAGATTTATCAAGAGATGGGTGGGGTCCACTATATCCCCTTGATCCATCTATAGGTCTCATGAGACAAAATAGATTTGGGTTTTCGCCGAGGCCTTACCCTAGTATTTTTAAATTTCTTGGATGAGGCCTTGATGATATGTTTTAGATGTTTGGAATTACGAATTACCTCATTATGATATTAGTAATTAATATAACAAATGATATTTTACTAGTATAATATCCATGAAAATGTTTCATACTCTTATGATCTGTTATATAGTTTTATTTACTCCCCTTTCATTCTTTCCATATTATTCTCAAGTTTATTTCTAATGGCATGTATTTATATTTATTCACCATCCGTAATGTTTATGTTTTTGATAAAATTTTCTCAATTACTTACACTGACTAAGCATATTATCTCACTTATTTCTTGTGATTTATTTTTTCCATAGGATGCGAAGATGAATATAACGAATCATTTTCATGGATAATATAGGATTTATGGATATTTATAATGTAATCGTTGTATTGTATTTACTTTGAAGTTGTAATATAAATATTATGTATGTACATGGTTTTCCAAAACAACTATACTATTCAATCCTTTGGTATACAACTTACCTGTTAATATGCCAATTTAATAAAGTAATGCACTAACTTTGGGAAACTAGGGTTGGGGTCATTACAAATTAAGCCCATATGATGCGTTTTTTTGGATTTTCATTAAATAAATATAATTAAATAAGATTTTTCTCTTTGTAAAAAGTTTCATCAAATAATATAAACAATGATTTACATCTTATCTTATTTTTGTGGAATTCTACTCATCCAATCTAGGAATTTGGTTCCAGTGAGATTTTAATGTGACTCAATATGCATGGTATATTAGGGCCCGATCATGACAGGGGTAGGAAACGATGATGGAAGGGTGTTAGTTGTTTAAAGTGTTAAAAAATATAAATGGTGTTTTTCTATATAGTCCATTTTCCATAATTCTACTTAACTACCTCATTATGATATATGATATGTGATTCCTACATCTAATGTGGGTAGGAAAGGGGCCATGAGACCAGATTATGTATGATGTCTGACTATGATGTATGTTTGAAGGAGGCTATGAAGATATATGATAATTGATACACGAACCTAGCATGTGTAGTTAAGGGGGTTTGTTGCCAGATGTCATGTGACATGGGGTATTAGGGGATTGTAAGGGTTGGGAGATTCACGACATCTTTCAACTATCCCTATTTTTGATATATATATATATATAGACTATTACTTTTAATTAACCATTATGATTGGTATTCAGTAAGATGCCACCCAAATAGATTCCAATGAAGTATGTGGAGGGAAGTGAGGTAGTGCCACATGAGAATGCATGGGATGAGTTCCCTAATGGTTGGGATGAGGCCATATAGGATCGGGATCATTAATGAATTGCAAGTACATGCTCTTATATAGGTAGGATTACTGCAAGAGATGGAAGATTTTGGTCCATGGATAGAGGAGAAGTTCAGGGAAAGCTTAGTTTGGGAAATACATGGTATGGACCAGGGAGATTAGGGTGATGAAATATCTATAGAATAATTGAATAAGGCATTCAAGTCTCAACACCCACCACTATTTTATAGTGATTGTGGATCACATGTGTCAAAGAACCTGATCAAGCTAGTTTATACTATAATCGACTAGTTGAAGACACCCCCTGGGAAGATAGTGAACCTGGAGGCTTTTATTCTCAGTGGACTGTAAAAGAGATACTGGGATGTATTGGTTTAAAAAGTTAGACACACGGGAATGAATTGGATGGAATTTTAGGATATTTTCTTTGATAATTTCTTCTCAAAAATGTTTAGGGAGGACATATCCCATGATTTCAAGAATATCCAATAGGGGTATATATCTTTCTTGGGCTGTATATAAAATTTTATATATTTGTATCGATTTTCATCTATTATGGTAGGTGAAAACATCTATAGGGTGTGGTGAATTTATAATAGTTTATGGGAAAAACATTAGAGTGAAGGTAAATATCATTAGGCATAAATTATTATGAGAAGCGGTAAATCAAGAACTAATAGCTGAGGGAGGCTTGTAGGTCCATTCTTATTCAAGTCGAGTGACGACATTAAGTGACCTTAGTGGTAATGCTTCTTGTATCCAGAATCGATTTCATGATGAGTATCAGCCGTTCCATTCGACCAAAGACTTAAGCAGAGAAATGAAGACTAGATCTTTAGGTATGTTCTTTTGGCGTGTGAATCTTGGGCATGTTCAGACCTAGAGTGATTGAGTTCTGATGGAGTGTTGAAAATGTGGTCGGATGAGCTATCTAGAGAGGTTCTGCAAGATTCCATCTCAGAAAGTTAGGGTTTCAGGGCTGATGAAGACCTAGTGATCTACAATCAGACTAATAGGGTACCAAGAGTTGGTATCAATTATTTAGATGCATGATGCAGTCATGGAATAGAAAAATAGACCTTAAATTTGGTTAGAGGATGGTAGCTTAGGTTTCTCTATAGAGATTACATGACATGGGTAGTCATGCATCAGTCTAGGTTCATATTTTTGAGCATCGTAGGACAGAGAATTCCATAGAGAAAATTCTTATTATAATTAATCCATGTATGTGACCAACTTTTATTTTATTTTTTGGAATAGAATGTTTTGGTCCATGATGTGCATGCATTTTGTTTTTGGAGAAATAGGTCATTGGTCTTTTGGTTGGCATCAGATGTGATGAATGATATATATAAGAGATTTTTATGAGTCATTTTTATGGGAAAATATGTGATGTGGGTTTTATAGGAGGTGTGTATGCATAAGAATTATTATGGTCATCCATATTTATATATAATTCGATTTTATTTTTGTGTATATGATGAGATGTATGATTTCTTGAGTTTAATATACGGAATTTTCTTTTCTAGGAATCTAATAAGATGCTGGACCCAATGGGTGTTAGATATGACAGTGGAATAATCTGATAAATTAATGATTTGATGGATTGAAAATGTTTTATAAGAGGAATTTTTATTCCAGAGATGGTCAATATAACATCAAATTTTTTTTGGGTCTGGAAGAAGCCATGCAGGTAATTCATTAGATGGGGATCACCTTAAGGAGAGTTTATCTATGACATAAAAATTAGGATATACCAAGTGTATTTAAATGTGATTGGTATGACTCGTACCATATTTGGGTAGAGATTGATTGGTTGGAGATGTGCTATTATAGGATGTAGAGATTTTAACATCATAGTTATTTGAGTTGGTAATTTTTCAAGGTATATTTAAACTTTTGAGGTTGGTTGTCAAGAAAATATGAATTCTGAGATTTATAACCTAACCATTAACTTTTATTACGTGGGTTTGGAGTTTTGATGGAATCTATGGGGATTCTATAAAACACTTAAGGGTGTAAAGATGATATGGCTACTAGAAACAGCTGCTGTGAGCTTTTCACCTTGTGTAAATATATTACATGACATGTAGTGGGTTCATGGAGTGTGGATGACATGATCACTACATGAAAGTCTCATGGTCTTACCCTGAGGAATATATGACGTGTGACAATTACATAATGTGAAGCTATTACTTAATGTTTAATATTTATATTCCACGTAATGTGTGGGATGTGTTTTTTATATTTTAATAGGGGGATCACCGTAATATTTTATTTATTTTTATCTACACACATAGATAGAGGGTACCTAGGGGGTTAGACAAATACTTTCTCCCATATTTTTTGTTTATATATATTTTATTTATAATGATCATATATGAGATCTGTTAATATCATTGGAAGTGTATTGGTAAGGCCTTCACTACTCTTTATTTTCTTTCAATTTTATCTCTCCATGTGGTGTGCAAAATCCAAGTTATATATTTTTTCATATTTCTAGTGTATATTTATAAAATCTTGATTTCTTTCAATTATACTTGATTTAGAGGTCGATATTAGATTAGTGAGTGCCTATAAGCATAGGGTAGGTGGGGCCTTCATTAATCCTAGATTTTATGGGTGTTATGCATGAGTTCTTCAACACACGGGGGGGGGGGGGGGTGACCATGTGAGACAGCAAATAAATAAATTGTTGATTTTGGATGAATCAAATGGTTTTGTGGGATTCTGTTGGCTGTTCCCTAGTTCCTATATACATTCTATTTCAAATAAAAGGATTGAGATAAATTGGGTTAGGTTATGATCAGTGTGTGTTTTCTAGTTAAATTGAATTTTTAATATAGATTTTTTGGTACCATGTGAATGTGATGGGATAGCCTTGAGGATTTTGGTGATGCCGATCACCAAGATTAAGAAGATTAGTTTATCAGGATGAGGATGTGTTCTGAGATACTTGAGTTGAAGATGATCACTAGGTTTAGGTGACACAATCATGAGGTTTAATATATGAGGTCATCAAGATGAGAAAATGGACTGTGTGATTTTATATGGTGTAAACTATCATGATTTAGAAACATTGTCATTGGTGAATGAGTCTTCAGATGGTCTGGCTTATATTGTTTAGTGATTTGTACTCAATTTTTTTGGCCGACCTGTTGTTACAGTAATGTTCACAAAGTTAGGACTTAGATGAGGTTGTGTTCAAAAATAATTATGGATAAAGGCCCTCATAGATAACGATGCTTTGGTAATGGTGTTTTCCATCATATATTTTGGGGTTTATCACTGAAGGATGTCACATCGATTGTGATGGACCATTGGTTGATGGTTTTGAGTCCATCAGTTGGGGTCATAGGCTTTCCATCTCACTTGAGGCCATTAGGCAAGGATTTGAGGAGGAGGGATATTGTCATTCCTCGGGGCATCAGTTCTTGAGAAGACAATGAATATTTTTTAGAGGAAAGGTATCACCATGCCTAGGTAAATAGTGATATTAATATGACTGAGACATTTGAGTTGTGGTCCAAGGGACCATGTACTTATTGATTGGGCATTCCATTTGGATTCCAGATAATTGAGTAATAGAACCAGGTGTCGAGTTACATGATTATTGGTTGAAAATGAGGGTTAACCGATATTATACTCATGAAGGGATTATTTGGACTCTAATATACTGATACACTACACTATATATATGTTGAAATGTTCTATATTCCATATATATATATATATATTTGGGGGTACACATTTCTAAATTTATACATAAGATAGCTGCAGTAGGTAGAATTCCCACTTGTGTTTGTTGAGTACAGGTTGATAAGGTAACATATTAAATGGGTGTTCCTTACCATTTCATTTATATTCAGCATGAACCTACATAATTAGGGATGTATGATGTAAACACATTGGTTTCAGCCTACTGAGATTAATCTCACACCCTACACAGGCCCCTAAAGACATGTCTGGACACAATGTTTCTGTGATTAGGTAAGGGGTCAAGATAGGGAGATGGACCTTCATGATTGATTTGGACCTTTCACATGAGATGGATGATAGAGGACCATGATAGTACCACTATACCAACTAATTTTTCCTTTTTTTATTTCATCATGCCCTATATATACATATTTTCATCCATGAGTGATCCTATTAAACATCACATATAACCATATATGATATGTGTTGTCTTGTAAATGGTAGGCCTTTGGGCTAGTTTCTTATTATTTTTAAATGTTTTTATGCTTCCAATTAGTGTATTTGGTTTTTTAGGGTCCTTATTCTATTTCTATATTTATGTATGGACCATTATTATTATCACCAATAGAGGGTATAGTCTCCCAACTATCAACTATTAGACCCTTACTACTTCTTGGTATCCTTTGGCATACAGGGAGTTCCACCTAAGGTCATGTGGTCAAATGGTATGAAGAACTATTGAGGGGGAAAGTTGGGTCAATAGATAAAACTATGAAGGGGTACTACTACTCATTCACAAGAGTACCATGTCCACTGACTCAACCTGAACAACTAGTGGTACTCCAGCTACCAATCTGCTAAGGGTTAGATGAACCTCTACTAGATTAAGGTTCCCATCAGGATCCACTTAAACTATTATAGTTTATAAATTTACCAAAAAACATTTGAAGATGACACAAAATGTTAAAGATATAGAACACCACTATGGAATGAGAAAACTCTAGGTTCTTATGGATCAACCTACCCTGGTAAAAGAACAACACTGAACCATGATCTTTAGGTGGATATCCAATACCCTAAATGATTTTCCCACTTTTTCCCTTGTGGAAATATATATAGTGACGATTCTTGTGAGAATAAGAATATTTAATGTATTTCCCCATTAAAACAATATATCCACCATTAAGGACCTCTATTATATTACTATCCATGATGATTTACTAATTAATCACATCATCAATTATTCCCAATAGAAAAAACTTCACCTTAAACCTGTTATCATAGTGAAGTACGTAATAAAAATGGATCACCCAAGAGGTATCATATGTTTATAAGGATGGTGTAATGCACTACAGTTCAGTGAATCATTTGATGTAATCCATCACTGACATTCCATCATCTATTGGATTCATGAATTTTTGTGCCTTATAATCCCTCAATATTTCTGAATAGAAGTCTCTTATAATGTTTTCTTCTATGTCCTTATATGATAACCCCTCTTTCTTCCCACTATGCTCCAGAATATCCCACCATATCATGGAAGGTCCACGAATCATATATGCAACATGATTCTCCATCCTATCTATGGGTGCCTCATAGTTCTTGAAGAATTTCTGGAATTAATCAATCCAAAAATCATCTGCATAGGTGCCTCCCTCCCCTGTGAACATGTGATGATGTTTTAGCTGTAATTATCTCATTTGATAAAACATCGATGGAACGGTGAAAAAGACTCCCTTTCCATGGATCAGATGACCTTGGGAAGCTATCATGAAGTTGAATATCCATATAATCATCAAGTGCCATTAGAAGATTTAGTTTAGTTATGTCAGGAGTGTGATGACTTCCACTCTACTAATTCTCAACTCATTGATGATGAGGAGGAATTTTCTATATTTGAAAAATTCACTCCTTAGAACAAAAGATATAGAAAATATAAACCTCAAAAGATGATAAAAACATAGAAACACTAGATCTTGATATCTATAAACATGAAAAAACTAGTTATTTTACTTGAATAAAAGAGTTCATTTATTCACTTATTCATAATATATAACACTTAGAGAATTTCAATTTTCAGAAAGGGAAATATATAATATGAAAATAATATGTATCAATCATGAATAAAGTGTTTTAATATATATCCCTATGTGTATATCATGATGCATGCATACACATATCATTCCATACCAGGTCATGAGTATAAATCTTAGGAAACAACAACATCACACGACCTATGAATCAACCATGGTAAAATATCATCGACCGTAATAAAAGAAAATCTTGAAAAATAATCACTAGACACTCAAATTTTCTATTATACACGAGTTAGATAATCCCATTTACAAGAATATTAACATGTCCTAAAAGATCTTAGTCTCCCTTCTACATTTCATAAATAGGAATGTAACAGAAAATAATCTTGAACGTTTGATACCACATAGTAACATACCCATCCTAGTTATCCAGGTGATTGAGTAAATTTTCTACATGAAATAAGACACACATCATCATATTTCAATTTCTACAGACTAGTATTGAGTGTTTAGAAAAAATATTTTGGACACTACACCCTTTAGTAAATAGTTAAAATGAATGAAGTAGATAATAGTAGTGTAATAGAAATAGTTGAAAAAATATGACTAATTAATTAGACGACCAAAGATGAGAATGAGAAATAGAATAAATCCAAATAATAAATGAAAAATGTAATGACATGCTAAATGAGAATAAATAACAAGCTTAATGTTGTACAAATAAAATTATAAAATGATTAGAATAATAAATCTAATGAAACCATAGTCTTGACACTATGTGGGTCTCATATGCAAGCTTCAACTCATATAGTAATCCATAAATCAACAACCTGGTCCATTAAAATTGTGAAAACATTCATGCATTAAATCATTTGGGGTAAAAAATTATGGTTTGTACAATGTTTGAGTTCAACATAGTAGGTTGAGACAACCATGTATAAAAAAATCAAGTCGTATAATTTTTTTGAATGAAATAAATAAAATAAAATGTTTCTGAATTGGATAATTTAATACTTAAAATTAAATAAACATGTAGACTGTTATGTTCTAGGTGACACATGGGGACATCCAAAAACCTTCTTCGATTCCCATCCAGATATCTCTGTTCAGGGAAGGATCCTACTTCAATAGAATAGATCACCCAATTAGGGGAAGATTCTATTGCTAAGGATGAATCACATAAACATAAAGTATATAAATGGAATTGGACTATATTCTATCCAAAATTACACCCTCGGGAATCATGTTATAATCTATCTAGTCCTCATACATGCAATGGAAATATATACTCTTCCCTCGAGCATTCAAAACCTATACACCTTGCCCTTAAGGGGTAATAGAAGTCATAAACCAATCCCTTATGGGTCAACATAAATCACTAGTCTTATCCCTAAAAAATCAACCTGAAAATAATAATCCCAACCTCATGTACCAATCACATCCATGTCATATAATCTCTAAATATAAAAAACAAAATATAATGTCCAATAATAGACATTCCATATTTAACATCATAAGACACAATGATGAATTTATAAAATCATTTTTATAAATGAATATTTTTCATTATTTTAGGTTCTAATTATGCTCATAATTATAGATTACCTAATTAATTTATAATTTAACCCTAAGTTCATTAACATATTTGTTAACCCAATTTACCCATGGTGATTATATTTTATAAAATCACATATTTTACATGTTATTCCAATCATAAGATTTTTCAAATAATGAAATAATTTATATCCAATTTATCATAGGCCTCTAATGTCAAAATGAACAAGTATCAACATAGTTGTGGGATGACACACTTATCG
The DNA here is from genome assembly GCA_963277665.1 of Viscum album. Classification (NCBI taxonomy): domain Eukaryota; kingdom Viridiplantae; phylum Streptophyta; class Magnoliopsida; order Santalales; family Viscaceae; genus Viscum; species Viscum album. The sequence goes on along the minus strand of OY728150.1, from coordinate 308,029,326 downwards.
GGAGGCCATAGGTCTCAATTTCCATGCCTATGGACCTAATAGGATCCAATATATGGTAAAAAAAGAAGGATTATATTCGAACATGTATAATCCGACTAATATAGTAAGGGGTGCGGTGTTTTAGCTTGATCGAACATATTTCACATATATATGGGACAATTAAATCAGGGTAAAGGAATGATTTTTATGCCTCCCACCATTATCTTGTATTAAAAAAGTGTGTCTAATATACAATTCCTACAATAAAAAAGGCAAACCAGATCTCAAGAAGAACGTATATTAAACATGATCATGACAAAAACTAGATTACACAATGATTAAAAGATTACACCAAGATAATAGATAACTAGAGAAAGATAGGGGGAGTGAAAACACTTATGGGGATCACACTCTTTATTAAGACATCCATAAGGGAAGAATGATCTCTAAAATCACCTAGATATCCCCTAGGTTTCTTGAGAGGAGGAATACAAATGGATGATGAAATAATCAAACATAGAATATGAATTTAAAACTATTTAACTCGATAAATAAATTGCACTAAAACATTTCACATCATTTATATTTTAATTTATTTTTTAGGCTGAAAAACACATCACCATGGGTTAAAAATAACATGAATAAACATTTCATGTCATGTGAATGTTTTATATCATGTAATAGGCCCACACCCTAAACTCATTCACAATTTCTTCCTAGAGACATTTACATGTTATGTAATAGGTTCACGGTGTTTATCTATTTCACATCTTTAACAAGTTCATGGTGTCTACATGACAACATTTACACGTTGTGTAATAAGTTCATGGCCTATAAATTTCTACCAGACACCAGTGAGCCCAGTTTCTACAAAAGAGCCTGAAACCCCTCTAAAGAATTCCAAACTCACAAATAACCCTCATACTACCTTAAAATTATTAATAAAAATAATTCATTAATTAAAAAAAAGTATACATCCCCTATCTTTAGGATATTTTCAGTAGAAAATTCTCTGTATTCCAAAAGGGAATCGACCACCAAGGTTTCATGAAGAAAAAAAACCCAAATTAACATGGTAAAATAAATCTCAAGGAAAGACATACCTCGAAATAAAATTGTAGGTTCGTACACTACACATGACCGAATAGTTATATTCACACCAAAATGGAATCTTAAGAAGGCTTAAGAATTAATTTAAAGGATGATACATAGAGAAGACTTAATTAACTTTAACCATTTATTTCAATTTAAGTTCTTCCTTAATTTATAATTGTTCTTTTGTAACCATTTTAGAAAGATGGAATCAGTATATTTTATGTACTAAAATGTATTTATAATAATTTAAAAATGATTTTATATCTTTTTTATTTCAAATGGAATTAAAAAGATTTCTCATTTTTATATACATACTACCATCTCTAAGAAGTGATGTATTATATTTCTAAGTACACATCTCTGGTATTTATATATATGGATTTAATGATTATATTAAATTTTAGTGAAATAAATATTATTAATTAAATATATAATATTATCTTACTTTTTACCCACTCATCTATTAGAAAATGATACCGTTTCTCATGCATAAGTGTGAAAAACCAATTCTATGATGTGATGTGATTTCTTTTTCATTTTTTTCAAAAATGGAAGGTCATAATGATATATATAATTAATATACCTAATATTTATTACAATATTATGATTCTAAAATTATATATTATTATATAAATTTATTTTTATTTTATGGAAATTAAAAACATTACTCATGTACACATATGGTCAACTATATCCGATAAGTGATTTTTCATCAAAAACATATATGAATGGTTATAAAATTTTATATAATAAATAAATATTTTAATTGTAACATGATTTATATTATACAGATGATGAAACACAGAATAATATTCTTGGACTGGAAAGTTGAACATAAATACCCATGGGAAACAGAAAGTTACCACCCCGAAAGACGATTTTAATGATGATTTTTTAATATATAGGTAATTGGAAATTATAAAGGAATATATAAATTAAAATTTTTATGAATTTATCTATTGTAATAAGATATAATAAAAATAAATTTATTATATATTATTTTAAGAGTGAATAAGAAGAAATTTTGGACATGAGGTAAGGATTATTCATCTCAACATGTTTTAATGGAAACTTATTTTGTATAAAAACCTTCGGCTCTTTAAAGATTACATTCAAGATAAACTCACTTGGAGATTGAATAATAATAACTCTGAATCCATTTCTTTTCTTAGAAGAAGATTCACAGACAAGCATATGAAAGGAAACTTGAACTATATCCAATCTTCCATCTAGCCCTCCATTTCACAATCTTTTGAAAACATTATGATGAACTCTAGATGGATGGTTAGTACTGATTCTTACATGAACTTTTGGTTGGATAATTGGATTGGTGTCCCTCTTATTTCTAATTTACCTCCTAACTCCACCCCAGTGAGCACTAACTGTACTATAAAGGATATCATGCATTTTTGGTAGCTACAACCTACCTGACAACATCATGTATATTATTTAAAATTACTCCTATACTAATGATGATGATTTTATTATATGGGATCCTACTCACAATGGGGTTCTTGAATCACTATGTTCTTACAGCCGCAATCTCACTAATCTGGATATCCACATTATTTGGTTAAAATATTTTGTTAAGAACCAGATTAAACCACCGAGACTCAATCTTGTCTGGCACATTTCTCACAACCGTGTTCCCACTAAGGTTTGTCTTCAATGTTTTGGAATCCAACATTGTTCTAAGTTCCGTTATTTCCACCAACATAGAGAAGATGCTATCACTCTGTTTTTGTCTTGTGCTACATCTTCAGCGCCTTCAAATTATATTACTGACTTTTTTGGATGCAGATGGTTACACTCTAATTCGATTAGTGCTCAATTAAAATGTTGTGTAGAGGTGGAATCTTCACAAAAAATCATGAATATATTTTTATTGGATGTCGCAGAGCGCTTACACATGATATGGTATGATTGAAATGCCATTATCCATAAAAATTACTCATTCAATCTTAATGAAGGTCGAACGCGAATTTGAATGACCATTACAGATGTTGCTTCGATTCAGAAATCATATTGTGACAACCCCATTGGCGACTTCAAGATCCGTATTCGTCTTAGAGTTGATGGTATCTATAGGAAACCAAAGAGAATCGTTGAAGTATTCTGGAAAACTCCGCTTCTCGAATGGATTAAAGTTAATGTTGATAGAGCTTCAAAATAAAATCCAGGACCTGCTGGTTGTGGTTCTATCTTCATGGATTTTAATGGACAGTGTCTTGGATGATTCTTTGGTAGCTATGGTACGACCTCGTCCTTGCAGGCTGAAATTATGGGTGCGATTAATGATGCGAATTTTATCAAGAAAAAGGGATGGAACAAAATCTTGATAAAGAGTGACTCAACCACCATTGTCTACGAAATTTGGAAAGATGAAGTCCATTGTAACAGCCCAAGATTTTATAAAAAATATTCTTTTTAATTTTATTAATATCTTGTGTTGTACGCTACACCAAAAGGAGCTTGCACAACACGCATCCTTGACTTGCCTTGCATTACACGCAATCGCGACCTTCCTCGATAGCGTGTGTAATACGCAATACCGATTTTCACTAAACAACGATATTCTATTAAAATATTATTAAAACTAGCCGGTATGAATAGTAATAACCACTTTTTAAAATTCTGTAAATCTTATTTTTCAAAATGAACATCATTTTTGGATTCGGAGTATCGAATTTAGCCTAAGGTGAAATTTTTGTACATTTCGGATAACTTTCATATTCTGATGAATAGTGAAAATTACTAAATTATAATTAAAAAACAACTTTTTTAATCGAAATAATTAATATTGATAAATTATTAATTGGAGTAGTTTTAAAGTATATTTAGAATATATTTTTACAATTTAATACAATGTTGGTCATTGGATGTAATTGCACATTTAAACCAGACATAAACAAGTGTCAATCTTTTGATAGATATTGTTTCTTAAAAACACGCTATTTATTTTAACAGCGGGATTTAATTATAAAATTAATTAATGCAACTTCTATGTTATGAATTTGGTAAAATAGACTTCATTTTTGAATTCGGAATATGAAATATAGCTTAGGATGAAATTTTGGCATTTTTCTGAAAACCTTCATTTTTTGATGAATAGTGAAACTACTAAGTGGTAGTTAAAAAACTGAATTTTTCATAAAACTTAATTTTACCGCTTCTGTGAATGGAATTTCAAAAATCCGAGAGATACGGTTGATGTCAGTAAGTAAAATGTGGTTCAATGAGATGAAAATAATTTTTGGTGAATAGTAACTTTTTACTTTTATTTACCACGGTTAAAAGTAAATAGGGTAATTAAGGGTAATAATGATATTAATATTACCCTAACACATGTCCTAATTCTATTGGACAAGTGTATCTCGACCAAAAACAACCTTAAGTGTAAAATATTATCATTTAGGCCCACTTGGATTAGATTAGGACATTTATTATTATTTAATTCAAAGAAGAGTTAAAAGAGTTAAAATCAAAGTTTATTCACTAAAACATTTTTAATATGGGGTTATACATAAGATAAATTGGACTATAAATATTAATTAGAAAGCTAAAACGATTTCCTATATAATGATATTTTATTTATAATTTTTAGACTTTAAATAAATTAATTTATTTATGACACAACGATGATGCAGTAATTACCCTCTTAAGGAAATATTAACATAATTGATGTTATAAATACTCAAATGAATGTAATTTGATACTTTTTATTAATTACACTAATTTTATAGGTTACTATGATATATTAGTGTTGATTAAATAAACTTGGTTCGAACATATAATTCTGTTATGACTTTCACAAAAATCATATATCAAATAGTGTCAAAATTGACACAAAATAGTTTTTAAATCAAATATTATATTATTAATTGTTATTGTATTCCTAAAAATCTAAGGTTCGGCCAAATGACTTAGATAAGGATATATATATATTAATAATAAACAATTTGGGGTTCGTTTGGAATGTTATAGTAAGTGTATTAACCATATAGTGTAGGAAAACAAAAAGACACGGTAAAAGTTAAATTATTTAACTTAGAGTTAAATCTAATTGATAAGGTTAACATAATACCCTAAACTTGTCTAAATCCTATTGGATGATAGGATTTTGACCCATCCCCACTTCAGCTTCTAAATAAGACCCTTTGGAACCATTATAAACCGATTTTTACTTTAATATAAAATAATCTTTTGAGATATTCCTAAGGTGCCCCTCTCCTCCCTTATAAAAGGGCACCTCCTCCCCCTCCTCCTCACACCAATTTGAGCACTCAAGCTCGGCCAACCCCTGCCAAAATCTCTTCTCCACTTCCCTAGAAACATCCTAGAGGTTCTGGTCTTCCTCAAAGACCAATTTTAGTTCCCTAAGAGGAGGTCTCCAAAAGGCGCTTCAAAGAAGAGGTAATTACCGTTACCAATTCTTTCATCTTTATTTCTTCTTCCACTTCTTCTTCTTAGGATGTTTAATTATGAAGTAATAACATCAGTATAACTCATATACTGATATGTTATTATAAGTATGAAACAAACCTATTTCACCATCTATCTATCCTACGGAAAAAGAAATCACCGCGCGTGCGTACGTACGGAATACCGTCTCCACGCCGTGGTGTAATCTATTTTCCACCACCACCTTACATGGATGGGTATAATGGTGTAAAGAATAACTATACATAGTTATTAAAACATCATATTGATTCTGATATATTGTATAATCCACTCCAATTCAATTCAATATTTATGGAAATGATATCATCGCTCGTGCGTACGTACGGACTACCGTCTCCACGACGCGATGAGATTCATTCTCCATGTTAACCATTTAAGAATGATTATAAAGTATATATAAGAAATAATAATGAAATATATGACATTATAAAGCTACTGGATTTATGTATATATATATATGTATGTCATCTACTTACTTCCATTCAAGACAATAAGGAAAGGAAAACAGCGTTCATGCGTACGTACGGACTACCGTCTCCATGAACGGTGTTTTTCATTTCATTTATCTATCTATTATATATATATATATATACTGAATATATATGATATATAAATTATATTTTATATTCTGGAAGTAAGTAAATCATGATATAAGTTATAATAATGTCAAGAACAACAAGTCAAAACACCTACGATAAATGAAACGATTTTACCCAAAACGCTTCTTTAACATGGAATTTACAAAAGAACGGGTAATATAATGTCATAAGTGAACCATATATGATATCATAACAATGAATATGATTCTGTAATAAGTCAATGACCTTATTTAAATCATTATACAGGAGGTTCGGACACATACGAAGCAAATCAGACCTAAGGTAAGGGAAATATCACAATCTCATTTTTATTCGAGATTGTTTATACTTTGAAATTTACTGGGGTGTATTTTATCATCCACATCCATGTTTCCTCAACATGTAATATTATTTTCATCCAACTACAATTGTTTAAAACCTATTTTACCCTTTGGTGAGTTTTTAGTAAAAGATATGAAAGGAATCTTTTATCGTTTTTCATATGAGGTACTTTTTGACTTTTCTGACAAAAGTACGAAGAATGTTTTTTTTAACTTATACGGCATGAATGGATTTTTAAAACATTATTTCCAAGAAGATTCCTTTACAAGTTTTCAAGTTTATTTTTAATCAACTTCTTTTATTTTAAAGTTGTATGACATGTTATGAAAGGAAAAAATGTTTTTTAAGAAGAAAGGATATTTTCCTCAAGAATGGAGTTCAAGTGTTTTATCAAAATGATTTTCCATCTAAGATAATAAAGGGTTCTGTTTTTATCCCTATTATTAAATTGATTTTTTTCATGTTGTGATGAAATTATTTTTATGAATTCCTTTATCTTATATGAATTGATTTATGATGTCATGATGTTTCAAGAATCCCATTTTTGTTACATGTGTTATGCGATGATGTATGTTTTATGATTATGTGGCACACATAAGAAAGGATTCATTATAAGATGGGTGGGACATATATCTCCCTCCAATGAATTTGGTAAAGATTTTATATCTCATGAGATAGACAGGGCTGGAACGGTAGGTTATACCGGTTCAGTGAAACAGGACTGAAACGAGGGTTACTCGATTCAGAAAGGGACTTTGTCCACTAAGATAGTCTTGGCAATGAGTCTTGACTAACAAGAAATGATTTTCCATGATTATGTGTGCATGCCACAAAGTTTCAAGTTTTATGTTATGATTATGGGGATCTCATTTTCACTTCTATGATTTATTCCTTGTTAAGATATTATGATCTCTTTTGCGGGTTTTTTTGATTTTCAAAAAGATATGATATGATTTTTATTTCCTTTATTTTCCCTTGCTGAGCATTTGAGCTCACCCTCTTATGTTTTCTTTTCCCCAGGATATAAAGAAAGGTTTTAGGTATAAAAAAAGGAAGATCTTTATGGGAGATATTGAAGATCTTTCACCACGATTAGAAGATTACGTTCCGAGTTTCCAAAGACGCTAAACTATTACGATCCTTGTGTGTGTGTTTTTGTTATGTACCAAGTATTCCGCAAAAGTAATGTAATGTCAATGTACGTCAGGATACAGGTCTCTACAGTTGGTATCAGAGGAAAGGTTTAGTCAACCTTTGGAAACTAGGATGCAAAAACGTTAGTGAGATCCCTAGAGATATTTCTAAGGTATGTCTAGGGATGTCTCTAAGGTTAAGTATACGTATAGGTTATAGTCCTAGAATTGCGCTAACGATATTCTAATTTAACCTAAGATGTTAGATATTGAGGGTACTACCCCTTTATTATGTTGTTTTCCCTAGCATGATTTTTGCCTCTCATACTATTCTTTTGGGGTTTTAGACGATGGCTGGAACCCGAAGGAACCGTGTTAATGCGGAATGTGATGGGCAATGCAATGATTGTCCCCCTGAGCAACCAAACGATATGGGAGCCGGAATGAAAAATCTTGTAGCCATGCTCACACAACTTTCTCAAGCTATGAATCATGCAGGACTTCCAAACGAGCAAAGGAAGGAGCAAAATTCTGTTGAATCCTTCATGAGGCAGCGTCCACCTTCTTTCAGTGGGTCTACTGATCCATTAGTTGCTGAACAATGGATTAGTACTACTGAAAAGATATTTTCAGTTCTTCAATGTTCTGAACATGATAAAGTCATCCTAGCAGTGTATCGTTTGGAAAGAGATGATGATCAGTGGTGGAATCTTATTAAGAATACGAGGCAAAGGGATGAAATTGAGTCTATGGAATGGGACGAGTTCAAGAACTTGTTTTTCAGTAAGTACTTCCCTCGTATTCTTCGAACGAAGATGGAGAAGGAGTTTCTTGAACTAAAGCAAAAGGATGACGAATCTGTTGGTATATACGAAGAGAATTTTACAAGACTTGCAAGGTATGCATCTGGCATTATCATCCAACCTGAAAGTAAAGTTGATCGATTTTTCAGTGGCTTAAAACCAAGACTTCGAAGGGCATTAGCTATAAGAGACTTCAGTAGCTATGAAGAAATTGTGCGTTGTGCTATCAAGGTAGAAATGGAAGTTGGTGTTACATATCCATCTCATGGTTTTGACAAAAAACGAAAGATGGAGTTCAAGGAGAAATCTCAGAATAATGGTGAAAAGAAGATGAATGTTTCCTTATGCACAAAGTGTGGAAAGAAGCATGGTGGAGATTGTCTTAAAGGGACTAGAAAATGTTTTAAGTGTGGAAAATAAGGTCATCGAGCAGCTGAGTGTCGAAGTAATGGAAAAAGGGTTTCTAATGATGTGAATAAAGCAAACACTGCAGAGAACGCACCACCAACACTTCAATGCTTCAAGTGCAAGGAAATGGGGCATTATACTAATAAATTCCCTAATCCAAGGGTTAGTGATGATCAACATGAGCAACCACTGAAGGCAAAGGACAAAGGGAAGTCACATGCGATCACTCTTGGCAATGTTGAATATGACAACGATGTGGTGGAATGATTAAGTGTTTATGTAATGGGATTTCGAAATAATGTTGTATTATTGAGTATTGCAATATTTATTGATGTGGTATTCAAAGTGATTGATATATTTTGGAAATAAGATGATATGCGCATAATGAAGGGAAAATGAGAAAATGAAATGTTTAATAGTATTCATGAGCTCATGATTGATATAAGGACTAAGTGATATCATGGTTTGAGTATATAGAATTTTGAGGATTTTGGTATGTGAAAAGTGATTCATGTTTTCACTAAGGTATTCAAGAGAATACACGATTAAGGACTTTGAATGATTGGAATGTGACCAACAAAACATATCTTATGATATATGGGAGTGGACTGCAGTATTATGGATAAGCCTAAAGATTGGAATGGATTATGTTGGACATAAGTGAGTATTGTTTAAGGATATAAGTTTTTTTTCGATATTATTGATGGGATGTTATAGTAATGTAGTTTTAGAAAAAGGACAACCTGCAGGACGGGCGACAACCCATCACGTCGGACAAGGCTGTGGGAATCGAACCCACAACCGAAGTGCGACTGGCCTTTATCGCCTACCACTGGCCTACAGGAAGTCCCTGTTTAGTAGAAACTAGTTTTATTATATTAAGCAGTATGATATATGAAGTATAAGTCCATTCTAGGAACTATGTATGATTAATCTCACTATAGATCGACTTATGTATATATTTTTTACTAACCTTTTGTTTGAGACAGATGGAATGACCCGTCATTCTATCACACGATCTGCTAACACTTCATGAATAACAAATTCAACTTCATTTATTTAAGAGATGAAGTGGAAATTGTTCAAGGCACGAACAACAGTGAGATTGTACCAAAATAAAGTAAGTATTTATTATAATTCAAATTTTCAACTTTAGGGAAATGATCTTGAAAACCAAAAATGTTGTCCTAGTGATCTTATACCTGATGAATCAGATGGTACCTTATATCATCACAAATCTATGGATTTGTGATTACGGGCTTTTCCATAGCCATGTTCTCTACCACCCTCCATCAGAACATGATGGTTAGATTTCTCTTCCATATCCATATTTTCACCTATGTGGAAACCCAATGATTAGTTTATTTGGGTAACCGTTACGTTTCATATTTTTGTTTTTAAAGATTGGTTTTGATATTCCTTTTTACGATGTGGGTTTCTATTAAATAAACTTTCTAATAGTAAACCATTTATAACCCCGACGAATTTCGAGGGCGAAATTCATTTTAAGGGGGGTAGAATGTAACAACCCAAGATTTTATAAAAAACATTCTTTTTAATTTTATTAATGTCTTGTGTTGTACGCTACAACAAAAGGAGCTTGCACAACACACATCCTTGACTTTCCTTGCATTACACGCAATCGCGACCTTCCTCGATAGCGTGTGTAATACGCAATACCGAGTTTCACTAAACAACGATATGCTATTAAAATATTATTAAAACTAGCCGGTATGAATAGTAATAACCACTTTTTAAAACTCTGTAAATCTTATTTTTCAAAATGAACTTCATTTTTGGATTCGGAGTATCGAATTTATCCTAAGGTGAAATTTTTGTACATTTCGGATAACTTTCATATTCTGATGAATAGTGAAAATTACTAAATTATAATTAAAAAACAAAATTTTTAATCGAAATAATTAATAGTGATAAATTATTAATTGGAGTAGCTTTAAAGTATATTTAGAATGTATTTTTACAATTTAATACAATGTTGGTCATTGGATGTAATTGCACATTTAAACCAGACATAAACAAGTGTCAATCTTTTGATAGATATTGTTTCTTAAAAACACTCTATTTGTTTTAACAGTGGGATTTAATTATAAAATTAATTAATTCAACTTCTATGTTATGAATTTGGTAAAATAGACTTCATTTTTGAATTCGGAATATGAAATATAGCTTAGGACGAAATTTTGGCATTTTTCTGAAAACCTTCATTTTTTGATGAATAGTGAAACTACTAAGTGGTAGTTAAAAAACTGAATTTTTCATAAAACTTAATTTTACCGCTTCTGTGAATGGAATTTCAAAAATCCGAGAGACACGGTTGATGTCAGTAAGTAAAATGTGGTTCAATGAGATGAAAATAATTTTTGGTGAATAGTAACTTTTTACTTTTATTTACCACGGTTAAAAGTAAATAGGGTAATTAAGGGTAAGAATGATATTAATATTACCCTAACACATGTCCTAATTCTATTGGACAAGTGTATCTCGACCAAAAACAACCTTAAGTGTAAAATATTATCATTTAGGCCCACTTGGATTAGATTAGGACATTTATTATTATTTAATTCAAAGAAGAGTTAAAAGAGTTAAAATCAAAGTTTATTCACTAAAACATTTTTAATATGGGGTTATACATAAGATAAATTCGACTATAAATATTCATTAGAAAGATAAAACTATTTCCTATATAATGATATTTTATTTATAATTTTTAGACTTAAACAAATTAATTTAGTTATGACACAACGATGATGCAGTAATTACCCTTTTAAGGAAATATTAACATAATTGATGTTATAAATACTCAAATGAATGTAATTTGAGACTTTTTATGAATTACACTAATTTTATAGGTTACTATGATATATTAGTGTTGATTTAATAAACTTGGTTCGAACATATAATTCTGTTATGACTTTCACAAAAATCATATATCAAATAGTGTCAAAATTGACACAAAATAGTTTTTAAATCAAATATTATATTATTAATTGTTATTTTATTCCTAAAAATCTAAGGTTCGGCCAAATGACTTAGATAAGGATATATATATTAATAATAAACAATTTGGGGTTCGTTTGTCATGTTATAGTAAGTGTATTAACCATATAGTGTAAGAAAACAAAAAGACACAGTAAAAGTAAAATTATTTAACTAAGGGTTAAATCTAATTGATAAGGTTAACATAATACCCTAAACTTGTCTAAATCCTATTGGATGATAGGATTTCGACCCATCCCCACTTTAGCTTCGAAATAAGACCCTTTGGAACCATTATAAACCGATTTTGACTTTAATATAAAATAATATTTTGAGATATTCCTAAGGTGCCCCTCTCCTCCCTTATAAAAGGGCACCTCCTCCCCCTCCTCCTCACACCAATTTGAGCACTCAATCTCGGCCAACCCCTGCCAAAATCTCTTCTCCACTTCCCTAGCAACATCCTAGAGGTTCTAGTCTTCCTCAAAGACCAATTTTAGTTCCCTAAGAGGAGGTCTCCAAAAGGCGCTTCAAAGAAGAGGTAATTACCGTTACCCATTCTTTCATCTTTATTTCTTCTTCCACTTCTTCTTCTTAGGATGTTTCATTATGAAGTAATAACATCAGTATCACTCATATACTGATATGTTATTATAAGTATGAAACAACCCTATTTCACCATCTATCTATCCTACGGAAAACGAAATCACCGCGCGTGCGTACGTACGGAATACCGTCTCCACGCCGTGGTGTAATCTATTTTCCACCACCACCTTACATGGATGGGTATAATGGTGTAAAGAATAACTATACATAGTTATTAAAACATCATATTGATTCTGATATATTGTATAATCCACTCCAATTCAATTCAATATTTATGGAAATGATATCATCGCTCGTGCGTACGTACGGACTACCGTCTCCACGACGCGATGAGATTCATTCTCCATGTTAACCATTTAAGAATGATTATAAAGTATATATAAGAAATAATAATGAAATATATGACATTATAAAGCTACTGGATTTATGTATATATATATATGTATGTCATCTACTTACTTCCATTCAAGATAATAAGGAAAGGAAAACAGCGTTCATGCGTACGTACGGACTACCGTCTCCATGAACGGTGTTTTTCATTTCATTTATCTATCTATTATATATATATATATACTGAATATATATGATATATAAATCATATTTTATATTCTGGAAGTAAGTAAATCATGATATAAGTAATAATAATGTCAAGAACAACAAGTCAAAACACCTACGATAAATGAAACGATTTTACCCAAAACGTTTCTTTAACATGGAATTTACAAAAGAACGGGTAATATAATGTCATAAGTGAACCATATATGATATCATAACAATGAATATGATTCTTTAATAAGTCAATGACATTATTTAAATCATTATACAGGATGTTCGGACACATACGAAGCAAATCAGACCTAAGGTAAGGGAAATATCACAATCTCATTTTTATTCGAGATTGTTTATACTTTGAAATTTACTGGGGTGTATTTTATCATCCACATCCATGTTTCCTCAACATGTAATATTATTTTCATCCACCTACAATTGTTTAAAACCTATTTTACCCTTTGGTGAGTTTTTAGTAAAAGATATGAAAGGAATCTTTTATCGTTTTTCATACGAGGTACTTTTTGACTTTTTCGACAAAAGTACGAAGAATGTTTTTTTATCTTATATGACATGAATGGATTTTTAAAACATTATTTCCAAGAAGCTTCCTTTACAAGTTTTCATGTTTATTTTTAATCAACTCCTTTTATTTTAAAGTTGTATGACATGTTATGAAAGGAAAAAATGTTTTTTAAGAAGAATGGATATTTTCCTCAAGAATGGAGTTCAAGTGTTTTATCAAAATGATTTTCCATCTAAGATAATAAAGGGTTCTGTTCTTTATCCCTATTATTAAATTGATTTTTTTCATGTTGTGATGAAATTATTTTTATGAATTCCTTTATCTTACATGAATTGATTTATGATGTCATGATGTTTCAAGAATCCAATTTTTGTTACATGTGTTATGCGATGATGTATGTTTTATGATTATGTGGCACACATAAGAAAGGATTCATTATAAGATGGGTGGGACCTATATCTCCCTCCAATTAATTGGGTAAAGATTTTATATCTCATGAGATAGACAGGGCTGGAACGGTAGGTTATACCGGTTCAGTGAAACAGGACTGAAACGAGGGTTACTCGATTCAGAAAGGGACTTTGTCCACTAAGATAGTCTTGGAAATGAGTCTTGACTAACAAGAAATGATTTTCCATGATTATGTGTGCATGCCACAAAGTTTCAAGTTTTATGTTATGATTATGGGGATCTCATTTTCACTTCTATGATTTATTCCATGTTAAGATATTATGATCTCTTTTGCAGGTTTTTTTGATTTTCAAAAAGATATGATATGATTTTTATTTCCTTTATTTTCCCTTGCTGAGCATTTGAGATCACCCTTTTATGTTTTCTTTTCCCCAGGATATAAAGAAAGGTTTTAGGTATAAAAAAAGGAAGATCTTTATGGGAGATATTGAAGATCTTTCACCACGATTAGAAGATTACGTTCCGAGTTTCCAAAGACACTAAACTATTACGATCCTTGTGTGTGTGTTTTTGTTATGTACCAAGTATTCCGCAAAAGTAATGTAATGTCAATGTACGTCAGGATACGGGTCTCTACATCCATCTATCTTGGACTACCACTACCCTCTTTATAAAATGACTGGGTTCACTTCTAGATATCAACTACATTGACACACACACACCTTTCTTGAAGTGAACATGGATACTGATGGTCTTGATAACATGGGTATCAGTTAGGGAATTACCTGGAAGGAGGATCTAGATGTTGAGATCCTCCCCTTTTATGAAAGGTATTGTAAAAAAATCCCTTATTTCATAATCATGTAATTACACTTTTTTAATAAATTGTGTCTTGGTCTTTGACTGAGACCCCACATTTTCAAAAAAATATATATGAAAGGGAAAATATTTTCCATATCATATTTATTTATGTGGCACATTTCCCATATTCCCAACTTTTATAAATTCTGTGATGTATATATTTCCAATGTATAAATTTTATAATGAATTCAATGAAATTTATAGAGATATTTAAATTATTCTATTTTTCTATCATTCATTAGGTTTTGATCCGAACATTACCAAATCCTTAAGTGTTTATGTTACAATATCATTTATTTAGGATTGTATAAGATAAAATTTCATTGATTGAAATTATTATAATCCTTATTTTTTTGAGCTGAATAATTTTCTTTAGTCATGTAATTTCAGATGTCTCCTTCTATTAGGTTCATTTTTTTGACATAGGTACTCAAAATAATTTATAATTTATTTTTAATAGAAACTGATCATATTTGCCCTAATATTATAGAATAATTTGGTTCTATATTAATGTTATTAAAATCATTATTTTTTAGTTTTTAACTATATCTATATGTTTTATAATTTTTAGTTTCACTATATTTTCTCCCCAAAATATTATATTCATTTTCAGCACTAGTTTTTCATAAAACTGAGTTTTTAATTTTAACAAAAATGTGAAATGAATATTCTAGTTTAACGTGTTAGGAATGAATGGATTTATTTATAAACATATCCATATTTATTGATGAATATTACTTTATATTTTCCATGTTTTTAGAAAAATCACTATATGATTATCATTTTAAAAAATTAAATCTAAATTTTAGAAAGAGGGAAAAGGTTTTTTCACCTGATTTTAAAAGATTATTTCTAATATTCTTATAAAAGACAATATTAATCTATATAAACAAAACTTATGTTTTTTGGATTCAACAAGAATGTGATATGATGATACCATAAAATATATTTCACTGGATAGAATATAATAATGATAATTTAAGGATAATTCTATGGAATATGTTACATTCGAACATGTAAGTCAAGTTATGATAGAATCAATATGAATGAAACTTAATTTCCATTGGTATTGATATGTTGAATTTTTTTATTGATATTAGGGCACATAGATATTTTTTATTTGATAGGTAGGATATGAATTATATATCATACTAATACATTGGGTAAAGAATGAATTCTCATGAGATAATATGAAATGGAAAAATGAGTGACCCTAGTTTGGTATGGGACCATTTCTACAATGATTGTCTTAGTAGTGATCCATGTCAATAGAAATCATGATAATGGGGAGTTAACTCAAATTAATATGGGATATTGGTCACTATGATAGTCTTGGTAGTGAACCCAACCAACTGTTGGAATTTATTAATGATGATAGTCTTGGAAGTGTAAAATAACTATGTACATGATTTAATATTATTTTTAATTGATAACATTATTTATTATGCTTATAATTTGTTCTCATGGATAATGATTGATTATATATGTTTAAAATATCTTATGAATTTTTCCATGTATTATAAAAAAACTCATTGCTTTTATATTGATTTATTTTTATTGACTGATTGTGTATATATTTCATTTTTTATAATATTTTTACCAAACCCTTATACTTACCATATTCTTAAATATGAATCTCGATTGATATTCTTGATCCTTACCCTTACTGAGCATCTCAATTCGCACTTTTTTATAATTCTATTTCCCTAAGTTATAAAGAATAAAAATAATGGATATATTTATATAAGAGTATCATGTGGGGAAATTTTTTTGGAATATTTTATAATTTTATTATAGAATAAGAAAATATGGTTATAAGGGGAAGAATAACCATTTGAAGAGAAAGATTAAATTTATTTTCATAAAGGGGGTTTTCGTAATTCTTAGTAAATATTAACCAAAATGGTATAGGGGTTTTGTGTGACTATATTATGTTTATTTTTATTTTATATATGGATAGTTAAAAATGTATAACAAAATCAGTGTTTAGTGGCGGTTTATTAAACCACCATAATTTTTTTTAAAATAATTTTTCGGTTGTTTGTTAAAAATTGCCGTTAAATATTTCGTTTTTTTCAAAACCCGATACTTCTTCTCCCCTGAACCCCCAATCCCACAAGACCCCATAACCACCCAACCCCCATAGGTTTACCCTCACCACCTCTCCTTACTGCTGCACCTCACCGCCAGTCCTGACCATCACCGCCCCTCATCATGCCTCGCCACCCCTCACTGCCGGTCTCGATCCTCGCCACCCCTCACCGCTTCTCATCACCGATCTTGATCCTTTACTCCCCAATTTTGTGGGTTCTAAAATCTTGTATCACCAAAAAACATATACCCATTAATCAAGGTAACTTCTGTTTTCTCTATTATTTTGATTATGTATTTTGTGTTATACCAATTAATGTGTTATTATAGATTTTTTAATTATTATTAATGATTGTATTATCCTTACCGAAATAATTTATTAATTTTGTCATTATATAATTATGTAACTATTATTAATAATGATAAATTATTTTATCTATTTATTTCTACAAAATGTGAAATATTTCAATGTAGGTTTTTAATTTAGTGATACGCTACTAATGACATGGATATATGCTTGAAATATATATATAAACTTTCATGTTGTGATATTATATTAAACTATAAGTATGTTACCCATGTTTATGATTACATGCTTGGGGTTACTAGAGAAATGTCTACATAGTTATGTCATATAAATAAGTAATTCTATTTTTTAAACTATCTTGTTACGTGGATAAATTATAAAGAATATTTTTATTTTGGTTTTAGGTTATGAAAGGAAGTTAAGATTTTTATTTATGGAATTCCATCAATAATAAATTATGTAATCATGAATTGGGTATTTAATAAAAACAAAAACAATATTTATATTAGTTTCATTTACTTTGATAAAGTTTTGGGTATAATATTTATTTTTAAACAAAAATTCAATTTTATAAACACTAGTTGCGCTTATTTTGGAAATTTATTATGTATAATTTTTTTGAACCCAAAAATTCAATTTAATAAAAACTTTTTTCAATCTACTTATAATAGTGTTTCGGTATGGGTTTGTTCATGAACCACACTTTAATTATATAATATATTCTATCTTGAAAACATATACTTTTAGAGTGTTTATTATTTTTTATAATTCAATCAAATTTATAAATTTTTACCCATACTTGATTCATTTGTTATGTCTTAAGATGTAAACATATTTTGTATAAATAGAACACTTATTATATTGAAAGGGTTCAATGTGTAAAAACCATTTTTCCATGGATACTACATATTTTTATAAATATTTTTTCCCAAAATTATGTTTTAAAACATTGAAAACTTATTTGGATGAAGAACATAGATTTTCTATTTTAGAATTTATTTCTTGTAACTTAATCCAAGAAATGTACTTTTATTGTCATGTTACTAGAATATATTAGTTGTTTTTTATTCCATGTCTTATACATTTTCTGGTTCACTACTAGTATGCATCAGTTATATCATATTCCATATGTTATGGTTTATTTGGATAGATACTGACATGCTTTGATGAATTTCAAATTAAAATAGGTATTTAGATTATCTTTTTGGATTTTTTCTTTAGATATTTGATATTGGATTATTTCATGCTGATATTATAAATTCTTTCCCTAATAATTTTTTTTTTATAAAATATAATATTAATCAACTAGTGTGGAACAATTTTATTCTTTAATAAATGTTTTCCATGAAAAAAATATTTGTATTTAGTTTTTGAATTTTTTAATCCAAATATTTATTACAAATATACATTTTTTCATGATTTTTTATTATAATATATAATTTTTATTTTTAAAAAATATGTTTTATCATAACAGAGATAATATATATGTGTGATACAGATTGGATATCAATCGAGTTTCAAATTAAGTCTTTTTTTAATTATGAATTTAATAATGCTTAAAATAGATAACTTATACACTTCTCCAATTATAGTTGCATTGGAATACCATGATTAATTCTTAATAAAGTGAGTTAGTGGAAAGGAACCATATTTAATTTCTTATAGTCAATGTGTAAATAGAAATTGGTCAACTAGTATATATCACAGTTCATGTTGAAATATATCATCTATTGAATTGTGAATCTCTAAACATGCTTAAAGAAATATACTCCCATCTAATAGTTTTGAAATATATGAATATAATTCACTTTATTTCTTAGGGTTTCATCTATAGAAATAATTTTATTTAAGAATATAACTGGTAAATATTTCCAACCAAACACTTCAAAAGATATGAATGAATGATATTCTATTGTGTCAAAAAAGAAAAAAAATATTTGAATATATTAGGGACTTACCTCAGATTATGGAAGGTACCTATCCACCAACAACTAAATCTATATCAGCCACATATTCCCTACCAACCACCTCTCCATAACACTCTATAAGCTCCTGAAATACCTATTTCACTAACCCTAGAAGTGTTTTCACATATATTTAAGGTCTAGTTCCCGACTTAGAAGAGAACAACCTCAAATATTTATCACAGATTCACTTAGGATTCCCTATCATTCCACATTGGTGAAAAGTCTAGAGATAAAAGGCAATGTCCTTGAGAATGTGCCCCTCCTCCCACAGTCATAGAATCCAATAGAGCTGTTCACCACAAAAGAGTTGAAAAAAATCAACTCTACTCAGACTGTCGATCACCCCTAAAAAATGTACTTTGGCATACAATTATTAATCCTAGAATGAAAAAACTAGGATTGCACTAGAGAAGGAACATTTCATCCCACTAATAGAAAAAAGAAATCCAAAAACTTTGTATTCCTTAATTCCCTTCTCAATAATCGGTTTCCTAAAAATAACTGCATTAGAGTTCATCAGATTGAAATTTGTAACCTTCCACATTAGCTCTGGGTGAAGGATAATCTCAAAATTTCTAGATATTTGTGCCTTATTTCCAATCAAAAGTTGTGTAAACAAGGAAAACATGATGAAGTGTTCAGAATAGGAAGACACTATCACAACCCCTATTAGATCTCCATGAACTCCTGGGCATGGTCTAAATTTAGTGCATCTAGGAAGAAGCCCTTGAAGAAGGGTTTTATAATGGTCTTCCATGTCAGCCCTTAACATATATTATATTTCAGTATGATATCCCACCACCATCTAGCCACGCCTTAAAGCATGAAGGTCGCAAGATTAACATGATGGTCTTATAGGGTCTCTACTTGGTATAATATCCTCTCAATGACCCATATATAGTCCTTCACTCCCTTAGGGACTCCAATTCCCTAAAAATATGGGGGAATTAGAGCTATAAGTCACATTTGGATTAGAACATTGTTGACCTACCTTTATGTGATCCACCGCCCTGAATAGGTGTCAGCTTAAAGATTCCTAGTTTGAATAGTTCTATTTCTTGAACCACTAGAGTGAGAAAGGGAACATTATCAGTCACATACTACTATACAATAGGTGGAGCAACTAGATGCATGATACGTCTATGGGGATACATTTTATGAAATATTAGAACAAACTATATAGAAGGATAATAACTTGAACATGAAAACCCATAACTATACATTAGCACACACAATGGTTCACAATAAGGTTCAACCTAATTGTATACCTATAAGAACAAGTCATAACCCCTAAACACTACTCAAAACGAAAGTCAAGCCTCTAGGACCTAGAAATTAGTCAAAACCACACATATATACACTTAAGAAAAGAATTCAGTAGTATCAAATTAGGAATTGAAGAAATAATATACCAAAGAATATATCATAATTTCATTAGGTATTTAATTATTTGAGATCTATCTAATGGAAGAAACATGTATATATGTCATGTTAACCTACATGAAAATTATGATGCATGAACACACACCAATTCACATCGATCAACATATAAACATCATATTCATCACCCTTGATGAATTTAATCAATGTTAACATCAAATAATAAAAAATAATTCCTCATTTTATGGTAAATCATAGGAGAACTATATAGTGGTGTCCAGACACAAACATATTCCCAATGATCAAGTCTCAACCATCATATCTCTTTTCTACCCTTCCACTAAATGAAGATAGAGAGGAGAAATACGATTGTAAAACTGGTCTTATGATACAATTTTTTAATACCTCAACCAAAATAATCAGGTCTGAGTTAGGGGTGTCACATGACCTAATTCATTCTTCCCTATACACAAGTGGTTTCCAACTAGTATTAATGGCCTATAGAATGGTATGAGGGGACTATTCCCTCAGTACTAGATAAAAATAAGAGTATATAAACAAATTGATAATAATAATCAATGAATAAATAATAAACCAATAACCTTTAGAGTATAAACATATTAAACATTATCCCATGTAGTAGTTTTATGGGATTCTAGATACAAAAATGAAAACTAACAAAATGGATCCAGAGTATGGTAATCCAAAAAATAAAAGCAGCACCTGCAGGCATTTTATCCAAACTCTATCCAGAATTATCTATATCCTCCTACCTACCTACTCAACCATACACCATAGTGACCTTTCCCTTAAATAGATCTCTGAGCATGAATTCTAAAAGTGCACTAAAATTATTGATTAGGGTGCGATTACATGCTTTACCATATAAAAAAGTTGTTTTCTAGAAAAAGAAATTTATTTTTATTAAAATTGATAGAAATAAGCCTCAATCTATTCATGATTAAATGAAAGGAATAGAATGAAGAATTCAATATTTGACTAATTTCCATTTATCTATCCTCATATGAAAGAAAATGTGAGATAGAAATAATACAATGTGATTATTATACATGATAAAATTGATGGAAATAAAGATGTTGAGAGAGTAAAAAAATAATGGAGGATGCAAGGAATCTTGTATATCAAGAATATGGTAAAATAAATTAGTTGGAAATTTTAATGTGACTGTATCCTAGGAAAAAAATTTATGTAATTTCACGTATTGGAATCAATTATATTCTTACCTTTACGCAAGTGACTCATTCCTTTACACAAGTGTTTCTTACCTTTACACCAATGTTCCTTAACACTACACAAGAGATAAGATACCCTTAAGCAGAATGAAAAAAATGTAAGTAAACCTTGTGTAGTGAACTGGTAACCATTAAATAGTGCATGGAATTTCGGTTTTCCCATTATGTGTGCTTTAGAAAATGTTTATTACCCTTATGTAACTTCTGAGTTCCTTTATAAATTTTTTCCAATAACCTTTACATGACTAGTTTAAGTAAAAGCGTACCATTACTCAACTATACTAGTTACCCTTACACAATGCTTATAATTTTTTCTTACCCTTACATAGAATTATAATTTACTTATATATAGCATGTGTAAAATGAATCTTCTCATTACGCGAGCTGTATATTTTAACGGTCACCTTTACTCAAATTATAACAATTATGTGGTACCCTTATGTAGCCTGTGAAAATATTATTTTACCATTATATGGGATATATAGGTATAACATTTCCCTAATATATTTAAGTACTTTCATATCTCATCTTTTTTAATGGAAAAAATCCTATGTCATTAGAAAACGATACCAAGACTAAAATACATTGAGTATTTTATAATTTGAGCATGATACTTGAAATAATAATATGTTCCTATTTTAATTTCTGTCATCTAAGTTTTAAATATATGATGAAGAATTAGGAAACACACATGTGTAGAATATTTAATTGATTTCTAAAGAATTTTATCCATTTGTGTTTTTCCTATAAATAGAAGCTAAAGAAATAAGTGGATAAAGAATAATAAAAACATTTAGATCTTCATGGATTCATTATACTCTTTTTTGAGGAATTCCTAGTTTCCTTATATTTCTTTATTTTGTATTAATTATAGAAGGGTCTAAGTTCACTATTCTATAATTTTTTTTTCATCGACATATTCTAATAGTTCAAATAGTTTAATTATTTTTTAGAAGTGTCTGTAATTATTATTTTATATATGGTTATAGGTACATTCAAAAGGTAGTGTATGGTTATTTAACATATTCATATTTTTTCAACTCATATTTATGAATCTATTTTCTAATTTATTAGTAGTTATGTTTTTTAATTTTTTTTCATAATGTGTATGCACATTGTGATATATATGTATAAAAGATGGATCACATTACTGAGGAACACACCTCAGTATTCAATGGTTTTGGGGGATTTTTTAGATTTTGCAATTTCCTATTGATCTGTTGATGAGAGAATAATATTTCCATGTATGAAATGTAAATTTAGAATATTTTTGAAGAGAGATTAAGTTTATGCACACTTTATATTGAAGAAATTCCCTACACATTATTTGTGTAGGATTTGGCATGGAAAATCTTACATTACAGAAAGGTTGAGCACTGCTTTCAATTAACAGAATGAGATCCCAACTTCATCGAAAATAGAATATGAAATGAAAAACCTTATAAATGATGCATTAGGTACTACAAGACACCAAAATCAACATCAAAACATATCAAAACAACCAGTTAAGGGTGTTACAAATAGGAATGTGACAAGTGATGTTATTGCGACTCTAGGAAAACCAGATCATGATTGTAACATATCATTGGATCCTCTTCTTGAATATGTAGAGACTAAGGTAATAAAAAAATTCATTTAATAGAAATATGATTTTCAAGGATTAGTTGAAATTGGAAATAAAAATTTGTATAGTGGATGTTTTAAATATGAAAAATATTATTTTCTGATGAAGTTGTAACATATCAAATGTCTATGTAGAATTATAAATAAGGCGATGTCCATGATATTCAAATTGTTGTGTGATTCATTTCTTGAAGAAATGATCCTGAGTCTTTTTATGATATGAATTTTTTTTAACAATATTGGTCTAAATTATTCAAAATTTCTTCCATGTCCCAATGATTTTATTCTTTATTAAGGAGAGGATTAAAGCAGATAGGATTGCAAGAAATGTTCTTCCTCTAGATGGCAGTCTATGGGTGACATTGGAAGTCTGAATCTACATACTACCATGATGAAGAATAAAATGAACACACCTAAATTTTTTTTGTGTTACCTTCCTTTAAATCCTAGATTTTAAATATTATTCATGTCATTGAAAACCATTGAACACATGATGTAGAATTATATATATAATAAAAATTTTGGGTTAATGGGACATCCAATATATTCACAATTGTGAATGAAATTTGATTCATTACATCCAGATTTATTATCTGATCCTAGGAATGTTTGATTGGGATTATCTACCAATAGATTCAACACATTTGGGACATTGAGTACCAGTTATATAATTTGGACAGTGGTTTTGATCCCGTTCAATCTGTCTCTATAGATGTGTATGCAACAAATGTCTTTTACCAATTTTATGATTATTCTTGGAAACAAATGGCTTTAAATTATATTTATGTATAATTAAAACCTTTAATTTAAGAATTACAGGATTTATAGAGAAATAGTGTTGAGACATATGAAGCATCTTTTAGAACAATGTTCAAAACACAAGATTCTCTAATGTAGATCATTAATGAATTCCCTGGACTTGGGAATTTATCTGGTTGAAACACTTACATGGGTTTGGCTTGTCTTGTTTGTAACATTGATTTTGATCTAGAGCATCCACCTCACAGTATAAAATGGTGCTTGTTGTGTCATCAATTATTTCTCAATCCATCGCATATATTTCAACTTAACAAGTCAAAATTCAATGCTTTCAATAATCTTAATCCACCTACAATGTTGTTACCAGGTCCTGAAATATTTATACAACTTTGAAATGTTGAAATCGAATTGGAGAAGGTGCATTAATTGAATGATAGTGGGAAACGATTTTGTAGTGCATCATCAAGTGAAATTAGAACGCAACAATGGAAGAAAAAAAGTATATTTTTTAACTTCTATATTGTGAATTTAATTTTTTGTCACATAATCATGATGTGATGCATATTTAGAATATGTTTTTGTGAAAATTTGATCTTAACAATGCTTAATGAGCATGGAATTTATATGGATCATCCCAATGCTTAGAAATACTTTGTTGAAATGATCATAAAGTGTGATCTCCTCCCAGAATAGAATGGAATGTATGCTCTAAAAATTTGTACAATGAAAAATAGGGATAAAGATACATTCCTTTGAATTTGAAAACATTTAAAGGTATTATATGGGTATTCAAGTAACATCTCAAGGTGTTTTGACTTAAATAATCAAAGGTCACATTGATTGAAAAGCCATGATTCACATATTTTCTTACAATATTTACTTCCATTGGCAATGCGTATATTATTTCATGAAATGGTTAATGATTTTGTACTCCAATTCTGCACATTTTTAGATAGCTATGTGAGACAACTCTTCAACCATTTCATCTTTACAAAATCCAGGAGAGATTTGTATTTACACCTTATGCAATGGAGATGATCTTTCCTCTATCGGTTTTTCTATCATGATGCATTTAAGTATACATTTGGTTGATGAAGCTAAATTAGGAGGCCCCATACATTATCATTGGATGTATCCAATTGACAGGTAAGTTATATATAAGATTTTCATTTTATTAAAAAATTATAGGATCTTAGTTAAATACTTAATTATGTTTTTTTATTTTATTTCATAGATATCTTGAGCATTTGAAATCATACGGGAAAAATAGTTCTCAACCTAAAGGATTTATTTATGAAGGATATTTGAAAGAGGAGTCTCTTAACTTTTTTCTGAATACATGGATTATATTGAGACATGATTAAATCGAGTTGTATGTGTTGACGACACATCAACTCAATTCGAAACACACGAAAAATCATAAAGCATTTATGCTATTGGACAATCGGTTTGGAGGAGGTAAAATGGTACCCTGGAATAAATGGATCTATTATAGACATATAGATATCTTATGATGAATAGTGAAATTACAGATCCATTTATTGAAGATTTCAGGATTAAAGGAAAGAGATGAATGAGAGGATGAACACAAAATTATAATGATATAAAAAAGTTGTTAATAAAGATAAGGTAGAATGGTTTTCTTGATGTGTATGTTCATAAATATTGAAATTGATACAGCTATTAGGTTGATACATATATTTTTTTAAATCTAATAATGTATATTAATTTTTTCATACCCTAAATACTAATAATTAAGATGAGTTGTCAGTGGTTTCGATGTTTCTTACTCGAGGTCATTTAAAATAATCTAGAAAGCTCGGTGCTTATAATGTGAATGGCTATAGATTCCATATAGTTGATCAGGAAGAGGGTTTGAAAACACATAATAATGGAATATTTACATTCACAAAAGTAGGATATTATAGAAAATTGACTGATATTATTGGATTAAACTACCACAAACATTTTTTAGTTATTTTATTCAAATGAAATTGGGTAGATATTATTAACGGTGTTAAAATAGATTCCCTACAATTTACTTCAATTAACTTCTCTATCTTGATGGACGTTTGTGACCATGATGTACATGATATATATATCTTATAATAGTAATAAAAAATTCTATATTATGTGAAAGATGTTGTGGATGAAAGGTGGACTGTAGTTTCTCAGGTAAAACAAAGAGATTTGTATAATATGAGTGATGGAGTGGATGATTTTACCTTTGACACTGAATCCCATCAAAAATAGAAGAAAACTTATTTTTCCATTATGATATTGAAAATATTATTCTTTTAAGAGTGCATGATGTAGTAGAAGTAATGATGGAGCAGTAAACCGACATTATTAAAGGAGAAAATGATTATATGTGAAGTTATCCCTTCATTTATAAACCATTTATTCCATTTGTGTAGTTATACATTATCATTATTTTGTATATTTTGTTTTTTAGTACTTTGCATATTTTATCATTTCTATTTTTTTGTCTGCATGAATTTTTCAAAATATATGTTCCAGACTTAATTTTATTGGATTAAATGACAAGAATGTTGAGTAAGAATTATACTCACACTGCAGGGTCAAAGAGTTTTTTAGAAGCAAATAGACTCTACTAATATTTTCATTACATTAAATATTTATTATAAATTGTTATTTGTTTAATATATTATATTATTTATTTATCTTTATTTAATGCAGTCACTAAGTTTTGGCCATCATGAATCCCAAACCGAAGTGTGGTTGAATGTTCATAAAAATTCTGATATGAGTTTTGTGAATGATATTGCCAAAGAAGTTGGGGTATGAATTCATTTTTCATTATAATAACTTATTATGAGTTGTCACTTTGTTAATATATATTTCATCAAATATGATTGATTTTTGATTTATAGGTAAAATTTAAATAACTATTGGAAGTCAATCCCACACAGTCTTACTCAGTCTCCAAAGATGACATAGTTGGTAGAGTCCTTGGGAAATAGAATCTTTGTCGAGTTCATGGATGGGTTTGGGACTACTAACATATTATGTCTTTGATAGGAAAATAGGGATTGTAAGTGATGACTAGTGGTGATAAGGAAAATCATGAAACTTCAAATCATTTATTTCACAATCTTTTATTGATTTAATATTAAATATAAATATACAAAATGGTTTAATATTCAATATAATTTTTTACAGGTGTTGATAGCAGGAAGTAGAGATAGATATTGAGAAAGTTACAAGAAGAGTTCATCATTGTGAAATTATTAGTGGAGAGTGTTTTTTCTTGTATCCGTAAGTCCAATGGGGGTATTTTAATATTTTTCTTATATTTTAGATGGGATCGGGAAAATGAGTTCCCCATATATGTGTTCTATAACCATTTGTATATGTGATATGTTTAAATAGGTTATAGATACTGAAATTTCTATATGATCATATATTATGTTTAGTTTATTGTTTCTTTTTTACATATAGGCCGATTATTTTAATGTTTTGTGTCTTGTTTGTTTTTTTCAAAGTATTGAGAAATATATTATATCTTTCAATGTGTGGTTTCCTTAGTCAATGTGCTGTTTATTTATGTTTTGGTGTGAATCAACGTATGTTGATTCTTAAGTTTTAACATGTTTTTCCTTGTAAGTTGATGATATGGTAAAATTTTCAATGTTACTATTCTGTTGTTCTTGCTATAGGTTATGGGGATAGAGAACCTACACCCTTTTTTCTATTCATGATATAGCGATGGTTTAAACCATTGCTATAGTATGGTAGTTTTTTAGGGGTGGTGGTTAAAATCACTGCTAAATATTACAAAATTTCACATAGTGGTGGATTTATCAATATTAGTGGAGTTTTTTTTGGTAAAAAAAGAAAAAATTTTGTGGCAGTTGAAAAATGATGCCATATCCCATTAATTTTTTAAGCTAAAACTACAGCTAAAATAATGAAAACTGTGACGAAATACATATTCTATGCCAATTTCCAGAAACCACTACTATATGGAAGAAACCATCACTTGTTGATTACTGACACCAATTTTAGTGGTGCTTTTTTGAAACCATTGCAGAACTATATAGAATCATTTTAAACCACCACTAGATAAAAAAAACCACAACTATATGGTCAGTTTGTTGTACTAAAATCTGGTTTCTTCAGTGGGAATTATAGATATTTTTAATGAATATGTTTGTAGCATTGGATCTATGTTAATGTGTCTAGATGTCATTATTGGTATCACATAAGGGTTTATAGAATAATATTGGGTTTGAAGATATAAAATGAGGATAATTAATGGGTTAATGATACCAAAATTTTATTAAAAATTTATGGATGATCGTATATTTAAAAGAATAAAATTAAATTTTATTTTTTTATGCGATGGGATATGAAGGTTGATGGTGATATTTAGGGAAATAGTTTTTATGTTTTAAAATATCAATGAGGTATATGTAATAATTATGTTTAACATTTTATTTGTTGATAAAATATTTAGGAATAAATTTATGGAAATCATAGGTTGAAATAAACACCTAACCATTATGATTAATACATCCATTCATGATGATATAACTAATGATAATTTGAATAAATGGTTTATAATATTTGAGGTTTATATTTATAAATAAAAATTATATTGAAAAAGATTTTGGTTATGGGTGATTAATGTTATTTTTATGATGTTCATTATACTCAGAACATTATGTGGTAATAGTTAATGGAATATGATTGACTAATATGAGATGTGTTTGAATTAAAAATGAATGATTTAACATTTCGGGGTCATATTTTAATTTATTATGATTGATTGGAATCTATGTTATTTTAAAAAGATAGGTATTTTCATGGAGATTATTATTATTTCATATAGATTTTTATATGAAATACTCAGTTATTTGTGATATTTGGGGATAAATTCTGTTTTTATCTTGTAAACATATGTTGGAAAATCATTCTATTTTTATGTTTTGTATTGGGAAAAACATATTTTGGATTTTTTAAGAAAAATATATATTTTTTAATTATTTACATTGATATTTTGGTGTTATTTTTGTGGGATCAACAGTAATATATTATTACACAATATAATGGATTGATCATATTATTTCAAAATTTTCAATACATTTTTTTGTAAAATTTTTAGAAGTAAGAGGAATAATGTTTTATCTTTTTTCAATATTACATTCTAGTAAAAGTTAATTTTAGTGCATCATGAATGAAAAATTAATCATTGTTATTTATCATATAACATGAAGTATAGGTTGGAGAATTATTTAAACAAAACCAAACGATGAAGTTATTGAAAAAAATCTAGTATGTATACTCTACCATAATCACTACGTTTATAAGAAAACTATTTCCTCAAAATTATGCAATAGAATAAAAATCTATTGATTCTATTATAATTTTTTTGAACTAATTCACCGGTTAGTGTCTCATAACTGAGAGTAAATGGTTTATGAAATATTTTGAATATTATAACATTCTTAGTCACAAAATAGGAATTAATTACCTTTTAAAAAGGAAATGCAATTGAATTTGATTAAAATCAATTTAATTAAACTCATGTATATATGTCATCCACTCCATGTAATTTAATTTTAAATTTTTATAAACCAATGTGCATCAGACATATGAGAGAAATTACAAGGATTCAATTTATATATGTGGTAGAATATAACACCATGATATTTTTGAATAACATTCTCTTCAATAATATTTATTTCTTTGATATCATCTGACTCACTAAATAGTAGGGGAAAACAAGATACGATATTCTATAGAAATATTCTTATTTATATTTGAGAATTTTAACCTTTCTGTTATATTGGAGGGTATGAATAAAACAAATTTTATTTTAAAAAATATCAAAAAACATTTCATGAATAAAAATTTATTAACCAATTACTAGGAAATAGTTAAAAAATTTATAATTATAATAATTAGACTATATACAATTAAAATAATTTAATTTTTAGAAGGTATATTTTTATATGAATTTGGTTTTCCTATAAATGTTTCATTTCAGTTTAGTATATATATTTTTAAATTTCATCGATGTAATTATATTGAATGGACTTCATTACAGATTTAATCACATCAAAATAATCATAGCATGGATTTTGTTTATTTTTCATAATTATTTGATTTTTTTGGTGAATACTGAGTATACCAATTCTACAAAAAACGGTTTTTAAAAGTTTATTTTGAACTTATAAATTTACTATTGACATTTTTGGAAGTACAAGAAATTTAATTTTTCCAATAAAAAATATTTTCATCACCTAAATTTTAATCATATTTTGATAATTTTACATTTAATTTTGGTTTTATTGTAAATTAAAATAAGACCCTTATGATTTATCCTAATTAAACTAATTCAAAATCAATCAATATTATTCTTTATTTTTATAATAATTATTCATATTATTATAGGGATTTTTTATGAAAATGGGTTCTCATTGTGTGTTTTGAACTTATATTTTTTATAAGGTATACTGTAACAGCCCGAGATTTTATGAAAAATATTCTTTCTTATTTTACTAATGTCTTGTGTTATACGCTACACCAAAAGGAGCTTGCACAACACACATCCTTGACTTGCCTTGCATTACACGCAATCGCAACCTTCCTCGATAGCGTGTGTGGTACGTAATCCTGAGTTTCACGAAACAATGATATGCTATTAAAATATTATTAAAACTAGCCGTTATGAATAGTAATAACCACTTTTTAAAATTCTATAAATCTTATTTTTCAAAATGAACTTCATTTTTGGATTCAGAATATCGAAATTAGCTTAGGTTGAAATTTTGGTGATTTTCGGATAACTTTCATATTTTGATGAATAGTGAAAATTACTAAATTATAATTAAAAACAACTTTTTTAATCGAAATAATTAATAGTGATAAATCATTAATTTGAGTGGTTTTAAAGTATATTTAGAATATATTTTTACAATTTAATACAATGTTGGTCATTGGATGTAATTTCACATTTAAACTAGACATAAACAAGTGTCAATCTTTTGATAGATATTGTTTCTTAAAAAACACGCTATTTGTTTTAACAACGGGATTTAATTATAAAATTAATTAATGCAACTTTTATGTTATGAATTTGGTAAAATAGACATCATTTTTGAATTCGGAATATGAAATATAGCTTGGGATGAAATTTTGGCATTGTTCTGAAAAACATCAATTTTTGATGAATAGTGAAACTACTAAGTGGTAGGTTAAAAACTGAATTTTGCATAAAACTTAATTTTACCGCTTCTGTGAATGGAATTTCGAAAATCCGAGAGACACGGTTAATATCAAGGACTAAAATGTGGTTCAATGAGATGAAAATAATTTTTTGGTGAATAGTAACTTTTTACTTTTTTTACCACGGTTAATAGTAAATAGGGTAACTAAGGGTAAATATGATATTAATATTACCCTAACACATGTCCTAATTCTATTGGACAAGTGTAATTCGACCAAAAACAAACTTAGGAATAAAATATGACCATTTAGGCCCACTTGGATTAGATTAGGACATTTATTATTAATTTATTTAAAGAAGGGTTAAAATAGTTAAAATCAAAGTTTAATAAGTAAATCATTATTAATATGGGGTTATACATAAGATAAATTAGATTGTAAATATTCATTAGAAATCTAAAAAGATTTTCTACATGATGGTATTTTATTTGTAATTTTTAGACATAAAATAATTTAATTTATTTATGACACAACGATGATGCAGTAATTATCTTATTAATGAAATATTGACATAATTGATGTTATAAACACCAAATTAAATGTAATTTGAGATTTTTTATGAATTCCACTAATTTTCTAGGTTACTATGATATATTAATGTTGATTTAATCAACTTGGTTCGAACATTTAATTCTGTTATGACTTTCACAAAAATCATATATCAAATAGTGTCAAAATTGACACAAAATAGTTTTTAAATCAAATATTATATTATTAATTGTTATTTTATTCCTAAAAATCTAAGGTTCGGCCAAATGACTTAGATAAGGATATATTTATTAATAATATACAATTTTGGGTTCGTTTGGCATGTTATAGTAAGTGTATTAACCATATAGTGAAAGAAAACAAAAAGCCACGGTAAAAGTTAAATTATTTATCTTAGAGTTAAATCTAATTGATAAGGTTAAAATAATACCCTAAACTTGTCTAAATCTTATTGGTTGATAGGATTTCGACCCATCCCCACTTTATCTTCGAAATAAGACCCTTTGGAACCATTATAAACCAATTTTTACTTTAATATAAAATAATATTTTGAGATATTCCTAAGGTGCCCCTCTCCTCCCCTATAAAAGGACACCTCCTCCCCCTCCTCCTCACACCAATTTGAGCACTCAAGCTCGGCCAACCCCTGCCAAAATCTCTTATCCACTTCTCTAGAAACATCCTAGAGGTTCTGGTCTTCCTCAAAGACCAATTCTAGTGCCCTAAGAGGAGGTCTCAAAAAGGCACTTCAAAGAAGAGGTAATTACCGTTACCAATTCTTTCATCTTTATTTCTTCTTCCACTTCTTCTTCTTAGGTTGTTTCATTATGAAGTAATAACATCAGTATCACTCATATACTGATATGTTATTATAAGTATGAAACAACCCTATTTCACCATCTATCCATCCTACGGAAAAAGAAATCACCGCGCGTGCGTACGTACGGAATACCGTCTCCACGCCGTGGTGTAATCTATTTTCCACCACCACCTTACATGGATGGGTATAATGGTGTGAAGAATAACTATACATAGTTATTAAAACATCATATTGATTCTGATATATTGTATAATCCACTCCAATTCAATTCAATATTTATGGAAATGATATCATCGCTCGTGCGTACGTACGGACTACCGTCTCCACGACGCGATGAGATTCATTCTCCATGTTAACCATTTAAGAATGATTATAATGTATATATAAGAAATAATAATGAAATATATGACATTATAAAGCTACTGGATTTATGTATATATATACATATGTATGTCATCTACTTACTTCCATTTCTAGACAATAAGGAAAGAAAAACAGCGTTCATGCGTACGTACGGACTACCGTCTCCATGAACGGTGTTTTTTATTTTATTTATCTATCTATTATATATATATATAATGAATATATATGATATATAAATCATATTTTATATTCTGGAAGTAAGTAAATCATGATATAAGTAATAATGATGTCAAGAACAACAAGTCAAAACACCTACGATAAATGAAACGATTTTACCCAAAACGCTTCTTTAACATGGAATTTACAAAAGAACGGGTAATATAATGTCATAAGTGAACCATATATGATATCATAACAATGAATATGATTCTGTAATAAGTCAATGACATTATTTAAATCATTATACAGGAGGTTCGGACACTTACAAAGCAAGTCGGACCTAAGGTAAGGGAAATATCACAATCTCATTTTTATCCGAGATTGTTTATTCGTAAGTATTTACTGGGGTGTATTTTATCATCCACATCCATGTTCCCTTAATATGTAATATTATTTCCATCCACCTACAATTGTTTAAATCCAATTTTACCCTTCTATGAGTTTTTAGTAAAGGATATGAAAGGAATCTTTTTTCGTTTTTCGTACGAGGTACTTTTTTGACTTTTCTGACAAAAGTACGAAGAATGTTTTTTTTAACTTATACGGAACAAACGGATTTATACTGTTTTATAAAGCTTTATTTTCATGAAGATTCCTCTAAAAGATTTCATGACTATTTTCAATAAAATCTCTTTCTTTTAAAATTGCATGATGTTTTGTGAAAAGAAATTGATTTTGAAGAAGAAAGGATATTTTCCTCAAGAATTCAATTCAAGTGTTTTATCAAAATTATTTTCCATATAAGATAATAAAGGGTTCTGTTTCTATCCATATTTTTACATTGATTTGACTATGTTGTGATGGAATTATGTTTATGAATTCCTTTATCTTGTATGAATGGTTTTATGATGTCATGTTGTTTAAGAATCCCATTTTTATTACATGGGTTATGCAATGATGTATGATTTATGATTTTGTGGCACACATAAGAAAGGATTCATTAAGAGATGGGTGGGACCTATATCTCCCTCCAATGCATTGGGTAATGATTTTATATCTCATGAGATAGACATGGCTGGAATGGTAGGTTATACCGGTTCAGTGAAGCAGGACTGAAACGAGGATTACTCGATTCAGAAAGGGACTTTGTCCACTAAGATAGTCTTGGAAATGAGTCTTGACTAACAAGAAATGATTCTCTATGATTATGTGTGTATGCCACAATGAGTAATGTTTTAAGTTATGATTTCATTTTCACTTCTATGATTTATCTCACGTTATGATATTATGAGCTCTTTTGCAGGTTAAGATTTCCAAAAGCTATGTTCTTATGTATATGATGTGATTGATATTTCTTTTGTTTACCCTTACTGAGCATTTGAGCTCACCCTTTTATGTTTTCTTTTCCCCAGGATATAAAGAAAGGTTTTAGGAAAAAAAAAGATCTTTATGGGAGATGTTGAAGATCTTTCACCACGTTTAGAAGATTACGTTCCGAGTTTCCAAAGACACTAAACTATTACGATCCTTGTGTGTGTGTTTTTGTTATGTACTAAGTATTCCGCAAAAGTAATGTAATGTCCATGTACGATAAGCTTCGGGTCTCTACAGTTGGTATCAGAGGAAAGGTTTAGTCAACCTTTGGAAACTAGGATGCGAAAACGTTAGTGAGATCCCTAGAGATATTTCTAAGGTATGTCTAGGGATGTCTCTAAGGTTAAGTATACGTATAAGTTATAGTCCTAGAATTGCGCTAACGATCTTAGAATTTAACCTAAGAAGTTAGATATTGAGGATACTCCCCCTTTGTTATGTTGTTTTCCCTAACATGATTTTTGCCTCTCACACTATTCTTTTTGGGTTTTAGAAAATGGCTGGAAACAAGGTGATTCACGATAATAGAGGATATGATGGACAATGGAATGATATTTTTCATGAGCAACAAAATGAAATGGGATTTGGAAGTCCAAACATCATTATTATGCCGAATCAGCAATCTCATAATATGATCAATAAAGTAAAATTTGGTAAGTTTCCTGACTCGGCTAATAAGAGAAAGATGGAGTTTCATTAAGATCATAGAGGAAAGAAAGTTCAATTTCCCCTATGTAATTCATGTGGGAAGAGGCATCAAGGAGAATGTTTCAAAGGAACTAGAAGATGCTTTGGGTGTGGAAAAGAAGGACACAAAGCAAGTAAGTGCAAAAGAAAAAGGTTCAATTAACACCATGGATGAGGATAATGGTATTGCTACGACATCAACAATGGTAAAATGATTTAAATGTGGAATATACGGGCATTATGCAAACCAATGCCCTAAGGGAAAGTCTCATGAAGAGAATCAGTATGGTCGTATGGGAAGTATTTATGTTGACGATGATGAAGAAACTACAAATGATATGTGAGATGAAAGAAATGTTGAAGCTCGGTCAATGGTCTAAGAATGTAGTGGAATGATTACATGTTTATCATGTGTAGTGTTGGAATAAGGAGACATCTAAGGATTGTTACATTGTTGTCTTTCCTTAAGTGTATGATGAATGGTACCAGTAACCATGAAAGGTTATTCAGATACTTTTGGAAAGTAGATGATAAGTGCATAATGAAAGGATAAGAAGACAATGAGATGTTTGATTGTATTCATGAGCTCATGATTGATATAAGGACTAAGTGATATCATGGTTTGAGTATATAGAATTTTGAGGATTTTGGTATGTGGAAAGTGTTAACTTTAAACTGCATTCATGTTTTCACTAAGGTATTCAAGAGAATACATGATTAAGGACTTTGAATGTTTAGAATGTGACCAACAAGACATATCTTATGATATGTGGGGATCAACGACAGTATTAAATCTCTGGTAATCGATATCACTATATTATGAGAGTGGACTGCAGTATTATGTATAAGCCTAAAGATTAGACTGGATTATGTTGGACATAAGTTAGTATTGTTTAAGGATATAAGATTTTCGATATTATTGATGGGATGTTATAGTAACGTAGTTTTAGAAAAAGGGACAACCTGCAGGACGGGCGACAGCCCATCGTTTCGGACAAGGCTGTAGGAATCGAACCCACAACCGAAGTGCGACTGGCCTTTATCACCTACCACTGACCTACATAAAGTACCTGTTTAGTAGAAACTAGTTTTATTATACTAAGAAGTATGATATATGAAGTATAAGTCCATTTTAGGAACTATATATATGATTAATCTCACTATAGAATGACTTATGTATATTTAATAACTTTTGCTTACCTTTTGTTTGAGACAGATGGAATGACCCGTCATTCTATCACATGATCTGCTAACACTTCACGAATAACAAATTCAACTTCATTTATTTAAGAGATGAAGTAGAAATTGTTCAAGGCACGAACAAAAGTGATATTGTACCAAAATAAAGTAAGTATTTATTCTAAGCAAATTTTCAACTTTAGGGAAATGATCTTGAAAACCAAAAATGTTGTCCTAGTGATCTTATACCTGATGAATCAGATGGTACCTTATATCATCACAAATCTATGGATTTGTGATTACTGGCTTTTCCATAGCCATGTTCTCTACCACTCTCCATCAGAACATGATGGTTAGATTTCTCTTCCATATCCATATTTTCACCTATGTGGAAACCCAGTGATTAGTTTATTTGGGTAATCGTTACATTTCATACTTTAGTTTTTAAAGCCAAGTTTTGGTATTCCCTTTTACGATGTGGGTTTCTATTAAAGAAACTTTCGAATAGTAAACCATTTATAACCCCGACGAATTTCGAGGGCGAAATTCATTTTAAGGGGGGTAGAATGTAACAGCCCGAGATTTTATGAAAAATATTCTTTCTTATTTTACTAATGTCTTGTGTTATACGCTACACCAAAAGGAGCTTGCACAACACACATCCTTGACTTGCCTTGCATTACACGCAATCGCAACCTTCCTCGATAGCGTGTGTGGTACGTAATCCTGAGTTTCACGAAACAATGATATGCTATTAAAATATTATTAAAACTAGCCGTTATGAATAGTAATAACCACTTTTTAAAATTCTATAAATCTTATTTTTCAAAATGAACTTCATTTTTGGATTCAGAATATCGAAATTAGCTTAGGTTGAAATTTTGGTGATTTTCGGATAACTTTCATATTTTGATGAATAGTGAAAATTACTAAATTATAATTAAAAACAACTTTTTTAATCGAAATAATTAATAGTGATAAATCATTAATTTGAGTGGTTTTAAAGTATATTTAGAATATATTTTTACAATTTAATACAATGTTGGTCATTGGATGTAATTTCACATTTAAACTAGACATAAACAAGTGTCAATCTTTTGATAGATATTGTTTCTTAAAAAACACGCTATTTATTTTAACAGCGGGATTTAATTATAAAATTAATTAATGCAACTTTTATGTTATGAATTTGGTAAAATAGACATCATTTTTGAATTCGGAATATGAAATATAGCTTGGGATGAAATTTTGGCATTGTTCTGAAAAACATCAATTTTTGATGAATAGTGAAACTACTAAGTGGTAGGTTAAAAACTGAATTTTGCATAAAACTTAATTTTACCGCTTCTGTGAATGGAATTTCGAAAATCCGAGAGACACGGTTAATATCAAGGACTAAAATGTGGTTCAATGAGATGAAAATAATTTTTTGGTGAATAGTAACTTTTTACTTTTTTTACCACGGTTAATAGTAAATAGGGTAACTAAGGGTAAATATGATATTAATATTACCCTAACACATGTCCTAATTCTATTGGACAAGTGTAATTCGACCAAAAACAAACTTAGGAATAAAATATGACCATTTAGGCCCACTTGGATTAGATTAGGACATTTATTATTAATTTATTTAAAGAAGGGTTAAAATAGTTAAAATCAAAGTTTAATAAGTAAATCATTATTAATATGGGGTTATACATAAGATAAATTAGATTGTAAATATTCATTAGAAAGATAAAAAGATTTCCTACATGATGGTATTTTATTTGTAATTTTTAGACATAAAATAATTTAATTTATTTATGACACAACGATGATGCAGTAATTATCTTATTAATGAAATATTGACATAATTGATGTTATAAACACCAAATTAAATGTAATTTGAGATTTTTTATGAATTCCACTAATTTTCTAGGTTACTATGATATATTAATGTTGATTTAATCAACTTGGTTCGAACATTTAATTCTGTTATGACTTTCACAAAAATCATATATCAAATAGTGTCAAAATTGACACAAAATAGTTTTTAAATCAAATATTATATTATTAATTGTTATTTTATTCCTAAAAATCTAAGGTTCGGCCAAATGACTTAGATAAGGATATATTTATTAATAATATACAATTTTGGGTTCGTTTGGCATGTTATAGTAAGTGTATTAACCATATAGTGAAAGAAAACAAAAAGACACGGTAAAAGTTAAATTATTTATCTTAGAGTTAAATCTAATTGATAAGGTTAAAATAATACCCTAAACTTGCCTAAATCTTATTGGTTGATAGGATTTCGACCCATCCCCACTTTATCTTCGAAATAAGACCCTTTGGAACCATTATAAACCAATTTGGACTTTAATATAAAATAATATTTTGAGATATTCCTAAGGTGCCCCTCTCCTCCCCTATAAAAGGACACCTCCTCCCCCTCCTCCTCACACCAATTTGAGCACTCAAGCTCGGCCAACCCCTGCCAAAATCTCTTATCCACTTCTCTAGAAACATCCTAGAGGTTCTGGTCTTCCTCAAAGACCAATTCTAGTGCCCTAAGAGGAGGTCTCAAAAAGGCACTTCAAAGAAGAGGTAATTACCGTTACCAATTCTTTCATCTTTATTTCTTCTTCCACTTCTTCTTCTTAGGTTGTTTCATTATGAAGTAATAACATCAGTATCACTCATATACTGATATGTTATTATAAGTATGAAACAACCCTATTTCACCATCTATCCATCCTACGGAAAAAGAAATCACCGCGCGTGCGTACGTACGGAATACCGTCTCCACGCCGTGGTGTAATCTATTTTCCACCACCACCTTACATGGATGGGTATAATGGTGTGAAGAATAACTATACATAGTTATTAAAACATCATATTGATTCTGATATATTGTATAATCCACTCCAATTCAATTCAATATTTATGGAAATGATATCATCGCTCGTGCGTACGTACGGACTACCGTCTCCACGACGCGATGAGATTCATTCTCCATGTTAACCATTTAAGAATGATTATAATGTATATATAAGAAATAATAATGAAATATATGACATTATAAAGCTACTGGATTTATGTATATATATACATATGTATGTCATCTACTTACTTCCATTTCAAGACAATAAGGAAAGAAAAACAGCGTTCATGCGTACGTACGGACTACCGTCTCCATGAACGGTGTTTTTTATTTTATTTATCTATCTATTATATATATATATATAATGAATATATATGATATATAAATCATATTTTATATTCTGAAAGTAAGTAAATCATGATATAAGTAATAATGATGTCAAGAACAACAAGTCAAAACACCTACGATAAATGAAACGATTTTACCCAAAACGCTTCTTTAACATGGAATTTACAAAAGAACGGGTAATATAATGTCATAAGTGAACCATATATGATATCATAACAATGAATATGATTCTGTAATAAGTCAATGACATTATTTAAATCATTATACAGGAGGTTCGGACACTTACAAAGCAAGTCGGACCTAAGGTAAGGGAAATATCACAATCTCATTTTTATCCGAGATTGTTTATTCGTAAGTATTTACTGGGGTGTATTTTATCATCCACATCCATGTTCCCTTAATATGTAATATTATTTCCATCCACCTACAATTGTTTAAATCCAATTTTACCCTTCTATGAGTTTTTAGTAAAGGATATGAAAGGAATCTTTTTTCGTTTTTCGTACGAGGTACTTTTTTGACTTTTCCGACAAAAGTACGAAGAATGTTTTTTTTAACTTATACGGAACAAACGGATTTATACTGTTTTATAAAGCTTTATTTTCATGAAGATTCCTCTAAAAGATTTCATGACTATTTTCAATAAAATCTCTTTCTTTTAAAATTGCATGATGTTTTGTGAAAAGAAATTGATTTTGAAGAAGAAAGGATATTTTCCTCAAGAATTCAATTCAAGTGTTTTATCAAAATTATTTTCCATATAAGATAATAAAGGGTTCTGTTTCTATCCATATTTTTACATTGATTTGACTATGTTGTGATGGAATTATGTTTATGAATTCCTTTATCTTGTATGAATGGTTTTATGATGTCATGTTGTTTAAGAATCCCATTTTTATTACATGGGTTATGCAATGATGTATGATTTATGATTTTGTGGCACACATAAGAAAGGATTCATTAAGAGATGGGTGGGACCTATATCTCCCTCCAATGCATTGGGTAATGATTTTATATCTCATGAGATAGACATGGCTGGAATGGTAGGTTATACCGGTTCAGTGAAGCAGGACTGAAACGAGGATTACTCGATTCAGAAAGGGACTTTGTCCACTAAGATAGTCTTGGCAATGAGTCTTGACTAACAAGAAATGATTCTCTATGATTATGTGTGTATGCCACAATGAGTAATGTTTTAAGTTATGATTTCATTTTCACTTCTATGATTTATCTCACGTTATGATATTATGAGCTCTTTTGCAGGTTAAGATTTCCAAAAGCTATGTTCTTATGTATATGATGTGATTGATATTTCTTTTGTTTACCCTTACTGAGCATTTGAGCTCACCCTTTTATGTTTTCTTTTCCCCAGGATATAAAGAAAGGTTTTAGGTAAAAAAAAAGATCTTTATGGGAGATGTTGAAGATCTTTCACCACGTTTAGAAGATTACGTTCCGAGTTTCCAAAGACACTAAACTATTACGATCCTTGTGTGTGTGTTTTTGTTATGTACTAAGTATTCCGCAAAAGTAATGTAATGTCCATGTACGATAAGCTTCGGGTCTCTACATATACCATATATATAAATTAAAAATTTGGGAGAGTATTATATATTTTGTATCATCTTGTTCAAATTTGTTATATTTTCCTTTTCAATTAGTTTCCCAATTATTTTTAATCAATATAAAAGTATGTCCCCACTGTAAAAGGTAAAATTGGTTAAAATGGGTTATATAATTGTATTCGATATCTGAATCCATAAAAATCCTTCTTTTTTATATCTTAATCAATAATGTTTTACTAAAAGAATCATATGTCATAGAATATATCAATTTGGTTTTATAATCAATCGATAATAACTATTATATTTTTAATGTAAATAATAAGAATGAAATGTCCCTCCCTTCTATTTAAAATAACAATATTATTTTATAAGAATTAAAAAATTTTATCAATGGTTCTAAATTGTGATTATTCAGATGAATAATTTATTTTTATAATAATAATTTTTTATCATTTCTGGGTAATAGTAAAATTACCACAAATGATTATGTGTCACTAATGAAACGCATTTCTAAGCATGTGAAAAATCAATATAAAAAGTTATTAAATGTTAAAAGTTTTTGAATGGAATTTATGGATCATAATTAAAGGTATGTAATTTTTACAAGATAATAATTTCATCTTAATCTTTTTTAAAGTAAAATTAAATAAATAGTTCTCAAAATGAAATTATGGATATTTTATATTAAAAAATAATTTATATTTAAATCCATAAAATATTTTTATTATAGTGAATTTAATTTTTTTGATAATATCACGAATTTTATAATTATGATAAAAAATTTATTTTAGAATTACATTATTGACCCTTAAATAGTATGTAACTTGTTACCATGTTAATGGATGAAATGGTCTCAGAGAGGTGTTTCAAAAGGATATAATGTCTTAAAAACACAAATAAATTTCTAATATATAATTTGTTGGTTTAATATATAAATAAAACTTAGTGTAATTGAAATAATGATAATTTGGATCCATGTTACCTGAGTAATATTTATATAATATAATATTGTTTTCATGTATTTATCCGTTTTCCAACCACCAAAATTACATAAGGGAACCTCCCATTATAAATTTTTCACAAAAAATGAGCCTCTTAGATAAACCAAGATCTTCCCAAATCACATTCATTCCTTCTTCACCATGGATAATATTTCATTTTATCACTAGAATAAAATTCCAAGAAATAGTATTTATTAATCTAAAGGATGTTACCCAAAGAATATGATTTTTTATTAATCTCTTTTGAGTTTCATTATCTCATATCATACAATGAATCGACAATAACCATCTTAAAATTATCACATATGTATATGTAGTAAAATTATATTTTTTAATCTTTTGGGTACAAAACGTTTCTATCTCCCTTATGTATAATATAAAATAAAACATCACTCATGTCTTTGTGTGGACTATCATATCCATAAAATGAATTATTTTATTTTTTATCACCATATCTCAAGGTTTTTTATAATATATTTATTTAATTTATATAAAATTTTATATAATAATAAAGATTATATAATGTTAAAATATTATCTACCTCATTACCATCACATATGTTTGAAAATTATTACGATTCACGTGGGTATATATGGGCTACCATATCTATGAAGCTACGTGTATCATTTTTCATTTAATATTTCATGGATGGATATAAGGATTTATTTAATAAATATATATGATATTTATTTTATTATTAGTATTCTAGAATTTTATATTATTTTTTACATTTATTTTATTATATTTGTTAGAAAATGAATACATCACTCCAGTTTATGTACAAATTACATTTTCCCTCAATATAATTTTCATCGCCAAATTAATTCAATGATTATACAAGTGTATGTAAAATCCTACTCAAACCCATTAGATCAAGAGGAGACCAAGTTTTGATGACATTAGGTTACATGTGTAATACACCAAATGACATCAATAACCACCAAAGGCATCATAAAACGTTAAGGGACAATTTTCTATAAATAACTAAGAAATATGTTAAAAAGATACATAATAATAGAAAACAATATCTCTGATGCATTAAAAAATGAACCATTTAACCCAATAAGAAACCTATAATAATAATATTTGTGTAGAATAGGTAATAAAAAATGATAAAATTAGAATACTCCAAGACATGATAACTCATTCATCCATGCCAAAAAAGTAAACCACGCTATAGATAATCCATAGCTCCAGATCCATAGGACATAATGACAACACCATGGAATGAAACCAGAGAAGTAAAAAACATGAATCTTCTGAGTATCAGGGCATGTTATATCTAATGTTTCATCCCCAAATACTATAAGGGGTGTGAGCGGATTTTTACGATGGTGGTGGAATAACACATCATGACAGTCATTTATTTTTATATATATTCTAGGCAGTTTTCAATGGGGTTTATTAATTGAAATATAAAAAAATAGATCCCTTATTTGTGATGTTTCATGAACCTACATTCTAAATGAAGTTTGTCATTGGGAAATGGATCCAACAACACTTAGAGAGTCATAGTTTTCTATAAGATGGGAAGTTGGATTTATAAAACTTTTTATAGGGGAATTATTTAAAACTCCAATATTCTCTTATATATTTAAGTAATATATATGAATCCTTTATTATGTCTAGAATATAAAATTATACATAATTTAATTAATAATAAATTGGTAGAATGTATTTTCTTTAAAGTAATCTATAAGTATATGGGGTTATTCATCAATTGA
This sequence comes from Viscum album, assembly GCA_963277665.1. NCBI lineage: Eukaryota > Viridiplantae > Streptophyta > Magnoliopsida > Santalales > Viscaceae > Viscum > Viscum album. The sequence continues at coordinate 307,985,371 of OY728150.1, read as the reverse complement.
GATATCTATATATATCCATTGTTATCAGTCAATTGTAATATTTTGTATGTGGATCATATATTCTTATGTCTTTTATTATTATGATGCCAGTTTTAGGCCATGTAGTAGGGAACAATGGATGTTATCATTATCCAGGAATACATGAGTTTTTTTGATATACAGGTGAATCCATTGAGATGGGCTTCCTATGTAACATTGGTAAGGGGATCAGAAACCAAAAATATTTATTCTACTTAATAAGAGACATCATACCTATTTAGTTAATTGGATTAAGAGGAAAAATTTATTTTTACATCATGTAGAAAGGATGTCTAAGGTTTTGGTTCATAGTTATAGTTATATGTGGTGCATACATTGAATCGATATAAGGAACTTATAAGGAATGTAACCTCCTAGGTTGGAAAATAACCTTATAGGAATATCCACTAGAAAATATTAGGATGAGTTTAGGTTTTTGGGTTTGGAATTCAATGAGGCTTCATACATATCTCATTTGAATGGGAATAAAATACTTCATAGTGGGAACAATTTGGATTTGAACCTATGGAAGAGTCCTAGTGCTACTTCATTGAGAATATGAGCCATTTGTGGGTTGTCTTATAGTGAATATGATCCAATGGGAGGATTATATCATGGTCTTGTGGAATACATTAAATAATATTCTCATGTTATGGTATGAGTAAGATAATTCTGTATTGACATAGGTTTGTGGGGTATGAGGAAGATAATTCTCTACTGACATAGATATGGGATAATGAAGAGATCATAATCATCACTAACATATAAGAACATGGGGTGCATGCTTTTTGTGATAAACAAGATGACCTATAAGATCTATAAAACCAAAAAATTTCATTCATCTACTAGTGGATGAGTCCAAGGATACAAAATTCAAGTTAATTTCCCATAAGGAAGAATAGGGGCTTACTCAATGAGGGATTCACTAAGGGAAGGAGATATAAAGTTTTATAAAAGGAATCAGTGTATATACATTTTACTCCTCGTATGTTGGTAGATGTGGGTAGATTCACTCAAGGGAAACACAATGGGAAAGGGTATTGATAGGAACATCTCCTCTCTTATTTCTAACCCCAAAGTCCTTTAATTATCTTTATGGTTGAGATCGTCGTTACCACATGAATTCATAATTGAATGCATTATGAGGATCCCACATATTATGTAGGATAATTATATGATCTACCTTACCATTAGAATATATAATTAAGATGAAATTTTGATGTGATATATACTATTGTTGTATATATCTTGAAGCTTTTGGGGACGCCTCAGTGTAGAGACCCAAATGATGACACACATGGAAATTAAATTACTTTTTCGGAATACTTAATACATAACAAAAACAAACACACAAGGACCGTAATAGTTTAGTGTCTTTGGAAACTCGAAAAAATAATATTCTAATCATGGTGAAATATTTTTAACATCTCCCATAAAGATATTCCCCTTTTGTTTTCTTACCTAAAATCATTCTTTATATCCTGGGAAAAAGAAAACATAAATAGGGTGAGCTCAAATCCTCAGTAAGGGTAAACATAGAGAACATAAAACAATCCATAAACATTTGAATGCAAAAACATGAACATAAAATATAAACATCCAAATACTGAGAAAAGAAATAAATCTTGAAAGTATGTAAGGAATATATCATAAAGGAACATCAATCATGGTAAAATAAAATTTGAATAAAACAAGTAATTGTGGAAACCATTAAGCACATGATATGATTTCCATAGTATCCAAGGCATTGCTACCAAGACCATCTTAGTGGACAAAGTCCCTTTCTGAATCAAGTTCACTCCTCGTTCCGGTCCTGTATCACTGAACCAGATTAACATGCCGTTCTAGCCATGTCTATCTCATGAGATATAAATCTTTATGCAATTCATTGGAGGGAGATATAGGTCCCACCCATCTCATAATGAAATCATTCTTACGTGTTCCACAACATAAACATAAATCATTCATCATAACCCAATGAATAAAATGGGTTTCATAAATGTCATTCCATCATAACATAATCTATATAAAACAAATGGATATCATATCAGCATTAGAAAAGTGAAACAATGTAAATCATATGGACATTATACTTGAAACATACACATATAAAATAATTTCATCTTGGATGGAAAATGGTTTTGATAAAACATTTGAAATGAATTCTTGAGGAAAATATCCTTTCTTCTTCAAAATCATTTTCTTTTCACAAAATTCCATGAATTTTTAAATGAAAAGGATTTTACTAAAAATATTCATGAAATCTTGTATAGGAAGAATCATGAAAATAAGGTGTTATGAAACCATAAAAATCCGTTCATGCCGTATAAGTTAAAAAAACATTCTTCTCGTACTTTTGTTGGAAAAGTCAAAAAGTTCCTCGTAACATAAAAAAAGAAAGTTTCCGTAAATACCATGTAGTAAAAGAAAAAAATGGGTAAAAATGACTTTAAACATACATGAAACCATTTTTAGAAAACAGGGACAAGGATGATAAATATAACCCCAGTAAATACTTATGAATAAACAATCTCGGATATAAACGAGATTGGAAACGTTATCCCTTACAAAGATCTTTTTGTAAATAAAATAGATCACTTATGTGTATTCACTACAAGTTCACATAAATAATGTATAAATACATGATAAGATATAAAAATTCATTTCTCACATGATCAAAGAATGACATAAACAAGAAAGATAAGATCAACCCAAAGAACGGAAATTGGGTTAAGAAGTTCCCTTACCTTGTGTCCAACTTGACTCGATCGTTCTTTAATCTCCTAAATAATAAACCAAAGTTAATTTCTACTTTCTTAAGAACCTTTTTCAAGTTTATTATTCATTTTATATCACTTATTACCATGTTATAAACATTATGTAACCCTTTAAGTTAATAACGATCGTTTTGTCGATATTTGGTACTTGAGTAAAAAATGGACTTCTTATAATTACATGTTGTTCATGTGGTCAAAGGTTCATTATATCCAGAATGATATTTCTAAGAACCCGGTTCTTATTTTTTAGGTACGAGCTTCTTCTTTTCCATTTTCCTTTATTGTTTTTGAGAAAATATGGAGAATGAGAAAAAATCCTAACTTTTGGAACTACACACTGTGTACTTTGTACACACGCCGTGTACTTCTGGTAGGGATGAGTACACGGGGCGTGTAGTTGTGCCTGCGAAAAAGGGTGTAGGAACCGACTACACACCTTGTAGTGGTCCTTTACTCACCGTGTAGTCAGTCGGCAGGCCAAAACAGTAAGGCGGTAGAGCAGCCGCCAGCTGGGTGATAGTACACGCCATGTACTCGGGAGTACATGCTGTGTACTCTTGTCGACGGATGAACAGTGTGGCGGTGCTTCCAGAGGAATAGTTAAATGAAAGAAGTACACGCCGTGTACTCATAAGTACATGCCATGTACTTTGTTTTTTTCGGCTTAAAACAGGCAGTAGCCTCCTCTTTTGGCAGAGGAGGCATTTGAGCTGTTTTGGAGTCAAGGAGGACGGCCCAACCATTGAAGATTTGTTGGGTGTTTTATTGGAATCAGATTCGGCTTCGGACAATCTCGTTGGAACCGAACGGGTAAGCCCTCTCCTCTCCTGGTACCTTTATTACCAATTCTTTCCCGAGGTAAAGTTATTTACGTTTTAATGGGTTTTGTTATTCGTCAGATTTACTTCATTCTTGGGCGTTTCTGGAGTCGGCGTTCGGGTATAACGTTCGTTGGAGAATTTGGTAGGTGGTTTGGTGTTTGTTTTTCCAACTACCATGTGTTTTGTGTGTTTTGTGCCATGAACCCATGTTGGGGTGTCGTGTGGCTGAGGTCGTTGCTATAATAAATGCCTAGAATTGCATAAGTGCTTAAATTGTGATAATAAAATGCTGGTTGGGATCGTTGCTTGGATCCAGGACCACCCAGGGGGTGCATTCCTCTGTTTAGCCATTTGGCCAGGATACTCGAGGTTATGCCATGTTTAAGTTATGCATTACTTTTTCCTTGAGAGGAATTGTATGTAAAGTAAATATTTATATGTTGTGCATGACCCGGTTATTTATGCCTGAGGGAGGTGTTTTACTATAGCCTGAGGGCGTGATTATATTAGCCTGAGGGCGACGTTTTATTTCACCTGAGGGAAACCTTTCGTGCCCGAGGGCTTGACTTCTGTGCCTGAGGGTGACACTTTGTATGCCTGAGGGTGAGATTTTGTTACGCCTGAGGGCAATACCCGTGGGTTGTATTCTGTATAGCCTGAGGGCGTGGTTTACTATTTTAGCCTGAGGGCACAATTCTGGTTGGCATGAGGGCTTGGTGCTATTGAGCACAAAAATGTTACTAAATTAAATGAATTAAATGAATAATAAAATGGAAATTTTATTGTTAAGTTAGTTACTTGTAAGTACTGCTTAATTTATTTCATTTTACTATTGCACACTATTGTTGCATGCTTACACGCAGTTGGGCATGAGCCTTTGGTGGGTGCCTACTGAGATATATTTCTCACACCCTGTTTGGGTCACGCTTTTTGGCCCAAACAGATTACGTTTCTGTAGGTGTACATAGGGGAAATAGTCTCTATATAGGTACATGACTGTTGTTGAGGAGTAGGAGGGCATGTGACCGGGCCTAGGCTCGCGATGCCGCGACCAGCTGTTTTGTTTTCTTTTGTTGTACTCTGCTTTTGGTTGTACTCTATGGATGTATAACATATTCTGGCTATTTTATTAGAAGTTTAGACATGTAGCATCATCATTTATATACTGTTGGTTATATCTACTGCAGTTATTTATTTTCAGTTGTGTATGGTTTACTACTTCCGCTGTTCGTTGTATGTTTTATTTTGTATTCCGCTACGCTACACTTTGAAAAATGAGGGCATAGTTTCCCCACTATCAGACCCGGGCCCTCACTGCTAGTCGGCAGCCTCTGGCGTTTGGGGAAATGCACTTGAGGTCATGTGGCGAACCGGGCTCGGGGCACCCGTTGCGTGGCACCCGGGTCCAAGACATTACAAAGTGGTATCAGAGGAGTTTTCTTTTCTTTGACTTACTATTTGGAGCCGTATTCAGGGATAGGAGAACGGTAGTTGGTAGTAAGCTGTGGCCGGGTGTAGCTAACCCCTATACAGGGAAAATCCAGTCTACCTCGTATTTTTTCAATTCTCTTGATTTTGAAAATTTTACAGTTGATATGTTTTCACCGTTGGGTGACACACTTGGATTGTGCTATTTCTATTTTATCTGTGAGTTCTATTTAGTTGCAACCCGATGAGATGAGGGTATGCTGTCTCATGCATCATACAGGCACATAGTAGAAATCACATTTCATGCATAGTTTCCATGCCAGGTAGGTGCATTAGAAATTGCATGTTGTTATGATATTTGTTGTGCTAGAAAAGCATGCTGTTGTGATAGATGCTCTGATAAAATACCTGCTTCGTATGAGACTGTTTGTAGAATGGACACCAAAATTCGGTTTTTGGGGAGTACGGGCCCCCATTGACTGGAATTTGGTGGATCATTGACTGGTTATTTTGTTATAAAACAGAGAAGATGTCAAACTTTGATTCGTGTAGAGTATGGGCCCTCATGGGTCGGAATTTGACACTTAGGTGTTGCTTTTCGGTATTTTCTGGGTTCTGGGGACGTTTCTGAGGCATATTACCCAGAAACCTAGTATACACGCTGTGTAGTATCTTTATACATGACGTGTATATTCTTCTGTCGGGAAGAAAAGTGAACTTTTTAGGTACACGTCGTGTACCGTGAGTACACGCCGTGTAGTCCCCTCCCGTGTCACAAACCGTGTTGGCGGAGACACAGGGTAGGGAAGGGCCTGGGTAAAACACACTGTGTCATTTTTGTACATGCCGTGTAGTGTTGACCCAGAGTCCGACCGTGTAACTAACAACACGGGTCGGTGAACTCCTTGACAGAACACGGTGTGTCAATGATGGACACGCCGTGTAGTGTGACCTGGGGACTCGGCCGTTTAACGAACAACACGAGCCGGTGTCACCGCATCTTGAAAACGCCGTGTATCCATGGGACATGCCATGTAGTCTTGTCTGAGGACAGACCATGTGGTTTTAATAGTGTGGCTGGGAAACAGCGTATTGTACATGCCGTGTACGGGTGTAACATGCCATGTAGTTGTCAGCTGAGTAGTCGGCCGTGTCACAGATGACACTGGCAGTTGGAAAATAACACCGTACACGCCATGTAGATATTATACACGCCGTGTAGTTTTTGTTCAACAGGAGCCGTGTGGATTAGCCATGTATAAGGACTCGGGAAGGGGAAGAAAAGTCAAGTACATGCCGTGTAGTCAGTGTAAACACCGTGTAGCCTTGTTTTGCAAGTTTTGAAATGCCATCTTCCTCTTGTTACTTGTGGTTCATTCGCTTTCGGTCTTAATAATCTTGAATCTAAGGCATGCATTTGACCTTGTAGTGTCATGCCACCTAGACGACCGCGATTTGTTCTCCAAGAGAGCGGCAATGAGTATACTCCAGAGATGGTGGGCCATGGGCTACCGGTTGATCCTCCAGCAGAGCCAGATGTGGTGCCAGCTGCTATACCGGACCCAGGTGTGGAGGTGTAGTTCCGTGAAGGCATTATGCGGTTCATGCAGACCTTTCAGGGAGCACCACAGGCTGCCACATCTATGGCCGAGCGGAGACGTATCTTTCAGCAGCAACATCCACCTACGTTTTCAGGGGATGGCGGACCACAGGCTGCAGAGTCTTGGTTGGGGTCGATGGAGACTATTTTGGAGCATCTTGAGATGCCTCCAGGGTGGAGGGTCAAGCTCGCGACTTACATGATTCGTGATTCTGAAAAGAGTTGGTGGGATGTTACCACCAGTCAGAACATCATAGGGATATGGCGTGGGAAAATTTTCAGGTAGTCTTATATGAATTATTTTACCCAGAGATGCTGATGGCAGATAGAGCTCGAGATTTCATGAATCTGCAGCAGGGCGCTATGTCAGTGATGGACTATTCTTCTCCTTTCACTGAGCTTCAGTGTTTTTCACCCATGCTGGTGGGTGATGAGATGTTGAGAGCCAGACGTTTTGAGGATGGTCTTCGTTATGACATCCGAGCATTGGTGAATGTTTTCAGGTTGCCTTCAGTACATGCTATTGTGAATCAGGCACTTATTACAGAGAGGAACCTATGGTAAGCTAGTGGTGTGGGCCAGGGTGGTTCAGCATCAGTTACTGGTACTATTTCTGGTAGCAAGAGGAAGAGACAGATAGATTTCTCTCAGGGTGGCAGTACCAGCCAGGCAGCTTCTTCAAGTGGCCCTATCAGGTGCTACCAGTGTGGCAGAGAGGGGCACAAGAGAACATAGTGTCCACGTGATCCAGTAGAGTGCCGAGCTTGCAGCAAGTTGGGTCATCTACAACGCTTTTTTAGGGAGTTTCCATCAGTGGCCAGTGAGAGGGGTTCTGTGCAGACTCTGCATGCAGAAGCAGGACTAGTGGCTTCATACCAGTCAAGGAACTAGAATACATCAGGGCGTACAGGCAGAGATGGTGGTCGTGGCCACGGTAGCCAGACACCAAGATCTCAGAGGCAGCAGGGCGGGACAACTCAGGGTAGTCAGGTTGTGTCGTAGGGCCGTGGCACTGGGCAGGCTTATGCAGTGCAGCAGACCCAGCAGGAGCAGGATCCCGGACCTTCTATAGTCAGAGGTATTATTTTAGTAGCTTCTGTCTTATCTTCAGTACTTTTCGATATGGGTGATACACATAGTTTCATATCTGTACACGTTGTGGAGAGCCTTGGGCTCTGTTTTTCTACTTCATCTGATATCATGACGCTAGACACTCCATTGGGAACTAGGACGGCTAGTGTGCGTCAGTGCAAAGAGTTCCCCCTTGAGGTTGGATGGTGTAAATTTCGATGGGACCTCTATGTCTTAGAGATGACGAGCTATGACGTCATTCTCGGGATGGACTGGTTGGTTCCCTTTTGAGCCTTTGTAGACTACTATCATCAGAGGGTGTGTTTCACGTCACCAGAGGGCGGAGAGTTTCTATACAAGGGCAAGTGGGATGTTTAGGCGAGTCGAGCTGGACCAAAGCATCATGGGCAAGGTGGAGTCACTGCCCAGATAGAGATCTTGTATCTGGATGATCAGGGGACTTGTTAGATAGATTTCTCTCCAGTTGTTGATTGTCTCAGGGATGTCTTCCCGGAAGAATTTTCAGGTCTACCTCCGAAGCGAGAGGTGGATTTCTCGATTGAGATCGTGCCAGGAGCAGCACCGGTGTCCATTCCTCCTTATAGGATGGCTACACATGAGATGTAGGAGCTCAAGAGGCAGTTAGAGGAGTTACAAGTGAAGGGATTTATCTAACCCAGTACTTCTCTTTGGGGTTCGCCGGTCCTTTTTGCAAAAAAGGCGGACGATACCCTCAGACTTTGCGTGGATTATCGGAAGCTGAACCAGTTGACAGTTAAGAACCGATATCCTTTCCAAGGATTGATGATCTCTTTGATCATAATCAAGGAGCATGAGTCTTCTTGAAGATTGAATTGAGATCCGGATATCATCAATTGCACATGAGACCATCGGATATACCGCTTATGGCCTTTCAGAGTAGATATGGTCTGTACGAGTATTTGGTTATGCCGTTCGGACTCACGAACGCGCCAGCAGTTTTCATGGCTCTGATGAATCGTGTGTTCCATCCGTACCTTGATTCTTTTGTGGTATTATTCATGGACGACATCTTAGTGTACTCTCAAACTTGACACGACCATGCCACCCATCTTGAGATCATACTGAGTACACTGATAGAGCATCATCTATATGCTAAGCTCTTGAAGTTCCACTTTTGGACGGACCAGATTCACTTCCTGGTTCATATCATCTCAGAGGTAGGAGTTGTAGTAGACCCAGAGAATGTGAGAGTAGTAGTTTCCTGGGAGAAGCCTAAGAACGTGTTTGAGATACGAAGATTCTTAAGGCCAGCTGGTTACTAAAAATGTTTCATACAGGACGTCTCCCGCTTAGTAGCACCATTGACAGGTCTGACTAAGAAGGGTGTGAAGTTCGTTTGGTCAGAAGCTTGCGAGAAAACTTTTCAGGACCTGAAGGGAAGGTTGACCTCAGCACCGATCCTGATACTCCCAGAACAGGGGACGAGCTATACAGTTTACTATGATGCATCAGGTATTGGGTTGGGAGCAGTGTTGATGCAGGGTGACCAATTTGTTGCGTACGGGTCTCGGTAGTTGAGGCCACATGAGTGGAATTACCCAATACATGATCTCGAGTTGGCTGCAGTTGTGCATCCGTTGCGCTGTTGGAGACATTATTTATTGGGAGGGAATTTTTTGGTTTTCACTGACCAGAAAAGCCTTAGGTATATCTTTACTCAGCGTGACCTAAATCTGATGCAGCGAAGGTGGGTCGAGTACCTACAGTCATTCTATTTTGAGCTTGCCCATACACCTAGTAAAGGTAATGCAGTATTTGATGCACTGAGTAGGAAGACTCAGATACAGGTGGTGTAGGAGGCCAGTGGTGAGTGGGAGCTCATGGCCTTGTTCTACGAGATGCATCTGGAGGTGCACGACAGTCAAGGGTATACTTATCTTTCATCATTAGCTGTGACTTCTACCCTTCTGGATAGAGTGAGGATGAGACAACTATCTGATTTAAAAGGCCTAGTTCTACAGGAGTTAGTTGCAAGTGGGGACCCTTCTCCTGGTTGGACGATAGGTGGTGATGAGGTTTTGCGTTTCCATTGATGAGTATGGGTTCCAGGGGATATCCGCGAGGAGCTGATGCAGGAGTTTCATGCTTCAGCTTGGGCAGTTCATCCTGGGGTTTCCAAGATGTACCGTGACTTGAGGAATCTGTACTGGTGGCCGGGTATGAAGAGAGAGATAGCTGGTTTTGTTGCGAGGTGTTCCACCTGTCAGAAGGTGAAGGTGGAGCACCAGAGGCCAGAAAGGCTGTTACAGTAGTTACCCATTCCAGAGTGGAAATGGGACGATGTTGTGCTGGATTTTGTGACTGGGTTATTGAGGTCACCCAGAGGCAATGACTCCATGTGGGTTTTTGTGGATAGACTCACGAAGGTAGCTCACTTTTTTTCGATCAAGGAGACCTTCAGTGTTGAAGAGCTCAAAAGGCTTTATATCCGAGAGATCGTCCGTCTTCATGCAGTACCTCATTCTATCATTTCGGATAGGGATGCCCGCTTTACGTCTCGTTTCTGGTAGAGTTTTCAGAGGGCGCTGGGTACACAGGTGCTTCTGAGCACAACTTACCACCCTCAGACAGATGGCCAATCAGAGCGTACGATACATGTGCCTGAGGACATACTGCGAGCATGCGTCCTAGACTTTGGGGGCTCTTGGGAGAGGCATATGCCCCTAGTCGAGTTTTCCTATAACAATAGTTTTCAGGATACTGTCGAGATGGAACCATACGAGGCTTTATATGGTAGGCCATGCCAATCACCTTTGTTCTTGTTAGAGGAAGGTGTGGCTGCTTTACTTGGACCACAGCTCATGAAGAAGACATCTGGGAAGATCCAGTTGATTCGGAAGCGGATGGCTACCATGACGTCTCCTCAGAAATCTTTTGCTGATCATAGTAGACGACCCTTGGAGTTCGTGGTCGGGGATTATGTTTTTCTGTGTGTTTCGCCGAGGCTGGGACATAAGAGGATCAGGAGACAGGGTAAGCTTTCACCGAGGTATGTGGGGCCATTCGAGATTCTGGAGAGATTCGGGCTAGTTGTCTATCGGTTGCAGTTACCGCAACGATATTGAGCCATGCACGACGTCTTCCACGTGTCTCAGTTACGCCGCTATCATTCAGACCCGTCTTACACCTTTTAGCTAGAGGAGGTTGAGCTTCAACATGATGCGTCCTTTGAGGAGCATCCGATCCGTATCATTGACAGGAGCATAAAGTTTCTCCAAGGCCAATCAGTTCCTCTCGTACGGGTGCTATGGAAGCATGGGAGAGTGAAGGACGAGACCTAGGAGAGGGAGGCTGAACATACATGCTCTGTGGCTAGAGCATTTCTAAGCTATATCTTCTCTACCCTTGGAAGGGAAATTCGGGGAGGAATTGCTATAAGGGGGGAAGTTTGTAATAACCAGTTTCTTAGTTTTGAGGTACGTGCTTCTTCTTTTCCATTTTCCTTTAGTGTTTTTGAAAAAATATGTAAATTAGCGAAAAATCCTAACTTTTGGAACTACATGTCGTGTACTTTGTCCACACGTCGTGTACTTGTGGCCGTGTAGGGATGAGTACATGAGGCGTGTAGTCGTGCCTATGAAAAAGGGTGTAGGAACCGACTACACACCGTGTAGTGGTCCTTTACACGCCGTGTAGTCAGTCGAAAGGCCAAAACAGTAAGGTGGTGGAGCAGCAACTAGCTGGGTGACAGTACACACCGTGTACTCGGGAGTACATGCCATGTACTCTTGTCGATGGATAAACAGTGTGGTGGTGCCTCCAGAGGAACAATTAAATGAAAGAAGTACAGACTATGTACTCAGAAGTACACGCCATGTACTTTGTTTTTTTCGGCTTAAAACAGGCAGTAGCCTCCTCTTTTGGCCAAGGAGGCATTTGGGCCGTTTTGGAGCCAAGGAGGATAGCCAATCCTTTGAAGATCCGTTGGGTGTTTGTCTGGAATCCGATTCGGCTTCGGACGATCTCGTTAGAACTGCACGGGTAAGACCTATCCTCTCCTGGTACCGTTCTTACCAATTATTTCCCGAGGGAAAGTTATTTACATTTGAATGGGTTTTGTTCTTCGTCAGATCTATGCCGTTCTTGGGCGTTTCTAGAGTCGGCGTTCGGGTATAGTGTTCGTTGGCGAATTTGGTAGGTGACTTGGTGTTTGTTTTTCCAACTGCCATGTGTTTTGTGTGTTTTGTGCCATGAACCGATGTTGGGGTGTCGTGTGGCAGAGGCCGCTGCTATAATAAATGCCTAGAATTGCATAGGTGATTAAATTGTGATTATAAAATGCCGGTTGGGATCGTTGCTTGGATCTAGGACCACCCTGGGGATGCGTTCCTCTTTTTAGTCGTTTGGCCAGGATACCCGAGGGTATGCCATGTTTAAGTTATGCATTACTTTATCCTTGAGAGGAATTGTATGTAAAGTGCATGTTTATATTTTGGGCATGACCTGGTTATTTATGCCTGAGGGCAGTGTTTTACTATAGCCTGAGGGCGTGATTGTATTAGCCTGAGGGCGACGCTCTATTTCGCCTGAGGGAAACCTTTCGTGCCTGAGGGATTGACTTATGTGCCTGAGGGCGACACTTCGTATGCCTGAGGGTGAGATTCTATTACGCCTGAGGGCAATAACTGTGGGTTGGATTCTGTATAGCATGAGGGCGTGGTTTACTATTTTAGCCTGAGGGCACGGTTCTGGTTGGCCTGAGGGATTGGTGCTTTTGAGCACAAAAATTTTACTAAATTAAATGAATTAAATGAATAATAAAATGGAAATTTAATTGTTAAGTTAGTTACTTGTCAGTACTGATTACTTTATTACATTTTACTATTACACACTGTTGTTGCATGCTTACACGCAGTTGGGCACGAGCCTTTGGTGGGTGCCTACTGAGATATATTTCTCACACCCTGTTCAGGTCATGCTTTTCGGCCCAAACAGATTATGTTTCTGCAGGTGTAGATAGAGGCAAGAATCCCTATATAGGTACTTGAATGTTGCTGAGGAGTAGAAGGGAATGGGACTGGGCCTAGGCTCGCGATGCCGCGGCCAGCTGTTTTGTTTTGTTTTGCTGTACTCTACTTTTGGTTGTACTGTATTGATGTATAAAATGTTCTGGATATTTTCTTAGTACTTGAGACATGTAGCATCATCATTTATATACTGTTGGTCATATCTACAGCAGTTAGTTATTTTCAGTTGTGTATGGTTTAATGCTTCCACTATTCGTTGTATTTTTTATTTTGTATTCCGCTATGCTACACTTTAAAAAATGAGGGCATAGTTTCCCCACTATCAGACATGGGCCCTCGCTGCTAGTCGGCAGCCTCTGGCGTTTGGGGAAATGCGCTTGAGGTCACATGGAAAACCGGGCTCGGGGCACCCATTGCGTGGCACCTGGGTCTGGGATGTTACAATATTCATGATTTATATATCATATATATCATATATATCCAGAATATACATGTATTTATAATAGTACATAACATATGGAGGTAATACATGAAATGCACCAGTCATGGAGATAGTAAGCCGTACGTACGCATGAACGCTACTTTCATTTTTATTTCTTATTTTAAGGGAATTAAAACATAATGATACATAGTTATATTATAATTCATGTATAATATCATATATAATATCATTAAATCTATCCTTTATACATCCCACATAAGGCATTAATGAATAACATCACTTTGAGGGGGCGGTAGTCCGCACTTCCTCAAATGAGATTATCGTATTTACCCACTATGGAAACCATAAAGGCTTGATATAATTGGGAAGTAAAGAAGCATAAAAAAATCATAAAAATAATATATATAATATATAAATACATTTCCATCATATTTTCCACCATGAGAGGTGGTAGGAGAAAATCGAACAATCATCATTTCGTGAGGCGTTAGTTTTACATCCACAGAAACATTATGTTCTTCATCCATTAGATAGAGGTGTGTGTAAGTTTAGTTCAAATACTTCTCATAAAAAAAATATTATATTGAGGATACTTGTGTTGTTACAAAAGAAATGATTAAAAATAGTTTAGGGGTTGGAGAAGTAGAACAAATTAAAACAATTTAAGAGAAACTGTTACCTTTAATTTGGGTAACTTCATTTGGTTTGAACCAAAATGAATTCTTGAAGTGCCTTCTGCCTAAGTTAAGGCTTCTAGGGGGAGGATAGGGATGTAGGGAGATTAATTGGGTAGAGGTTGGACGATCCAAATGGCATGATATGTGTGAGGAATTGGATAGAAATAGTCTCCTTTTATAAGGGGGAAGAGGGGCTCTTTTGGAAAGTGTGAAAATATTATTTTATTATAAACTTATATTTGGTTTCAAAAGGTCCAAAAATCATTAAATATATAGATAAGATGACTCATGGTCTAAATAAAGTCATCCAATCAGAATTGGACATGTTTTGGATAATATTTTAATCATTATAATCTTATTTATTTAAATCATTTATTAATGAGGTAAATACTGCATCATTATTGTGTTATAAAAATTTAATTTATTTGATGTCTAAAGATTATAAATAAAAATACCATCATGTAAGAAATCTTGTTATATTCCAAATGAATATTTAAAGTAAAAAAGATAATTTATATAACCCCTTATAAAAATTAATTACTAAAAGATTTTTGTAAATGTCAATTTTGTCTTTACATTAAATTAATTAATACAAATTGTCATTATCAGTAAACAGTGGCTCAATGGGGTCCCAAAATCAACCCAAGGATGCCCATGGTCGGCGACTACTCATCCAATAAGGTTAGGACAAGTGTTAAGGTAATTTTTAATTATTATAATATTCTTTTAACCTTGAATTACCCTATTTACCTTTAACCGCGGTAAATAAAAGTCAAAAGTTTCTATTCACCAAAAATTATTTTCATCTTATTGAACCACATTTTACTTCTTGATAACAAGCATGTATGTCGGATTTTTGAAATTCAATTCACAGTAGTGGTAAAATTTTATTTAAATGAAAAGAGTCAGTTTTTTAACTACCACTAGGTGGTTTCACGATTCATCAAAAATTGATGTTTTTCAGAAAAATACCAAACATTCCGCCTAAGATATATTTGATATTCCAAATTCTAAAATGATGTCTATTTTTTCCAAATTCAAAACATAGAAGTGGAATTAATTAATTTTAAAATTAATTCCCGTTATCAAAACAAATAGCGTGTTTTTAAGAAATAACAACTATCAAAAGATCGACACTTGTTTATGTCAAATTTCAAAGTGAAATTAATTCCAATGACCAACATTTGATTAAATGGTAAAAATATATTTTAATTACACTTTAAAAACAATTAAAAATATAATCTAACCATACAAATTATTTCGATGAAAAAAGTTGTTTTTTATTAAATTATAGCGTGTTTTTACTTTTCATTAAAATATGAAAGTTATCAGAATAATAATAAAAATTTATCCAAATTAAATTTTTATGTCATCATTCTAATGAAAAAATTTATTTTTTCTAATTGAACTTATAAACATGTCAAAAACTAGATTTAATGTGGGTGCACCATCAAAAGACGGTAAAACTGCATTTTTGTAAAAATACTTATTTTACTCGAAAAATTTATTTTGTTCTCATACCATGTTCTAGAAAATGTGTAAGATGAATAATAATGTTATAAAATTCAATATGTAGTTGATACTATTCATAAAGGCTAGTTCTTAATAATATTATAACCATATATCATTTTTTAGTGAAACCTCGTATCGCGTACAACACAAGCTATCGAGGAAGGTTGCGATTGCATGTAATGCAAGTCAAGTCAGGGTTGCGTGTTGTGCAAGACTCCTTAGTTTTTTCATATAATATAATCCAACCATATTTGATTTATATATTGAATATATATATATATACATTGAATTTTTCATAGAATAACTACTATCAAATGAACTTGAAATTGTGTGTAACATTATCCAAGAATAGTGTTTGTATACTACAAGCTAATACAGTGTTGCGTATAGTGCAAGGTAATCTTGGTGCAGCGTAAAACACAAGACATCAATGAAATTAAAAGAATATATTTCATAAAATCTCAGGGGGTTACATTCTACCCCCCTTAAAATGAATTTCACCCTCTA
The DNA here is from genome assembly GCA_963277665.1 of Viscum album. NCBI lineage: Eukaryota > Viridiplantae > Streptophyta > Magnoliopsida > Santalales > Viscaceae > Viscum > Viscum album. The sequence continues at coordinate 307,969,509 of OY728150.1, read as the reverse complement.
AATTCGTCGGGGTTATAAATGGTTTACTATTTGAATGTTTCTTTATTAGAAACTCACACCGTAAAAAGGAATACTAAAACTTAATTTTAAAAAGTGAAGTATGAAACATAACAGTTACCCAAATTAACTCATCACTGGGTTTCTACATATGAGAACATAGGTGAAAATATGGATATGAAAGAGAAATCTAACCATCAAGTTCAGATGGAGAGTGGTAGAGAACATGGCTATGAAAAATCCAACAATCACCAATCCATAAATTTGTGATGATCTATTGTACCATCTAATAAATCAGATATAAGGGCACCAGGAAAACATTTTTGTTTTTCAATATCATTTCACTAAAGTTGAAGAATTATAAGAAATACTTACTTTATTTTGGTATAATCTCACCGTTGGTCATTCCTTGGACAATTTCCACCTCATCTCTTAATGAAATGAAGTTGAATTTGTCATTCATGATGTGTTAGCAGATCATGTGATAGAATGATGGGTCATTCCATCTGTCTCAAAAAAAAGGTTAGAAAAAGTTATCAAAAATACATAAGTCCATCTATAGTGAGATTAATCATATATGGTACCTAAAATGGACTTATACTTCATATATCATATTGATTAATATAATAAAACTAGTTTAGACTAACCAGGGACTTCATGTATGCTAGAGGTAGGTGATAAAGGCTTGTCTCACTTCGGTTGTGGGTTCGATTCCCGCAACCTTGTCCGACGCGACGGGTTGTCGCCCGTCTTGCATGTTGTACTTTTTCTAAAACTACACTATTATAACATTTCAGAAATAATATCAAAAAAAGGTTCTATCCTTAAACAATAATATCATTTGTCAAACTTAATCTATTCCAATCTTTAGTCTTACCCAAACTCATAGTATAAGGAAGAAGATTTATAGAGAGGTCATCTACCAAGCATGTAAATACCATTATTTATCCCCATATATCATAAGATATGTCTTGTTGGTCATATTACAAACATTAAAATTCCTTAATCATGTCTTCTCTTGAAAAATTAATACACATTAAACCTTAGTGACAACATGAATGTAGTTAAAAGTTAACTCTTTCCACACACCAAAAACCCTAAAATTCTATATACTCAAACCATGATATCACTTCGTCCTTATATCAATCATGAGCTCATGAATACTCTCAAACATTTTATTTTCTCCTTATCCATTCAATATGTGCATATCATCTTATTTCCAAAAATATATGAATAACATTTCATGGTTACATGTACCATTCATTATATAATTTCAAATACTCAGGGAAAGACAACAGTGTAACAATCCTTAGATTTTTCTTCATTCTATAGTACCATAAATTATTCATGATAAAAATACAATCATTACACTACCTTCTTAAACCATTGACTGAGATTCATCATTTATTTCATCTCATATATCATTTTTAGTCTCTTCATCATCATCCACATAAATACTACTCATACGACCATGCTGATTCTCTTCATGAGATTTTCCCTTAGGGAATTTGTTTGCATAATGCCCATACATTCCATATTTAAAACATTTAATCATTGTTGATGTCATAGAAATACCATTATCCTTGTCTAGGGTGTTAACTGAACCTTTTCTTTTGAACTTATTGGATTTGTGTCCTTCTTTTCCACACCCAAAGTATCTTCCAGTTCCATTGAAACATTCTCCATGATGAATCTTCACACATGATTTATATGAGAGAAATTGAACTTTCTTTCCTCTATGATCATCATGAAACTCCATCTTTCTCTTATTAGCTGAGTCAGGAAACTTACCAAATTTGAGAGTATTGATCATATTATGAGATTTCTGATTAGGCATAATAACGATATGTGGACCTCCAGATCCAATTTCATTTGGTTGCTCAAGAAGAATATCATTCCATTGTCCATCATATCCTCCATTATCGTGAATCTTCCCGTTTCCATCCATTTTCTAAAACCCAAAAAGAATAGTGTGAGAGGTCAAAATCATAATCAAGGGGAATTACCTTCAATATATGACAACTTAGGTTAAATTCTAAGATCATTACAGTAAATCTAGTACTATAACCTATACTTATACTTAACCTCAGAGACATCTCTAGACATACCTTAGAAATATCTCTAGGGATCTCACTAAAGTTTCCATAACCTAGTTTACAAAGGTTAAATAAACCTTTCCTTTGATACCAATTTTGGAGACCCAAATCTTGACGCACATGAAAAGTACATTACTTTTGTGGAATACTTAATACATAACAAAAACAAACACATAAGAAGATTAATAGTTTAGTTTCTTTGGAAACTCGAAAAAATTATCTTCTAATCACGGTGAAAGATCTTAAACATATCCCATAAAGATCTTCCCCTTTTTTTCTTACATAAAACCTTTATTTATATCACGGGGAAAAGAAAAACATAAAAATGGTGAGCTCAAATGCTCAGTAAGGGTAAACATAGAGAACATAAAACAATCCGTAAACATTTGAATGCAAAAACTTGAACATAAAATCTAAACATCCAAATCTTGAGAAAATACATAAATCTTGGAAGTATGTAAGGAATATATCATAAAGGAACATAAATCATGATAAAATAACATGGGAATAAAACATGTAACTGTGGAAACCATTAAACACATGATATTATTTCCATATTAGCCAAGGAATTTCTGCCAAGACCATCTTAGTGGACAAAGTCTATGACAACTGTGCTTTTAATATAAATTTAAACATGATTTATTGCATAAAACATTACATTATAAAACAAAATTATTGAGAGGTTTAGTGTCATTGAGGCTTAGGATCATTACATAAAAACTTAAAACATGAAATACAATATCTTTATTGAAAAATTCTTTTACATGACCACTACATTCCCCCGTACTTAGCATTGCATGGGATAACCTGAGGACATACATAAGAAAAGGGTGAGCTATAAAGCCAAGTAAGGGAGCACACATGTAATAACATAAGGAGTACAATACATGTTAGGAAATAGTCAAATCAATAGATAATAATAGAAACATGAACATAAAGTCATGATAAAGCATGATAATCATAACATGGAAATGTGGCAACAACACTTAACATGGAATTAGCATGAGCCAAGGCTCATTGCACATGGAGCATGAGTAAATCCTCATTGCACCTAAAGCACGAGTAAACCCTCATTTCACTTGAATTATCATGAGTTAACACTCATTGCACATGACGTATCATGATACTATACTTTACCCAATGCATTGGAGCACTATAAGGGCGCACCCTTCTTAAAAATTTCATTTCATACATAAGTGTGCCACATGGATCATAAAACATGGATTCATAAAACATAATCATTTATTACACGATAAAGTAATGAGGAATTAATAAATGAAACTTTATAATCAATAAGTAAATGTGCATAAAGGTGAATACCCTAGATGAAAAAATGGGCATGGTATTCACTACACAATGGCATTGGCATAGAAAATCGGTGCGATTTCGGCAGCGTAACGGCGTGACATAAGAATTCATAAAAATGGTTGATGAGAGAGAAAAGGGTTCCTAATTATATTTAAAAGTAATGGACATTAAGGAGGCCATATAGATACATGTACCAACAATTGTAATGGAATTTAGATTCATGATACAAAATTATTGCTTGAATGTAAAAGAAGAGAGAGAAGTTCCTTTCGGAATTTCGGCATAATAACGGGTGTACATGGGAGGCATTTAATGAGAGATAAAATGGTCTCCCATAATTAAAACAATAAGAGGGAAGTATGGGGGAGGTGAAAAAACATACCACAACATTCATAATTGAAACTAAAAGGGAAATACAACTTAAAGAAAATTGACAAAAATGAGAAAGGAAGAAAAAACCCTTACTTGGAAGTGTTCTTCCAAAGGCTTGAGAGAGGCTTGAGAGAGGATTCTTGGGAGCTTGGGGCACCTTGGGAGGATTCTAGAGAGAGTAGGGCAGAGGTTGGACGAACTACAAAGGTTTTTAGTGAGGAGGAAGTGGGAGCTTGGGTGGGTTTATACAGGAAAGGTAAGGGAATTCTTTATTATTTAGGTTTAGGACCCCTTATATTAAATTAATCCAAACAACTAACCATCGCATGGTTTTTTCCCATGGTTTTTCGTAAAGGGAAGAGGAAACAATATTTTATAAGGACAAATTCCTAACTTCTTAAAATATTAGGGTTTCTTATGTGGAGGTGAGTCACACTCCCATGGAAATTAATTTAAAAATACAAGGGGTTGAATAAGTCTTGAGAGGTCCATTAATTCTTTGAAAAGTAAGTCAAACAAACCCAAAATCACATTATTTTAATGATAAAACATATATTGTCTGAACATAAAGATTATAGTATTTTATTACATCACTATTGGGTCATTATGATGTCATAAAACACATTATATGTTTAAACAATATTTAATTTTTACCCAAAAATTTGACTGTCTCAGAAAATTATGAAAAATTAACTGTTGGATAATTTTGACGTCCTAATTCCAGAAATAAAATTTATTTTATCTAAATTATTTTTTAAATATGGTAATTTTCTCTTTTAAAATAAAAACATCTATTTATCGAAAATTCACGAGTTTTGACAAAAATGGCTTTCAAACCTTAATAAAAATTATAATTGCATTCATAAAATTATAGGATCATTTATATTTAATAAAAATTAATTGAATAATAATAATAATATTTTTTTAAAATATTATTTAATTAAAAAATCTATTAATTTAATAAAATATATTTCTTAATTAAATAATAACTAAAAACACTATTTGTACTTTAAAATCTATTTACAATGTATCAAAAATGACTAGAAATTATTTTCATTATTATATACAACAAATAATGTACATGAACATAGTACTACTTATTTGTTACATAACCCCTTAAAACAGCCGCATTAGACCTAAGGGTAAGGTGTGTGATGGTGACAGACTCTTGGGGTGGATCAGATAACATCGCTCGAGTGGCAATTTCAATCAACTTATACTTTTCCCGTAGATGGTTACATTCGAGCTTGAAATGATGAAGCTCAGCTTCGTCTTGGTCAAGGGCGAAGCCCAAAGACGCCACCTCTTTTCCGAGCTCTAACAAATGGGCTTCGTACGGAGCAATTATACTGGACGAGGCCATCGCTTCTTTTTTCTGAGTAAATTAGATTTGTTAAACCCCTATATTTATACTAATCATGTGATCACTGTTCAAAAACTGTATTAGCAATGGTCAAAATTCTTAACATAAAACCAAAGAAGTTGACATTTTATATAAACATAAAGATACATTTAATTTGATCAAGAGGGATTTCCATTAATGAAACTTTGGGTCGTTACAATATTCCCCCTTAAGAAATTTCACCCTCGAAATTTTCCTTTTCCCACACTAAAACAAATGTGGGTAACTCAACTTCATCATATCCTCTGATTACCAAGTTGCTTCTTGAAACTTGTGGTTTCTCCACAACACCTTGATGGGGGGCATTGTCTTATTTCGTAGAATGTTTTCTCTATGATCTAAAATCTTCACTGGTTTCTTCTCATAATAAAGATCATCTTCCAATTGTACCACCTCAGAAGAGAGTACATGTGAAGGGTCCGGTATGTACTTCCATAAGAGGGATACATGAAAGACATCATGTACTTTGGCCATGGAAGGTGGAAGTGATAGTCGATAGGCCACAACCCCGACACGATCAAGAATCTCGAAGTACCTTGGAGTTAACTTCTCTTTCCTTCCAAACCTCATGACCTTCTTCCACAGAGATATGCGTAGAAACACCATGTCTCCAACTTTAAACTCAAGGTCTCATCGACGATTATCTTCATAACTCTTCTATCGACTCTGGGCTGCCTTGATATGCTGCTGAATGGTTTTCACCTTCTCCACCATTTCTTCGACCATTTCTGGTCCAATCAGCTTACGTTCACTGACCTCATCCCATCATGCCGGTGTTCTTCACCTTTTCCCATATAGGTCTTTATATGGTTCCATTTGGATGCTCGAGTGGAAACTGTTATTATAAGAGAAATCAACCAGAGGAAGATTTTGATCCCATCCTCCTTTAAAGACCATTGAGCATGCTCTCAACATATTCTCAAGTGTTTGGATAGTCCGCTCAGATTGACCATCAGTTTGAGGATGATAGGACGTACTGAAGTTCAGTTCAGTATTCAGAGCATGTTGAAGACTCTTCCAAAACATAGAGGTGAATCTTGGATCTCGGTAAGACACAATAGATAGTGGTACTCCATGCAACCTTACCAATTCCCTGATATATATCTGTGCCAGTTGATCCAAAGAGAAATCCTCCCGAATAGAAATGAAGTGTGAAGTCTTTCTAAGACGATCCACAACATCCCAGATTGCATTGTTTCCTTTGGATGTCCTTGGATGTCCGGTGACAAAGTCTATGGTGAGGTTCTCCCATTTCCATTATGGTATGGGCAATGGTTGCATCATCCCCTTAGATTTCTGCCTCTCTGCCTTCACTTGCTGACACACCAGGACCTTTGATGTACATTCAGTGACCTCCTTCTTCATATTATCCCACCAAAAGTTTTCTCGGAGATCTCGATACATCTTTGTGCTCCCTGGTTGAATAGAGAAATTTGAACTATGTGTATCATCCAAAAGATCCTTCTTTAGCTCCAGACTTTATGAAACACATAGTCTTTTCCCAAACCACACAATTCCCTCTTCATTAACATTAAACTCTGATGATTTCCCTTTTTTGATAGCTTCCACTTTTTTCTGAATTCCCACATCATCCTTTTGAGCATCCTTTAACCTTCACAAAAGATATGGTTGAGAAATCATTTGTGAAAGGATTGATGATGTTCCCTTCTTTATGATTCCCACGTCCATATTCATCAAGTATAAGAAGATTGGATCCTTCTAAATTCTCATCATTGATTGAATTGTTGTGTCCTTTCTACTTAGGGCATCTGCCACTTTGTTCGCTTTCATAGGGTGGTAATATATTGAATAGTCATAATCCTTGTTGAGCTATATCAATATTCTCTGGCACATATTAAGTTCTTTCTGTGTGAATATATATTTAAGACTCTTGTGGTCAGTATATATCTCACATTTCTCTCCATAGAGATAATGCCGCCATATTTTCAAGGCAAATATCACCGCCACCAACTCCAGATCATGTGTTGGATAGTTTCGCTCATGGATTTTAAAATTCCTTGAGGCATAGGATATAACTTTATCATTCTACATCAGCACACAACCTAATCCCTTCTTTGAAGAATCATTGAAAACAACAAAAAGTTCCCCACATGTGTGTAAAGTGAGCACGGGCGCACTGATAAGCCTCCTTTTAACTCCTTGAAGCTTTCTTTGCATTCATCACTCCAAGAAAACTTTACTCCCCTTCGAGTTAGCTTGGTAAGAGGGTTGGAAAATTGTGAGAAATTTCTCACAAATCGTCGATAATATCCAGCTAACCCCAAGAAGCTACGGATATCTGTTGCCGATGTTGGCCTGGATCATCCCTCAATTGAACCTGTTTTGGAGGGGTCCACAGATATCCCATTTATTTTGATGATATGGACCAAGAATGAGTCCTCCTTCAACCAAAACTCACACTTTATGTACTTTTCATATAGCTTCTCCTTGCAAAAAGTCTCTAGTACAGTTTTTAAATGCTCCTCATGATCCTCCTTGGTTTTGGAGTATATTAGAATATCATCTATAAAGACTACCACAAATTTTTCAAGGTAATCTCTGAAGACTCTATTCATCAATTCCATGAATATTTCTGGAGCATTGTTGAGTCCGAAAGGAATTACTATGAATTCATAGTGCCCGTATCTTATACGAAAAGCAGTCTTGGGGACATCTTCATTCTTCACCCTTACTTGATAATATCCAGACCGCAAATCCACCTTGGAGAAGTATTGTGCTCCACGCAGCTGATAAAACAAGCCATCAATTCTTGGGATTGGATACTTGTTCTTTATCGTGATTTTGTTAAGTTCATGATAATCTATGCAAAGCCGCATTGACCCATCCTTCTTCTTGACGAAGAGGACTGGTGCACCCCATGGTGAAGCACTTGGGCGTATAAACCCTTTATCCAGATTCTCCTGTAGTTTTTTCTTCAACTCTTCAAGCTCAACAATAGATATTCTATATGGAGTCTTGGATATTGGTAGCGCCCCAGGTATAAGTTCAATTGAGAACTCAACATCTCTTTTAGGAGGAAGACCAGACAGTTCCTCAGGAAACACTTCATCGAATTCCCTCACAATAGGCATTTTTTCAAGGATGGTTTCTTCCTTGGACTCAATCATCTGAGCCAGATACGCATCTTCTTAAGGCAGTAATATCCATTATTGAGATGATGGAGCTAAAATAGATTCATCTTCCTCATGGCACTTGTAAAGAATCGGGAGTCGATTCTCCATATGGAGTGTGATTTCCCACTCCTGACAATTTATGTTGGATCTATATAAGGAAAGACAATCAATTCCAAGAATTGCATCAAATTCTACTAGAGGGAGTATGACGAGGTTCACTGGGAAATTAAATCCACATATTATAACAGGGGAGGACTTATATTCATTGGATGCAATGATTTCCCCATTTGCAGTACTCACCGACATCTTTACTTCCATGATTTGTGGTGGTGCTGGGATTGTTCTACTAAACATTCGAGATATAAAAGAATGCGTAGAACCAGAATCAAAAAGTACGTTCACTATTCTTGAATGAATAAATAGAATACCTATCACCACTTCGTTTTCGGGGTACACATTGGCAGAAGTGATGGAAAAATATCTTCCTTGTTTCCTTGGAGGTTGTTAGTTGTCTCCAAAAACCCTTGGATTAGGGAACTGATTTGCAAAATGACCCGATAATTTGCATTTTTAGCATTGAACAACACTTTGAGGTTAGAACGGACCGTTCCTCTGCTCTGTCGCAGCCGTGGGTCTTTCTTGCTGATAGTTAACAGCTAGGTTCCCTTCTCTTCCACACCTGAATCATTTTCTCGTTCCCTTTAGGAAATTTCCAGGGTGCTTCTTTCTACACTTTTGGCAAGTGGGGTGATTGATCTTCTTAGAACCGTTGGATTTATCCATCGGACCACCAGCATTGAAGTCCACCTTACGCTTTTTGTCCCCATGATACCCCTATGATTCCACGATCTCCATTTCGACCTTGAGGGCACATCGGACAATTTCCTCATAGCCGTCGAAGTCACGGATCGCTAATGCTTTCCACAAGCTAGGCTTCATCCCACCAAAGAAGCGATCAACCTTGAATTTGGGGGTAACGACAAAGGCCGAAGCGTATCATGCAAGCCTTGTGATGTTTTCCTTGTACACTCCAATAGATTCTTCATCTTTTTGCTTGAGGTAATGGAAGTCCCTTTCCACCTTAAGCCGGAGGGTGCCAAAAAATATTTATCGAAAAACATCTTCTGGAAATCCTTCCATTCCAATGCCTCGATCTCCTCCTCAGGCTTCATATTTTTGATCAATGTACACCATTGATCAACTTCACCCTCCATACGATAAGCTTCCAGGAGAACCTTCTCTTGTTCAGAACATTGGAGGTTGGATAATATATTTTCAATGGAGTTGATCCGTTGTTCAGTGATCGTGGGATTGGATGATCCACTAAAAGTATGAGGCCTTTGTCTCATGAAGCTCTCGATAGAGACTTATTCTTTCTTAGGAGGGTTTGAACGTTCCTATTGACCCGTTTTTCTATTCAAAACTTGAGTTAGCTAAGAGAGAACCATGAAAAAGTTTGCAATTCCCGCTCCCATTGGATTGGACATCTCATTAGTACAGTCATCACACTGATCTTCACAACGGTTGTTAACCTGAGTCCTCCTATTACCGGCCATTGGCTGGAATAAAAGGAAAGTTAGGGGTAACATATAAATGGAAATCCAAAGACAAAAGTTGATGACTTATAAATAAAATTTTATTTCCTTACTCAAGAGTCTATAGGCTTCAATCTAGGATTTTCATGATCTACTTTCTAACATATATTTGTAGAGGCATTTTATTTTAATTCCCTTAATAAGGGTTCATACTAAGCTTTCGAATTTATCAAAACATATCCCCCGGGAGTGTCATAACTAATAGTTCAGCAAGGCCCGTTGTCGTGCACCAGTTCCCGTTCGAGTCTAGCTCAAAGTGGTGTTTTCGGGTTTTACCCCTAGGATACATATGTGCCAGAGCCGCCTCTACCTGCTCGTATCCAGACAGGGATGTATTTTTTTGATAAACCACATACTCAGTACTTACCAAAACTTAGGGATGTTTTTATTATACTTAGTCTTGTATATAAGGCTTTACTAGGGTTTCCTAATCCCAAAAATAACTAAACCTATCCTTTGATACCAACTATGACAACTGTGATTTTAATACAAACTTAAACATGATTTATAACATAAAACATCACTTGATACAATAAGAAGATCGGGAGGTTTAGTGTCTTTGGGGCTTAGGATCATTACATAAAAACTTAAAACATTAAATACAACATCTTTATTGAAAACTTCCTTTACATGACCACTACATTTCCTCGTACTTAGCATTGCATGGGATAACCTGAGGACGTGTATAAGAAAAGGGTGAGCTATAAAGCCCAGTAAGGGAGTAGACATGGAATAACATGAGGAGTACAATGAATGTTAAGCAATAGGCATATCAATAGATCATAAGAGAAACGTGAACATAAAGGCATGATAAAGCATGATAATCATAACATGGAAATGTGGCAACAACACTTAACATGGAATTAGCATGAGCCAAGGATCATTGCACATGGAGTATGAGTAATCCTCATTGCACATAAAGCACGAGTAAAACCTCTTTGCACTTGAATTAGCATGAGTCAACACTAATTTCACATGACGTATCATGATACTATATTTTACCTAATGCATTGGAGCGCTATAAGGGCGCACCCTTCTTAAACATTTCATTTCATGCAAAAGTGTGCCACATGGATCATAAAACATGGATTCATAAAACATAATCATTTATTCCACGATAAACGAATGTGGAATTAATACATGAAACTTTATAATCAATATGTAAATGTGCATAAAGGTGAATACCCTTGATGGAGAAATGGTCATGGTATTCACTACACAATGGCATTAGCTTAGAAAATCGGTGTGATTTCGGCAGCGTAACGGAGTGACATAAGAATTCATAAAAATGATTGATGAGAGATAAAGGGGTTCCTCATCATATTTACATGTAATGTACAGTTATTATGCCATATATACACATGTCCCAACAATTTTAATGGAATTTAGATTCATGATACAAAATTATTGGTTGAATGTAAAAGAAGAGAGAGAAGTTCCTTTCGGAATTTCGGCACATTAATGGTTGTACATGGGAGGAATTCAATGAGAGAGAAAGGGGTATCCCATCATTCAAACAATAAGAGGGAATTATGGGGGAGGTGTGAAACCATACCCCAAAATTCATAATTTAAAGTAAAAGGGCAATACAACTTAAAGAAAATTGACAAAAATGAGAAAGGAAGAAAAAACCCTTACTTGGAAGTGTTCTTCCAAAGGCTTGAGAGAGGCTTGAGAGAGGCTTCTTGGGAGATTAGGACAGCTTGGGATGACTATAGAGAGAGTAGGGAAGAGGTTTTACGAACTCTAAAGGTTTTTAGTGAGGAGGAAGTGGGATCTTGGGTGGGTTTATATAGGAAAGGTAAGGGAATTCTTTATTATTTAGGTTTGGGACCCCTTATATTAAATTAATCCAAACCAAAAACCATACCATGGTTTTTGCCTATGTTTTTTGGAAAAGTTAATAGGAAAACAATATTTTATAAGGCCAAAGTCCGAACTTCTTAAAATATTAGGGTTGCTTATGTGGAGGTGAGTCACACTCCCATGGAAATTAATTTAAAAAGGCAAGGTGTTGAATAAGTCTTGAGGGGTCCATTAATACTTTGAAAAGTAAGTCAAACAAACCCAAAATCACATTATTTTAATGGTAAAAAATATATTGTCCGAACATAACGATTAAAGTATTTTATTACATCACTATTGGGTCATTATGATGTCATAAAACACATTATATATTTAAACGGTATTTAATTTTTACCCAAAAATTTGACTGTCTCAGAAAATTATGAAAAATTCACTGTTGGATAATTTCTATGTCCTGATTCCAGAAATAACATTTATTTTATCTAAATAATTTTTTAAATATGTTAATTTTCACTTTTAAAATAAAAACAGCTATTTATCGAAAATTCACAGGTTTTGACAAAAATGGCTTTCAAACCTTAATAAAAATTATAATTGCATTCATAAAATTATAAGATCATTTATATTTAAGAAAAATTAATTTAATAATAATAATAATATTTTATTAAAATATTATTTAATTAAAAAATCCCTCAATTTAATAAAATATAATTCGTAATTAAATAATAACTAAAAACACTATTTGTACTTTAAAAACTATTTACAATGTATCAAAAATGACTAGAAATTATATTCATTATTATATACAGAAAATAATTTACATGAACATAGTACTAATTATTTGTTACATAACACCTTAAAACAGCCGCATAAGACCTAAGGGTAAGGTGTGCGTTGGTGACAGACTCTTGGGGTTGCTCGGATAACATCGCTCGAGTGGTAATTTCAATCAGCTACCACTTTTTCCATAGACAGTCACGTTCGAGCTTGACATGATGAAGCTCAACTTGGGCTTGGTCAAGGGAGAAGCCCAAAGACGCCACCCCTTTTCTGAGCTCCGATAAATGGGATTTGTACGGAGCAATTCTACTGGACGAGGCCATCACTTCTTTTGTCTGAGTAAATTGGATTTGTTAAACCCCTATATTTATACTAATCATGTGATCACTGTTCAACGACTATATTAGCAACAGTAAAAATTCTTAACATAAAACCAAAGAAGTTTACATTTTATATAAACATAAAGAGACATTTAATTTGATCAAGAGGGATTTCCATTAATGAAACTTTGGGTCGTTACAAAGTCCCTTTCTGAATCGAGTTCACTCCTTGTTCCAGTCATTAATCACTGAACCAGATTAACTTTCCGTTCCATCCATGTCTATCTCATGAGATATAAATCTGTATCCAATACATTGGAGGGAGATATAGGTCCCACCCATCTCATAAAGATATCATTCTTACGTGTGCCACAATATAAACACAAATCATTCATCATAACCCAAAGAATAAAATGGGTTCATAAACATCATACCATCATAACATAATCCATATAAAAAAAAATGGATATAATTTCATCATAATAAAAGTAAAACCATGTAAATCATAGGGTCATTATACTTGAAACATACACATATGAAATAATCTCATCTTAGATGGAAAATGGTTTTGATAAAACACTTGAAATGAATTCTTGAGGAAAATTTCTTTTCTTCTTCAAAATCAAATTCTTTTCCAAAAATTCCATGAAATATTAAAAGAAAATGATTTTGTTGAAAAAAGTCATGAAATATTGTACAGTAAGCTTCATGAAAATAAGGTGTTATGAAACCGTAAAAATCCGTTCATGCCATATAACTTAAAAATTCATTCTTCTCGTACTTTTGCTGGAAAAGTTACAAAGTTCTTCATAACGTAAACAAAAGAATGATTCCTTATATAACATGTAGTAAAAGTCAAAAATGGGTAAAAAGGACTTTAAACATACAAGAAATCGTTTTTAGAAAACAGGGACATGAATGATAAATATAACCCCAGTAAATACTTACGAATAAAAAATATCGGATATAAACGAGATTGGAAAAGTTATCCATTACAAAGATATTTTTGTAAATAAAATAGATCACATATGTGTATTCACTATAAGGTCACATAAATAATGAATAAATACATGATCATATATAAAAATTCATTTCTAACATGATCAATGAACGACATAAACAAGAAATAGAAGATCAACCCAAAGAACAGAAATGTGGTTAAGAAGTTCCCTTACCTTGTGTCCGACTTGACTCGATCATTATTTAATCTCCTAAATAATAAACCAATGTTAATTTATAATTGCATAAAAACCTTGTTAAAGTTTATTATTCCTTTTATATCACTTATTACCTGTTATAAACATTATTTAACCATTTAAGTTAATAACATTCGTTTTGTCGATATTTGGTACTTGAGTCAAAAATGGACTTATTATAATTACATGTTGTTCATGTTGTCTAAGTTTCATTATATACAGAATTATATTCATGATTTATATATCATATATATAATATATATCCTTCATATACATGTATTTATAATAGTACATAACATATGGAGGTAAGAAATGAAATGCACTGTTCATGGAGACGGTAAGCCGTACGTACACATGAACGTTACTTTCATTTATATTTCTTATTTTAATGGAATTAAAACATAATTATACATAGTTAAATTATAATTCCAGTATAATATCATATATAATATCATTAAATTCATCCTTTATACATCCCACATAACGCATTAACGAATCACATCACTTTGAGGGGGCGGTAGTCCGCACTTCCTCAAATGAGATTATCGTATTTACCCACTATGGAAACCGTAAAGGCTTGATATAATTTGGAAGTAAAGAAGTATAAGGAAATCATAAACATAATATATATCATATATAAATATAGTTCCATAATAATTTTCACCATGAGAGGTGGTAGGACAAAATCGAACAATCATCGTTTCGCGAGGCGTTAGTTTTCCATCCGCAGAAACATTATGTTTTTCATCCATTAGATGGAGGTGTGTGTAAGTGTAGTCTGAATAATTATCATTAAAACATCATAGTCTATTTATGATACTGGTGTTGATACAAAATAAAGGATTAAAAAGATTTTAGGGGTTGGATAAGTAGAATAAAAGAAAACAATTTAAGAGAAACTGTTACCTTTAATTTGGGTAACTTACTTTGGTTTGAACCAGAAGGACTACTTGAAGTGCCTTCTGCCTAAGGTAAGGCTTTTATGGGGATGCTAGAGATGTAGGGAGATTAATTGTACAGAGGTTGGATGAGACAAATGGCTTTAGAGGTGTGAGGAATTGGATATAAATGGTCTCCTTTTATAAGGGGGAGGAGGGGCTCATTTGGAAAGTGCGAAAATATTATTTTATTATAAACTTATCTTCGCTTTAAAAAGGTCCAAAAATCAATAAAAATGAATATACAATGACTCATGGTCGAAATAAAATCATCAAATCAGGATTGGACATGTTTTGGATAGTATTTTAATCATTATAATCTTATTTATTTCAATCATTTATTAATGAGATAAATATTGCATCATTATTGTGTCATAAATAATTTAATTTATTCGATGTCTAAAAATTATAAACAAAATACCATCATGTAAGAAATAATTTGAGATTTCCAATGAATATTTAGAGTCGATAATATAATTTATATAACCCCTTATAAAAATTAATTACTAAAAGATTTTTGTTAATGTCAATTTTTTTATTACATTAAATTAATTAATCCAAATTGTCATTATCACTACCAAGTGTCTACATGGGGTCCCAAAATCGATTCAAGGATGCCTATGGTCAGCCAATACTCATCCAATAAGGTTAGGAAAAGTGTTAAGATAATTTTGAATTTTTATAATATTCTTTTAACCTTGAATTACACAATTTACCTTTAACCGCTGTAAATAAAAGTCAAAAGTTATAATTCACCAAATTTTACGGTCATTTTATTGAAAAAATTTTTACTTCTTGATAACATACATGTATGTCGGAGTTTTGAAATTCAATTCACAGAAATGGTAATTTTTTTTAATTGAAAGAGTCAGTTTTTTAACTACCACTAAGTGGTTTCACTATTCATCAAAAATTGATGTTTTTCAGAAAAATACAAACAATTCAGCCTAATATATATTTGATATTCTGAATTCAAAAATGATGCCTATTTTTACAAATTAAAAACATAGATGTGGCATTAATTTATTTTAAAATTAATTCCCGTTATCAAAACAAATAGCGTGTTTTTAAGAAATAATAAATATCAAAAGATCGACACTTGTTTATGTCCAATTTCAAAGTGAAATTAATTCAAATGACCAAAATTAGATTAAATGGTAAAAATATATTATAATCACACTTTGAAACCAATTAAAAATATAATCTATGCATACAAATTATTTTGATGAAAAAAGTTGTTTTTAATTAAAATATTGCGTGTTTTTACTATTCATTAAAATATGAAAGTTATCATAATAATATGAAACAATTATCCAAATTAAATTTTTATATCCTGATTCAAAGGAAAATTTTTATTTTTTCAAATTGAACTTATAAACAAGTTAAAAACTAGATTTAATGTGGGTGCACCATCAAAAGGCGGCAAAACTGCATTTTTTGAAAAATACTTATTTTACCCGAAAAATTTATTTTGTTCTCATACCATGTTCTAGAAAATGTGTAAGATGGATAATAATATTATAAAATTCAAAATTTAGTTGATACTATTCATAACGGCTAGTATATAATAATATTATAACCATATATCTTTGTTTATTGAAACCTGGTATCACGTACAACACACGCTATCGAGGAAGGTTGCGATTGCATGTAATGCAAGCCAATTCAGGGTTACGTGTTGTGAAAGAATCTTTAGCTGTTTTGTATAACATAATCTAACCATATTTCATTTATACATTGAATATATATATACACTCAATGTTGCGTAGAATATCTACTATCAAATGAACTTGAAATTGTGTGTAACATGATCCAGGAATTGTGTTGCATATACTGCAAGCTAATACGGTGTTGCGTATAGCACAAGGTAATCAAGGTGTATCGTACAACACAGGACATCAATGAAATTAAAAGAATATTTTTCATAAAATCTCAGAGTGTTACACTGATCATGACACCCGGTAGAAAAGGGATCCATGATAATAGGTCCCACCCATATGTAGAATGACAAAAGGATCCAATAGATGGTAGCACAAGTTTGGCCTAGATGAAAAAAGGTGTATCACATAGTTAAGTCCTAGGTTAACAGAATATCCTTCTCATAAGGTAGACCTGGGTAAGAAGAATAGGTCTTTCATAGGGTATGATTTGGAGAGTTTATGTTTTATTTTAAAAACTGAAATCCTCGTCATCAAAACATGGGTAAGACCTTGATCTTGGAGCCAAGGGTATCCAACTGTGTCTTTGGATGACCCGTGCTCATGTTTTGAAATCAAGGAGGGGAATTTACCTGAGTTACCATGGAATAGAGAGTTGGATTGTATAGTTTTTTTGTGTTTGAAAAACTAGGGGAACTATAATACCAATATAATATTTAAATTTTAATCTTTTGAGCTTTAGATATCTACATGACATGATCTAAGGACTAGGGTGAGGACTAGTTTGACCATATCTTCAAGGCTTCATCTAGTATTCTAGTCATTCTAAATTAGGATACCATGGGTCTTATTTGTTTTCAAAACACTAACCTTGGGTGAATGAGATGTCTCATATAGGTCACTAGAGCGTGTCCTGCCAAAGGTGTGACCTACGCAAGGGGTTGGTGGTGCCAAGGGTGAATGAGATGTCTCAAATATTTTGGTCTCATAGTTTGAACTTTCCGGATGTCCCCATGTGTACATGCATGAACCTAAATGATGATTATGGGCATGCATGATCGACCTATGAGATTACCTTGGTGCATAGTCTATAATTTCATGACAAAACTGATTGGGCTTTTCATGTGGTTATGTGTGAAATGACATGCAATACATGAATTCTTTTTATTTTTCTACAACCTGGGGTATTTGAATTTGAAACAAATTAAACTTAGGTGAAAATGGAACTGTCAACATACTCCCCCGCCTCAAGATTAGAAATTATTAGAAAAAAATGATCAAACCATGTGCTAAAAAAATAGATGATCTATAATTTACTACAATATACATGTTTGTTTACCTTCATGCTTGGTCTTAAAGATCACTAAAAATTTTCTACCACAAAAGAGAGAATTGAAATGGCAGTCCTTGTTGGTATGTCAAACACTTATTTTATGTTGGTATGTCACAAATGTATGGTGTGTGTGTCTTGATCCATTCTTCTATGTTTGGATCCCTATTTGAATAAATAGAATCACCTTTTTTGGAGGTTCCTCTTCCCACATACGCGTTGTTTCTCTATTCCCACTAGTGTTTTAGACTTCCCAATTCATTGGTTCGATCCTATTATTCTCATTCACATTGACACAATATGACTTCATCTACATGAAACTAATACCTGGGTGAGTGACCCTGATTACATCACCTGGAGAGTGACCCATGTGAGGTAACTTATATGATGAGCCTATGTGAAGTCACTTAGGAGAATGACCTATTTGAGGATACCTAGGTTCGTGATCTGAACGAGGTCACCTATTCGAGTGACCTACTCAAGAACAATCCTTTGAAAATTTATGAACATTTCTCAAACCCAAATATAAATTCAATAGAAAACTCCGTCATTCATTTCATATATTAAATGGATCCCCAAAGTTTAGAGTCTCTGAAGACCATGATATTAATCCTATTAAGGAGGTTCATCAATTCATATGGCCAGATTATTATGATGAATGTGACAAACATTTACTAGATTAAAAAAATAATTTTAATAAGTATCATTTCGAATTCCCTAAGATTAATTGACTCTCACTTTATGGAAATGGGTTTTTTAATGAAGCCCTCCTCATGAATCTAGAAAAATACTTGCCTCTTTCTTTGTTCCTTGCGTTCTTGAATTTTACCATATTCAACTTCTCAACTAGTGAAATTTATATCATTGTGGGAATTTCACCCACTATATAGATAATGAATAAAAGTAACTATGTACCATATTTGTATCCTCATACTCCTGATTCAATTTCAAATTGGTAATCATCCATAATATTTGATTCCAAGATAGGACAATTGAATGGTTGGAAGGATGACTGAGACCTTCACCCTAGAGGAGATGTCATACCAGAGTTGATGTGGGTGTAATGGGTGCGGAAAACTTGTGATGATTTTGAGGTCAAGATAAAAGAATTAGTAATTTATGAAAAAATTTAGGTGAAAAAAACATATGTATATAGAATCTTAGTTATTATTACCCAGTTATTAAACCAATGGAGCCCTTAGACTGACATCTTTCATCTGGTGCATAGTAAAGTCAATAGTATCTTATGGGATGTAAATAAGATATTTGGGGAAACCATTCTTGGATATATATGATGAGTTCTTGCTAATAAAATAAAAATTATATGATGTAAAATGGGAAAATATTTTGGATTGTGATCTATTTCAGAGATCTAAAGACAGAAAGAATACATAAGCTCACCTATGGGGGGTATTCCACTCTTGGGTGTGGATTTATTCTTTCATAGAGCCCAAGGGAGATGTACCCTAATTAAACAAACCCATCAGATGTCCCTAAATTGAAAATTGGAGTGTTCCTGGTATGTTCTAGAACACATTAGTTTGAAGAAACTACTATCAATGGGGGTAGAATGTAATGTCACAAACCCCTTAAAAGAAATTTCTTGTAGTCCTTTAATGATGAGGTTAAGAGTCTACTATAGGAACTAGAGCTATGATTTTCTAGTAACAGAGTTTTGTTTTTTTGTTATTGTAAATAAACACTGTATTTATCATGATGTTTTTAATAGAGGTGTTTTTACAGTTTGAATTAATTTATTATTTAAAGAGGCATTATTTCCCAATGTTTTCAAATAAATTTGGGCTCAAAATCATGAGGAAGAGTCTAGCATCACAAAGGTTTATTTTCTAGAATCAACACTTCATAAAAATTAAAAACGCATGGGATTCGAGAATACTAGGTTTTACAATGTGTATTTTTTAAGAATGTTTGAGGAGTTTATGGAATTCTCTATTACTATGTGCTGTGGGGAATTTTAAATGCATGATGTGTTGATGGTATTCTCCAAAATTGTGACAAATTTAACCGGAGCTTCATGAATGGAGGATCCTCACAAAGAAAATCATGATAGATATTGAAAAATGCATTGAACTCAAGGGAAATTAAAAAATGTCCAATCTTATAGGTATAAGGATACCCCCACTTCATAATACATGAAAATAATCATATAAAATATTGAATCACTCTGAATTCATAAAGGTTTGGAGAATCGGGAATCTGTCTTTCTATGCAAGCTTGATCATCTTGAAAATAATAGTTAATTACTGAATGATACCAATGATATTGAGTAATAGATGATATTAAATGAATGGAAATTCCATGATTACCCATCGATATTTGCAAAGTCAGATTAATCCGCAAGGGCTGTTTCTTTGGTGAAGGTTGTGAGATTTAGAAAGGATCCCCACAAATAGTAGTTTGGAACATCAGTTTTTAAATGAAAATTGAATTTAAAGTGAATCAAAATTAGTTATAAAGTGCAATATTAATCTCATGTTAGTTAATGAAAAATACCTTAATGACAACCTACAGATGCAAAGTTCACATTGATAAACCAAGTAAGACTTCACCGAAGGCAGTGAGCTAGGGGGAGTTGACCAAAGTGTTCTCAAGAATGTAGTGTGTTATCCCAAAATCTATTAAATGTAGTGTTCCATGAATTTTTTTTATTAAATTTTTTGTTCCAAAACTTGTGATTATTAGTTTATTTAGGTACGATCGACACACTGTCAATTTATTCTACTTACATTAGCCCTTAGTGGTGAACCAAGTAAACAAATGTGTTTTATCTATGCATGTGAATGTTTAAATTACTCAACATTAACATTAGACATGTTTAACAAGTTTCTACCAATATAGGAATAAGGTCCATCACTTTTAATGAAAAATTTGACACCCTGATTCACCCCTACACTATTAGGGTGTTCTGGAGTCCTACATCTATATATTACTAGTTCATGAATCCAATGGAAGTGTGAGGCCATGAATATTTTTCATAGATACCATAATAGAATATATAAGAACATATGGATGGTATCCCATGTATTGGTGAGGATTAACTAGTACATATTTAAAATTCATTTGGGGAAGCCCCACTTTAGAATTGTAAAGCCATTTCAGGGAATTTGGGGATGGATTGCAGCACATTTCTCTTCTTATTACATGTTTTGTGAAATAATAGATCGTGGAGGAATATTTTTACCATTATTTTACTTTTTTATATAATCTTACCCCTATATCTGATGTATGTTAATTCATTAATTAATCTAAATCTATTAAATAAATTCAACTTCATTCCATGTGGGGATCCACCCACTGGGATTTTCACTACCAAAGGAAAAGCTAACGTTGAAATGATATGAGACATGATTTCTTTTCAATATGGTGTGATATTAACCCAAATTGATGGTGGGGTTACATATAAAACCTATGGAATTTATATATTTTCACATCAATTTAATTTCTTTTATTAACTAATAGTATATCCCCCCATGAATTTCTAATTAGAGAAGAACCCAATGAGAGACAAATATTATCAATTTTCATTGATATGTAGGTAACTCATGTTGTAATTATACAACCTCCATCAAGTTAATCTAGTACGGTGACCACATGGTATGAAAAATACGAGATCATGTATTACAATCTTGGGAAGTATTGAATGATTGTGCCCAAAGTAAAAGATGTAATGACTTCTTGGTAGGGAAATCCTGGTAGAAAGGCTCAATCCACCAAACATAGTGAAAGTTTTGTGGCCTTGAATGTTCCTTGGAGACCCCATTCCAGATTTATTCATCATATCCAAATTAATAGAGTTGTTCTATTTTTTGTTCAACCTCGATTGTTCAGTTGAAATATTCATGAGAAAAATCTAGATCTAGTTTCTCATTCCTTGAATGTGTCTGAGAGGACTAGGAATCCATTAAAATGATGTATTTTCTATTCTAATTCAAAGTAGATAAGAGTTACCTCCGATTATGTTCGATTGGTGGCCATATAATTTTATAAGGAAAATCCTTCTAACACTTAGGACCTATGGTTATTCCTCTATGATAGAATGCAGATTCCATATATTGGGGATGATCGAGCACCACCTGAACTCCACTTCGATGCTATCCCTATCAAGGTGGTAATACACATTTGATAGATATAGATTCTCATTTATTCTATTAATTATCAGATCCACACTATGATGTGAGTGGTGTATATGATGGATCGGGGTTCCACTAAAAGTGTTGATGAATAATCTAAATATTAATTAGATGACTACATAAACCCTAAATATGTTTATTTTACCTTATATTGTTTCATCCATAGTTATTTTTTTCTTTTTTTAAACACAATTCCATTATTTAGGAATTGGTGACTTTGACTTGTAATGGGTAGAGG
Source organism: Viscum album (assembly GCA_963277665.1). Classification (NCBI taxonomy): domain Eukaryota; kingdom Viridiplantae; phylum Streptophyta; class Magnoliopsida; order Santalales; family Viscaceae; genus Viscum; species Viscum album. The sequence goes on along the minus strand of OY728150.1, from coordinate 307,947,188 downwards.
GAGAATCAGCGTTGACCCCTTCACTAAAATATGCCTCAATTGGAACCCCTATCGAGGTTGAGGGGTAAAATCCAAAATCAGTGGAGATATATTTAATATAGATAATGATAGATGAAGAGAGTTTGAGAGAGTATTATCAACACCGAGTTCCATTTCCAGTATTTGGTGAGGCATGTTCTACCCTTCCTCTATAAAAGGTGAATGAATGATGGAGAATAAATCCCTTTATGAAGGGTATTTTTATTCATGGTAATATTTCATGATATTATTTATTTTTTATTCATCATGAATAAATGACTAATCATGATTTTGGAATACAATAACTTATCCTCTATAATATCTCAATTGGATTAGATATGACACTTAGAGAATTGGGGGATACATTCTAGATGATATATATATTCTTTCTGAAGAGTCCATCCCTCTGATAGGAGAAGCATTAAGGGATGATTAAAAATTTGTTCTAATCACCATAAATAAGGATAGATAAGAGAATATTGGTAATGTCAAATTCTGACCATACGATGTCATGTAACAATCAATGAAATTTATTTTTTATGGCACACAAATCTGTCTCACACACTAGAAGACCCTGTGATAGTCACTGTTAGTATTGTTAGTGATTTAAAAGGATTTTACATAGACCCCAGTCTATTAGATTAAGCTATAGGAACTAATACTGATTTGGTGGGGACAGAAAGGGTTTTGGGTTGTGAAAAGATAATGAATGATGCAGATAGTGGAGCCAATTTGCATCCACATCCTAGTTTCTGATATTTCATTAATAGTGAGGATTATACAATATTTGACATTGTATATAATAAAATAATGACTTAAAATTATTGATATATTGATATTAATAGATTCCAGGTGGAGTATGGACACATCAATAATTAGTTTGATAGATGTGAATTTCTCTCCTTAGTTGTTTACCCTACATTAGACCTTCTTGTGTCCAATGAATTAAATAATTGATCTTTAACAATATATACTTTTCTATGAAAAATGTTTACAAGATGATTTATGACCAGGGTATTAAGGTACTTCCTACACGTATTGCTGGGGGAATGAGAGTCAAGGTCCCCAAAGTGTGAGATTCTTTAGAGGAATCCATTTAAGACCCTATTAAACCTAAGGAGAGTTTCCCTCAATAGGAAATCCTGATTTAAATGGATATGGTAAGGGATGCTATAGTGGAATCCAAAAAAGTAAAGAATCCATCGACATGTGAGAAAAATAAAATCCTTGACAATAATTGATCTTTATTATTAGTATATTGCAATTTCGATGACAAATTTCATTCACTATTTATGTTTTTCTTTCTTAGTGGATGAACCAGATGGGGAGGCCACTGACCCAACTAAAGCAATTGTGTAAGGAGAAGTTTACTTCACTCCAGGAAGGACAACACATATTTTTCTACATGAGAACTCCTTTGGGAATACAAATATCCTCTTGAGACTAGCTCCATGGTATGACAGGAGGCTCTGGATAGGTTCCAGGCATGCCACCAATTCATATTACAGGGCATCTGGGTTATTGTCACAAGGAAACTCATGGAATATATACATTCAAAAATCCATTAGATCCAGAGAATATTTGTCCTATTAGGGTGTGATGTTTTTGAATGTAGTGTGGTTCACATTACCATGAAGTAGATCATTTTCCAAAAAAATTAAGATTCCAAGTTTCAATAACACCTTATCAATGAAATAATTCTCACCAAAATAGATGATCACCAACCTTCATTATACCAGGTATTGAACAACCACACCATGAAATTGGTTGATTGAATGATACAGGTTGATGAGAAATCCATTTTAAAATTACCCCACTAATAAGAGTTAGATAGTTATAGAGAGGAGTTGGTACATCTTCATCATTTATGGGAATGGGTTTTGGATTGGGAGAAGACTTCCATTGTGACCATGGTAGAAAATGTCTACCTTGCATAGGAGGTCGAGAATATAAAAAAATGGTCTTTGATAGTCCATAAATGATTCTAGAGTGAACCTTCAACAACATACTAGTTATGTTTATTATATTTTTAAAATATTAAAGAGTGACACCAATTTTTTGATGCTACTCTAAATTTTTCTTAATGAATGAAATGGAATTTTTTTCCAATAATATATGTTATCAACAATGCGTTCCCAAAAATTATTACATAATGCTGATACAAGTTATTTTACTTATACATTCTCATGTTAGTGTGTTTCAAAGTTAATGATAGGAACATGAGAGTGGTCTAATTTTTTCCTAGGTCACTGGACCTAGTGAGCATAATTTTACTATTTCTAGAGTCTTATTTCTAACCCCTTGAAAATGGTTGCTTTTGTTTCATTGATATAATTTTTTCTTATATTAAATTCTATAGAGAATTAGTCATAAAGACATGGGTTTTGGTTAGGAAACCCTTTTTGGGTTATTCAACCTAAAATGTTTTATTCATTTTTTGTTTTCATTATTCATTTTTTTTCTGAACGAAGTATAGTCCATGCCTAGTGATATGAAACCCGAATCTTAACTAGGGATCCAGTTTCCTGGTTTTCAACCAAGAGAGTACTATGTCAATTTTCAGGGAAATTTAATATTCCTTTAATTTATACAAGGGAAACATGTTTTTATGTCAGACTACTTTGAACATGATTAATGTGATGATGAACCATGTATGGATTTATCGATAAAAGTTCTCCAACATTATTCAGGTACAAAAAAAAGAATATTATATCATGATTTTTTGATTAATTGTTTGAGAAAATTACAAGGAAAAATTATTAAAGGAGTAATAGTGGATAAGTTTAGAAAATAATGTTGTATGATTATGTTTTTGGGGCTTATAATGATATTAGAGGTTTCTCCTGAGGATAAATTTACTTATGGTTTATAGTCATTTTGAGGGAAACTTACACAAAACATGAATGATTTTAATCAATTAATTTTAAAAAAAAAGGTTCTATCATGAATAAAAAATTATATATCTAATGTCCAGAGTGTTTAATAGGTTCTATATTTTATCAATATCGTAAAGGGTAGTATGTGAATGGAATGTGTTTGGGAATAAAGGGAGAATTCATTTTGGCACTAGATAAGAATGAGAAATGACACCTAATAAAATTTGGTTTCATTGAAAAGAGGGGGATTCTACTTCAACCTCAATATTGTGGGGGATGGGTCCTAGGATAAATCTTGAACCTCTCATATATATCAATTTTGATTCCTTGAATAGAGGAACATTATCATTTTGACTTTTGTAATATCTTGGCCTTGAATTGAGGATCTAGGTCTCATTACGTGTCTTGATGGAATCAACATTATATAATATATAGTTTTTCTTGTTTATAATGCGGGTGAACAACATTATTAGACAATGATTCTCCACTGTGTGGGTTGAATCATTATTCCTTTTAATGTAACGAGACATGGATATTGACAGGGTGGTTTAATGTCCTACACTAAGAAAATTGATGGATATAGTTTAAGGCCATTTACATTTAATGAAATATTATTGATTTTAGTTTTGTGGATAATATGTCTAATAATTTTACTTTTTCTCCCATGAATAATAGGGATGTTTTATTCTATAATCTAGGGACTTGTAGATCCAAAAGGTGATATGAAAAATGTTGGAAGGGAATGACCATAGACCGTGTTAAAAAAGTGGTCACCATCACAATTATTTTAGAGAATACATAGATTGTATATGGTTATCCTGAGGCCAGACATTCCTATGGTTGATAAGACTTTTTAGTGTGACTTATTCAGATCAAGACTAAGAAATATCAATACAGAGTCAAAAAAATGCGTCCATATTATTCAGAAATTATATCAGTAATGGTCGGTAGAAGCTTATGTAGATTTGGATTTCCCTATATGAAATATTTTAATTTAATAAAGAAGGTTAATTGGCATAGAAGGATAATTTCATGTAATAATACCCAACAATGGGGACAAATGTTTCATATCCATGTTTGGGCCACACATAGGAATGCAGACTTCATTTATTATAGTTGTTCTCACGAAATTGGATCAGGGAGTGTCTATATATATCTTTAAATAGATAATGAAGAAAAAATTGATCTATAATAGATCCCCAATATATTTTAATTATTGTGATTTTAGGAGGAATTATTTTAATAAGATCTCACATATAGGGGGAGAACTCATACCAGTCCCTCAATTGATAATTCGGATTGTACACAGGAAAGTGGTGGAATATATATATTTGGTCCAGACTAGGGGTTCAGATCCAGAAATCACTATGTATCCTATTATGGAAAGAATCATGACAGACAATGTTATTGGGTTTATTTCATGCATTATATTTCAAACATTTATTTTAACGTCATCTGATAAGGATGTGTGGTATTTAATTTAAGGACTTCCATCTAAGAGCATGCTAAAACTAATGTGAACTTACATACCTTGTTAATGTTGGTAAACATATACCTAAACTCATAAATCCACATGAGATATTATTTATGTGATAATAAAGGAACGAAAAATCTTATTTCACCATTTAAATGAAATAAAATGACTGGAAATTGACATTTATATCATGTGGTGGCCGGACCAGAGTGTATGATCTAACTATTGCTATGTATCTCATTGTAATAAGAATCAATCCATTCATATTTTTTTGAAACCATGAAGATTAACATCATATGCCTGGGAATAAGGATATCATACATGAAAAATAATTAACAAGGCCCCATAAAATCTGTATATGAATTTATTATAGTTTTATGTCAAACAGCTAAGACCAATGGTAATGGAATAAATGAATGGTATAAGGCTTACTGGGATAAAACTTTTCTGACATACTTTAGATGTGGGGATGTAAATTTCCAAACATGTTCATGGGGCATCTAAATTTAGGAGAAGTGATATGAGATAAGTTTGAAAAGGGTTACCACATACCACATTCAAAATGAATTTATTTGTCAAATGTTTCCGAGACTTATAGAGATAGAATAGATTTATCCTAGGGAGGAATGTGCCAATGGTTGACATGAATTTTTAGAAAAACATATGCAAATACACATTTTAGAATATCTATACACAGTCAAGAAGAGATCCTCAAGAATATGTAACTTTAATACTAATGGATCAGGAATGATTAGGAAGATATGCAATTTACTAGGTCCAGGAGCTTGATGTGTGGAAGGAAAGTATACAATCATAAAGGAATCATTTAGAACATAGTTAGCTATATAGTGTGAAGTTACATATATACATTTCTTTGTTTACATATAGGTAAGTATAAATTTATGTTTTAGTTATGGGTTTATGAATGAGGGAAGAAAAATTAAGATTTACTATATTGATTGGTGTTGTATATATAAGAGAATGGATTCATACCCTTTTGATTTTTTTTGTTTCATCAAGGACCATGTTGAGGAACCTATACGTCACTATGTTCCTTATGCAGGAAGTAATAAAGTCACAAATTGTTATCAATCATTAAGATAGAGAAACAAGTGAATAAAACCATGTTCGAGTCTTCTATACAGACATTTTTTGGTATGGAAGAGAAGGAAAATTTTATTTACTTCATGGATGGGCCTATGATATATGGTATGTGTTTCACTATACATCCCATTGAGATGAGAATCAATCCACATGTAGTTTTGGAATGGGGTGTGGCTGGAGACCAACAACCTGCCTTGTGATCCACTAAAACACATAACAAAATGTTATATAGTTTTTTTTTCATGTATCAAACATATGAAAAATATAGTTTTATGTTATCAAGTAAGGATGTTATCGTACAGTTTATTGTCATGTAATTAGGATTTTTGGATATATATTTTGGATTCTAAAAGCTTAGACTATGGTATTTTTGAGTTTTATGTTTTATAATTAAGACCATATGTAATTATTTTTAAGGAAATGCAACAAAAAAAATTGGTGTTCCTTTTAATGTATTTTATTTAGGAACATTATCATTATTACAAAAAAAATTCATTAGAAAACTTACTTTGGAAGTGTTTAAAACAATATCTGTATTCTTTAGGATCATGGATTAATCTCAATTATGCTTGGGCATGTCTGTGGCATAAGGTACCTCCCATTTTGGAAAAAATATTTGGTGGTTTCTTCCCTGGTATCATTGGAGTCCAAAAGACCAACCCTAACTTTCATTGAAGGGTTCAGTAGAAGTAGATATTCTGGTTTAAATCCTATTCTATCTGATTATGATGAAATTATAATTGATGTAATCTATATAGTCCTTTCTCATCGAGTTGCATCAATTAATCATGATGTTTTTGGGGTTTCTCATTTGATGATATTTGATCAAAAATATCAATGCGAAGTTAGGGAAATGAGGCCACAATGGGAAAGTCTACTTATTCCCCATAAGCTAGTGAATATAAGGTCTCTTATGTGGTGGTGTGGGTTTTATTCTAGTATTCTAATAAGGAATGAAATATCTTCTTAGGTTAAAACTTTTTCTCATCTTACACCATTTTCTAGAGTATGTATGATTAGTTCTTGTTGAAGGAATAATTCTATTGATTATCTACTTGATGATAAATATAGTAATATCTTGATTTATATTATACCCTAGATATAGCTTCTCCAACTAAAGAGAATAGACATTGGTTCCATTTTCTATCATTATCATATGAGGGAAACCAAATCTGGTAATGATGATAGATTTCATTTCAATTATTTTTGTTCAAACTACATTAAGGTATATTTTTAAACCAATTTGGAGAATAATTCAGTAAAATTGAGAATTTATTAGAATTTATTGATTAGAGGTAGAGGAAATAAATCTTAAATATCCATTCCACATACGAAGAACATCTAGAAGTATTTGGTTGTGAATATAAACTATAGGGGTTTATGGATGAAGTTGGTGTCCACTGGATGTGAATGGAACCTTTTGGAGAATTCTTTGAAATCATGTGTGATTGATGTCCATATGTATCCAAGCATTGTAATTTGACTTGAAACCCTGAACCATGATAAGATTTTCCCACTTTCCCCTTATTAACTTATTTTATGAAAACATGTATAACTTCTTCATCAATTTTCATGAGAAATAATTTGTTGATTCCCCATTTATAGAATAATTTTTTGTGATTTGGGCCATTATAAAGAGTGAAGTTTGTTTCTCATCATTGAGTTTTCTCTTTTCCAGATTATCCAATTAGAGAAATCCACTTAGAATTTTGTCCATAATTGGCCTCATCCAACCAATTACCTGACCTTATATTTTTGGGATGGAATTAACTTTGTTGATTTCTACCATATTGACACATAGAAGGTGAAAAATTCAATGGTGCGCAATTTTGAAGCCTATTTAATCTTGGTCCGGATCTACCCAATCTATAGCCTAAAACACAATGCATCTTCCTACACTTTCAGGGATGGTGGGACGTGAGTTGATGTTAACATTGATGACAACACTTCTATTATTCCATGAATGAAGTCTAATATGTTGATTAAATCTTACCTTTTTATAGTAAAGTCACCATTGATCTAATTTATTTGAAAATTTGAATCACCAATAACCATCATGTAGCCCACCATTATTTTACGTTCTAGTTATAGGACTCTATTGAGGGTTACATAAATTGCCTCATTATTTCTACATCCTTCTAAAAATAGGTATGAGAAATGTAAGAAAACTATTACTAGAGAGATGTTCACAACTCCCAACCCATATTTATTGTGTTGGTGAATTCAACTTGATTCCCTGCTTGACTTCTGTATGAGCCTTTGAAATACATATGACCTACATGGAGAAAATTTTAAAATAAAAGATATTGTCATCAGAAAATTTGGTATTAAATGATGTTTTTTCTATAGAGGGTTGTTTTACAAGGAATTATTCTAATTTATATACTTTATCACATCCTTTGGCATAAAATGAATCTCAAACTACTAGAAGATTGACTACCAATGTGAAAAAACGTCTAGTGAATATTGAAAGTTTGAGGATTTATTTTAGTGGTTGACTATGACAGATCAAAGGGATCTCATGGTACTAGAGGTATTTCTTGAGTTTTTGAACCTTTAAGATTAAATCTAGAAAACTATTCTCAATAACCAAATGTCGAGTCGTGGTATTGGCCATGGTTTGACTAAGATAAGAAAGGCTATTTTCATTCTCAACACCATTATTTTTTGTGAGGAAAGAACCCATTGATCATTCTAGTGATATCATATAAAAAATGTGCGACTTACCCTTAATAGATGGAATCGACAGTAGTAGACATAAATTATTTTTCTTAATATTATTGAATGCATCTTTATAGTTTTTAGTCTACTAATAAGAAACCCACTTTTTCTTTAGACTTATGAAGGGAAAAAATAGTTGGAAGGTTTGATATAAAAAACTAAATGTAACTAAGGTATCCTTGAAATTATATTGTATATTTTATTTTTTTAGGATGTGGAAAATCAAGGATATAATGTTTCTTCTCATGTTCATCTTCAATACCGTGATGTCTTACCATGACACCATGAAACATTCTCTAGGTAACTCTGAAAGTGAATTTTAAGGTGTTCATCTTTAATATATGACGTCATAGTTTAATGAATATGATATCCATATCACCCAGGTAGTTATAATATTGTTGAGATTTAACGACCAGATCATTGACATAGTAGTCAACCGACCTTCCCCTAAAGGGTATGAATATTAGATGCATGGAATGATGATATATAGTGACGAAATTCATCAATACAAACAGAATCACCAAGTAGTATAATACTCCGTGTGGTACCTTGAATAATGTTGAAACTTTATCTTATGGGTCCATTTAGTATTTTGTATATACTATATATTCATCCATATAAGAGAGGGAATAATATCTTAATATAATATAAAGTAGTACAACATAGCTTTCTCCAACCAAAATGATGATTTTGGGTTCTTTGATGATCCAAAGGAGAGATAAGGGACATATAAAGAGTACGTTCACTTATCCCTAGAAATATGAAAACCTTTTCTGACATAGGTATTGAGGCATGTTGATATTGATGTTCAGGTGATGCAATGAAATAATTTTAACCCAGTGTTTTATTGGTAGTCATTTCACCAATGATATGTTATCAGTACCCAAAATTGTTTTACCCTAACAAGTATAGTACTAGTAAGGGGTCGATCCATAGTGGAAAGAAGTTATTTTTGTATTTCATATCTAATTTCTATTTTTTACGTAGTGAGGTTTACTAAATTTAGAGTCGATTTTTAATGTTGGGATAAAAATATAATAGTAATTAAATTTCATAATCAAACTACATAACATGTAAATGAAAAATAAAAGAAATTCATCTTGATGGAAATATAGAGGGAAATGTGTCGAGGATATGGATTTTTAAGAGATTTTTTATTAAATTAAATTGCTTATGAGGTTGTTCTGTTCTTGATAACCCAAAACATTGGGTTTCCATTTGTAACAAGGTATCCTTGGTCCGGTAAAATTATGTTTAAAGCTGAGGAAACTGACTCCGTAGTCCAGTAGTCAGTGAATCACAGTTTTTTATTTGGATTAGTCCATTTTTGAGTCGATGAATACTTCTAATGATCATGAAAGTATTCATAGTTATTGTTCCTTTGAGTCCTTAAAAATTCCTCCCTTGATCAGGATTAGAATTTTCAGTGATAATATGAAGTGATTAAATTAGAATAAGAAGAGGTTAAATAGAAGAAACACATTCATAACAACTTACCTAAATTACAACTCTTTCATCACCCAAAACCCAAACAAACTGGGTGTTTAGTTACACATGGTAGGAATGTTGAAAATAGGACCCTTGATGGATGATGTGGTCATCCCAGAAACTTCGAGGAGATATGAGTTCTATGGTAGAATAGTGGAATGACAGAGTAGTGGAATGAAATTAGCATGATAACAGGGCAGTGGAACCTCATTACTTCGGATCTCCCCACCTCCTCTAAACTGGAGGCCAACACCTTTATTTATATAAAATAAATTTACATGGTGTGTGGCCAATGTACACACCGTGTAATCTTGTAAACACATTTTGTCCTCATTTTCTCCACCGGTGCGTGGCCTAACACGCCGTCTTTGACTTGGAACACAACGCCACCTGGTAGGTGGAGATAAAAGGCATGTAGCGCCGCCATACACAGTGTGTAGCACCACCATACATGCCGTGTAATATCTTTTATCAGCTACCACATAATTTCATAAGTGGATACATGGTGTATAGATGATGTACACATCGTGTAAACATCATACATCCACATGGGTGTGTAGAATTATTCCCAACCACCAACCGCTTATAGAATACTATAAAAGGCATGTATCCTCTGTGCCTAGCGTTTACATGCTTCTGGTAACTTGGAAATGTACTTACCCTAGACAAAACTTCTATGAGTCTGAATGTACACGACATGTATATATGTACATGCTGTGTAGTTGTAAATTTTTCTCAGTTTTTCCCTAGTTTGGGTGTTTGGCCAGAAATCGCCTCAAAATGAACAAGATCACCAAAAGCAATGTTTTTTTCTACTAAGTAGTAGGTATTTGATGAAATCATGTTCTTATTTTCAATAAAGTATGTGGAAATGTATACACAAATCAGGAACATCAAACTCCCCCACCCTTAGTAATTTTCTTGTCCTCAAGAAAAATCTCAACATCTAATCAATGGTACTCAGATTCCAAAAAGGGAAGCATGAAACTTAAAGTATACGTATAAATACTATAGGCATAACAAATAAATACACAAAAACATATTTCACTATTAAATAATATTCTAATCATTCCTCCTTTAAAGCTTAATTATGGAACTTCCATTCTCTTTTATGCACATCATTCAACATTTCACAATGACACAAGCCACTTAATGATTTACCTCACCAAAAAAATGATAATCTCATCACTCAAGATCATTTTATGAAAGTTGTGATCAATATTAAGTATATGAACTCTATACCTAGGTTTTCAAGTGTTCTCATTATCTAATTTAGAAATTTTTAATAACAAAAATCATGAGGGATTTCATTAATTTTTAAATGTCTCCGAGGTTAAGGGTTGGTAGGTAGTAATGTGAAATATAGTCTCAGAGGCATGAAAAAGGGAGGCTAAATTCCTAAACAATAATGCATGATATTCAAAAATTATAGCTCAATGTAAAATAATCTTCAACAAGATCTGTCAAATGCTCTCATCACCACTGTCTGCCTTAGTTAGGAAAGGTTTACAAACCAACAAGTGACTATAAGGTCCCCATGTCTGTATCATTTTTTTAAAACAAAGGGGACCACTTATATATTTCACAAATAGAGGTTTGGAACCCTTTCTTCCTCAAATGAACAAAACCCTCTCCCACATAGTTAATTTCATGACTATTTACAAAAAAAAGTCCATGTACTGCTAATTCCCGCTTTTAAGCTCAATTGAATAATCATAAAAAATTATAAAACAATTAGGGTCGGAAGGGAAATGGGCTTGTAATATGGCTTCCGATCAAGGCATTTCATGATTTCGAGGGGATTCACGAAGATCAAATGTTGGGTAGATCTCAAGATAAAAGGGGTTGAAACAATATAATTCCTCGATCATGTTAATGCAATGAAAAAAATTCTTCATGTTCTAAAAAGAAAACTTGAAAATTCTGGTAGTCATGTATATCCTAAGAATATCTCAAGAAAGAGGGTATATAAGAAATAATATGTCAAATTGGTTTAAAATACCTCTTGGTGATGAGGGAAAATATAAAGGGTCAATCAATTGACGACATAAATAAAAATCAATAGTTTAATAAATGTAGATAGCCATGAATTTAAGTCATAAAATCAACCATATTAGCAATCATTTTAAAATAATTTATCAAAAATTTAAAATTAGAATGTAACATCTAAAATTTTCAAATATGCCTTTATTATTTACAATTAAAATTAATCGAAAATTTTCCACAGTTTAAAATATTTCATCTATTAATGATGTCTCCTAGATTAGTTTGAGGGAAAAAGGGCAGTGTAGGTTAGAGAAGCTCCCCCACACTGAATAGGGAACATGGTCCCCTAAGTGCCACACAAAAGAGGAGAAGGTAATGTAGGTAAAAAATAGTGGACTAGAGATATGGGAAGTAGTGGAAGAATTAAAACCTTAAAGAAAAATAAAACAACTAAAAATGGAAAAATAATACTCCCCTCATGTCCAGGCAAATAAAGATGGGATGTGAAGGAGAAGTATAGCCCATAGCATGACCGAGTACCTGTGACAGTCATGGAGAGAGAAAATTTCTAGAATACACATTATAGTACATGCACAAGATATCACAATGATATAAATAAATAATAGATGAAATGTGCCTAAAAACTATTCAGGGGTCACCACAGAAGAGGCATCATCATGTACAGAAGAAGCTGGCACAGAAGGATCAACAACCTTGGAATTAGGAGGCTCAGAAGAAGCACTCTGAATAGAAGATTTAGTAGCCAAAGCCACATGATCTAGATTCCGGATAGAAGGCTCGACAGCGATCTTCAGACTGGGAACATTAGTAGGGGCAATTGGGCCAGTAGTAGAGAGGATAACTGAATCTGTGACCGACGCGGTAAATAGTGGAGGAGCTTCCGAAGAAGGTCCAGGAGATAAAGGGGGAGCAATAGTTGGAGGCAGTGGGATACCATGATGTTTAAAAAGAATCCTCAACATCTGATCAAGCTTCAGAAGAGTATGATATGTAGTTTCTTAGCGGCACTCCATCTCAGATTGGTGAAGGTTAAAAAAGGGAGTGACTGAGGGTGTGGAGGGAGGTGGGGCGGTATAAAGAATGGAAGAAGTAGGGATGGAGGAAAAAGAATTAAGGTCAATAGAAGGTGGGTGGGGTGGGGAAGGAGGAGTAGGGGCAACCTCAGGGGTAGAAGGGTCGGAAGGGGGTGGTGGTGGGGTCTAGTCAAGAAAGTTGGTTCCCCCTACTTTCGGACCAATCCCATGAAAATAAGCATAAGAAAGTCCATCCGCTGGGGGGAACCTAATCAGTCATGAGGAAGGTAAGGTTCAAAATTTCCAAGGTGGTGGGAAAGGAAAGTGGCATAAAACACACTGTTCAGGTTTCCCTAATGGCCGGTGAACAAGTCGTGGAAAAAGGAGGCAGGAGGGTAAGGGAGGTCTGGGTAGTCCTACCAGATGACACAGATGAGGGGCTCCATGTCACCGTCGATCACAACCCCCATATCCCAATGGAGGTGAAATAGTATGTATATAAAGCATCGGTGGGTGAATCGAATGATATGGACAGTGATAAGGGTACTCTTTTGGGAAGTGGGGGTGTAGTGGTGGTTAGGCCCAGCAATATCCCACCACATGACAATGAGCTCAGAATGCTCGTCCAAGGTCAGGATGGAGACAGGGGGTGGGGTGATGGGGTTAGGTTAAAAACCACACCCTCGTCCAAACTCAATCATAGTAAGGGATAAAGGTCAACCGCCTAGCCGAAATCGTACCACTAGTACAACAACACCAGACATCTCTCAGTACTCAGGACCATCAAACTTGAAGGAAGCAGCAAACTCCAAAAACAAATCTATGAAAATAGGATTGCTGACCTGGAAGATCATGAGTAACTTTGTGTGCTTGAGGAGATCCTCCAAATGTCTCAAGATAAACAACTATTGGGGTACACTGCTGTTAAGATAACAAATTCTCAACTGGATTAGGCGGTGAGAGAAGCATTGGACATTGTCATACGCTGGGTCTGTAATGGGGAACACCATGAAAGGAATGGGAATACCCGAAGGGGCTATCCCAGGTGGTACATCAGCATGGGATGTATCTAGTGGCGGATCAGCCGTATTAGATGAAAGATCACTGGATGGGGTGGCCCATGGTGAAGAAATGATGCTGATCAAAGGTTCCATGTAGGATGGTAGAGGTGCGACACTAGGACCAGCCTTTGCTGAGGTGGTGGGTGGTGGATGTATGGCCAGCATAGGAGGCTAGTGCATCAGAAAGTCCAGAGATGATATCTTCATGGTCTAGAGTCATATTCAGCGATACGTATGCCTCTCTCCCTAATTAGTGGAGGCATTCCGCTTCCCACATGAAGGGTCTCCTTCATCCATATCCTAAAAGATAAAGGTGAACAAAAAAAAGAAAATCAAAAGAAAAAAAGATGGAAAATGTGTGAAAATAGAAATGAAAAAAGTATAGGGCGTGTATATCTAGTGTACATAGTGTGTAGTGGAATAGGTTAGCATTATATATTCTCTATATAGACACGCCGAGTGGGAAGGGAACAGACCAGGGAAGGATACATGGTGTGTACCGAACTTACATGACGTGTACATGCAAAGTGATCCTAGTTGTGTGTTTTTCAAAGACACAACCACCATCTGAGTAGAGAAAACAATGCAGTACACATCATGTGAAGATGAAACACATCGTGTATAAGAACAGAGTTCATATGCCATGTGGAGTGCTGGACATGGACTAGCATTAAGAAATGGTATACATGGTGTGTACCAAAAATACACACCGTGTACACAAACATGGTGTGTGTGTGTGGTCGTGTGAAGAAGGTACCCGGGCATGATTCTTGATGGTACATGGTGTGTACCGAACACACACACCATGTAGTTTCAAATTTTGAATGAGCCAGTGGGTGGCCGTGTAAAAGAGTACACATTTTTTGTTCTTGGTGTGGTGCCCTTGTAACGCAGAATCCAAATGATCGGTTGATCTAAAAATTGACCTAAATACCTATGAAATCTTGAAACAAAGGATGTAGAATGGAATAAATGATATTAGGATCATAGTGGAGAAGAAATATGGACCTAAAACATAATAAATATTCAGATTTGTAATTCAGTGGTCGTACAACGTATGAGGGAAGAAAACACAGAGAGGGGGGTCTATGTGACACGGGCTTAAAACAGGTGGGGAGCGACTTTTATAGCTAGAGTACATGGTGTGTACTCTAGTAGACACGCTGTGTAGTTTATATATATATATATAATATAATTATTAAAGTAAAATATATAATAATTAATATTTATAATAAAAATTATATATATATATATATATATAATTTACCAAAAATTAAGCTATACACATAATGTTCCTAGAAATACACGTTGTGTGTTCCAAATTTGGATAAGAGAAGTACAAACTTTGGTCTGGTTCTTGGGGCGATGTTCGAACGAGTGATCGGCCGTTCTGAATGGAATCCCTCAAGCATTAGAGCAAAGGTTTTACTACTGCTCCTATTTATGATTTATATACATTAAATGTACAAGGCCAATACTATACGAGAGTAAGGAAATTCATGACCTGTGGTTTTTAATTAGACAAAAAGGGATGAAGTAGGGAGATTAGACGAGTTCGAACTCGGGTCTTTTGGATCCAGGGCGGAGACTCTGCCAATCCGTCAACTTCACCCGCATGTATTTTATTTATTTATAATACCTTTTCAGTTTATTAATGAAAACATGGCACACACAGTGTATATCAAAATTTATGATGTGTGGTTTTATTAAAAGGAAAAAAGATGGAAATGGGGCGGTGGTCAGGAGTCGAACCCGGGTCTTTTGGAATTGGGTGACAACCCTAGCCAACCGATCCATCCCCCTCATGGGTATTATCATAGAATATATATATATATATATATAATATTAAAAATTCCACACATTCCATGTAATAAAACATAGAAATAAAAATGAGGAACCTCATGCCGATAGTAGGTATGGAGGGATTCAAATCGGTGGCGGCTCAGATAATATCTAGTGACCTTACCAACAACACCAACATTATCCCTAGTAGTTACAAAGTTAAACATTGCATTTATAATAGTTATAAGATAAAAGAAAATGAATAAGTACACACCATGTATATTGGTGGTACACGAAGTTTATCCTCTGGGTTGCCTCACAGGAAGCACCTTTTTTAGGTCGTTGACTCAACTGACATACCTATGCTTACCTAAGATGTATGGTGGATAGCGCTCCCATTGTGTCTTACATGTGATGGTAAGTCATCAGCTACAATATGTTCACCTTGAACGGTTGACCATCCTCTCTAGAAATTTCCACCACTCCATGATGGAAAACTCGTATGACTCAGAATGGTCCCAAACATCTTTACTTTAACTTCCCTAGAAATAATCGAAGACGATAGTTAAAAAAATGTACCTAGTACTCAGGTTGGAAATATTTTCTTGGAATCATCTGGTTGTGAATTACATTCATCTTATCCTTGTACAACATGGTGTTCTCATATGCCTCTAATTGAATTTCATCACGTTATGACAGTTGGAACATACACTTCTCTTTAGCCGCCTTCAGATCAAAATTCAGGGTCTTGATGATCATGTTTGCTTTGTGCTCCAACTCTAATAGAAAATGGAATGGCTTTCCATAGATGAGGTGGAATGGGGACATCCCTAGCGGTGTTTTGAAATCTTTATGATATTCACAGAAAGCATCATCTAGCTTCTTTGACTAGTATTTCCTCGAAGTGTTCACTATTTTCTCCAAAATATTCTGAAGCTCACAGTTGGAGAGATCCACTTGTGCACTGGACTGGGGATGATATGGCGTCCCCACATGATGCTTCACTCCATACATAGATAGTACTCCTTTCATTAATGTGTTGTTTATGTGGGTCCCTCTATCGCTGTTTAGTACACGGGGAACATCGAACATGCTAAAAATGTGTTTCTTTAAAAATCCCATGACTACATTGGCCGTTTAGTGTGCTGTTGCAGCGACTTCTACCCATTTAAAAATGCAGTTGACATAGAACAAGATGCAGGTGTTCCCAAAATATGGGGGGAATAGCCTCTTGAAATCTAATCCCCAGAGTTCAAAGATATCGACCTCCATGATGGGGTGCTGGGGAATCTCAGCTCTATGTCCCACATTACCTGTTTGTTGGAATCGATCGCAATGGGAGAAAAAAGATTGGGAATCTCTATGGATGGTGGGACAAAAAACCCAGAATGTAGGATATTTTCTATAGTACGGTTAGGCCCATGTTTTCCCCCATCTAGCGAGGTGTGATAGAATTCCAGGACTCCATGAAGTTCACTTTCCAAGATGCAATGTCCGATCGACCCATCTACATAGGATCAGAAAAGAATAGTACTTTCCAAGAAGTACTTATTAACATTAGAGAGAAACATCTTCCTCTACTGGAATGAGAGGTCATGGAGAACGACACCTATAACCAGAAAATTAGCAATATCAGCATACCAGGGCCTAGGCATTTCTTTAACTAAAAATAGGTACTCATCATGGAAATCCTCCCTAATCTCATGATCTTCCTCCTTCTCCAAATGAGGTAGCTCCATGCATGAGAGATGATCAGACACCACATTATCACTCCCTTTCTTGTCTCAGATTTCCAGATCAAATTCTTGTAGGAGGAGTACCCATCGAATCGTTCATAGCTTCACATCTTTTATGTTCCGCAGGTAATTTAGTTCTGCATGGTCAATATAAACAATAACTTTAGATATCACCATGTAAGAACCAAACCTGTCAAAACCGAACACCACTGCCAACATCCCCTTGTCTGTGGTGGTGTAGTTCATTTTTGTCTCATTGAGCATCCTTCTAGCATAATATATGATTTGGAAAATTCATTCAAGCCACTAGCCAAAAACATCTCTCACTGTGTATTCACTACCATCACACAACACTTCAAATTGTTCATCCCATTTGGGAGCAATCATCACTAGTGCTTCTACTAGGCACAACTTCATCTATTCAAAAGATGTGGTGCATGGATCATCAAACTCAAAAATGATATCCTTGGTCATAAGGTTGGTGAGGGTATGGGATATCCTTGAGAAGTCGTAAACAAACTGACTGTAGAAACCGTTATGCCCCAGAAAGATGTGGATGGCTTTGACGAAAGTCAGAATAGGAAGTTGTGAAATGACTTCTATATTATCCAGATCCACGTCTATCCACTTTGATGAGATTATATGACCAAGGAAGATTCCACTATACAAAATGAAATGATACCCTTCCAAGTTCAAAAACATGTTAGTTTTCTCAAATCTTTCCAGAACTAGCTCCAGGTGCAGTAAGAAAGTGGTGAATGATTTTCTGTAAATGGAAAAATCAACCATGAATACCTCTAAGATCTGTTTTGACATGTCATGGAAGATAGCCAACATAGAGTGATAGAAAGTGGCTTGGGAATTTCACATGACAAATTAAATCCTTCAGTAAGAAAACATACCATAGGGTCAAGTAAATGTGCTTTTCTCTTGATCCTCTATAGAAATGAAATTCTGATTGTAGCCGGAATAGCCGTCAAGGAAGCAGAAAATATTGTGCCCCACTATCACTCTAGCATCCGATCCATGAATGGCAGGGGAAATGATCATTATTCATTGTGTTATTCACCTTCCTATATTCCACATAGAATCTCTAGCCCATGTAAGTGCGAGTGGGGATGGGCTCATTCTTATCATTTGAAATCAAAGTGATACCCCACTTTTTGGGTACCAATTGAAGGGGACTTACCCATGGACTATATGAGATGGGGTAGGCGTCGTCGTGGTTATCGAGATTTCTTCACGTCTTCTTCGAGTAGCACCTTGTGGGTGAAAATGGTAAGGATGATGCCCTTAAAATATGCAACTGTCCTCCCAATAGAATGCTTTAGCTGTTTCAAAACCTGCATAAGTGCATCCACCTGATCTTGTGACAGTGCTTCAGTAAGTATGATAGGAAAATTTTGATGGTTTCCCAAATACCCCTACTTCAGAGAAGACAGAAGAGGCTTCAGTTCTAGTTTAGGCACCTCTAGAATCCATGGTACAAGTGGTTTCACCAATTCTTGCTCTAAAATATCGGGTATAACAGCACTTTTCCAGTAGTGGCCTCCCTAGCCTTCTAGAAATTGAAGTTCCTCTGGTGCTTCATCAACTAGAATGCATGAAAAAACAAAGTTATCTGAGGGGAAAGAACATACTAGATCATCCCCTTCTCTGATCAAGTGATCATCCATGGTGGTCACTGTATATCATCCCTAATTTCATAACAATGATGCTTTCTTGACGGATTTGAGGACATTATAGGAGACACTTTCATCTCCTAATCTGAAAATCAGCCCCGTTGGTGTACGTCGATTAGTACCTTCCCAGTGGCTAGGAAAGGCCCTCATAGAATGAGGAGTGCCTCCTGGTCTTCCTCCATGTCGAGGATAATGAAATATTTATGGAGGATTAGCCCACCTACCTTGACCAGCACGTCCTTCAATAGCCCCTTAGGATATTTGATGGATTGGTTAGAAAGCTGAAGGGATGCCTGGGTAGGTTTCATGTCGTTGAGCCCTAGCTTCTTAAAAACTATGAGGGGCATGTGGTCGAAACTTTACCCTAATTCGTAGAGGGCCTTCCCAAACACACATGGTCTAATAGTGCATGGTATAGTGAAGCTACCTGGATCCTAGATCTTGGGAGGAATGGAATGTTGTACGAATACTGAGCACTCCTTAGTTAGGGCAATGGTTCATAGATCCTCCATCATTCATTTGTTGGAGAGGATCTCCTTCATGAATTTTTCATACATGGGAATCCGAGTTAGTGCCTCTGCAAAAATAATTTCAATGCATAACTTACAAAATATTTCCATAAAATTGATGAACTAGTGGTCCAGATTTCTCTGTTTCATTATCTTCGAAAAGGGTAAGGTAGGCTCGAAGGGTTTGAAAACCTCCTTTCCTTTACTTGGTAAAGCCTCCTTCAATGGGACTTTGGATGAGGAGGGGTCTGTAACTATACCTTCTTCATCAGATGGGTGTGTAGGTGCACCTGGCTATGCTGGTTCCTTATTTTGTAGCTCCCTTCCACTCTGTAGTGTGATGACATGGGCATCCTCCCTCGGGTTCTTCTCAGTTTTACCCGGTAGTGTACCAGGCTGCCTTCTCGAGAGTTGGTTTTCGAGATGGGAAATTTGGTTCTCTAGGCCTTGAATGGAAGCCTCAAGATTCTGGAATCTAGTTTAAGCAGTAGATATAAACTAGTTTATGAGATCCTCTAACATTGAGGTGTTTCCTGTTGAGGTGTCTATTAAACTGGTGGAGGTTGTGGCTGCAGCGGCTGCTGTGGGTGAGGATTTTGATGCCCATGCTACTGATAAGAGCCCAACTGGGGCTGCTGTTTCCTTAGGTACTGGTTCTAATACTGGGGCTGATTGTAGCTCGGTGACCATTGGGGTGGAGGATTCTGCTGCTGTTGGCCCCAACCTGTGTTCTGTTGATCACTCTTTACCGTGTTCTGGTACGACTAGTTATAGTTTTGCCCTCGGTTTTGAGCAACATAGCTCACTTTACTCGTCAATGGTCTGACTGTAGGTCCCATTAATTCTTCCCAAAGGTGGTTATCACTACATTCGCTGCACGCCAGATGGTTTTATACATGTACTTGGGATGCGAACTTTAGATAGAGTGCATCGATCTTTTTGGACACATTGTCTAACTGGGCATCAAGCATAGCAATAGCATAGATATTATTGATACCTCATTTCTGTGTGCCCCGATGAGAATTCCATTAGAAGATGTTGGAAGAAATGTATTCCCGTAGTTTGAAAAGCTCTTCGGGGGACTTCCTCATAACTATACCTCCCGCGACAACATCCACCACGAAATTTGTGTCCATTGTCAGTACTGCGTAGAAGGTTTGAACCTACATCCAAATAGGGAGTCCATTGTGTTGGAATTTGCACATCATATCCTTGAACCGCTCCCATGAATCGTAAAATGAATCAGAGTCTTGCTGCTAGAAGTTGTTTATTTCATTCTAGAAGGTCACATTCTTCGAGGGTGGGAAATATTTTGACAGGAACGCCTGGGATAGCTTCTCCCAGGTGGGAATATATCACTACGGAAAAACTTTAATCCAGTATTTCAACTTATCCCTTAGAGAGAAGGGGAAGAAAAAAAGACAAATGGTGTCGATGGACACTATGTTGTAGCGGAACGTGTCACAGACCTCTATAAAATTAGAGAGATGGGAATTGGGGTCTTTGCTGGGTAGACCACCAAACTGAACAGTGTTTTAGATAAGCTCTATAATGACAGGATTGATATCAAAGTGTTGGTCCTGCTCCAGTGGATGATTGATTCCCGTGTTAGCTCTGTGAATAGATGGCATGCCATACTCCATAAGAGTACGACCATGAGGTGGCTGTTGAGCGAGTGGAGGTGGCATGTATTTCTATTCTCGAGGGGCGAGTATTTCCCCTGACCTCGCTGAAAAAATGGCATCCACTCCGGTTGGAACTGTTGGAGCTGCAACGGGCCATACCCTGTAGAAAGTGGAGATTGATGGTTCCGATTTTCATCTGGACCAAATAGCTGTCTAGATCCATGGATAGAATCTGGAGTTCCTTATTCGATCTGCTCCATGGGAGTGTTTTGGTTGTGCTAGTCAGTGAGTGCTCATCATCAGCTCAAAAGTTTCCATTCGATTTCTAGGTCAATTGGAGAAAACCTAGACAACTCAACGTTCTTGGATCGAGTGAGGTATCCTCTTATGCAACTACGGACCTACAAAATACTAAACACACCAAGCGTAAATGAGGAAGAAGATAGATAAACAGAAATGAGATTATAAAAGAGATTTTTTGGAATTTATGATTTTTATTTCCACTGGTTTTGATACAAAATTAATTAAAAAAAAGAAAAATTGAACTTTTCGATTCCCCAACAACAGTTACAAAATTTGGTAGTAGTCTCACCGAAGATAAATTATCAATTTCCCAAATTGTTGTACCCAGACGAGTATAGTACCAATAAGGGGTTGAACCACAGAGGGAAAAAGTTATTTTTGCCTTGTTTATTTAATTTGTATTTTTGGCTTAGTGAAGTGTACTGAATTTAGAGTCAATTTCTAATGTATGGATAAAAATGTAATTGGATTTTAATTTTTTAATCAAATTACTTAACAGATAAAGAAAACATGGGAAATTGGTTTTGATTCAAATATTGATGGAAATTCATGGGATGTGGATTTTTATGATATTTTTTATTAAATTAAATTGATTATGAGGTTTTGTTGTTCATGATAACCAAACACTCTGGGTTTTCTTTGTAGCCGGGTTTCCTTGGTCCGATAAACTTATTTATGGAGATGAGGGAACTAAATACTTGGTTCTATAGTTTTTGTTTCATAGTTATTTATTTGGATTAGTCCATTTTTTGAGTCGATAAATACTTCCAATTATCATGAAACTATTCATCATCATTCTTCTTTTGAGTCCCTGAATGTTCTGCCCTTGATTTTGCTTAGAATTTTCATTGATAATATGAAGTGATTAAAGAAGAATAATAAGATATTAAACAGAAAAAAAATTCATAACAACTAATCTAAATCACAACTCTTTCACCACCCACAACCCCAACACATTGGGAGTTTTGTTACACCTAATAGGAATGATGAAAACAAGATCCTTGATACCTGACGTGGTTATTGCAGAAACATAGAGGAGAGATGAGTTCTTTGGTAGAATGGTGAAGTGTAGGAGTAGTTGAATGACAGTAGCACGGTAGCAGAACCTCTCTCTTTCAGATCTTCCCTCTTCATCTAAACTGGAGTCCAATGACTCTATTTATAGATAATAAATGTACATGGTGTGTGGCCAAAGTACACACTGTCTAGTCTTGTCAATGCACTTTTTTATTCTTTTTCTTCACCTATGGGTGGACTAAAATTTCATCTTTGACTTGGAACACAGTTCCTTATGTTAGGTGGAGATACACGGTGTGTAGTGCCACTATACACGATGTGTATACTCTTTTATCAGCCACAAACCACTTCTAGAAGAAGTGATATGACCTAGAGATGATGTACATGGTGTGTAAATGTCAGCCGAGTACATGGGAGTGTAGACTTCTTCTCAGCCACCAACCACTTATAGAAGACTATACATGGAGTTTATCCTCTATACAAGGCATGTACATGCTTCTGGAAATGTGGGCATGTACTTTCCCTAGCCAAATCATGTCTGATCCTGAATGTACACGGTGCGTATATATCTACAAGCCATGTAGTTAGAAATTTATCTCAATTTTCCCCCAGTTGGTGTGTTTGGCCATAAAATACATGAAAAAGAACAATATCACCGAAATCAAAGTTTTTTTCCACTAAGTAGTAGGTATTTGATGAAAACTTGTTCTTATTTTCAATAAAGTATGTGGAAATGTTTACAAAAATCAGGTACATTAAACATTCCCACACTTAGTCATTTTCTTGTCCCCAAGAAGAATCTCAAAATCGAATCAATAGTATCCATAATCCAAAAAGCGAATAATGCAACTTAAATTATACTTATAAATATTATAGTCATAGAAAAGGATTTTATAAAGGCACAAAAACTAATTTTAATTTAAATAATATTCTAATCATGCCTCCTTTATTGTTTAATAATAAAACATCCATCTTGTTTTTTACATCATTAAACATTTCACAATGACAGATACCACATGATGAATTACCTCCCAAGAAAATTTAGGGACACAATAGTGGAAAAGGGATAGGGGAAGTAATAGAAGAAGTAAAATGTGAAAGAAAATGAAAAAAATATAAAAACAATAATCCCCTCGTTTCCATGTAAAGAAAGATGGTAAGTGGAAGAGAAAAACCTATAAGGGGTAGTTCATGACACGAATTGATTGACTCTTTATCTTTTTCCTAATTTCCAAGAGGTATTCTAAACCTATATGACATATTATTTCTTATATACCCTTTTTCTTGAGAGATTATTAGGATATACGTGACTACAATAATTTGAAAATTTTCTTCTCATAACATGAAGAATTTTTGAATCACAAAAATCATGAGGGATTTCATCAAGGTTCAAAGGTTTCTAACGTTAAGGGTTGGTAGGTAGTAATGTGAAAAAGTAATCTCAGAGGCTTGAAAAAGTGGCTATATTCTTAAAAAACAATGCATGATATTCAAATATTAGAGATCAATGTAAAATAATCTTCAACAAGCTCTATCAAATGATCTCATCACTACAATCTCCCTTAGTTAGGTAGGGTTTACAAAACAACAAATGAGTATAAGGTTCCTGAATTGTTTTACCCTAATGAGTATTTTACTAGTAAGGGGTCGATCCACAAAGAAAAAGAAGTTATTTTTTTCTTGATTAACGAATTTTTATTTTTGAATTAATGAAGTGTACTGAATTTAGAGTCGATTTTTAAGGTTCAGATAAAAAGGTAATTGGATTTAAATTTCCAAATAAAATTACTTAAAAGATAAAATAAAACACGGGAAATTGGTTTTGATGAAAATATAGAGTGAAATTCGTTTGGGATATGTATTTTAATAGATTGTTTATTAAATTAAATTACTTATGAGGTTGTGTTGTTTATGATAACCCAACACTATGGGTTTCCATTTGTATCATGGTTTCCTTGGTCTGGTAAACATATGTCTAGAGCTGAGGAAACTGTCTCCTTGGTCCGGTAGTCAGTGTTTCATAGTTATTTATTTGGATTAGTCCATTTTTCAGTTGATGAATACTTCCAACGGTCATGAAAGTATTCATCGTTGTTTTTCTTTTGAGTCCTTTACAATTCTTCCCTTGACCTGGCTCATAATTTTCTAGGATAATATGAAGTGATTAAAGAATAATTAGAAGAGGTTAAACAGAATGTTTTTACATAAAAACTAATCTAAATTACAAATCTTTCATCACCCACAACCCCAACACACTGGGTGTTTAGTTACACAAAGTAGGAATGATGAAAATAGGACCCTCGATACCTGATGTGGTCATCGTAGAAACTTTCAGGAGAGATGAATTTTGTGGTTGAATGATGGAATTGCAGAGTAGTAGAATGATAGTAGCACGATAGCTGGGCAGCAGAACCTCTATCATTAAAATCTTCCCTTCCCCTCTAAACTGAAGGCCAAGGCATATATTTATAGAAAATTAATGTACACAACGTGTAGCAAAAGTACATGCCATGTAGTCTTGTCAATGCACCTTTTTCATCTTTTTTCTCTGCCGGTGGGTGGCCTAAAATGCCATCATTGACATGGACCATGGCGACACATGGTAGGTGGGAATACATAGTGTGTAGCTTAGCATAAACGACATGTACACTCTTTTATCGACCACAAACCACTTATAGAATAGATGACACAACATATATATGATGTTCACGGTGTGTTAACGTTAGCCGACCACATGAGCGTACAGACTTCTTCTCAGCCACTAATCACTTCTAGAAGACTATACATGGCGTGCATCCTCTATACATAGTGTGTACATGCTTCTTGTAACTTGGGCATGTACTTTTCCTAGAAAAACTATGTATGAGTCTGAATGTACACAGTGTGTATATATGTACACGTCGTGTAGTTGAAAAATTTGCTTAGTTTTCTCCCGGTTTGTGTGTTTGGCCAGAAATCTCTTGAAAATGAACAAGATCCCCAAAATCAAAGTTTTTTCCACCAAGTAGTAGGTATTTGATGAAAAAATGATCTTATTTTCAATGAAGTATGTGGAAATGTATACCCAAATCAGGTACATCATCTATCATTGTCTATTGGGCCAAAAATATTTTTATTGCTTTTTCGATCATTCTTTAGGATTGATATCATGAGTATCATTGAATATGTTCCATAATATTGGCCCATGACCTGAATCTAATTGATGGAAGCACATACTCTTCACTAATCAATTTTAAGGGGTTAGTTTGCATCATTTCATTACTATTAGAGGTAGTTACCTGTGTAACACTACTAGTCATTGGATATTTCCCTTCCCCTTAGTAAATCTCCACATTAATATATATTTATTTTAATGAATCTAAAGGGGATTTATCACCATATTATGTCCCAATATTATAATTAAATAAATAATTGAATCATTGGTGGTATGATTAGGAGACTATCATGTGATGATGTAACCAAGGGCTTCCTAGAATAATGTTAAAGGCTTTTTCATTCTGAAAAAATAGAAATTCTATGTCAAAAACAAGTTCCCCAAAATAATCCTTGAGATTTATTCTATTTAGAGAATTTTTGTTGATTTTTTTAAAATCCTATAGAAATTGAGCATAAGGGGATAAGTGGGCATCACTATAACCCAGTTGAAAAAGTGTTAGGATTGGAAGGAGGACGACTCCTAATTAATTATTATTGATTTCCCTTCAAATATCTACATAATTTATACTACCTGACACATAAAAATTCATGATTAATTCTTGTTTAATGTTATATTTGTCTTGTTACATGAAAGATATCACTCGGTGAATTTTTTAGGACTTATCTCCACAAGATATATTTAAGTAGTAGAAACCATATATTCGTTCTATTTAGGGCTCATAATAGTCTGTATGAGTGATTCCTAGAGGTTTATCGATAGACTTATAGCATAAAAAATTTACAACCTTCCTAACATGAGGTACAATTATATTGAAATTTATGGGAAAGAGATAAAAACTTTTAAAAATTAGGATACTCTTTCATAGGAACATTATGACCAGATTTAAATGATTTAGGGGGGATCAACACTTGCAATAGGTGTTGAAGGAACTTTTTTCCTTGGTGGGTTTGTTCGAACATGCCTTCCTTGTAATTAAGGTTGATTAAAAAATTCAATGCCTCTATAATCGATCCTCCATGATTACCAGGCTAGGTAAAACCCTTACATAGTTTGGAATATTTCTACTCATTATGGTTCCTATAGAGAGATCTCCCATGAGTTTTAGTAGTATAGATAGTCTGACTCGTGACATGCCTTGGATATTGGGTCATACCATGACTTAATATTACCCTTTACCCTCAACTCATGTATCCTCTTCCTCTAGTTCCCCAATCAGGTGATAGGAACTCTATTTCATAATTTTAATCCCCATTAGATAAGGGATCCATTATGTTAATAAACTTAATGGAACCAATTATTTACTTTTCATCTAAAGAGGATTTGCTCCAACTGGCCAACTCTTATGGTATCATTTGGTGGGGTGGTCCCCATACACTCTTGGATTGGGTCCTGAATTTAGATAGAGTTAGGGACGGTTTTGGAATCCCTACAATCTCGTTTTAGGAACTTTATATATTCATATCTAATTGTTTTACTTCATAGAGGGACAGTTTTCATAAGAATTAATGTGGATGAGTTTGGTCATGTTACCGATGAAAAAAATGGGTGTAATAATTAGTTAATTCAAATTTTCCATAAGTATATAATTATTTTGATTTATTTTTTTCTAGGTCATCCAATTATTGATTTTTTTCACTAATACTAGGAACTTCTTTCCACTCTCCTTCTTCCAATAGGGTTGTAAAAAAAACACATTCCACTTGTGAAGGTGGTTTCCCAAAATTCTCTTTCCAACAGTCCAAATTTTGATGTAGAATGTATTGAAAAATAATATACTCTAGAATGGTGTTCCCTATTGACTGGTGGAATGGGAAATAATTTTGGAGGTCATTTACACCAACCTGATTTGTCCATTTAGGCTTCCAAAATAAGATAATGTTATTCTCCAAAGACGATATGAATTAGCTAGGGGATTTATTATATAGGAATGAATAAACATTTTTCCTATGTTCCAAAAAATGTTTTAACCTCTATTCCTTTTAATAATTATGAAGATAATATTTTTAAATAGATATACAGGAGAGGGTTCAGCATGATTTTTTGATGTCATTGGAGATAGATCTGGTATTGGAGTTGGCATAAGTGTGATGACTACTACCTCTTCATTCCATGTTCTCTTACCAATATATTATATAACTACAAAATACCTAGCCTTGGTTTGGAATATGGATAATTTAAATCTCTATGAATCTTCTTAAAATCCCAAATACACCCAATCTATTTCATAGGTATGGTTGGTGTGTTAAACCCACGCCCAAGATTCTCTATACAGAAGTTAAAATTTTTCATAATAGAGATGTAAGTTTAGAGAGTAGGTAAAGCCTTATTACCAAGAAATGGAATTCAGGACCCTTATATTCTCTCTTTATATTCATTTTGTGATGTCATTTACTATTCTATTCTCCAATTTTAAATGAATTGAAAGAGAAATTTCTGAAGAAAATTATTTTATCCTGTGGTTAACTGTGTCAGAAATCTAGTGTACCATGAAAAGGATAGACCCTACTATGCTTGTATGAATCACATGAGTTTCATAGCTTCATTTCGTACTATATTTTACATCATTAAATCAAAATTACATATGAAATGAATGAAATGCTTCTCAAGGTCCCCCAAGCCATTTTAGTTTTTAAATACAGGGTTCCCAATGTTTAGCGGGGGATGGGTTAGATCCTCCCATTAAGGGTATGTTTTCCTTTTTAGATGAATAAGTGCATACTATCCCTATATACCATACAATTGAGATGCTAATGAATAATTATTATTTATAATCCCTTTGGTGATATTTGGATTAATAAAATCTCAAGGAGGGGAAGTAATAGGTAGGGCAATCTATACAGACTTTTCTATATGCATAGTGGGTAGTATATTTGGGCTGATTTATGAGGATTTTATTAACCTAGATATAGTTGTATACCCAACAGACGGAGCTCATGATCCATTGGTATTACCGGATCCAAATAGATTTGATTTAAATTCCCCATATTAAGTAGATTTTTTGGATCCATTTCAGTTGTGGGGATAAACTCTCCAAGACTGGGTATGTTGGTTTAGAGCGTGAGTTGAGGATCCCCCATTAGAACATATCCAATATGGATTTTTCCTTGGAATAATTTTATATTAATTTTTTAATACCTTTATCTCTTCCTCCCATTGATCAAATCTTTACTCAAGTTTGATGAGTTAATCCACTTCAAGAGTTGTGTGAGGTATGCTATTTTTAGCCTTTTCCTTAGAGGATGACCACTGAGTAGGTAGAAGTGGGGCAGTCGAGGTAATTTGAATATTCATAAAAGGCCTATAGTTTAGGGTACTCACAATTTCTTCAATAATTTTATTTTATACCATAAAATGAATAGAAACCACTTCATCATATTCATCTATATTTACCTCATGTTTTGTAGAATCTTCAAAAGTGGTGTTGATGAAATAAAATGATTTTTAATGAATTTCAGGTATTTCATCATCCTCCATAAAAAATATATTTTTTATTCCGACAACAAGGTATCATCCTCTCATTCATATGTTGTATTGGGTTCATCTAATGGTGGGTGATCTGAATGGAATCTTATGAATAATTTTCATCCATGTTCTAAGTGATAAAATGCACTAACATTTTAGGAAGAGTTGAGAATAACCATTTATTGGTTGTCCTCCTAAAAATATATGATTGAATTCTATTGATGAATAAGTTGATATAAAAAAATCCCCAACACATATGGGAAGGGCCTTCTCCCTTTCCATTTTCAAATCCTTTTGATCATGATTTTTCGACCTCGACTGTTGTGTTTAAACCTACAATGGTCGTATGGGGTAGGTTTCTCTAGGATTTTGATGACTGGAACTACCCTAAATGATCTATTGATTTTATAGAGCTATTTAAACATGGGTTGTGTGCATAGAATGGTTATATCTGAATCCACCTTCTTCTAAATATATTGGAGCTTCCTCACAATTGGTTTTCCTTAATTAAGGGGATCACTTGATATTTTTTTTATTCTTGATATATGATTCTTTTGATGGTTTCCTCTATTCATGCCAGACACCTTAAAGAGTCGTTTAGAGATTATTTTTCTTATTTTACCATCTATTTTGTTAATTTCATGTTTCTAAAAACCATAATTATTATTTTACCTTACATGATGTCAATTTCAATGGTCTTTTCTCACAAGGGATAAAGGTTAAATAAAATCATGTGTGCTCACCCACTCATCTGATACAAACAATACATGTGGCTTCGATGAACATTAGATAAAAATCAATTAATGCATCAAGACATACATGTATAATTAATCCTTTATATTTTCCCAATTTCGGGTCTCATGTCACTATGTGGGATTCCAAGTGGATTTGATGGTGCATCTCTTCCATTATCTTTATGTTTCATGGATATTCATTATAATGTAATATTTTTTACATCATGAAGAGTTGTATATATATTTAGTTGCATTACATGAACAAAATCTTCCAAAAATGCCACTTGAATTATTAATTTGGGAGTGGATAATGTTAAGAACATGTCATAAATATTGTGTTCAACCAACTATCCCCTCATGAGTAATATATCTTCTTCATCTTCGACGTGAGGTTCGTCAAACCAATCAAACCCAAGTGGATGTTTCCCTGTAAATTTATTGAAAACAATAGGATTTTGATGAGTTTTCCCTTTCATATTGGATGGGAGGAATTCAAAGGGTTGTTTAGAGAATGATCATTTCCTTGGGCTATCTTATAGTTGAGGAATGATTTCAATTTTTAATAATGAGTTATCAAACATGAATGGAATCATTTCCTAAGGTCTATGAGATAAGATGGATTTCTAATAGTTAATTTTTCAAGGTAAGTAACACCATAATGAAACAGAGTGTAACTACAGCGAGGGTCATTCCATCACAAGCCAACATGGAGAGTAATACCATCACAACTTGTCTACTAGATGGAAGGAGAATTCATATAGCATGTATAATAGGGAGGACCTTCAAGGTGGAGGATAGAAATGGGAGGGCCTCCTTGAGGTTTGAAAATCTAGTACGGTGGAGTGTTTCTATGGTTCTTATAAGGAAATGTGATCTCGTGATTGAAAAGATTTTGTAGATAAAGTGAGGCTTCATGGTAATATGTTCAGGGTTGACCTATGGAACTTATAGATTGAAATATTTATGGAGGAACTTAACAATTATTTCCACTATATTCGTAATTTAGTAATCAATTAGTTTTATCTTGTGATTCTATAGATTAATGTATGAGGGATTCAAGAACCCTAGCATTGGGAAGAGTAGGATTATAGACCTTCTTTATATTTTATAGTCACATTTATTGAGGATTTTTTTCTCTTACAGGAGACTTGGGCCGCTTGTCATTTATAACATATCTCATATATAGAAGCCTATTTGATAAGATCCTATGTTGTAGCTGGATGATCCCATTTGGATTTGAGAATTTTTGTAAGGATATATGAATTTCATGGAGTGTCCACTATGGTAGATTGATGACATCTACTTAAAATGGGGTTGTGGGCCTCATCTATATGTCCATTTATTTTGGTATTTTTCTGAAGACCCTCCTAGATGAGAGTAGTGATTTGTGTATACTTTGGAGTGAACTTCACATTGTTTTGATGAGTAACCCCAATTTCTGGGATGTTTTTGTGTGTCCTCCCTTAAACCAATTACAATGTAATTATTTTATTCTTATAGGTTTTCAGTACAGGGGAATGAATTTGGGTATTCCCTGTCTCTATTTCTAGGATACATTGAGTGACTTTAACGACCAACACAAGGATATATTCTCATTCCATGGTTGGAGAAGGGGTATCAGACTACCATTTTGATCAATTTATTATTGTTATACACCAACATTATTTCAATGTGAGGGAAGAGATATGTGTCTTTCCCTATATTTATTGAGATCTACTGGCTGGTTTCTCCAAATTTAGCCAAAATACAATGAGAAGATTAATTGATATAGTTAGTTTTGTGATCATACTCATAGTCTTTCACATTATTTTGTTTTAATGATTCTATGGAGGGAATTAAGGTACAAACCTTTTCCCTATCTACTAGTTACTACCATTAGTAGGTTTTCTTGAGCACTAGGATTGAGTTACCTTTAATGGACTCCTAACAGAAATACCCTCATCAAGTCAAGGGTTTGTTTCCATATGGCATCGGCAGTGGAAGTTTTTTATAGACGACCTTTGGAAGGATCCATGAGTTTTTTTATGAGGCCATTAATGACCACATAATAAGGCCAAAAAATATAAGTGTGAAATTTCTTTTTGTGTCCTAGGTTCAGGCTCTTGAAATGATTTGAAATGGAAACTTATGTCATTGGTTTCTAGGCCATTGTAAATCATTGAGTGGATGGTCAGTGGGTATTCATGTGTTAGAGGGACTATCATTAACACACTATAATTATGATATTATAATTGAGGTGGTGCTCTAAAATTAGTGAATTTGAAACAAAAAGTTAAATATGATGGGTTCATAACAATGTCCTTGGTTTAGATGAAGACCATACATGTGCAGTAGCAGATGCGTGCATCTGTGAAAGTAGTAAGGTCTTCATTAGAGTCAGTGGATTTTTTTGAAGGTTCCTGAATATATATGACAAAAACAAAAAAATTAAAACAATGTAAAGGTATCATCATAAAAAATTACCACATTCATAAATTATTGGTTTTGATCCAAGTTTCTCCTAATTTATTTTTGTTTGGGTGAAAAAGGTTCCTGTACATTTTAGTATAATAAAATTTATGGTTAAATACTCTTATCAAGTTCACAATTTTTTCTTCATCCAAAAAGACCATATGGGCTGTGAAATGATTTTTGTGTCTATGGTAGAATAACCCTTCATGTCAAACATGTATTTTCACATCATTAATTGATAGTTTCCTATGGGATTTATTTGTGTAACAAGAAAAAATCTATAGTTTCCTTATTTTGGATGTTTCAAAAGGTAGGTGGTCATTAGGAAATGGCTCAAAAAATTATTGAAGAATCACATTGGTAAATAGGATGGATTTCCAAGATCATCACACATATTAGGGAAATTATTTCATACTCTGGGGCTCTTTTGTTGATTTAATAAATCTTCATGAATACTTTATTAATCCCCAAATATAAAATGGGTCACCATTGAATTAACAATTAACTGTTTGCATATATTTTATATATAATAATCTGTATATATCCATGTTTCTTCATATATGGAGATATATTTATGTTTCTAATGTTCTAAATTTTTGTCACCATTATGTATGAGGATCAGAGATTATGATGTATATTATTATCATGATATCTATTTAAACCACTTAGTGAAAAAATCTAGAATTTATCATCGACCAGGAATAATGGATTTGTTTCAATTTTAGGATTGGGACCATGAGATGGGATTCCTAAAACTCATTGTGAATGGAATCAGAAACCATGTTGTTTGGTTCCACTTAATGGGACACATGATATGTTTTATCTTTATCTGGAGAGGACCAAACCATGTAGTGTAATGTTATGTGGAAGGATGCTTAGGAAATAAGTGCCTAGTAAAATGATAATGTGGGACTAACTTTGAGGTGGCCCAAGGAACCTAGATATAATGTATCCTCATAATTTGGATAATATCCTACTAAAAATAAGGTACTAAAAATATTAGGGTGAGTTTAGGGTGCTTGGTTTGGACATCAAGGAGGCTTCTTACATATCCTATTTGGATTGGAATGAAAATCCATGTAGTTCAAAAGGATGGGTCTTACCACTATGGATGAGTCCCATGACATTTTCATTGGAAATATATTCCTTTTATTGTTTTTATTATAGGGAATATGATCCTTTGGGAGTATTGTAACATGTTCTTTAGGATTACACTAAATTAGAGGCCCGTGTCATGGAGAGAGGAAGATCCATAACCACCATTATCTACTAAGACATGTATGTGATTTTACGGATGTCATGATCATCACTAACCTCAAACCCCACATGAGTCCTAACTGGTGTGAGAAAAAAGTGGAAGTGGAAGATATGGAAATGCACACAATTTCTTTCATCCTATACTGGACTAGGCTTTGGAAATATGAGGGATTATTTCAAACAAGAATTAAGTGTCATACTCTAGGAGGAATGCCCAGAGGGATGGTGACAGGAAAATCCATAAAATAACTCTCTGGCTATATATTTTACTCCCCATATATAGGTATATGATAGTAGATTCACTGAGTTGAATAAAAGAGAGATAATGTGATTTTATACACCCATATCCTCTCTGGTTTTCAATTTTAGGGTCCTATAATTATCCCTAGAATTATGATCCTTATTTCCAAGAGAATGTATAATATAAATCATAATGAGAATCCCACGTATTTGGTATGATAAATGTTGGACCTACATTACCATGGGAATGTATAATTTAGAGGACATGATGATGTGACCTTTTTTATGATTATACATATTTGGGGGAATTTGGGTGGTCACAACATAGTACCCCTCAGAGTAGGGATCCAAGGGAATAGGTGCCCTACCATTGGATGCATGAAAAGGTTCCCAGAGGATGTCTTACTTAGGTGAGTCTGGGAAGGAAAAAAGGTGGCTCAGGCAAGTAGGGGCTAGAAAAGTAGAAAATCATTCATTTACAGTATACTTGGGTGTGATGAAACGATATCACATAGGGTAGACCAGGGTGAGATGAATATGTATTTGGAAAAAATTAAATAAAAAAAAGATGTGGAATTTACCTTTATCTATGTTACAGGGGTCTCCAGAGATGTATTTGAATGACCGGAGGTCATGTTTCATGCTCGAGATATGGACTTCACCTAGTTTTCTTAAACTAGAGTAAGTATCTTGCACTTATGTTTTTTTAAACAATTGATAAATTCCAGACCTAATGGACACCTTAAATTTATATTCTTTTTTGTCTTATAGATCTATGTGGAATTTTATAAGGACTTAGGAGAAGGACTAGCATGATAATAGATTTAATGCCTCTTCTGATCATCCAATTATCTAAAATGAGAAGCACAAGGGTCAAATTTAATGGAAAACTCCATAACATAGACAAATTAGGTGGATTGAGTAGGTCACTCTTGCTGGTCCTAGTGTAGGTGTGACCTGACTGAGGGGTTGGTGGAAATTGTAGGGCTACATGGATTAGGCCTTCATGAATCTTCTGGTCTCACAGTTTAGACATACTTAATGATTCTAGGTGCATGTCCATGAACCAATTAACTGAATCTGCATGCACAAGGTTGACCTACATGATGAAACTAGTGTATATTCCATAATTGGATGGCCTCACTGGATAGGCCTTATGGTAGGTTACTTGGGTTATCATATGTGATCCTTGAGGTTTATTTATTCTATATTTATCAGGGTATTATAATTTTAATCTTCTCACCCTTATATGAAAAGGGGGTTTCAACATCTAAAAACATACCAAGGATTATAATAAGTGGGTGAGAAATACACATGTTGATAATCCTACAATACTTCACAACACATATATCAATAATAAGAAAAAGTTTTCCCATTTTATTTAAAATAAGAGAGAATCCTATATTAATTGTATATAAAAAATTATAAAACAATTCCATAAAAATTTAAAATACATTTTAAAAACATTTCTTATTAATCATCATAACTAGCCCATATTCATATCCAAACAAACACACAATTCATTAAAAGATTGAACTCCCTACACTCATTATTAATAAGCCATCCATTCATTAATACGACTCTTGGTGAACCCTTCATAAATTTTTACAAGTTCACCCTTATTTCATAAAACATTAACATGGGTAGCTTAACACCCTTATTCTATCCCATTCTCACATTATCACATGGAAACAAAAATATTCCATGATAATAAAAGAAATTTTCATTTAAAATGCAATTCCCATTAATATTATTTTATAATAATCCTCATTTCAATATTTCCAAACCACCCCATCTTAAATCACATCAAAATATATATTTCTATATAACTTTTCTCTAGGTGATTATAAGAAATGTAATTTTTTTTGGATAACTCAACCCTTAAATTTATAAAATTATAGAGAGAGAGGTAACCCTCCCACCTCATGTTAATTGGAATGAAATATCAAATATAGTTCCATAGATCAAGTAATTTCCATTCATTTATCTATCTAAAACAAAAAATTTCTCATCAACCCAAATATAAACCCCAATATCAGGTTATGACACACCAGTATATGGTTGTGTTGAATCAAAACCAATGAGATCTTATACTATAAGGAAGAATGATATTCTAACCATTAATTTTCACAAATTTAATTCCTAAATATTCATTATAATTAGAGTTTGAACACTGATGGATTCGATAATTTTCACAAGGATTCCTTGGATGTTGAGTGGGAGATACAGGAAACAGAATTAGATTATATAAGTGGTTTCTGGATAAATTTTTTAGACATTGACTACTTCATTATTTGAATTGGGAATTTACATCGTATATTTTTCATGGTGTAATTTAATAAAAAACCCATTATTATTAGTTTTTTTCTATAAAACCCATTCAAATCATGAATGTATTTTACTATGTGAAATATCTCAACAAATGAACTAGGAAAACACTTTAACGCATGCTATAATGTTAATAAAATTTCATGGTTTGATGGAACTCATATAATAATTAAGTTTCATTCACAGCATTAAAAAACTATCCAGGATGTGAATATTTTATGTTGTATTTATTATAGCTATATTCCATTATATTACCCTATTTACACCTCTGAACACTTCTATTACACTATACCATTGACTCAAAACATGCTGTAAAAGGAATAAAAAAATTCATACCTCCAACCGGTGGTGTGACTTTCACCCAACCATTTGGATTTGTTTCATTGAGAAGCTATAGATCAATGTTTCAAGTAAAAAAATAATTAAATTTCTACCATATAAAATTTCATCTTTCCCATGTTTCTTCTTTAACTTTGATATTTCTCTATAACATATTCAAAATGGAAAGATATCTCCCTATTAATGAATATTTTTGTCTATCCATAATCCAAACTAGTCCATGGATAAATGTTATATTAGGATCAAGAGTAACAATATCCCAACATATCACATGATGTGAATATGGGAGATACTTATTTATTTGTGAAACATGGAATATTTTGTTGAAAGAAAAAAAATAATGGTAGTATGTCTAACCAATAATCTATAGTTTCAATCCATTCAAAATTTTGAGTGGTCTCATATACTATGATGATGGAATTAATTGATTCCCCAAGATCTGTTCACAAATCCTAGTTAACAATATCAAGAAGATGTGGCCAGTCACATCAAAAGACAAGGGTTGGTGATGATTATCTACCTAAAATTTCTTTTATCTTTATATTATATATTTCTATTTTTTATAATTTGTATATTCTCCATAGTCATTTAGAAATGACTTAATCTAACCAATAGTTTCTCTCATATTTCCACTAATCATAGTGGATAATGGAAAGGATTACTATATAGATATTTGAATGGGAACCATCAGTATTGTCTCTACGAATCATTTATTATAGTATAATTTCACTATAGTAAGATGGTCCTCTTAATAACTAAAAACTTCCCTGGCACACATTCATAGAATAACTTTAGTTGTCTGAATTTTTCATTCTGACAACCTATTTCTATTAGAAAGACATCATGTTATTATAGTCAATTATCTTAGAAGTTCCTTTTATGACAATTACTATATTTAAGAATTAAATCAATGAAATAAATAAAATATAATCAAAACTATAACATCATATAACCTACCACTTCTTAGATATACATCTTTTCCATGTCCTATATTGTGTTAGAATATATGATCGATATTATGTGTTCTGAAATTATAAGTCAATCGATAATCACCCAAATAGAATCATGATTCTATAACAATCTCAGTAGACCTATGAAAATGTAAATGTTAATACGTTCCTACTTCTATGTAGGTGTTGGAGTATATAGAAGAAAAATAATAATTCAGTAATGTTTATCTTTTACCTACTAATATTAAATAAATTTAATTACATAATATTTAATCATGTATCTCATACTTGAAAAATAAAAATATTCTTTCCTATACTTGTACATTTTTTTAATACCATGATTAATTTCCAACATAAAATGGTGTTGTTTGGAAAGATATGTTCCGCAAAATATTTAGAAACTATAAATTGATTGATAAAATCTTCAATGTTATTCCTATCCTTATTTTCCAATCATAAAAATTCTCCCCTCTATTTATGTTTGACATAATGGTGACGTAATCAGCATTTTATGTATATTCAATTTTTATAAAATCTATATTTTCCAGAGAATGACTAACTGTTAAAAACTGTTCATATTGATTATATTTTTTATAATACAGATGCATATTATCAATTATTTCTTATAGCCACTATTATTCATGAGCTTCTTAGAATACTTTACTGTATAATCTTTTACATAATTCATCATCTATAGAATTCAATTTACCAGGTCTATATATCAAGTGAAAATCAAATATATGTAGGTACTCCATCCTTTTATGATTATTAATGATCATGTTTCATTAATAAAATATGTATTTAAAATTTATATGGTATGTCAAACCTATGAAAATTTCTCTAAAGAGGTAATACAACCATTTCTTGAAGGAATGGAAATGGTTTCTTAATCAAGTTCATCTATGGATAGTTTTTCTAATGTTCTTGAAAATTATTGAAACCATAGGACACAACATGAAATCCATACATCAAAAATCAACAAGGACCACTTCCAGATGCATCAAAATATATCATATTCCCTTTACCTGATTTTGAAAATATTGGAATGAGAATTGAATTGAGACCTATTATGTGCTATACCAATATTTTATTTGACCATAATACTTTATTAAGAATGTATCCCCATTGATTTTCAATGAAATAATTAGAGAATAAATCTTAGTGATATCCTAAATAGGTCATTGATAATTACCTGCAAATCCCAGAAGACATTGTACCTTAAGAAATTATTTGGTGGTTATTAAGTGTCCATGACTTTAATTATTCTTATGTTAACTGATATTCATTATCCAAAGATTAAATTCATGAGATAACATAATTCTTAGATATTGAAGTCACACTTAGAAAACATGTCATTCCAACAATTTTCCTAAAATAAAAATATTATAATTTCCAGGTGCCTGTCATGTTAATTTCTATATAAAAATAAAACCATGATATCATCAAAAAATACCATGGAAAATGAATCCTGGGACCTATGGAAGATATGATTCATCAAGGCTAAGGAGGGTGCAGTAGAATTTTTCAGACCGAAGGGCTTGGTGACATATCCACAATGTCCATATCTTGTAGATTTCCTTATCAAAATATCATCCTTTCTGACTATGATGTTATGATATTACGAGCATATATCAATTTTAGAGAAAGAATTTTTTTCTTAGTTAATAAAATATATCATCAATTTGAGGAAGGATATACTAATTTTTTTACCACAATTATATTCGATCTCCAATAATCAACATAAAATCAGAGGAAACCATCTATATTATTTAAAAAAAACAACTAGTATAACCCAAATGAATGTACTATTCTTGATAAAAGGTTTACATTATAACACTTCATGATAGACCATTAACTCTCACAACTCTATCAAAGGAATTTAATAGGTTAGTAGATAAATAATTATTCATACAAGGAGTAGAGAGATAGAAAATTCTATTTCCATTTTAGGTTGTTACTGAAATATATAATTCATAAATACATCTCATTATTGATCTACTTTAGAGGGAATAATTACATCTCATTCTTCATCAGTTTCATCTAATTTCATTGCTAGTAATTATCCATAAATGGTATATTCCACTAATAAATAATTTCTTTTTAATCCTTTTTTATATCATAAGGACTCTAGAATACATGAAGTGATCCATATAGGGATGAAAATGAATCTTTGTATACATATTAGTCAAAATGGAAATTTAATCCCAAAATAAATTCCATTTCAAATATTAAATAAAAAGTAACAATCTCCTAGAATGTAAACTCAAAAACCTATACTCTATCAAGAGTAATGGAACATTATTGAAATTATAATCCTCTACAATAACATTTTAAAAGGGGTGTCTCCACTAACATGTTATTAGGAATCATTTAAAGATGTTGTCCCAATTATTTTTAAAGAAATGAGAAAATGAAATAATTTGATCCAATAGTATCAAAAAAGTCATATATAAGAGTATAATTTCATGGAATGGTACCTCTAACCATAGGGAGACCCAGTTGGTGAATCCTAATATCTTAATATTCACTATAAAATAATATTTCACCTATCATAGGATCGATCTTGCATCCCTACTAAGGTTTTGGATGAACAAACGAAGTGTTCATGGATTTTTCATAGATCACATATATTTGTAGATGAAAACTAGTTTGATGAGACTATTCTATTAAACTATAAGATCCCTGAGGATGTGTCTCTTTCGGTTACACCTAATAATTTCTAATATC
Source organism: Viscum album (assembly GCA_963277665.1). Classification (NCBI taxonomy): domain Eukaryota; kingdom Viridiplantae; phylum Streptophyta; class Magnoliopsida; order Santalales; family Viscaceae; genus Viscum; species Viscum album. The sequence continues at coordinate 307,907,127 of OY728150.1, read as the reverse complement.
AAATTCAATAACCATTTATATTAAATTTTTTCCATAGTGGTGAAATTCCTCATTAGTGATGTGAATTTATTTTCCCTATTCATAAGTAAACCGCATTAGAGACAACATAGTTTTCTTTTCAATAATGAAGGAATGTTGACTAATATATAATTTTCTGATTTTTTTTCAACCAACAATAAAATATTTTCCCCTAATTTGTATGTTTTTAGATCTATAATTGCCACATGTTCCCATGGAAACAATGATAGTGACTCCTGTAGGATTCCCATCATGACACTTTTTTTCCAATGTTTCTTTATTAACCATATTTATATAATCTTTAATATAGAGGAAAAAAATTAGTGATTAAATCTATGGTTGAAATTCAAGATCTAAGATGTGTGCCTTCAAAGATAGACTATTAGATACCTTTATAATGAAATTAACCATCATAATTAACATATGTATATGATCCTTCAAAATAGTTTTTTCATTAAACAAAAGAAGTTAATTATTCATATATGTTTTGTATGTGAAGATAGAATTATTTAATGATAAATTACTCAAAGTCACATCACTTGAGTTCTTGTTTTGATTTATATATAACAACCATTTCCCAACAATACCATGAATTATTCTTCAAAATATTGGTCACCAATTACCCTTTTATCTCCACTAATGTTCCATTGAATTCTAAAATTATATTAATTAGGTTGTACCACTCTTATGATTTTTACAGTTCTAAATCCCCTAGAATAAATGGAAGGATTTGTTTCTAAATCTACAATAAATGGTCAACATTCCTTGGATCATCATTTTGATCCCATCTATCAACAACTTCAAAATATTTCATAATACCTTGTATAATTTTGGGTTTCACATATGGTTACAATGCATAATTTTTTTTATTGATTTTTCTGGCTGATTTCTTCCATAAATACTAGTTGAAATTATCTATAAATAGATAAAAAGAAATTATTCATCATTACACAGGAATTGAGGGCCTAAAAATAAACAATCCTTAAAAGAATACATTAAAACAATTATTAATTAAAAATCAACTATTTAAACCATTTCAATAATTTTTAGGATTCTTTAAACTATAGATGAATAATTTTGTCCCAGTGTCTTGTCTCAACACTAATTCATTATATTCTATAATCATCTTCTAAAACCTCAACGATGAGTTTTCATCCTTTATAGATGTTTCTTAGAACATGTTTATCCACAAAACACACTAGTAACATGATATTTAGCATAAAAAGAATTTCTACATATTTTATGGTATAAATTTAATATTGAAAAATTCCTATATCCTTACAACCATATTAACTCAAGGATTGAATATGTTTGATACAATTTTAACATCCCACACCAAATAATTGAATTGACAAGAGATGAGATGACACTAACCTTAAGTTATATCCTAAAGACACTTAAAGAATGAAATACATGACAAGAAAATAGTAAGAAATTTGTAGATTAAATTCCATAATGTTGTAGAAAACATAACATAAAATCTAAAAATACAAAAACAAATATCTAATGAATGAGAATATAAACCACACATATCAATAAAATAACCGTAATAAAAATATCAGAGTAATAAATATAATAAATAACATGTTTTAGGAAAAATACACCAGGACATGATGTCTTAGGATCATAGGTGGAGCCATAGAAGAGTAATACATAGACATTTCATAACTCCAAATTCAATAAACATAGTCACAACATCACATAATTTCACTAGATAACTATAAAACATTCCCCTTCACTATATCATTTTAGATTAAATTTTCAAATGCATCAAAGTGAACAAGAAGTGGGTGAGCATAAAATCATTAGATAATCTACATAGACACAAAAAAAATGTAACTATTGAAAGAACATGTAATTTTTTTTAAAAAAAAGAGATAATAAAATAAAAAATTTATATAAAAAATCATAATCATGTCCCATGGGAAACATTAAACTATTATTAGAATACCATTGCGGGTAACATGAATTAACCATTAAAACAACCCACCCAGACATAGAAACAATTCCTGGAACTGTAGAAAACACTATACTTATGAGTGGTGAGTAATATATTCACCTAGCCATCACCTAGAAAACCCTTTTTAAATGTATAATTTTAGGGCTATATTATTTATCATTTTTATGGGAGTGAATTCACTCTCATATTCTTTACAATTTTCAGAAGAATACACACCCAAAAAATTATACCATTATACTAATAAAAAAATTACATAAAAAATCAAATTAATATTCTTTTAAAATAATCTTTTGTTCCTTCTAAAAAACCACCCATTTTGAAATCACATCGACATTTGTATTTTCATATGAATTTTCTCATGGTGTCTCCATGTATACATAAGTAAAATTTTGGAAAAATAAAGACATCATCTTTTAGAATAGTTGGGTGAAATATAATAAAAAAATATACAATTAATTTTCATGTAATATCAAATATGATTCCATGGTTAAAAACTTTTACTTTAACATATCTACTAATTCTAAATAATATATCATAACCAAAAATCCAAAAGTAGAGATTTCATAATTACACACTTGTTTTGTTCCATTAAATGAATCCCATACTGATCCATTAAATTAAGATGAATGTGAACATAACCTTTAAATAACACAATTAATCACCTACAAGCTCATTATAATCAAATTAAAAATTTCTAATGTCTCTAGTAACATCCATGGGTTGACCTGGAATTCAATTGGGAGAACTAAGAAATATAATGATAAATAATAAGTTGTTGATGAAATAAAAATTGACAGAGCAATATTAATTCATGATTTTAATTGGGAATTCAGTAAAATAGATCTCCTAGGTGTAACAAACACAATAAATTCATCACCGTGATTATAATTTATAAAAAAAAATTCCTATATTAAATGGATATCACTTTGTGAAATGTATTGGAAAATAACCTAGTGAAAGAGAATCATTCATCAAAGGGAGCTAATGAAAATTATAAATATTTTAAGTAACTTATTTAATAACCATGGAATGATCATATTGGGAAACAAAATTTCATCACTTTAATATTTCAATTATCATATTCTATAAAAATATTCAATGTTCATCTCATTTGTACAGCTCTTAACTCATCTTGTACACTCACTTATTTATTCTAACAAGAATGAATATGAATAAGAAACTGGTATACCTAAAACAAGGGTTGATATTCTATATATAAAAAATAAATATGATACTCATGACCTAATTAGGATTTTATATATGATGAAATAATGATAACTGTTTTTGGACTACACCATATAATTAAAACATGCAAGGAAAATAAATTAGATAACATTATGAATGTTTATTTTAATAAAGATGTTTTAATAAGTTTTTAATTAAAAATTAAAAATGAATTATATATTGTAGAAAATATTTGACTATTTATATGCTATATATTAAAAATAAATTTAAATTTTTTGTATAGAATTTTATGAGTGCGCATAGATAATGTCAGGACATGACATAAGTGTTCTAGGTCTCAATATTATTTTGTTGAGAAATTTTTCATGTTATTAAAAATGAATGTTTATATATTTCATATAATATCCCTTTGATATATTATATAATGAATCTCTTCGTATTATTTTTATATAATTTTATATATGAATTCAATTCATTTAGGGGGTTTATGATTCAAAAGTTACAAATGAAGTAAGGGTCTCTCATATCACATTTATTTTTGTGATACATATTTATTATTTAACAGTACTTTATATTTTTTATTTTATATAAAACCCAAAAATTTATTTTAATGAAAATTAGGAGGCCATAAAAATCCATATATTGTTATCTCTTTCACCAGGATTTATTTTTTATACTAAAAAACTATAATTTTTATGTTATAGTTTCATTACCTTTCAAAATGGTATATATTAAATTTATATTGAGGGAAATTATTCAACACATAAATTTTATAACCCATATAATTTCATATTCTCTATATATTAATGATATTTTATTTACTATTACAACTATTTCAAACTCCAAATTATAGAAAAGATGTTTTTATGAAAAGTAGATCTTATTTATATTTTTGGACAATAATCAATCTCTTCCTTATTTATTTTCTTCAAAATTATATAGAGATGTCTTAAAAATTTCACAAAGGTTGTAAAATGGTCATTTTTACATTTTTTTATATTAATTACATATTATTAATCATAATATTTTTAATGGTTTTTTATGTGTGAGTAAATTTGACTTTTTAAAAAATAATGAAAATAATACTCTTTTTTAATATATAACGATTGAATAGATCTTCTCCTAGACATTTATTTCCACTTCAATATTCTTGAATTATAATCTCCAGTAATTATTCAATGTAAAATTAAATTATAATAATCTAAAAAATATGCATAAAAAGTCACCAAAATAAAAATGGATTTTTTATCTTGATTTTCATATAGTATTTTTAATTTCTTTTAAATTTTATTTCTCATCTCGATAACATCCTTTATGGACTATTATTATTCACTGGGGATATGATATTATGATATAATCCACATTACTTCTCTTTATTCATTTTTATGATGAGGATTTACGGATTATACTATGAAACCAGTTACATTCTCGAGGTTATTTAAGTTATAAAAAATCATTATGAAACATGTTTATTTAGTATGAGATATAATATAACGAATTTTTTTAATATATTTTGGAGAAATTATATATATTATTCATTATTTTAAGGTTGGAATGGAAATCATATATCCCCTAATGATTTTGGTAATAAATGATATGTTATGAGATAATTTGAATGGGAACGGGGATTAGTCATGCTTTAGTTAGGGACTCTATCAACCATGATAGTCTAGGTAGTGGGATTGGACTAAATAAATAATGGAAATGGGAAGAAAACCAATTAACTATAGGTATTTATCTAACATTATTATAGTTAAATAAATAATTTTCTATATAAATAATTTTAGAAGGATATTTGTATTCCAAAAAATTATTTCTTTAGATTATGATATGTTATCATGGGTCTTTATAGATTACTAATGATTATACACTCTTGTGATTGTTTTTAATTATTTAAGACCAATCCCTATTTCATAACACATGATTAATTAACTTTGACTAATTGGGTATGAATTTAATAATTTATTATCATGTTTTCATAATGCTATTCTTATTTAATTACCAAATATGATCATTGATAGTTATCTCCCATTCTTAACCTTACTAAGTATTTGAAAACATAATTTTATAGGTATCCATTAAACTAGGTCCTAATCAATGATAATATATTATAAATTTCTATAATGGTATCCCTTTTTTGAGAATATTGTGGGAGATGTTTTATATGAAACGCGATAATAGGGGTATAATGGAAAAAATTACCATTTTTTTGAGAAAGGCAATGGTTTTTAAAATTATTTTGTTTTTATTATTTCGTTAAAACAATAATAAAAAATTCATCGGTTATCTATGTGATTGAATATTGGTTCTTCATATTGTATTTATAGTTGGTGATTTTTTTTATTGTAATGAAATCTACTATGTAAAAACTATGTTTTTTATAATAGGTTCTTGGTGTATAGGTTTAGGTATCGTATGTTTTAAAATGAATTCACTAAAATGGAAAATGAATCAGAGTTAAGAAATTTATAGAAGGATTAAGTTGTGGAATCATTATATTAGGATGAGTTGATTTCCATGGTCATCTGGAAGGATATCACTAAAGTAAATATTAATTTCACGTTTGGGACCACAGACAATCCTCTCTATTAAATTTTAGAATCACAAAAAGTGGAATACCTAACATATCAACACTAAAGTCAATTGAAGAATTTCCACCATCCCAAGGATGAAAATATATAATTTTGGGAATATGCTAATCTCATTATGGCAATGATTGGGCAATATTTTTAAATTTATTTTTCTACCACCTATGTGGAACAAAACTTTAATGAAACAAATCAGGGTCAAAACTTTTAAAATGCATTACTCAATAGTAGAAGGAATACAACTCCATGTTCATGGAAGCTTCACATGGTGTCCATATCATGTATTTATTATAGTTCAAGGCTCCAAATGTGTAACACCCCATGATTTCATATTAAATTATTTCTTCATAGTAATTTAATAACTTGTATTACACACAATAGCGAGTTCAAGCGCACCACAACTTATGAAACTAGACGTTCAGAAGTGATTATAAATAAGATTAATTGAATTTTAAAATTTATATAATCCTTAAAATTTTATAATCCATATAATTATTTTCTTAGACATAAAGTAAGAACAAAATCATTTTTTCAAAAGAAAAATGTATTTTTCAAAAAATGCAATTTTACCGCCTTTTAATGGATTTTTTAAATCCAATATTTGAAACTATTATATACTAAATTTGACAAAATAAACTTTTTTATTTAGAATCGAGACATAATAATTTAGTTTCAATAATTTTTTGGTGTTTTTCTGATGACTTTCATATTTGGGTGAATAGTGGAAAATACTATATTTTAACTGAAAACAACATTTTTAATCAAAATAATTTATAGTGATGAATTATACATTTTAATGATTTGGATGTATAATTAGATTATATTTTTACCATTTAATCCAATAATGGTCATTGTATGTAATTTCACTTTGAAATTGAACATAAACAAGTGTCAATCTTTTGATAGTTATTATTTCATAAAAATAAGCTTTTTGGTTTTGACAATGGGAATTAATTTTAAATTAAGAAATTCTGATTATATTTTTCGAATTTGGTAAAATAGACTTCATTTTGTAATTCGGAATATCAAAATTATCTTAGGGTTAATTTTTGGTATTTTTTTTGAAAACATTCAATTATTGATGAATACTGAAAAACACTGAGTTATTGTTTAAACCTGACTTTTTATTTAAATAATTAGTTATATTATTTAAATTTATTTTATGTCAAAATAGATACATAATACCTATATAAGTTCAATTTAATTTATTGGATTAATTTTATAATAAGTTTAGATATATAAAAATTTTGTTGAACTGTCCACCGTCTTTTACCCACCTCCTAGTAGAATTTTCAAATTCACATAAAACATAATTTTACCACTTCTGTGAGTGGAATTTAAAAAATATGAGAGACACAGTTGATATCAGTAAGTAAAATGTGGTTCAATAAGATGAAAATCATTTTTGGTTAATATTGCATTTTTACATTTATTTACCACAGTTAAAAGTAAATAGGGCAATTAAGTGTAAAAATGATATTATTATTACCTAACACATGTCTTAATTATATTTTATAAGTATAATTCGACCGAAAAAAAATATTAGGAATAAAATATGAACCTTTTTGGTCCACATGGATTAGATTAGGACATTTATTATTATTTAATTCAAAGAAGAGTTAAAAGAGTTAAAATCAAAGTTTAATAACTAAAACATTTTTAATATAGGGTTATACATAAGATAAATTAGACTATAAATATTAATTAGAAATATAAAAATATTTTATACATAATGGTATTTTATTTATATTTTTTATATGTTAAATAATTTAATTTTTTATGACACAATGATGATGCATTTGTTACCTAATTAATAAAATATTAAAATAATTGACATTATAAATATCCAAATAAATGTAATTTGACACTTTTTATGAATTAAAATAATTTTATAGGTTAATATGACATATTAGGGTTAGTTTTATTAATTTTATTAGAAGTAATAATGCAGTTATGATTTTAGGAAAAAGAAAATACCAAATTGTGTCAAAATTGATATAAAAGAGTTTTTAAAACAAATATTATATTATTAATTGATATTCAATTCCTAAAAATCTATGGTTCAACCAAAGGACTTGTATAATGATAACTGTATCATTAATTAACCACTTGGGGTTCTCTTAAAAATATATAGTATGTTTATTAATCATATAATATAAAAATATAAAGAGTAATGGTAAATGTCAAACTATTTAACTAAGAGTTAAATCTAAATGAAAAAGTTAATATAGTGACCCAAACATGTCTAAAACAAATTGGTTGTGTGGTTTGAGACCCATAAACACCTTATCCTTTAAAGAATACACTTTGGAGACATTATAAACCGAAAATTATTTTATTATAAAATAATATTTCTAACTTTTCCTAAGGTGCCCCTCACCCCTCTTATAAAGGGGCACTCCACCTTATCTCTAATTCACACCTTCAAATCCATTTGGCTCGGACAAAATCTTCCCAAATACCCTCTAAACTATCCTCCCTTCACCCTAGAGGCCTTCATTTAGTCAGAATGCCAACCTATGGATCCCTTTAGATCAAATCAAAAAGAAGAACATGAAGAAGAGGTAAATATTTCATCAACTCTTTCAAGTTCCTTTCTTCTTCCACTTACTTTTTATTTGTTGTTTCCATTATGAAATAAAAAATCCAGTATCTTCTATACACTGTGATGTTATTATTAATATTTTACAACCAAATTCCTTATTCTATCCATCCATTAAAGGACATGGTACCATACGTGCGTACGTACAACTTCCCATCTCCACATCGTGGTGTAATTGTATTCAATACATTATTATTTGGATGGGTATAATAATGATGTGAAATTGATATAAATAATAAATATATCATGAAAATTATTATGTATATATGATATACCATCCAATTATATATTATTTTAATATCAAAAGAATGATATTGTCACGCGTGCGTACGTACGGATTACCGTCTCCTCGAACACGATGAGATTCATTCACCATCATATCCATCCAATACTAACTTTCATTAGATGATTAAAAATAATGTTTAAAGACTTGATATCATTCTATATATGAATACGATACATCCCATCCAAAACAAATATGACTCACATAACAATGAATATAAAGTAAAATGAATCCGCTAACACCCAAAACAACCATAATACTAAGATATTATTAATAATGTAATTCTAAAAGATCATATAGGATATCATATTAATGTATATGATTATAGTATAATTTAATAACATTTATTTTACCATTATATAGGAGGTTAACCTACCCTCTACTAATGAAATGTAAAAGGTAAGGGTTTATTTCACAATCTCTTAATTATCTGAGATTATTTATACGTAATTATCTATTGGGGTCTCTTTATCATCCACATCCATGTTTCTTAAAAATATATTTCAAAACATTATGAATATTTTATAGACTATGGGTTAAATAAATTTATACCCTTTTTGGATTTTATAAGATGTCTATAAAGGAATATTTCCATTGTTTTCTAAACAAGGTCCTTTTTAACATTTCTGAAAAAATTAAGGTAAGAATGTTTTTTTAACTTATACGACAGGTGCGACTATTTTCCACCTTTATAAAATAGTCAAATATTCCCTTACAAGCTTATAATAATATTTTCAAAGTAAATTATTTCTTTTATAATTATGTGACTTTTAAATGATTTCACAAAAGAGATATTTCTCTGAAATATTTTTGATTCCATCTATGTCAACATCCTTTGATGAATTTTAAGTTTATTTGAAGTTAATTTATTATGATACAAAAATTACATGTTGTATTTAAGGTTTTCTGATATGTTTGACTATGTATGTGTTATTTTTATAACATTCATGGATTATGGATAATGTGTTGAAATTTTATATGCTAGTTTTAATATGAATGTTTATGTTATGTTTAAACCTGTTTATACGAGGAATGCATTGGACTTAGTAAGTGATAGGTGGAGCTCGCTATAGCTTCTCGATGCATCGGTAGGTCTCATAAGACAAACAAATTTCTTTGCACAAGGCATTAAAAAAATCTTATTTGTATTCTTGGAACAAGGCCTTGACTATGTGGTTATGATAGTCTGTAATTATTCCTTCTATCATTATGAAAGTGGTTATTGATATTGGATGTGATTATTCGACTAGTATAATATTCATGTGAATAAGTAAATGGAATTATTTCATTTATTTTTGCCATATTATGCTAAAGTTTATGTTTAAAAGGCTTTTTTAGTCTTATACATTTCCATAAATGTTTATACTTATTTATGAAAGATTCTGCTATATTTTTATCCTTACTGAGCATCTGTGCTCACCCCTTTCTATGTTTTAATTTTCTCAGGATTCCAAGAAGTGTATTATGATTGATAAGCAGGGTTAAGCAACGTGATTAATGGCATTCTCAAAGGATCATTTATGTTGTGTTATATTTTCTAATGTGTAATGTAACGTTCATGTATGTAATCTATTTTCCAAGGCTGCTAAACTAATCAGTCTTTCGAGACATGATTCCTTGTAATCATGCCAATGTATTAAAATAATTCACCGACTCTAGGAAACTAAGGTCGAGGCATTACAGTTGGTATTAGAGGAAGTTCAGTACCAACCTTGGAAGCTAGATTTAGATAAACTCTGATTAAAGCACATTACCCTAAGATAGACCTTGAGGATTAGTATAGAATAACTTCCTAGAATTTTAGTATATTAAAGATTTTTTGAGTTTTCCAAGCAATACATCCCTTTCTGGATACGATAAGGTAGAGGTACCTCCGGCACAGATGTGCCTAGGGGTAAAACCCAAAAACACCGCATTGAGTCAGACCCAAACGGGAACTGGTGCATGACAATGGGCATTACTGCACTCTTGGTTACGACACTCCCGGGGGATATGCTTAGGATAATTCTCATATTCGTTACAAACCATTATGAAGGGTTTATGAGTATATACTTCCTCAATGAAAACATTTTTTATGATTATGGATTATATACATTAACTTTTCAATTTATGTTAAGTGTTTTACAAGTTTGGAATTATGTATTTTGATTCATAAACTATTCTAGTTTATGCCATTGTATAGAAATGGCTCCCAGTAGAGGGAATGTGAACTCTAGGAATACATATGATTCAAAGAGTAATAAGGATAATATCTTTCACAATATTAAGCCAACATTTAGAAGGGAAATATTTTCCCATGTACTCTCAAATATGAAGAAATAGTATCATGTGCTAAAAAGATAATTAAAGAATTATCTGAGTCCTATGGATTTGAAGGGATGAAAAAGAAGAAAAGGATGAAAGAGAGAAATATGGATAAACGGAAGAGGGAAAAGAAGGATTTTTCCATATGTGATAACTGTGGAAATAATCACCTTGGTAAACGCTTAAAGGGAATAGGAGTTTGTTATAAGTGTGGATAAAAAGGACACAAAGTACATGATTGAAAGGGTAAGAAAAATGTTTCAAATTTACAATGCTTCATCTGCATGGAGTTGGTACACTATGCGAATAAATGTCCAAATCATCATAGTATACCCTGAATGCTGCTATTGGTTAATAATAAAGTTATGATACTACCAAAGATGAAGGGGAATGATTATATTTCTTAAATTGTTATTAAATTATTGTTTCATTTGAGTATTGTATTAATGATTTACATGTTATAAGAATTATAGAGTATAAAAGGATTATACTACAGTACTATTTTATTAATGATTTGAGATTATATGGTTCTACGAAAAGTGACATAATAGTATACTACACTTTTTGGAAAATACATGGTTGAAGGAAAGGAAATCCTTAATATGGTCCTCATATTTAGGTAGTGATTATAGAATAACAGATGGTTGATTTGGATAAATTATATTGGATATTCTTGACTTCCTTGAGATGAGTAATGATTTATATATTCCATCATTGTTGGAGTTTACAACATTTTTAGGTAGAAGGACTATATCTAGTATTCTAGAAGGAATAACGGAGAATTAATGTAAACAATAAGGTTTTACGGTTACTCAGGATGTTTCAGTGTTTTAAAAGAATACATGATGAAGGTGTTCACATGTTATTACATGGAAAAAATGATTTTCCTTGTGTTTACCTTCCTTATAAATGTTGGACTGAGAGTTTGGATAGAAGTATTTTGGATAAGTCTAAAGGTTGGAATGGATTATGTTTGAAATTTGATACTATTGTAAAACTTATTTTTTGATTCTTATAAAAAGGACAACATGCAGACCGTGTGACAACCCGTCACTTCAGACAAAGCTGCGGGAATCGAACCCACAACCATAGTATGATTGATATTTAACACGTACCACTAGACTACGTGAAGTACCTAGATTGTATAATGTAGTTTTTTAAAGTGTCTGATAGGTGAATTATAAATTCATTTCTTTGGAACCCTATACAGATAGGATAAATAGAATATTTTTTAATGTTATATTATCTTTTAGAGTGAAAGATGAGTTTTTGATAGAAATTAAATAAAGGATGAAACTCTACTTTTAAATTATATATATATTTTTTCTTCTCTTATTCTATAATGAAATTAATTCTTAAACTTTAGGTAAGGGATCTTAAAACTAAAAATGCGTTATCCTAATACCTTATGTTTTGTTGAACCGATGATATTTTAAATCATCATAGATTGATGGCTTTGAGGCCCTAAATTATACAATTATTTGTGATTGATGACCTCAATCACTCCCTATAAATATTTAAATTTTTCTTCCAATTATGTGTCTCTAATTTCAACCAATGTCCACCTAATAGAGATCATAATTTGGTGGTGACTTTTTCATTCCCCTTTTCTGCTTATCAAGACTAAATTTTATTAACCCAATTTCCTATGTGGGTTTTCCCACAAAGGTATTTTCTATTTTCAACATTTTATTTTCAAAAAAAATATTAAATTCCGAGGATGCAATTTATTGAAGGTTCTAATAATGTAACACCCCAAGATTTCATAGTATGCTATTTCTTCGATTTAATTCATTAACTTTCACTACACGTAACACTGAGTTCAAGCACACTACAACTTACTAAACTAGCCGTTCAAAAGTGATTATGAATAGTATTAACTAAAATTTTAAATTTATATAATCATTATAATTTTAGAATCCATATTATGAGTTTCATAGACATAATGAAAGAACAAACTCATTTTTTAAGATGAAAGATGTATTTTTCAAAAAATGATATTTTACCGCCTTTTAATGGTGATCCATTTTTAAATACAATATTTGAAACTTTTATATACTCAATTTGAAAAAATAAACTTCTTATTTAGAATTGGGATATAATAATATTGTTTCAATAAATTTTTGGTGTTTTTCTGATAACTTTCAAATTTTGATGAATAGTGGAAAATACTATATTTTAACTGAAACTACTTTTTTAATCAAAATAATTTATCATGTTGAATTATAAATTTTAATGGTTTGGAAGTATAATTAGATTATATTTTTACCATTTCATAAAAATATGCTTTTTGGTTTTGACAAAGGGAATTAGTTTTAAATTAATAAATGGAACTTCTATGCTTTGAATTTGGTAAACTAGACTTCATTTTTAAATTTGGAATATCAAAATTATCTTAGGGTGAATTTTTGGTATTTTTTTGAAAACATTCAATTTTTGATGAATAGTGAAAAACACTGAGTTATTGTTTATAACCGACTTTTTATTTAAATAATTAGTTATTTTATTTAAATTATTTTAGGTCATAATAGATACATAATACCTATATAATTTCAATGTAATTCATTGGAGTCATTTTATAATAAGTTTTGGCATATAAAAATTTTATTGAACACTTCACCATCTTTAACCCACCTCCTAGGAGAATTTTCAAATTCACATAAAACTTAATTTTACCGCTTTTGCGAGTGGAGTTTCAAAAATCCAAGAGAAATGGTTGATATCAGTATGTAAAATGTGGTTCAATAAGATGAAAATCATTTTTGGTGAATAATAACTTTTTTACTTTTATTTACCACGGTTAAAAGTAAATATGGTAATTAAGGGAAAAATGATATTATTATTACCCTAACACATGTACTAATTCAATTGGATAAGAATAATTTGACCAAAAAAAACCTTAGGAATAAAATATTAACTTCTCTGGTCCACATGGATAATATTGGGACATTTATTATTATTTAATTTAAAGAAGAGTTAAAAGAGTTAAAATCAAAGTTTAATAACTAAAACATTTTTAATATAGGGTTATACATAAGATAAATTAAAATATTAATATTAATTAGAAAGATAAAAATATTTCCTACAAAATAGTATTTTATTTATATTTTTTAGACATTAAATATTTTAATTTATTTATGACACAATGATGATGTAGTAATTACCTAATTAAAAAAATATTAAAATAATTGACATTATAAATATCCAAATAAATGTAATTTGAGACTTTTTATGAATTCCAATAATTTACTATGTTAATATGACATATTAGAGTTGGTTAGACGAATTTTATTTGAAGTAATAATGTTGTTATGAATTTATAAAAAAAGTACCAAATACTATCAAATTGACATAAAAGAGTTTTTAAAACAAATATTATATTATTAATGGATATTATATTCCTAAAAATCTATGGGTCAGCCAAAAGTCTTATATAATGATAGTTGTATCGTTAATGAACTACTTGGGGTTCTATTGGAAGTATATAGTAAGTTTATCAACCATATAATATAAAAATACAAAGAGGCATGATAAATGTCAAACTATTTAACTAAGAGTTAAATCTAAAAGATAAAGTTAATATAGTGACCCAATCCTGTCTAAAACCTATTGTTTGTGTGTTTTGAAAACCATCCATACATTATCCTTTAAATAATCCACTTTTGAGCCATTAGAAATCGAAAATGATTTTATTATAAAATAATATTTCTAGCTTTTCCTAAGGTTCCCCTCAACCCTATTATAAAAGAGAACTGCCCCTTATCTCTAATTCACACCTTCAATGCCATTTGGCTTGGCCAAAGTTTTCTCAAATAAACTCTCAACTGTCCTCCCTTCATCCTAGAGACCTTCATTTTGTCTAAAAGCCATCTTATAGAGCCCTTTTGATCAAATCAAAAGGAAGAACCCGAAGAAGAGGTAAATATTTCATCACCTATTTCAAGTTCCTTTCTTCTTCCACTTCCTTTTTCTTTGTTGTTTCCATTATAAAATAATAAATTAAATATCTTTTATTTTCTATGATGTTATTATAAATATGGTACAACTAAATTCCTTATTCTATCCATCCTTTAAATGACATGTCACCATACATGAGTACGTACGGCTTACCGTCTCCACATCATGGTGTAATTGTTATTCAATAAATTATTATTTGGATGGGTATAATAATGAAGTGAAATTGATGTAAATCATAAATATAACATGATAATGATTCTTTATATATGATATAACATCCAATTATTTATTATTTTAATATCAAAATAATGATATTGTCACTCGTGCGTATGTACAGATTACCGTCTCCATGAAAGCGATGAGATTCATTCACCATCGTATCCATTCAAGACTAATTTTAATTGGATGATTAAAAATAATTATTAAAGACTTGATATAATTTTATATTTGAATAAGATAAATCCCATAAACAACAAATATGAATCACATAACAAATAATATAACAGAAAATGAATCTGTTAACACCCGAAACAACGATAATACTAAGATATTATTAATAAAGCAATGCTAAATGATCATATATGATATCATATCAATGTATATGATTATTTTATAATTGGATAAAATTTTTTTTACCATTATACAGGAGGTTAACCTACCCTCAACCAAGAAAAATTTCAAGGTAAGGTTTTATTTCACAACCTCTTCATTATCCGAGATTGTTTATATGTAATTATCTATTGGGACCTCTTTATCATCCACATCCATGTTTCTTAAAAATGTATTTCAAAACACTCTTACTATTTTATAGAATATGGGTTAAATTCATTTATAACCTTGTTAGAATTTTATAATATGTTTATAAAGGAATATTTCTGTCATTTTCCAAACAAGGTCCTTTTTATCCTTTTCGACAAAATTAAGGTAAGAATGTCTTTTTTTAACTTATACGGTGGGTGTGATTATTTTTCACCGTTATAAAATCGTCGAAGCTTCCATTAAAAGATTATAAGAATATTTTCAAAGTAAATTTTTTCTTTTATAATTATGTGACTTTTAAATGATTTCAAAAAAAGAGATATTTTTATTAAATAGTTTTGATTTCATCTATGTCAACATCCTTTGATGGATTTTAAGACAATTTGAAGTTAATTTATTATGATTGAAAAATTCCATTTTGTATTGAAGGTTTTGTGGTATGTCTGAATGTGGATGTGTTATTTTTATACCATTCATGGATTATAGAGAAAGTATTGACATTCCATATGTTAGTTTTTATATGAATGTTTATGTTATGTTTAAACCCGTTCATATGAGGAATGAATTGGACTAAGTAAGTGACGGGTGGAGCCCGTTATAGCTCCTTGATAAATCGGTAGGTCTCATGAGACAAACTAGTGTCTTGGCACAAGGCCATGACAAAATATTATTTGTAACCTTGGCACAAGGCCTTGACTATGTGGTTATGATAGTCTGGAATTATGCATTCCATCATTATGAAAGTGTTTATTGATATTGAATTTGATTATTATACTAGTAGAATATCCATGTGAATAAGTAAATGGAATTATTTCATTTTATTTTTTCCATATTATTCTGATGTTTATGTTTAAAAGGATTTTGTTTTTGTCTTATACATTGCCTTAAATGTTTATGGTTATTTATGAAAGTTTCCACTATATTGTTATCATTACTGGGCATCTGAGCTCACCCCTTTCTATGTTTTAATTTTCTCCGGATTCCAAGAAGTGTATTATTATTGATAAACATGCTTAAGCTAGGGGACTAATGACATTCTCAAATGATCATTTATGTTGTTTTTTATTTTCTAATGTGTAATGTAACGTTCATGTATGTAATCTATTTTCTAAGACTACTAAACTGATTGGTCTTTCGGGACTTGATTCCATGTAATCATTCCAATGTATTAAAATAATGTAGTGACTCTAGGTAACTGGGGTCGGGGTGTTACAACATGTTTCATCTGTTACCAGTAAATATAACTCATTACGATGCACGAAATTAAATTTTTCAACATAAAGGGATATTTTATGTGCAATCCTTGTATATTCCAATCGGTTCATCAAATGAAACACTACAACATCCATGCCCAAAAATTTTCATATTCAAAAGGAGAGATTCATTTAATATATCATGTATCATGACCGAAATAATTTCAATTATGAATAGAAATTTATGTAATTCATGCATCTATTAAATGGGAATTCATCAAATAAATTCAACTCTCATCCTAAAAATATTTTAATCTAGATAATTCCCAAATAGAGGATAAAAAAATCATGAATTCAATGATAGATGCTTCATCTAAAGAAGTGCATGAGATACACTATATTTTAGGTTTGTGGTAAATTTTACCCCTCGATCAACAACATCGTATATGCTCTAGGATGTAGTAGTGGAGGAATCAAGTAAATCCTAGGCCATGGGTTTTATTCAATATTATTTCCTTCCATTTCATAGAAATAATTTTTTTACATATTGGGGTCATCCTCATTCAAGGAATCCTAATAGACTCTCAATCTATGTGAACTAACTTTCTCATTCGGATAACATTTGATAAAATCAACTACATACCCTCTCACTGGCACCACATATCGATAATTGTTGAAAAATACATATATGGGATGTAAAATTTCCCCCCAAATAATGAAAATCTCTATGAGTATCATGATATGTCCCCTGATGGATACTCAATGGGTGTAAAATCACTATACATTCCTAATGTGGATAAACACATGATTCTCACTACATAATGTGGGTCAGTGTATATAAATTTCATTAACATTATTGATAACAAATATTATGAAACTAGAATTAAAGGATTTGATGATGATAAATCTACTTAAAACATAGTTGAAACAAGATTCCTTGATGAATATGTCTATATGAAGAATCTGATGAGATCATAGTATTTTTGAGTTTCAATGAATTCAATGTTATCATTTTTCAATGTTATTTGAAAAAATAAAACATTACTAGTGCAGTTATGTCCACAAAAAAACCCAATAACCAATGAAGAGTTCCCTAAATCCATTATGGAATGTTTTTTTCCCATTATAAAATAAAACTCGATGTAGTAAAGTCATCCAATTTCAATATAAACATAGGAAATATTTCATTTAATTAAAAAAGTGGTGGATTGGGTATCCCTTATAGTACATATCCAAAAAATTACCTATTTAGATTATTTTAATGGAGTCCACCCACACATCCATGTTTGGTTCTAAAGACTCATTTTATATAAAAAACTAATTAAGTAGTATTAATATTTTACTCTACCGGTTGAAACTACTATTTTATGTAGGCTACCCTATGAAATATTTAATTTTTTATTCATAGGTGATCTAGGTGACTCAATCATAATAGATATTTAATTTTTCATCCACTATAGTATCATCCTAGAAGATATTTCGACAAGAACCCCTTAACCTTATCAACTCCCTTAATACTCAATTAGATGTGATGATGGATATTCATGCCCTAATTTAACCAGATATGATTTCATATCAATAATTAGTGGATGTTACTTCCATCCATTGTAATTTTTTTGATGTGAACTACTAAATCTAGATTGAAATATATAACTCACACATAATAAATCTAGGTGGGGCCCCATGGTGGTATTATTATAGAGGAAATCATTTAGAAATATCGTATTCTTTTTTCAGACCTTCTATGTGTTAGAATTTGTTTTGTATAGTAATTTTCCATTAGCTTCCATAAAAAATTAGTATGATCTACAGATGAAGTTCACTTATGAATTTAGTTCCATGTAGAGGATCAAGACTATTCTTCTAGTGATAAATAAAAAACAACCTGATAATGATATGGTCATCGACTTCATCACTAGATACAAGGGACTAGCCTAAAACATGTGATAAATATTCCATAGGGTAGTTATTTTGCATTTTCATAAAAAATATAAATAACTAAATTTAGAATCCATTAAATCCTTTAAAAAACCATGGTTTATTTTCATATGTTACTCTAGTTTCATAATTATTGGATAATTATATTAAATGGAATGAGAACATGATTTGAATAATATTTATAAGTAATGAGAATTAACATCCTAGAGCATATACTAAAACCATCACACTAAGGCCAGTTTGAGATCCAAACCGAGAAATGAAAACTATGTAATATTAAGTGGTTAATGCACTATAAATTCAACAACCAAAATAGTTCCATCATCTTTTGGTAATATGGATCAAAATCATCTATGATAGGAGTTTTTTAGGAATGAAACATATATTATCTAAATAGTGACGGTTCCAACAAACATTATCAAATCCAATAAAGACGAATGAATCAAATTACTCAATGTAACAAAACCAAATTTCATTTTTCTAAATGACCTCCATGAGTACTGAAACTTCAAGCTAACAATAAGGATGTCTCGAGACCTGACGTCTCAGACTCCTTGGAGCCATCAGCAGAGGCTGGAATCATGTCTCGAGACCTGAATTTTAATAAGACCTGTAATCAAATTAAGAAATCCTAGGTGGATATTGTGGAGCAGGGAGATCCCCCTTCACCCTTGCAAGTTAGAGAGAAGGATATGATAGATAACATGATAGCTATGGCTTTAGAACCTTCAGATCATACTTATATTTTTTCTGAAATTTTGGGCACAGTTCAGACTACCTCAGATGTGGTTGACACTCATATAGGATCACAAGGGAGCTCTCATTAGGATCCTCATCCCGAGTCTGATTCTGGAAAAAAACAGAATGCAGCTGTGGATACAACTCAGACTCTAGCACCTTCATCTGATCTATCTAAAGGGAAGTCAAAGATGGACTGTGTTCCAGATATTGAGAGGATTTTGAATGTAGGAAGCTCAGAGCCCTAAGACGAGGAAGGCCCAATCAAACAGAACACTAATTTGGTTTCCTCGGTTGAAAAACTGCATAATGTGCAGTACAATAAAACTGAACACACTGTTACTCCATTAAAACCTGTTAGTGCTCCTTTTAATGTTGATCATTCTTCACCTATTCTAGGAGATCTGAAACCATCAGCAAGTGCTGGAATCATGGCTCCTTCGAGGGGAGTTTATTATGAAGCTCAGATTGACAATATGCAGGTTCCTGTTACAACAGGGAATGAAGGTGACAAATCAGAATCAGAGGATTGCAGTTGTCAACAAGCAAGAACAAGGATCCAAAAGAAAAAACAAAGAAAGTAATCAACGAAGAAGAAGGAAGATGATCAAGCTTCCAGCTCTGATAAAGATATTGAAACACTTTTGTAGCAAGCTCAGGAAATTTCAGACCGCTACTCTAGAGGAAGAGGTCGGGGGCGTATCAGAGGCAAAATGTGGAATGAACTGAGAGACCAAGAATGCAAAATTGGAGAAAAGATAAGGAAAAAGATTGGTTCCCAAGGTAGGGAACTTTAATGCATTTTTTTTGCATTGTTTCTCTTGTATTTCTCCCCTTTAATTTCTTTAATAAATAAATTTGTGGGACTTGTCTCCTCACCTTTAAAGAAAATTATTTTAAAAGACAACCTAGTGAAGTCCATATTTCAGGGATAAATTAACTAGCCCGACCAAAAATTAGATCCACTGAAAAATCTAGGATGAAATTCTCATTTACAGTTTCTTCCAAAATCTATTACAACCATTGATTCCAAAATAAGGCGCATGATGAGGAGTTATTAAATAAAATGATGTTTTTATAGCCTATGTTTTCCACACATATTCTATAATAGCGAGGACCTAGAATGTACAAAAAATGAGAAAATAATCACTGAACTGCTAAAAAGAATATTCCACAGATGATTTCTCTCAATCTAACTCAGTTAATGTCATCCACTTAATATAATCATTCACTATTGAGGTGGATAATTTTAGTGAAAATGAACCCTCTATTCATAAAAGATATATATTTTATAATTCATTATTATTAAAGAAGACATGGTATAAATGAACCCCATTAACCAAGAAATGTTTATATGAGAACATATATTCCATAAAAACCTAAAGTTAAGTAGTAAAACAACATGAATGGGAGAATGAATCTGATCTTGAATCATGTAAGTCTAATTTGGATCCAATTTTACAAGAATAAATTCTTTTAAAATTGATGATATTAGGTCAACATATGATTGATGGAATGATAAGAAATAAAAATTCAATATTTTAAAAAATATCTATGTTTTATCTAGCAGAGGAGGTGTCTAACATAGTTATAAGTGTAATCCACATAATATTCATGTGAAAAAACCCAAAAAAGGTCAAGGTGAAAATTAATGTATCTTGAAATATCTATCTATCATTATGACCATGATCATTATCCATGATACCCTTCACATATAGCTAAAATATATCGAACATATTCATTGGTATTTATAATAATTAAAGAGTTCAAGGATTATGTTTCTTCATATGAGGTGTGTCAGTTAGAGACACATCCCAAAGGGCATCATCTGATCATTCTATAATACAAATAATATAGGATTCATCTATACATTGTCATATCATGATATTTTTCATATGTGTGTAAAATATGATTGTATCTACATATATCAGTTTGTTATTGCTAATTATTCTAGGATTAATCTTAAACCATTCAAGGCCCTCCACTTCACACACTACATTGAATATGATCTATGTGAATAAGAATATAACATCCCATTATGTGATAATTATAATCATAATATACTAATGAATATAAAAATATGATCAAAACTACATTACTTATTAGATAAAGTTTAATTTATGATGGCTGTATAAGGGAAAAACATATGGGGAAGTTCACAGTAGTGGATGAATTAAGAAAAACCTTCAACACACCATCAGCGCCTGAAATAATCTATCATTGAATATATCATTGTAGTATATAAATAATATGATACTTATGATACATAATAATGGTATTATATTGAAAAATGGTATGAAAAGTGAGAGGAAAATAAGTTAGTTTAAGATAAAACCATTCAAATACCCCCTCCAAATGCACTATAAATGACACCGATGGTTTAATAGAGTAGTTAAAACATATAATATGTCTTCTGATGAACTAAATTAAGTAATATACATTTTATCTTTGAAGTATTTAGGCCACATGGTTACTATTACTTAATAAGATAAAATATCTAACAATTTTCCTTTACTATAATGGTTATATGAATGCCTGGAGAAACCACTAGTGAAGAAGAAAATGACTATTTATAAGTCCATGTTTATCAGGATTAATCCCAAACATCATTACCTCCATGTGGGTCCAACAAACCTTTATCAACTAAAAATATAATTATATGTCTTATCTCACCATTATATGACTTCCACATGAATGATGATATTTTTTTGGTAGAATTATATAAAATTCTTATTATACCGGTTCTATTAAATGAATGTAACCATTCAATTAAAGAGTTTCTTTAATTTTGAGATAATATACATTTCTTGATATGATAATTTAAATTTATAAATTCCCATTTATCATTCTATGATATCAATAATAAGTAGGAAAATGTGGAGAAAGAAATCTTAAAAATTCCCCACCAGCACTCCATGTCGATATATTTACTACTATTAATTAACCTTGATAGTTGAATATAGATATATAGAAATATAAACAATGTATGTCGATCAGTTCTACCATGAAATAAAATAAATTGGATACATACATCTCATTCCTCAAATAACATATATGGGTATTCTTTATGAACTATAAAAAATTTGATATAATGAATCACAAGTTGGATACTTTTCTTTTTTGGAATTCTAGATGACCCTGACAATATTAATTGTGTGGACAAAAAAATTAATCATACCCATACTGATAACATAGACAAGGACATTAACAATATCATCAAATATATAACCATTCTATATGTTAAATATAATATAATATTATTTATATTGAATAGTTCTTAGACCTTGTGTTTTCATCGATTTCATGAATCAAAACATAGAATATCCCACACATGATATTCTAGTCCTATTAATGGAACTATTTCTGTATGTATCAATATTTTTCTAGTCTCTCCTAGGGATGTTATATGTTATTGATCTAGTGCTAAAATACCGTAAACATTGAGATCATAATGGTAATACTGAGATAATATTCATTATAATGAGGAATTATTGCATCAGTCTAGACCCCATGGAATGTGATTTAGGGGTAAAAATTGAAATTAAATGTCTTTATGGAACTAAATTATGGAATCCAAGTCATTAAAGAGAAAATAAGGGAGATAATTTATATTCTATTAACTCAAAATTTCAAGGAGATGAGGGGGATTATATTCTATGTAACCTACATAAGTGTTTTGAATGTAATCCTTGTAGGAAAAAACAAACCAAAAAAACATTGATAAAGAGGTTACTTATCAGTGGGATGAATATTATTAAAATTCTATATACCATCTCATGAATTAATACAAATTCCTATAACATATGATGCCACCAATAAAAGGAAAAATACTTACCCTATTTGGGTAATACAAATAATGATTAGTCAGTGTGATCCTTCCATAAAAGAATGATGAAAAAAGGAAAAAATAAGTATTATATCTCATGATGACCTACACAGATATATCATCATTCACCCAAGGTTATCATTGATTATGTTATCCCAAATAGGTTAAATTACCTAAGATGGGAGGGGGGTGAATCGGGGTATGAAAGATTAATGTAACTACCCCTTCTTATCTTGTTTCTACATTAAAAAACACCATTGTCTTCCTTTACCATAAAAATGTATGAACATAATTGAAATAAATTATAAGAAATGGTGTTTTTATATGTTCACTCTCACTAGGATATGTCCACGGAGTATGCAATAAAAATGTGATGATGTACCAAATATACTGAGGCTCACTTCAAAAATGAGGTTTGGTCTAGATAACTTCTATTACTAGTCTCACTGCCATTACAATGTTCGTACATGACTCAATATCCCTCCTAGTTTACAAAAAATTACAATTTTAATGCTCACTTATATCTTAGCTTAAGAGTTCTCACTACTCCATTAAGAGAATTTCTTGTTTTTTTCAATCAAATCATAATTATTTCACACATATATGAGTGTTTTATGAAGGCTTGTTCTCACCATGTAAGTGTAATAAACTCTTCTCCATACTATTAGATGGAATTAATTTCTTTTACAGTCTATTTTATTCCATTCCAAAACATCCTTATGCCCTCCCTAAACTACCTTTCACCCTTCTAAAAATACCTTAAACTGCATGGTATGAGTGATTTGTGACATACATTTCTTCATAGATCTTCTTTGCTTCATGGATGACTGATTCCTCATGATCCACTAATGCTTCATGAACATCATTAACACCATGGATGACCTATTCTTTGGTATCTTCCTTTACGTCATTTATTATAACTTCTCAAAATCCTCCATCATGACCCTCTTTGCACTTCTTGTAATTATTCCTCGTTAATCGCTTCACAAGATTATTCCCTCATGAAGAACATCAGTACATGGAAAATTATTCCAGCAATGATATTATCTAATGAATTTCTCTCTAACAAAATATTTGAGTTGGGTCCTTTATATAGGAAAATAAATCCCACAAAACCTGCTAGTCAAAAATACCCAGAACACTGATGTGATATATCCTTCACTACGAACTTGTTACATGGTCCACATAGTCCCTTTATCATTGGTGGTGGTTGATTTCTTCCAAAAATTAAAACACCTTTTAATCCATAAATAACTATATAAATCAAAAAATAATGATCCTCCAATGAATTAGGATTCTCCAACAAATAGCAACCCTCCCACAAATTTATTTTTCTATGCGGTTCATATAGCACACTTTGTTGTTTGCATAGTGCAGAAAAAATTGCGGAAGGCTTATATCACAACATTTTTTTATAAATAATTCATAACCTTTGGGGTCCTTAAACATCATTTTTGGTCTAATAACTAATTTTTGTTATACACAGAAGATATTATATGTGGAAATATTTCTTTTCCAAAATAAAATCCAATTTTTAGGTTCAATTATTTTGAAAACACTATGAAACCGTTCCACCTTAAACATATCTTATTTGTAAACACCAACCATATTCTAACACAATAATTTGGGTTTTTCAACAAATAAAATCACCCCTAAATCACTAGGATGGTACCTTGAGGGTTTTGGTTTGAACAATCTCCCCATTTGGATTATTGAAAACACTTTATATTTTGATACCACTTTATGGATTCTCCCATATTATACCAAAAATCACTTCATGCGATTCTGATAGAAATAATATATTTACTCAACACACAACCTAAGCCCACATGATCCATAATTTATTCAAGATACATAATTATCATGAAAATGTTATCAATGAATCACTTCATTCAAAACCATTCATCTTATTTTTTCAGAAATCCCATCTATCGTGATATATAATATGTAATAGATCATCTATTGAATCTCTATATTTAAGAGTCACACTACTTAACTACTCCCCTTATCAACTTCTATCATATATTGATTAAGACATTTTCTCACCATTTTATTGGCACAATCCCTCTAGCTTGGTCAGCCAACCCTAAGGCCACTCTATTGATGTCTTCAATATGGTAAATAACATAAATCGTCACATGAGGGGGAAAAATCATACCATGTGGAGAGGGGGTTCCACATCAACACATTCCCATGTGTGGGGAGTCAACTGAAATCCAAGATGCATTGGATTATGTTCAAATTCTTATTTATTCAAGGCCTTTATCAGAATTTCTACAACCAGTTGTTCTTTGGGGACATACACCGACATTAGAAGCCAATGCTCCACCTTCTCTTTTATAAAATGTTACATTATTTAAATTTACTTTTTCCTTGAATGTTGGAATTGATTTTTATAATAATTATATAAATTTAATTATCACAATGGATTCATATCTAAGACTCCAATAGAACAACCATATCATCAAGCAACTGATTCATCCACAATAATTGCATATAAGATTGAGAGGCCCCAATATATTATACTTCATCGGTTCTCAATGAAATTAATTATTTTTTATTTATTATCAATGAAATAACCAATCCAAAAAGACATAAATCACCACCAAACATTGATATTCTATCATCAGATGAACTAGACCAATATACAACTGTATAGCCAAATAACTCTTTATGATATTTTTCATTGTTCAAAAAATTGAGATCTATTGATCCCTTGATATAAAAAATTATTCTTTTAAACTTATCAAAGTGGGTTTACGTATTATTATATTGAAACATTTATTATTTTTATGTGTAAAAAACAACATTAGTTCAGGTCACTATTAATTAAAATGGACTGCCGATTATTTTCCAACATTCTATGATATTAACTACATTGTCTTTATCATCCAGTGACAGTTTCATCTGGGTGTACACTAGAGTTGTCAAATCCTTGGAATTATCCAATAAAAATCATCTCAAAACCTCAATTTAATATATTGATTGAACAATGAATGTTCCACTATTCTAGGGTGTCATCTTTAAAAAAGGGAAAATGTCAGTTCAAAAATAATTGACACTTCAAATTCAATTTCTTAAAATTTTGTGAACTATTTTCACTGTTCTTAATTTTAAACACCAAATATTTTTTCATATATGAACACTAGAACCATAATCCTTTTATGAATTTCATTATTTACATAGATATTCTAATCAACTCCACCATGCTAAAAATAAATATTCTTCAAAAAATGATTGGGACATGAATACTATACTCTTGGAGAATTCATTAACCAATGAAGAACCTTCTTTAGAAGAAAAAATATGCTCCCATAATCATGAATGAGAAAACTATCCCAATACTCAATGTAAACTTCTTCTTCCAGAATTTCATTCAGAAACACTTACTTGATTTTCTTTTGGAAAATAATGAATCTTTTTTGAACCCCTCTGGCCATGAATAAAATGATTTTCTATATCCTTGAAACAAGGGAAAATGTTTCATCAACATCAAGACCCTATTTATATGAGTATCCATTGTATACTATTCATGATTGGTTTCAAATTAGTTAACCATCTTTATTAATATTGTTCTGAATGACCCATAAAGTAATGATGAAATTATTTTCCTTTGGCCTAGATACAATTTCCAATGTCTGATTCTTCTCAATTTGGTTAATATTCTCATTAATAGTATAAAACTTGTTGAAATATCTAGTTTTTACTCAAAATATTTAGGCTCTACATGTGATATGAATGATGATATTTTTTGATTATTCTTCCTCACTATTTGTACTAGTTTTATTTGATCATTGATTATATTCTGCCTATCAATTTCATCTTGACTCTTTTGTCTTAGTGCATATACTGGTTTATGTTCATACTTTTCATTATCTGAATATTCCTCGAATTAGTCTATGGAACTATAACTTCCCATGAGATGATTATATCATAATCATTATCCTACTAAAATGGATCATGTATTTATTGAATACTCTCCTCATTCTATACTATATTTAAAACATTTCATTCAATTACATTTCTTAGAAACTTATTCAAACATTTATATTCTTTCCTTTTTCCAGAGTATCCATGAAATATCACTTCATCTCAATGGGATTCAAAATTAATGTGTTTCACTTTATTGATAATGAATCACTTTACTGAATACAGTAAAGTACCTAAAAATCAGTATCTTTCCATACCATTTCTCAAATAGAGTCATATATTATTTTTATATAATATCACACTATTTTATGTGTAAAATTATGCCATCACTAATTTTTTGAAAACATATATCGAAGGTATTTCTATATGATACTTTTTCTATCATTGTTGTTGATATTTAAATTTCATCTATCAATTACTCCATTTTTTTCGATTTCTTACTTATGAATCATTTATACATGTCCCATGTTTCTCATAATAATCATCCACATGAAAATGATTGAACTTCGTTCCATTATCTATTGAGATATTAATGATTTTTTTTAATATTAAATATTTTTAACTTCCCTTTGATAACATATTATGAATCAAAACACCTCATACTTGTGGGTGATGAGTGAAACCAATTCAATTCTTCTAAAATAATCTATTATGAAGACATAATATCTTATCTCATCAATTTTTATATTTGAAATTAGTCCTCATGCATCAATATAAACCAAATCAAGAACTTTTTTATAATTTAATCTTTTTCCTTACATGATTTTTTAATGGTCTTACCTTGTTAGAAGACATATCATGTATGTGTATGATCACATGATAACATAGGGAGGCCTCATAAATCATCACATTTCACCCAATATTCAAATGATTTTTATATCAAATCACCAATGAGTTTATGTGATAACTTGTTTTCTTATTCCTAGGACAAAAACACTTATATTCTTTGCTACTTAGTAGGTAGAGATTACCCTTTGTACACGTTCCATATAATAAAAACTACATCATCCTTGTCCTTAAAAATACATATTTTTTTTTAAATTCTTATGGCATGTCTTGAGTCACACAATTGAATTACACTTAGCCTGTTTTGACTGATACCTTCAAAATCCAAGAAATTTTCACAAATAATGTATTTTCCAACAAAATTGTACTTTCATGAGTGGATAATTTTAAGGCATTCATCATTTAAAAATCATACAATGCGTTCCTTTTAATATTAAATTACCATCACCACCAATTTCATATAAATGGGAGGTGAACCCACTATCAATGATCCATATTCTTGTGTGATCACATAGTTTGAATGAAATGTCTACCACAACTTCATTTTCATCTCTTTTCTTTCTGATGTTGGACTTTGACTAATAATATTGATAATTCAAAGAGTATGATGGAACAGATTTATCTAATATTATGCCAATTTATATTTTGTTTTGAGCTCATTTGATGATACATTGAGATGATTCTTAGGGCCACATTAAGTCTTCTTTGGCACATTTATTTGCATTATTGATGAGTGATATCATTCCACATGTCTAAATCCTCCACGCATGAAATATGGAACATCAAATGATATATTTGGATTTTGAGATATGTATGGAATTATTTTTTCAATTATTCCATTTGTTTCATATTAAAATGTTACAAAATTGTTTTTAGTGTCTCATTTATATGACCACAACATCTAATATTGAGTTGATTATTGTGTGTCACCACATCACTAATAGTTGTTTCAAGGCTTCTCTAGATATGGGGATTTTGATTCATACCAAAATCAACATTCAATCTCAGAGTAGATAGTTGTGGTTTGACATCAACCATTACATATTTTTATTTTTAATCAAGCCCCATCATTGTCTAATCACTGTTAATATCTTCCCTTGTTTTGGAAATGATGAAAACTACCACTATGGAATTTTTTTGGATCCTGGAAGTTCTCCAATTATTTTCCACAGATTATTCTAAATAACCATCTTCTTTTGAAAGTTGATTATTCTTTTGGAAGAAAATCTTCATGTTACAACTCCTACCTTTCACATTGGATGAATAATTATTCTTGATATTTTCATAGTCATCTTATTTATCATCATGAATATTCTAATAACACTTTGGTTCAGGATGTAAAATCATTCCACATTGAAAGTGGAAGTTTCCATTTAAACATTCATCTTCCTATTTGAAGGCTTGAGTAAAAGAATAGAATAACCTCATTCACATTTTCTTCCTCCTGAATATCTTCAATAGTGAGACTATTTATGGCCGTTATTTCTACTTCATTGTACTTCCCCTTTTCCACAACATAATTATCCTCATTCCTCATCTTGTATGTGATAGGAGTGTTGGGAAAGCTATATAATGTGAAATAATTCACATGTTTATCATCCTATATAGAAACATTTCGATTTAATTGATTAGTAGGTTTTCTCTAGATGTGATAAGAAATCTTTATATATTTAGAAATTTATCAGTAACCAAACCTGTCTTTGATAACAACATTCAATCTGTCAAACAAATTCACTAATAAAATCATTATAGTGGATTCTTAGATACTTATACTTATTCCATATAACCTATAGTATTTCATCTATGACTTTTGAGTCTCATAGATACATATTTATTAAATTTATCCTATATAGCATCTGAGGAATTACATGACATTACCATAGTATCAAATACATGGGATAAGGCTCTCCCTAAATCATCGATTCCTTTGGATTCATTATCCAATTATCTTCAACCATGAATATTCTAATAAATCACCACTATCCACACTAGACAAAGCTAAATTAATCATTTCTGTAAAGAAATCTATTTCTAATGATCATATGTATTGCTTCCCCAGATTTTTCAATAAACAAATTGCTTCCATCAAAGATCGGGATCCCATTGTGATTTATAGCCTCCATTGAAACCATAGAGAATGAATCATTAATAAAAAAAATTATCCTTAAAACCAATTTTTATCCCTACATGGTTAAATAACTTGAGAGAGGTAGGTGAATCCGATTATTTTAGATTAAAACAACTACCTCTTCAGATCTTTTTTCATAATTAGACAAAACACTATTGTCTCCCTTTCCCATAGTAATGTATGAACCAAAATGAAAAAATTTCAAAGACCGAAAAATTTTACTTTGATCATCATCAATGAGATACATCCATGTAGAATACAATGACAATATACCAATCTTGCATATACACTAAGTCCCACTTCAAAAAATACAGTTTGGTCTAGATCACTTCCATTCCCAGGTAATGTTCAGAGGAGACTCATTTTCCCTTCTTTTGTACAACTAATCATAACATTAAAGGTCACATATATATAAACTAATTTATGCTTACTGCTCCATCATAATAATTTTTGGTTGTTCTTAAAAATCTAAAAATTGTTAAAAAAATATATGATTTTTATATGAAGTCATTTTTTCACCAGTAGATGAAATCCACTTTTCCACATACTATTAGTTTTTGTAAATTTATTTTGAAAAAAGTTTTAGTCCCTTCATAATCTTCATTGAACCCTATAAAAATTGTCTTTCATCCTCCATTAAATACCTCGCACTGCATGGTGTGGGTTCTCTATGAACATCATTTTTCTTCACATATCGCCTTTGCATCATAGATGGATGATGCCTCACAAACTGTTGATGCTTCACGGAATGCCTTCACTAAGTAGATGACCTATGCATCATGATATTCCATCTTTTTGTATATTATATAGAAACCTAGGATTAACATATGTGTATATTAAGTCGATATTTTTGAATATTCATCACATTAAAAAAGTAAATTATTGAGGACCATAATAGTTTAGTGTTTTTGGACACATGCAACATAAGATTTTATCATGGTGAAGGATCATCAATATTTCCCACAAAGATCATTCCCTTTAGTACCTATACATAAAACCATTCTTTATAAGATGAAGAAATGAAACCTATGATTTTGGTGAGATCAAATTCTCATTAAGGTTAAATAAAAGAATTATCTAATAATAACTTTAACATAAGTGTATGAGAATAGTTTCATGACATTTGAAGATTATACACTGCCAATCAAGGAATATAAACATGAGACAAAGATTAATTATTTGAATTTCATAAGACACGAATAATGCGATAATGAAAAACATGAAACATGACATAATATCATAGGCATAGAACATTTAATTTATGGGAACCAAATAAACATGTTATATCATTCAAGATAAGTCAAGGCTCATTGCCAAAAGCATATCAATGCACATTAGGGGGATTGAACCTACTAGGTGGGACACACCACTATCCCAATTCGAAGTCATTTTATATAAGGGATTATGTTTCCCCATTTTCCTATAGGGGATCATGTTTCCCTATCTTCCCACAATTAATTAGTTTTCCATATTTTCCCATAGTGTACTGAGTTTTACTATCTTCCATAGTGGATCAATACCATCGACTTAATTCCCATCATTATCACATGAGATAAAATTATTTACCCAATTAATTGGAGGGAGATATAATTCCCACCCATATCATCATAAAATCACATATACCTATTCCACAAGATAATAAAATTTGCATCATATCCTGACCAATAAAAGATGTGGGTTTCATAAGAATCATATCATAACCCATAAAAAGAAATGGATATCATAACATTTTATTAGATCATTGCCTATAGAAATAAAAATGTTTTAATAATATCTTCCTTAAATAATAACCCATTAAAAGAAATTCATTTCAAAATAATGTAACCCGTGTAAGAGGAATGAGTTTCATAAACATCATTCAATCTAGAAATAAACCATTCCAGTAAGAATGTAATTGATATTGTTGGATAATATCCCCATTAAAGAATAAAATATAGTAAAATATATTATATTAGAAAGATATTGATTTTTAAATATCACATGAAACATTTATTATTTGAAATAAAATTTCTTTTAAAGTAATTTTATCAAAACCATTCCAAAAATCATTTTTTACAAATAAGTTTATTACCATTTCATTTAAAACATTTCTTGAGGAGTTTTTTTTGAATTTTTTTTTTGAATCATAAGACCTTTTGAAAACCAGTTTTATGAAAATAAATAGGGATTCTTATAACTTAAACTAGAGAAAAATTTAAAACTCTTTTAAAATGAAATAGAACTTTGAAAACTATTATGATTTGAAAACATAAAATGAATTATTTGAAAATTATTTAAAACACTTATTGAATCATTAAGAATTTTAAAAAAAACTTTGTATTTGAAAATCACTCTAAAAAAATAAATGTCTAGAATATTAGGAAAACATTTTTTCAAAAAAGTATTGTAAATGTGAAAGGGGAGATTCAATGGATGGATTGTTATTAAGAAGAATAAATCCATACATTTCAAACATTTCTGTTGTGTTGTAAAATTCTAGATAAGTACATAGATCAAAATAATAAGAAGAAGATTCCTTTTTTAAAACCATTTTTTAAAAAGTAAATAAATGGGTAAAAAATCCACAATAATTATAGGATAATAGTGAAAGGTTTTTGAAAAAATTTTTCAAAAGCAAGGTTTTTAATAGACATAGATTTCCGATCGAGAGGAGAAATAATGTAAAATTTTCATAAAATCATTTTCCCTCTTATAATAAGTAAAAATGGGTTGAAAATATTAGAAAAACATCAATAATCATTGAGAACATTAGGAGAAGAACATTATTGATTTTTATTGAGATATGAATCATAATATTTCATCAATGTAAGCATAATCATAAATAATCCTGACAAATGATGACATTGCGGCAATAAACTCTTACCACTTTGGTAACATTGAATTATAATCCTCATGAAAGAATTAAATTAAATAAAGAATAAAATATCATAAAAATAATGGTATTGTTATATAACTTGACAATGGGTAGCATATACATCCCATATTAATGAGTAGGTGTATAACATGGCATGTATCTCAAAGGAGGGAAATTGAGACAAAACTACTTTGTTGATTTGGTAACTTTTGAGCCATAAACCCCATAGAGTAAAGATATTAATATGGTTATTTAAATACCGATAATTTTTTTATTCGAATAACATAATACCTTATTCGGAATTATATACCACTTATAATAATATAAGAGGTGAACATGGCTTCTGTCTCACGAAAAAAGTAAGATGAAAAAACCCTTATATTAGGTACTTTATTTCTTAATACACATTCAAAAATCCTGTATAATAAATATATGATTATTATAAATATATAAAATAAAAATATCCATATATATAATACTATATATGATTTTCTTATGACTTTATATTTCCTGTTTTTTAACTATTCATTGTAAATGTTACGTTACAAGTAATATCTGTGTTGTTTTTTATATTTGTTTTGACTTTTTATTTTTTATAATCTTACATAGATCAAGATTTATTTATTTTCATAATGTATATTTTTTTAAAAATATCATATATATTTATTATATAAATATTTATAATATTCTATATGAAATAGAATCATGAAATGGAATACACCGCTCATGGAGACGTTAGGTCGTACGTACGTATGAACGTTGTTTCAGTTTTATTTTCATATTGAATGAAATAAATTAAATGAAATATATGTGTATATATAATTATTATAGTATTATTATTATTTAAAATAAACCATATATGTTCACTAAATCAATCATTAATATATTCTATGTAAAATGTGTAAGAATCACATTGCATCAGGGATTCTATAATCCACACATCGACAAAATCAACTTATCATATTTACCAAAAAATAGAGTTCATAAATGAATGTTTTATATACCAATTATATAAGAATAAATTAATCATAAATACAATAAATTTCATTTAAAAATAACATTTCCATCATAATTATGATCCATTTTAGGTGTTAAAGTAAAATTGAACAATATCATTTCGTGAGGTAGTAATTCACCCTACACAAGAATGGTAAGTTAGTTACTCATTAGATGGAAGTTTGTTCAATTTTTTTTTGAAACCATAGAATAAAAAAATATTAGTATGTTTAGGATATTGACTTTATTATATAAGAGTGAAATAAGAATAATTTATGGTGCATATAAATAAATGAATCAAAAGATGATTGTTGAATAATTTTATATCATTTTCGGGTAACAGCTTTGGGATTATACCAAAAGGCAGCCTTGCATGGATTTAATCCCACAGTTATGATCTTTTTTATATGTTAGGAATGTTTTAATCTTATTTTTGTAGATTTATGATAAGAAAAATTCTTTATATGTGTGACTAAATTCGATGGTGTGTTCCTTTTAATAGCGGTTGAGTGAGATTCTGTTAAATTTGTGAAAAGGGAATTACACCGATGTTTTTCCTATGAAACATTGATCCAATAATGAAAGAAATTATACAAATAGTGTATATGTTATATATATGGCCATAAAAATTCTTTTTTAAAACTTTTCATGTCATTTTGGTCATTATGTGTAAGTTTTAGTCCCTTGTTAAGCTAAGTATCATCATAATCATTTTAATTAATTTTAATTTTATTCAAAACAATTTTTCTTATAAAAAAATATGGTGAACTCATTTTACATTATATATTATTCTATCTCAAATATGGTATCCATTTTTTCAAATTTCAATCATAGAAGTGGTAGAATTTAATTCAAATGTTACCCTATAGAGAGGATGACAAAGCGAGTTTTTTAATGTTAACATGTCAAAACATTTGGTATTTTTTATATCAACATTGAAAGTGAAATTGATTAAAATTACATAAATTGGATTAATTTACTAATAATTTATCTCTATAAACATTATAAACCATTTAAAACAAAATTTATCTTTATAAATAAGTTAGTGAGAAAAACATTTTTAAATTAAAATGTAGTTTTTTGAATATTCATCAAAAAAAGAATCCTCCCCAAAAAATAGAAAAAATTCACTCAAATATATTTTTTATGTTCCTAATTAAAAATTGGTTTATTTTATTGAATAAAATTATCTAATTTTCAATAATTATATTTAAAATGGGTTCCCCATTAAAAGGTGGTAAAATTACATTTTAAGAAAAAATACACCTTTTTATTCATAAAATATGGTTTATTATTATAGTATAACTATCCAATATTTATTATTCATGTAAAAATATTTATTGAATATATAATATATAAATTTTGTTCAAAACATTAATCAAAAGTAAATTATTTTAATTATTGAGATAAAATTCTGTTTTTACATTGAATAATATTTTTATTAAAGAAGTATTTTCATTGTTTTCAAATAGTTCTCACATTCACTTATGCTTATTCATAACAAAAGGATTCACCTTATATATTTGTTTAATTGATAATTTAACAATATGTTTAATATCATTGACAACATCCATTGCAATATCTAGGTGGTAGATATAATACTAATTTAATAATATTATAAATTTTATCTTGTTGTCTGGTAAAACTCACCCTTGCATGTATAATGATCTATAGAAGGGACTCAATATTGTGTGTAATACAATGAAAATATAGTGATTCATGTACCTCCAGCTAATCTATGGTTTACATGTAGTGAAAGCCTGACAAGGTGTTTCTTAAAATAAAATACACAGTAATTGATTCCGTATAAAAAAAGATATATTATGTGTTGGGTGGAAAAATAAAAATATTATTTTAATTAAAAAAAATTCATAAAATCTCATGGTTTTACATTCTACCCCCTTAAAATGAATAACATCATCAAAATATTTTTGGTATATTAAAAATTTTGATACCTGAATGTTCCTTTCATAGAAAACCACTTTATAAAAATGAATAAAAAATAATTATTTTAAAAGGGAAAGATGGAAACAAAATAGTTACCCCAAGTATCATGTAACTATGTTTCCACATATTATAACATAGGTTGGATGAAACGATTATACATGGATTAAAACTGTAAGTAATTATAGTTTTTGATAAAGGGAACTAATAAAAAAAATTAGGTGATTCAGAAAAGTTATCAATGATAAAACTATAAAGTAAATTACATAGGTATGTCTTGATAAAGTAGGAATATTTCATGATAATAACCTGAATTACCATAAATACTTTCAGAAACATGCATTCATCTTTATTTCAATGATTATTGGATATATTTCATAAAATCTATGATTTTTAAAATTCAAACATGATGACATAGACCAAATTTTCAACAATTCAATAGTTAGTTCCAGGGTAACCAATATATCCCATTGACATTATCCATATCAATCACCTCTTTATCCAAGCTAAACATAATTTTCTCAATATCAGGAAAACATTATGGGTTACCATCCATTATTTAAAAAAATAACCTTTCCATTAAATAACCATTCAATGTATCCTTTAAACTACTTCATGAAAAAATTATTCTGAAAATAATTATATATTTTAGGATTCATATTACATAATATTTTAATTCCAAGACATATACACTTCAATCAACCAAATTTATTCTTAAAAAATTACATGGTATTTATCATTTTATTAAATAATACATCATTCCTAGAATATAAAATATGAATATTATTTTATGTTTTTTATACCTCAATCTAGTTATTCTTCATACATTTAATTTAAAGAATACTGTTAGAACATCTCATACCTTTCACATTTCATTTCGTGTCTCATTATCATTATAAGTAAAAAAATACTCGTAGGACCTTCTTGATTCTCTTCATGGAATTTTAGGACATAAATGTGTATAATCCCTATAATCTCCACATCTATAACTTTCAATTTTAACAAGTTACTTCTAGTTTATACTATTGACTAACAAAAAAATGCATAGTGATAGAAATACAAACCATAGTAGAAAACCACATAATCATGAAAAAGGTTGACTGAAACCGTATAATCTTGAATGTACATAGGTATATCACTAATGTTGTCTCATCATAGTTTCCAAAGGTTGATAGAAACATTCCTTTTACATAAACTATAGTGACCCAAGATTAACATATATGGATATAACATCATTTTTTTTGAATATTAAGTCCATTAAAAAAGTACATTCCTTGGGATAATGATAGTTGAGATTTATTGGAAACCTGGAAGAAAATAATATAACATGGTGAAAGACCATAAATTTTTCCCACAAATATCTTCCCCTTCTGTACCTCTAATTAAAATATTTTTCCATAATAAGGGGAAATAAAAAATAAGAAATGGTTGAGATAGAATGATCAGTAAGAAAAATAAAGGAAATATATAATCATAACATGAAAATAAGGGTTTTATAATACGATCATAACATTTGAATATCATATCTTATATATCATGGATCAAAAACATGATACATGGAATATATATTGGTAGTTTATAAGAAATGAATCATGATATAATCACGAACATGAACCATGTCATCATATCATATGTAATGTTCCATTCCTTCTAGGTCCATTACGTTGCAGGTTTTGGTCATTGGAAGTGTTCAGAGGTGGCTCAGAGTAAGGTTTAAGAAGTTCAGTTGGTAAAGGCTGAATGAAGGGGGATTACACATCCTGTAACTGGATTACATTATGTAAAATTATATTTCAAAGTTTTTGTTGGTAGTTTTACAATGTGTAATATTTTTGGGTTAGAAAAATAAAACAAAATCAAGAGGATACAAGTTTTAGGTGAATACCAAACCTCGAGTATTGCACGATGTGAAAGGGGATTATACATCATTTAATACCCTACTCATGTATAGTTTGAATATTCTTATATAGATAATCCCTCATTCATTCAGACATGTTTTCCTTTTCCCTTTCATTTTGGGTGAACCCGAGGTACCCTATTGCATTCTCAATCCCTTTTTCCTCCCTCTCAGATCCATTGGTCCTGGTGTATTTTTGTTGGTGGTTTGCAGTCGATCTAGTATGATTTCTATTATCTTTTTCATTATTTTTATTCTTTTAATCTCTTATGTATCCACTATGGTGGGGTTTCTTTGGTTCGATGATGTTTTGGTTTTTTTTATAGATCCTTGGTGTGGTAAAGGATGATACATTATTATCAAGGTGCGATTGTGGTTTAAGAGTGTTCATTTTTTTCTTTTTGTTTTGATGAAATAACACAGCTTCATTTGAGTTAATATTTACTTCATTTATCTATATTGTGCATAATGCAGGAGGGTTTTTACTAATGTTTATCTATGAATTGTTGTTGTTCCAGACA
Source organism: Viscum album (assembly GCA_963277665.1). Taxonomy (NCBI): domain Eukaryota; kingdom Viridiplantae; phylum Streptophyta; class Magnoliopsida; order Santalales; family Viscaceae; genus Viscum; species Viscum album. The sequence continues at coordinate 307,868,720 of OY728150.1, read as the reverse complement.
AATGGAAGATAAAAAACCAAATAATTGAAAATGAGGGGAAAATGGGGTTTATTCACATGATTCTACATCTTTGAAATTACTTTTGAATGTTCAGGATTGATTCCCCAGTGAAAATTGTGGTCGTTGGTGGATTCTTCTACACTAGATACATTTATTATGGTTTTTTCCTTGTTTGATAATTTTTTTTGGTATCACCGTAAAATGAAAATTGGCTACCCACATATACTCGGCTAGTGAATTTGTTTCCCAAGGATTTGGTATGTGTGATCATTTCCCATTGAAAATTAGTATAAAGTGGTTAACGTTCTTGTGAACCTATAAAATGTTTTGATTTGGTTTGTAGGTGTGGGTGAAGTGGATTTCATGTGGTTGTAAAATGGGGATGTGATAGTCATGGTATGATTATTCAGCAGGGCTACAAAACTAGTTGGACTATGCAATGTTGTTGGATGTGGTAGTGATTTGGGGGCTTGTTTTGGCTAGCATGGTATTTTGGGAAGGATTATATTGAATAAGTATTGTGGTGATTGGTATATGTAATTCTATCAGATTTTATACATGAGTAACATGCAAAAGGCTTAACCAAATTGCTATAGGTTGTGGTACAACTTGTTTTTAATGTGAATCCACCTTCATTTATCAGCGATATTCACTTTCTGAAGTGACTGAATCTGTGATTCATGATTTGTGTGGTGCATAGTAATTTCCCGGGTAGTGATGGAATAAATAATTAATTAATATTAAAGCTTGGAATGGATTGGGTTGTCTTGGTTAACATAATATAAATTCTTAAATAAAATCTATTGGGAAAGTGAAATGGGTTTTTTGTCTTGGTGTGTGGTGTTGTGCGTTTAGAGGCGGGAAAAAGTGATGTTGTTTTGATATGATTTTTTTGTTTGAGAAACCATAAGTTGGTCTTGAGTAAATGGTACATATATGTATACAATTATATTTTCTGTACTATTTCTATTTCCACCCCACCCTAGTTCAGAACCATGGTCCTAACACCTCCGATTGTCACAAGAGAGGGCGTCTTTCCAAAAATCCCATTGGGAGGATGGATGAATGAACACACACATTTCTCTACTCCCTCTTCCAGGAGATGATGACCCGAGTTTATTTGGGTAGGATGCAGTGAGATGTGGTAGCCCATGTGTTAGTTATAAAAGTTGTTTGTTTCCCGGGTGTCTTCGAGATGAGTTGTGATGTTCTTTCCTATCTATCTTTGTGATTAGATGTGATGTGTTGTGAGGCCCAAGTGTGTATTGGAGGAATGTTTTGTGAGGCATAAGTTTGTGTGGGTGAGATGTGATGTGGTATATTCAGAATAGGTGGTAGTGTGAGAACATTTTCCATTTGGGTGTGGGAGAGGTAAAAAGTGGGGCATAGGTGTGGGGTAACATATCATCTATGTGATTTATATTATATTACTTGACTTTCGTTACATGGAAAGAGTTATTTGATGAGGTTAGGTGGTAAGTATAAGGCCCCAGCCTTAAACATTACATAATCTTGAGTTATCACAAGATTACACATTGAGGATCTTTTCAGGTTTAGAGTTTTAGAGAATTAGATCTTGAAACTTGCATTACATTCCACCTTTAAACAAAGTGGTTACATAAAAGACATGATTCATTCTTCCCAACAACGGAGACATATTTAAAATAAAACTTGGATTCTTTCATGACTCATCCTTGACTCTATCATCTTTTCATGTACCTTTCCCTTGACCTGTGAAAAACATTTCAAAAACTTGGGATGAGCATAAAAAGCTCAGTAAGAGTTATAAAAAATATGGAAAGGAAACATGAGTTCATATATACATTAGAATGAAATCATACTTTACCCATAAAACATAGGCATATAAAATCATGAATAAATCATAGAAAACATAAGACATAAAGAAAACATGAGGCATTCATAACATTCTTACGTAGGGAGTAACCCTCTTGGTTACATATGGAATACCCATCACAGTATATTCCCTAAATCTCTTCGGAGAAACCTTAACGTTTTACTCCTTCGCGTTACCCAATGCATTGGAGAGCTATAACGGGCTCACCTGCCCTTAGTTTATCACGGAACCACCCATTCTTCATAACAATTCCCAATGACCATAACATAATCGTATCACATAAAACATGCATAAAGGAAACATAGCATTTCCACATTTCAATCACAATATAACATTTTAGTATATTTAAATAATGAATCCATTCAAAAAAAGAAACCATTTCCAAAACCATTTAAAACATTTAATAAATATATTTTTGAATCAAAGTGTCCCATACCACCTTGATGCTTAAAATTTTAAACCATTAATATCCATATAAATAAATCCTAAAAACCATTTTGAAACATGGATATTAATAAGAACAAACAATTAAAACATTTAAAACGATATTTTGGTTAAAGGGGTTTTACCAAAATTAGAGACACTTGAATACAAAAATTGAGGAATATCATTTAGTCATAACTTTATAATATCATGAGAATAAATGGATTCATGATATAATACTCCAAAGGACAGTATATACACCATATAAGAGTGAATTGGTGCATAACAACAATGAACCCTCAATAGAAATGTCAAATGTGATGAAATCCCATATAAAGAAGGTATCCTTAAATTAAGGACAAATCAATCTCAAAAATATGTGTGACAAATATAAATACACCCAATATAAGTGGATATTATGTGTAAAACAATAAGAGGTCATTCACACATATTCAATGGATGACATATTCAATGACTACATGTTGAACCCAAAGAAATCGAAATTGGGTTAAAAAGTTCCCTTGATAGCCTAACGACATCACATCAAAATGAGTTGATGAGAGATAAAAAGTGTATCTCATCACTTGGACATAAAATTTACATAAATAAGGATATATTAGAACATATCCCAACGTAACAATATGTAAATTAAAAGACCCAACAAAAGAAGTCTTTTAAAAAAGAGGAGGGTGAAAGGTTCCCTTACCGACTTGGGTATCTTTCAAAACATACACCCCATGAAAGAAGGACAATAGATCATTGATGTAAATACTCATAAACTAAAGTATATTACAGAAAGAGTAGAATAATGGGCAGTACATACACCACTCAATGGAATTTGTGGAAAATGTAGCATAAATCTAACGGGAATAAAAGTGAGATGAAAAATCCCTTACGAAAACACAGCAGCCTAACGTCGCCACATAAAACTTCCGAATATGGAATGATGAGATAAAATAGGGTATCTCCTCACATTACAATAAAATGAAAAGCAAGAGGAATATAAAATAACATACCCCAACATTACAAAGAGGAGCCTAAAAGAAGTGACATAAAGGAGAGTACTTAAAAAGAAAGAGAGTTGTAGGATCCCTTACCTCGGGTCTGACTTGACTCGATCGTTCTTTAACGTCCTGAATAATAAACTTGAGTTAATTTATACTTCCTTAAGAACCTTTTTCAAGTTCATTATTCCTTTTATATCACTTATTACCATGTTATAAACATTATGTAATAATTTAAGTTAATAATATTTGTTTTGCCGATATTTGGTTCTTAAGTCGAAAGTGGACTTTTTACAATTACATGTTGTTCGTGTGGCCAAATGTTTATTATATCCCGAATTGTATTCATCATGTAGATATCATATATGTCATATATATCCAGTACATGCATTAATTTATAACATTACATAATCATTTAGAGGTAAGAAATGAAATGCACCGTTCATGGAGACGGTAATCCGTACGTACGCATGAACGCTACTTTCATTTCTATTTCATATTTTATAGAATGGAATCATAATGATATAAATGTGTATTATAATTCCAGTATAATATCATATATAATATCATAGTTCCATCCTTTATACGTCCCACATATGGTATTTAACGAATCAAATCACTTTGAGGGGGCGGTAGTCCGCACTTCCTAAAATGAAGATATCGCGTATACCCATAATGGAATCCATAAAGGTAAGACACAAATGAAAAATAAAGAAGAATAATTAAAACATAAACATATTATATATCATATATAAAAATAGTGACATCATAATGGCCACCTTTGAAGGTGTTAAATGAGTATTGAACAATCATCGTTTCAGGAGGCACAATTTCGCCATCCACGGAAACCGTATGTTCTTTAACCATTTTTTGTAGTTGTGTGAGAGTGTAGCTCGAATAAATCTTATAACAACATCCTAGTATATTTAAGATACTGGTGTTGTTACAAAAGAAATAAATAAAAAGAGTTTAGGGGGTTGGAGAAGCAAAATAAAACAAATGAACATGAGAGAATGAATTACCTTTAAAAGTGTAACTCCTTTTGATTTGAGCCTAAAAGCTTCCTTTGAAAGAATTCTTCCCAAAGGGAATCCTCTAGGATGAGGAGAGGGATGTGGAGAGAGTAAATGGGCAGGGGTTGGCCGAGCCAAATGCTTGAGGAGTGTGTGAAATGAGGTAGAGGTGGGGTACTTTTATAAGAGGAGAGTAGGGGCACTTTTGGAAAGTAAGAAATATTACTTTATTTGAAAATGTGTTTCGGTTTTAGAAGTTCCCACATTGATATAATTCGTGTATAAGGTGATAAGGCTTCGAAATCCACTCATACAATAAGTTTTGGACATGTGTAGTTCATAGATTTTACATTATCTTTCCATTTTATTTAAATCGTCAAATAATGATGTCATCGCTGCATCATTATTATGTCATAAATAATTTAATTTATTTAATATCTAAAAATTATAAAAAAAATACTATGATGTAGGAAATATTTTTATATTTCCAATGACTATAAATAATCAAAAAGATGACTTGTATAACCCCACTTAAAAATTGTTTTAGTAAAACATATCATGTTTGTGTCATTTTTACTTTTACATTAAATAAAAAGTTATTTATGTCATTTCCCAACCAAAGTGGATCCATGGGATCCCCAAGTTGGCCCATGGCTTGTCTTGGTCGGCCATGACTCACCCAATAGGTGTAGGACAAGTGTCATGGTGTTTTAACATTCTTATAATATCATTTTTACCTTAAATTACACTAATTACCACTAATCGCGATTAAAAACATAATAAGTTACTATTCACCAAAAAAATTATTTTCATCCCATTGAACCACATTTTACATACTAATGACAACCATTTATGTCGGATTTTAAAAATTCAATACACATTAGTGGTAAACTTTCATTTAACTGAAAAATCAGTTTGCTTGATTACCACTTAGTGGTTTCACTATTCATCAAAAATTGGAGTTTTTCAGAAAAATACCAAAACTTCACCCTAAGATTTATTTGATATTCCGAATTCAAAAATGAAGTCCGTTTTAAAAAATTCAAAACATATTAGTCACATTAATTAAATTAATAATTAATTCCCGCTGTCAGAGCAAATAGTGTGTTATTATAAAACAATAAGTATCAAAAGATTGACACTAGTTTAAGTCTGATTTCAAAGTGAAATTAATTCCAACGACCACTATTGGATTTAATGGTAAAAATATTTTCTATTTTCACTTTAAAACCAATTCAAAATATAATCTAATCATATAAATAAATTAGATTAAAAAGAGGTTTTGAATTAAATACAACATTTTACACTATTCATTAAAAAAATGAACATTATCGGAAAGATACCAAAAATTTACACAAAGTAAATTTTGATGTCCCGATTCTTAAGAAGAGTTTTATTTGGTCCAATAGAATGTATAAGAGTGAACAAAACTTTATTTAATGACGGTTCACCATCAAAAGGCGATAAGTGAACCTTTAGTGAAAACTAGGGCATATATGCCTAAAATTGAATTCTTTCCGTATTATAAGACTCTATCGTTTATTGGATAAATGTAAAAACATTTAAAAACATATATAATCATATTTTAGTTATTTCTATCCATTCCTACCATTACAATGGCTACATGTTAACTACCATTTAAAATAATATTATTTTATTATTAGAGTGCAACGTAAGATTCCCAAGAAACTCGTTGTTGCGTGTTGGGTACGCCATCGAGCATAGCGTTCCCTTTAAAGTCATTTAAATATTTTATTCACAAATATGGATAAATATGAAATGTCATATTCTTTATTTACCTGGGGTGTTACATCTTTCCCCCATTTTGGGAATTGCGTCATCGCAATTTTAAAATTGCGCTTGGAAACATCCTTGAAAGTCCCACATCGGAACAAGAGTCGGTAAAACAATCACTTTAAAATAAAAAAAGATAAGTACAGAGGTCACCCAAGTTAACCCATACTAGGATTCCAAGTATGAAAATATGGACATGGAGGAAAAAACAAAGGGTCATGTTCTGATGCAGAGTGATAGAAAACATGTTTAGGAGAAAGTTAACCATGAGAAAATCACAAACTTGTGATGGGTTAAACGGTATTCGATTCCCCATTAGGAAAAGTTAATAGACAACATTTTTGTTTTAAGTTATTTTTTATTGAGGAATTTATTCATAAGGAAACATAATCACATATCATATTGACTTTCAACTTTTATTAGATTCCTTACACAAACTCATATTTTCTCCAAAAGACGAGTATTTAGGAAGACTTGTTCACATTAAGAGTACTATAATCAACTTCTAGAGAATCACCTAATCCAAAAAATAGAACTATATACTTCCCATGTCTTTAACCAAAAACAAAACCAAAAAGGCTATTACAAGATCAGATAATCCAGAAAAGGATAACCCTTTATAAAAAGAAAATCTATTCTTAATCTCCAAAATTTGTCCAACAAAACCCAAAGTTCAACGAGGACCATTATATAATCAATTTGTCCATAAAATTCTTCAGAGTAAACCAATATAAGATTGAAACCCAAATATTTGAAGGATTTAGTCGCATAGTCTTCCAAGATAAATCGTAACATTTATCTCCAAACAATATCAGTTGCTTCTAAAGTCTCGTATTGAAAAGTAATTAACCTAATCACATATCCTCCATGATAGGTTAATCATTTTCATAAATAACCCAAAATCAACTTATTCTTAATTCATAAAATCATATAACTAAAAAGAATCAGTCAAACTAACTAGGGGCTTCACGTAGTCCAGTGGTAGGTGATAAATACCAGTCGCACTTTGGTTATGGGTTCGATTCCCGCAGCTTTGTCCGACGCGACGGGTAGTCACACGTTCTGCGTGTTGTCCTTTTTCCAAAACTATATAATTCTCAAATAATTCCCCCAAAAGGGATAAAATCATAAAAAATAACCATAACATAATTTAACCTCAATTTATCTCATGCCTTTCACTTCAATCATAAAATATAGTAACCCATAATTACCTCAAAAGTAAGGATCATATAAGCCCAACTGGTTCTTCATAACTATGTCCACAAAAGAAAAGATAACTATTACTTGAATAATATTTGGCTATATTAAACATCAGGGTTACACATAATATAAAAAGTCTTCTAATGTAACCCCATCATCAAAAGAGACTTAATACTCTTAAGAATTTCACAATAACTCTTGAAGCCCTTATATGTTGACATCTTACTCATTCAACATTCATCATGATTCATTATCCATTCCTTTCTAACTTATTCTGAAATACCTCTTTCCTACAAACAAAATCATGAATCAGATCCTAAGATTCCAAAATAGGAAAACAATATTCATGAAATAGTACATACCTTTGATTGGTCATTGTCAGTTTTTTCATCCTCAATAGGAATGGAATTAGGTATTGGTAAACGAATATTGGTACGCTCTTGGTGACCCCATTCACGAAACTTCTTCATAGGACATGTGTTTGCATAATGACCATGCACACCACATTTAAAACATTCAATTGATCCCTCAGAAAGAACTTCTTTCCCTTTCCTCGAGTCAACTGGATGCTTCCTTTTTCCATGGCAGGTTCTTGCTTTATGACCTTCATTTCCACATCTATAGCATATTTATGTCCCTTTGAAACATTTTCCTAGGTGTTTCTTTCCACATCTTTGACACATAGGTTTTTGAACACACTTACCTTTATGATTATTACTTGTACATCCGTAGGGATTTGTTTCTTGCATATATGATGCCTTAGAGAAATCTCCAAGGTTTAGGTGGTCAATCATGACTCCAGATAGTTGGTTGAGGATAATCACCAGATTTCTCATTGCAGCTCCCATATCATTCAGTTGCTTGCTCAAAAAACTGTCACAGTTTCCTTCACATCCACTATTACTTTGGTGCCTGCTAGATCCAGCCATTTACTAAAACCAAAAAGGTCAGTGTGAGTATATCAACAAAACCATCATGTACTAATGAGTAAGATAAACACTAAGATATACTTACTCATTCACTTTATCTAAAACTAGGACTCTTTCTAAAATCCTAACCATTATGGTAATGTCACTTATGCTTAAAGAATACCCTAACCTCTAAAGTTATCTAAACCGACCTTTGATACCAACTATAAGTCCCCGGCCTTAAACCTTACATAATCTTGAGTTATCACAAGATTACACATTGAGGATCTTTTCAGGTTTAGAGTTTTAGAGAATTAGATCTTGAAAATTGCATTACATTCCACCTTTAAACAAAGTGGTTACATAAAAGACATGATTCATTCTTCCCAACAACGGAGACATATTTAAAATAAAACTTGGATTCTTTCTTGACTCATCCTTGATCTATCATCTTTTCATGTACCTTTCCCTTGACCTGTGAAAAACATTTCAAAAACTTGGGATGAGCATAAAAAGCTCAGTAAGAGTTATAAAAAATATGGAAAGGAAACATGAGTTCATATATAAATTAGAATGAAATCATACTTTACCCATAAAACATAGGCATATAAAATCATGAATAAATCATAGAAAACATAAGACATAAAGGAAACTTGAGGCATTCATAACATTCTTACGTAGGGAGTAACCCTCTTGGTTACGTATGGAATACCCATCACAGTATATTCCCTAAATCTCTTCGGAGAAACCTTAACGTTTTACTCCTTCGCGTTACCCAATGCATTGGAGAGCTATAACGGGCTCACCCGCCCTTAGTTTATCACGGAACCACCCATTTTTCATAACAATTACCAAGGACCATAACATAATTGTATCACATAAAACATGCATAAAGGAAACATAGCATTTCCACATTTCAATCACAATATAACATTTTAGTATATTTAAATAATGAATCCATTCAAAAAAAGAAACCATTTCCAAAACCATTTAAAACATTTAATAAAGATATTTTTGAATCAATGTGTCCCATACCACCTTGAAGCTTAAAATTTTAAACCATTAATATCCATATAAATAAATCCTTAAAACCATTTTGAAACATGGATATTAATACGAACAAACAATTAAAACATTTAAAACGATATTTTGGTTAAAGGGGTTTTACCAAAATTAGAGACACTTGAATACAACAATTGAGGAATAACATTTAGTCAGAACTTTATAATATCATGAGAATAAATGGATTCATGATATAATACTCCAAAGGACAGTATATACGCCATATAAGAGTGAATTGGTGCATAACAACAATGAACCCTCAATAGAAATGTCAAATGTGATGAAATCCCTTATAAAGAAGGTATCCTTAAATTAAGGAAAAATCAATCTCAAAAATATGTGTGACAAATATAAATACACCCAATATAAGTGGATATTAAGTGTAAAACAATAAGAGGTCATTAACACATATTCAATGGATGACATATTCAATGACTACATGTTGAACCCAAAGAAATCGAAATTGGGTTAAAAAGTTCCCTTGACAGCCTAACGACATCACATAAAAATGAGTTGATGAGATATAACAAGTGTATCTCATCACTTGGACATAAAATTTACATAAATAAGGATATATTAGAACATATCCCAATGTAACAATATGTAAATTAAAAGACCCAACAAAAGAAGTCATTTAAAAAAGAGGAGGGTGAAAGGTTCCCTTACCGACTTGGGTATCTTTCAAAACATACACCCCATGAAAGAAGGACAATAGATAATTTATGTAAATACTCATAAACGAAAGTATATTACACAAAGAGTATAATAATGGGCAGTACATACACCACTCAATGGAATTTGTGGAAAATGTAGCATAAATCTCACGGGAATAAAAGTGAGATGAAAAATCCCTTACGAAAACACAGCAGCCTAACAGTGCCACATAAAACTTCCAAATATGGATTGATGAGATCAAATAGGGTATCTCCTCACATTACAATAAAATTTACAGCAATAGGAATATAAAAGAACATCCCCCAACATTACAAAGATGAGTCTAAAAGAAGTGACATAAAGGAGAGTACTTAAAAAGAAAGAGAGTTGTAGGATCCCTTACCTCGGGTCCGACTTGACTCGATTGTTCTTTAACGTCCTGAATAATAAACTTGAGTTAATTTCTACTTCCTTAAGAACCTTTTCAAGTTCATTATTCCTTTTATATTACTTATTACCATGTCATAAACATTATGTAATAATTTAAGTTAATAATATTTGTTTTGCCGATATTTGGTTCTTAAGTCGAAAGTGGACTTCTTACAATTACATGTTGTTCATGTGGCCAAATGTTTATTATATCCAGAATTTTATTCATCATTTAGATATCACATATTTCATATATATCTAGTACATGCATGCATTTATAACATTACATAATCATTTAGAGGTAAGAAATGAAATGCACCGTTCATGGAGACAGTAATCCGTACGTACGCATGAACGCTACTTTCATTTCTATTTCGTATTTTATAGAATGGAATCATAATGATATAAACGTGTATTATAATTCCAGTATAATATCATATATAATATCATAGTTCCATCCTTTATACGTCCCATATATGGTATTTAACGAATCAAATCACTTTGAGGGGGTGGTAGTCCGCACTTCCTAAAATGAAGATATCGCGTATACCCATAATGGAAGCCATAAAGGTAAGACACAAATGAAAAATAAAGAAGCATAAGTAAAACATAAACATATTATATATAATATATAAAAATAGTGACATCATAATGGCCACCTTTGAAGGTGTTAAATGAGTATTGAACAATCATCGTTTCGGGAGGCACAATTTCGCCATCCACGGAAACCGTATGTTCTTTAACCATTTGATGTAGTTGTGTGAGAGTGTAGCTCGAATAAATCTTATAACAACATCCTAGTATATTGAATATACTGGTGTTGTTACAAAAGAAATAAATAAAAAGAGTTTAGGGGGTTGGAGAAGAAAAATAAAACAAATGAACATGAGAGAATGAATTACCTTTAAAAGTGTAACTCCTTTTGATTTGAGACTAAAGGATTCCTTTGAAAGGATTCTGCCCAAAGGGAATCCTCTAGGATGAGGAGAGGGATGTTGAGAGAGTAAATGGGCAGGGGTTGGCCGAGCCAAAGGCTTGAGGAGTGTGTGAAATGAGGTAGAGGTGGGGGCCTTTTATAAGAGGAGAGGATGGGCACTTTTGGAAAGTAAGAAATATTACTTTATTTGAAAATGTGTTTCGGTTTTAGAAGGTCCCACATTGATATAATTCGTGTATAAGGTGATAAGGCTTCTAAATCCACTCATACAATAAGTTTTGGACATGTATAGTTCATAGATTTTACATTATCTTTCCATTTTATTTAAATCGTCAAATAATTATGTCATCACTGCATCATTATTATGTCATAAATAATATAATTTATTTAATGTCTAAAAATTATAAAACAAATACTATGATGTAGGAAATCTTTTTCTATTTCCAATGAATATCTATAATCGAAAAGATGACTTGTATAACCCCACTTAAAAATTGTTTTAGTAAAACATATCATGTTTGTGTCATTTTTACTTTTACATTAAATAAAACGTTATTTATGTCATTTCCCAACCAAAGTGGATCCATGGGGTCCCCAAGTTGTCTCATGGCTTGTCTTGGTCGGCTATGACTCACCCAATAGGTTTAGGACAAGTGTAAGGGTGTTTTCACATTCTTATAATATCATTTTTACCTTAAATTACACTAATTACCACTAATCGCGATTAAAAACTTAATAAGTTACTATTCACCAAAAAATTATTTTCATCCCATTGAACCACATTTTACATACTAATGACAACCATGTATGTCGGATTTTCAAAATTCAATACACATTAGTGGTAAACTTTCATTTAAATGAAAAATCAGTTTGCTTGATTACCACTTAGTGGTTTCACTATTCATCAAAAATTGGAGTTTTTCAGAAAAATACCAAAACATCACCCTAAGCTTTATTTGATATTCCGAATTCAAAAATGAAGTCCGTTTTACAAAATTCAAAACATATTAGTCACATTAATTAAGTTAAAAATTAATTCCTGCTGTCAGAGCAAATAGCGTGTTTTTATAAAACAATAAGTATCAAAAGATTGACACTAGTTTAAGTCTGATTTCAAAGTGAAATTAATTCCAACGACCACTATTGGATTTAATGGTAAAAATATTTTCTAATTTCACTTGAAAAACAATTCAAAATATAATCTAATCATATAAATAAATTAGATTAAAAAGAGGTTTTGAATTAAATACAACATTTTACACTATTCATTAAAAAAATGAACATTATCGGAAAGATACCAAAAATTTACACAAAGTAAATTTTGATGTCCCGATTCTTAAGAAGAGTTTTATTTGGTCCAATATAATGTATAAGAGTGAACAAAACTATATTTAATGACGGTTCGCCATCAAAAGGCGATAAGTGAACCTTTAGTGAAAACTAGGGCATATATGCCTAAAATTGAATTCTTTCCGTATTTTAAGCCTCTATCCTTTATTGGATAAATGTAAAAACATTTAAAAACATATATAATCATATTTTAGTTATTTCTATCCATTCCCGCCATTACAATGGCTACATGTTAACTACCATTTAAAATAATATTATTTTATTATTAGAGTGCAACGCAAGATTCCCAAGAAACCCGTTGTTGCGTTTTGGGTACGCCATCGAGCATAGCGTCCCCTTTAAAGTCATTTAAATATTTTATTCACAAATATGGATAAATATGAAATTTCATATTCTTTATTTACCTGGGGTGTTACAGTAAGTTTACCTACTTAGGTGTTGTTTGGTTCATCTATTTTCTCACGAGTGAATTAGAATTCCTCATTCTGATGTGCGTTGGAGAATTTTGCTTTCATATTGAGTATACATGTATGGTCTCCCTACATATATAAATCTATTTTCAGGCTTTTAGGAGGATTTGGACGACCATACTGGACCTTACTAGATCAGATTTTTAGATTTGATGTGTCTCTTCTTAGCTTTACTTTTGGGTATTTAAATTAGATACTTTTTTATTTGTATCAGATATATTTTATACTTGAATGTGGGATGGTTTTGGTTTTATATATATTATATTTTTGAGTTTCTTTGGGGTTGATCCATCATATCCCCCGATATTATTTCTTATAAAGGGTAATTCCTCCTGAATTGTGAGATTTTTACACCCTTGGAGTGAGTATCCAACCTGGAGACTACTGGTGGTGGGACTCATGGGTCATTATCTCTCTACCCTCATTGAGGTATCCTTGGAGGGAGGGGGCCGTGCCAGATTTGAGTCAGAGATTACAGTTGAGAGATAGTATGAAGTTCAGAGTTTGGAATCATGAGGATTTCGTGGGATGGTATGGAAACATTTCTAGTTGAGCTTGGTGCATGAGATAAGCCATAGATATCTGTTTGGACATGAGATTTTAGGGCCCACCATGCTCTAGTGCATGTACTTTGAGCTTAATTGATATACAAATAAAGAAGACCTACACATAAGGTAGGGACCTAAGAAAGGCACGTGAATCATACTGACTTGTGTTATTTTTTGAATTGGGTTGTTTTGGGTTGGTTAACATGGATAAAATTAATTGACATATTTTCTAATAAAATTACATACTAATAGGTCTTAGGAAATCATTTTTCACCTTTTAGATATAGTTTAGTGTCGTCATCCACATGTGTCTCAAGTAGTAGATGTTCTATAGTATTATCTAGTTGGTCTTCATAGGGTTGATCCGGCTGTGAAGGATGATAATTAGAAAGGGAATTGCATGATTTCTAGTGGCATGATTTGGAATGTATGAGGGTAGTTTTTCAGATATAAGGACATAAGGTTGTCTAGAGAAGATGAAGATTTCATTGGGTCTGATTCGGGCCCCAATAGAGTATAGTGTCCCTTTTAAAGTTAGTCATATGAGGGGTGTTGTGTGTTAGTGGTGGGTGACGTATCTTAGAGAGTAGAAGGTGGAAGATGTTTTTTGAGTTAAATTCTAGAAGTAGTTTTGAGACGAGTTCTTTCGTCGACCATGAAGGCTCGGAAGTGGTAGGAGCTACTCTCCATTCAGTAGGAGAGTATGTCAGTGTGAGACAATGGGATTAATTTTAAGGGCATTTTGTGCTTTTCCACAGATCTATTTCCGGATGAGGAGCCTTGTACGAGACATCTTGAGGAGGAACCCCACCCTGGTATCCAATATAATGTTACTTCTTCTACATTGAAAATGTATTCGTAAGATTAGAATAATGAAGAGATGAACAAGAAGATGCACTAATGAGGGGTTCTCCCGTAATATAGGATCAAATAAAGTTCCTCATGTGGTGGAGTTGTTAATGGATGTTCTTAGGAACCATGACCTTCAAAGTTCTGACCAGTGGGGAGACAACCTAAACAGCTTCCTTTCTATCCTTCTTATGCATGCGACCTTCATGCCTTTACTATGGGCGTTGGGATGATGTGTTACTTCTGTGGGGTTCGTAGAAATCTACAGAACCAGTGCTCCGTGGTTTCTGGAGATTTTTTTGTTATAGGGGGATATGTTCAATGCCACCATCCACAATATTTTATAGTAAATACATTTCAGGAGGAGGGGAATTAGGTGTTTCTTTTTTCGAGAGGGGATTGAGATGGTACATGATGACCTGATGATGTTCCTCATGATCCAAGACCAGGAATCATGTGTGGACATAGAGGTGGTCATTATTGGAGAGTTAGAGAAGATGGGTGTGGTTTCTTGCCCACAGTGGAGGCAACAAACCCTGTGGGACCGGGGATCATCATAGGAATGATCAATTTTTAGCACCCTTGTTTGTGATTTATTTTATTTAGGATCTTCACACTATTTTGTTTCACCAACTCTATCCCATGATCGGGCAGTAGACATAGAGAGGGTTCTCATGCCCATGGTGTTGAGTGTACTAGTCGGTGGCCAGACCGGCTTGTTTGATGTGCCTTGGGGTTTTAGACAAATGATGAGACCGCATTGGTCCCATTGGGATCTCTTCCTTCCACACATATTGTTATATGATTTCACCCTTAGAATCGAATGGTTGTATTTCATACAAGATGGTATTAAATTCTTTTTAAAGTGTGTTTTTTTGATTAGGATGGTCTACATGTGGTTTTTCATTAGTGAGATGGGTTGTCGTAGGGGCAGTCAGTAAGTGGAGACCCTTCTTTCTTTGTTGGATGAGATGTTAGTGGAATCAATAGATTCTAAAATGGTAGAGGTTCACAGGGTTATTGGGGAGTTCATGGATTCATTCCTTAAATAGTTTGTGACTCTACCCCTTTACATGATGTTGAGTTTGGGATAGACTTGCAGCCTATTGCTTTTACCGTTTTGATGGCTCTTTATCAGATGGAACCTTCTTTGTTGCAGGATTTGAAGCTTCAGATAAATGATATAATGCAAACGTTTCTTATCTATCCTTTTTTTTTTTGGTGGGGTTCCCCAGTGTTGTTTGCAAGGAAGTAGTATGGTGGTTTGAGGTTGTGTATTGACTAATGGATCTTGAAAGAGTTGATAGTCAAGAACCATTATACCCTTTTAAGGATATACACTCTTTTCGTACATATAATAGGGGAACATTGGTTTTCTAAGATTGACATTTGTTTTGGATTTCACATGTTGAGGGTGATGGAGGGAGATATCCAGAAGATTTCCTTTAGATGTAGGTATGTGAACATCGAGTATTTAGTCATTCAATTCACTATTACTAACACACTAGATATGTTTATGAGGCCTAAATCTTCTATGTTCCATGTGTTCCTAGATCAGTTCATCATTGTATTCTTCGCTAATATCTTAATCTACTCGATTTCATAGGAGGAGCACACTAAGAATTTGAGAACTATATTACAAGTTCTTCAACACAACCAAATCTATGTAAAGTTGTCCATGTGTATGATTTGTACATGATAAGTTCGTTTCCTTGGTCATGTGGTGTCTCAAAAGGGTGTAGAAGTAGACCGGTCGATGGTTGAAGCAATATTTTCTTGGGAAGAACCCAAAAATGTGGGATAGGTTCATAGTTTCTATGGTCTTGTAGGATATTATTGGAGTTTGGTACCTAATTTTGTTTGTGTTTCATCTCCATTGACCTCTTTGACTATAAAAGACGAATATCTTGTGAGTTTGAGCAGTTCCAGGCAGCATTTGGTTACCTGAAAGGGATTTTGGATAAATCTAAAGTGATCTAGTTCCCTAGGAAGGGTTGATGTTTGAGGTGTTTTGTGACGATTCTTGTTTGGTCTTGGGATATTTTCTGATGTAACAACGAGTGGTGATCTCTTATATATCTGGGTATTTATATCCTCACGAGTGTAACTATGCCACCCATGATTTGAAAAAAGATTCTTTTGTGTTCGTGCAGATGTTGTGAAGGCATTACCTTAGTAGGGAGTGTTTTATGGTCTTCACATATCATAATAGTGTGAGGTATATCCTTTATTCGAATGACCTAAATATACTACAACAGAGGTGGATGGAGTTTCTTCAGTACTATGTTTTTTAGATCTACTACTACTATTGAAAGGGAATATCATGGATGATTATTTGAGCTGAATTTTATTGTAGGATCTTGTTCAGGAATATGTAGATGTTTGGAAAGCTATGGGGGAGTTGGAAGCCCTGCACATAGATGAAACAATTGGTGGTGGTAAAAGATGTTTGTTTTACATGATAGTGGTAAAGGATGTTTTTTTTCATATGATAGTGCATTCTTCTTTGATGCAATAGGTGGAGGAGTCACAGTTGGGAGACTCAGAGGCAGAGGTGTTTCATGATCTTGTTGGCTGTGGCGATTC
Source organism: Viscum album (assembly GCA_963277665.1). Taxonomy (NCBI): domain Eukaryota; kingdom Viridiplantae; phylum Streptophyta; class Magnoliopsida; order Santalales; family Viscaceae; genus Viscum; species Viscum album. The sequence continues at coordinate 307,851,638 of OY728150.1, read as the reverse complement.
TCCAAAGGGGTGGTCAGAAGATTGTTGGAACCAGATGTTGTTTCATTGATGGTTATTTTTTCTGGTAGTAATGCTCAGTGGTGTCTTTAGTGAGATTCATAGATCACACATGGTGGTACAATTAGTTGTTTCCAAGATATACCGTGTCATAAAGATGTGGTTTTGGTGGCCCAAGAAGAAAAAGGAAGTTGTAATGTTTGTGGTGCAGTGCTTTTTCTTACAGTGGGTAAAGGTTTTCATTAGTGTTCCTAGTGGTTTTTTATATCCCTTGGATATTCGTGAGTGGAACTGGGATGACATCTTGATGGATTTCATCCTAGGGTTACCCAGATATCAATGAGGTTATGATGTTATTTAGGTGATAGTGGATCAATTGATGAGGTCGGCCCACTTCTTTGCAATAAAGGAGTCGGGAATAGTGGATGACTTGGATAAGAGATACATGGATCGAGTGGTGAGATTTCATGTATTTCTGTGGTACATTGTCTCATTTAAGGGTGCATGGATTATTTCACGAGTCTAGAGGGGATTATATCATGCTTTTGGAACGTAGTTATGCCTCAAAACTGCTTTCCAACCCCAGACAGATGGTCAGATAGAGGACACTATACAAACATTGTAGGTTATGTTGTGGGTATGCGTCTTGTACATCGGTGGATCTTGGGTATGACAACTACAATTGATAGAGTTTTCTTATAATAATAGCTATCATTATTCCACTAGAATGGAACCTTTTGAGGCTCTATATAGAAGACTATGTCATTCTCTATTTTTCTAGATAGAGGTTGGGGAGGTATCAGTTCATGGTCATGTTGTGGTGCATAGAAAAAAATATTACATTCATCTCATATGTGAGAGGATGAAAGCAGAGCAAGACTAGAAAAGGTCTTATGTCAGTCTTAATAGGAGGTCCTAGGAGTTCGAGGTATGGGACCACGTATTATTGATGCATTCCTCTTGATGTGTGATGTAGAGGAAGGAAAATGGGATTAATCTCTCTCCCAGGTTTTTTAGCCATTTGAGGTATTGGGGCGAGTTGGAAAGATGGCATATCAGTTGCTATTTCCACCACATTTTGAGAGTATCCATGAAATATTACATGTATCTCAGCTTCATTAACATCTTCATCATAACTCCCATGTCATTGATAGGGTAGAGTTGGATATCAACAATGAAGTGACGTTTATGGAGCATTTAGTGGAGATCTAAGATCATTGAGAGAAGGTGTTGCATGGTTGGAAAATTTATTTGGTTAAAGTGTTGTAGAGGCATGGTGTCCATGGGGAAAATACTTTTTATAGAGAAACATATATGAATTATGTGTTCCTTAAGTTTTTTTTATTTTTTTCTATGTTGTTCTTTGTAATGTGATGTATGAATCCTTTTGTTTTAGGACATTAATTATTTTATTGCTTTATGATTGTGTGTGGTGTGATGTGTGTTATAGTCCTGACATGTAGAAACGGTAGGACCTGAGTCCAAATTGATATGAAGTAACTGTTATACAATGAAACCCATACTGGTGAGTGAGTGCCTCCTAGAGCAGACAATTTCATGACATGGTAACAGAATTTCTTGATTCATGTTTTTTGGATGTTACAGTTTATTGGTTGTATGGTGGCATGGTTCATTGGTTTTTGTGATGGTGTGATAGTGTTGTTGTGCTAAGAGAGGTGTATTGGGTTTATAGTGACGTGGCTATGCAGTGTGGTTTTTTTCATTTGTATTGGTGTGTATAGCCGATGATATGTTTTGAGGTATGGTGAGATTCTTGAGAGGTATCTTACAATGTGGTTGTTTAGAACCATTTTCGTCTAGGATTTGTTTTCTATTTTTGAGGGGTCAAATCATTTGATAGGTATCTGATGTAAATTCATATTCCGTACAGATCTAATACTTTGTGGGTTTTGATCATTGGATGTGTTCATAGGAGGCTCATATAGAGTTTGGAGAAGATCAGTTGCTAAATGATGAAATAAGGGGGATTACACATTGTGAAACTGGATTACATGATGTGAAATTATATTTCATAGTTTGTCATGGAGGTTTCACGATGTGTAATATTTTGTGGATTGACAAATAAAACAAAATAAAGAGGAAATTCATTTTTCAGCAAAAACAGAACCCCATGTATTACCTGGCGTGAATAGGGATTACATGTTGTGTAACACCCCGATCATGTATAGTTTTAAAATTCATTTTCAACTGAACCATCATTCATTCAGTTATAGTTTTCTTTTCTCTCTCATTTTGGGAAAACCCAAGGTTCCCCATGATATTCTCGGGCACTTCTTCATCCCTGTTTGATTCCATGGTGCTAGTGGATGTTCATAAGCGATCCATGATAAGTTCTCTTCGCCTTCTCTTCCGTTTTATTATATTCTTCTCCTAAGGAACCACTATGGTGGTGTTTCTTTGGTTTGGGGGTTTGTTGGGTTGCGTTTTTATGTATCCATGGTGTGGAATAGGTTGATTAATAGTTTTCTTGTTGTTGATGTGGTTCATGAGTGTTCTTACATTCTTTACAGTGAACAATTATTGGAGATATTCATTGAGGTAAGATTCCATTCGTTTCTCTATATTGTGAATCACATGGGAGGGTTTTTTATTCTTTAATCAATGAACCATGGTTGTTCCAACCTAATTGTAGATAAATAATCATTTCCTTGAAATTTAGTGGGGGATATGGTTTGATATCATTATTTTACAACATTAAAATTACTTGTGACCTTATAAAGGTTCTTGCTCGATTCCCCACTAAAAATTGTTATCTTTGGTGGATTTTATTGTTATAGACACATATAATATGATTTTTTTCGTTATTTAGATTAGTTTTTTATCATCAAAAAATGAAAATTTGGTAACTGAGAATACTGAGCTAAGGAATATGTTTCCCCAGGATTTGGTTTGTATGATAACTCCCCAAAGAAAAGTAATAGAATGTGGTAAATGTTATTCCGAACATATAAAATGTTTTTTTGTGATTTTTATTTGTAGGGGAAGTTGATAACATTTGGTAGTAAAGTGGGAATGTGGTGGATTTGGTATTATTATTTAGTAGGGATGCATAAATGGTTGTGAAATGTTATATCCCAGGATGTGGTTATGAGTAGGGGTTTGTTTAGGATGGCATAATGGTTTGGGAAGATGAATTTGAATAAGGGAATTGGTGATTGGTTTGGGAAATTTTCTCAAAGTTTCTACATAAGTAACATGCATATTATATCATCCAATATATAGAGGTTGTGGTATGACATATCTTTAATGTGATGTGGCATTTATTTATTGGGGCCCTTCACTTTTTGATGTGCCTATTTTTTTGTTTCCTATTATGTGAGGTTCGTAATAGTTTCCTAGTTAGCGATGGAAATAAAAAATAATGGATTAATAAATATTGGGTGGTCTTGGGTTGTTTTGGTTAATGGAATGGAAATTGACATTGGGGAGAGTGTCCTTCCTAACATCTTGATGGGAGGATGGATTGATGACCCCCCGATCTTCCCTACCACCACTTACTGGTGATGAAGACCGAATATTCATTTGGTAGCTTGTGGTGAGATGTGGTAGACCAGTTGTTTGAGGTTGAGGTGGTCTGTTTCCCATGTGTCTTTGGGACGAGTTGTGTTGTGCTTCCTCATGTGTCATTTAAAGGAGATATGATCTATTTTGAGACCTAGGATTTTGTGGGTGGGAAGTGTTGATAGGCCCAGGTTTGTTCGGGTGGAATGTGATGTGGTATATTCATAATATTTGGGAGATCCTGGACATTTGTCATTGTGGTGTTAGAGAAACTAATTAGAGGAAAAGTGGTGTGGGGTAACCTATAATAAATGTGCTTTTATATTATATAACATAACTTACATTATATAGTGAGCATGCCATGGCATGTCTGGGTGGTTAGTATACCTTCGTAGGTGTTGTTTTGTTCTATGTTTCTCTCATGGGTGCATTAGTGTTCTTCTTTCACATGTTCATGTGAGAATTTTTTTTCTTACTGATTATAATTTTATGCTCACCCAACTTATATAAAACTATTTTCAATCATCCAAGAGTATTTTTCAACTATGATGGACCTTAAATATCAGATATTAATAGTTTTTGTATCACCACATAGAATTACATTTGGGTATTTACTTTGGAGATTTTTTTTCAGTTCTATTTTTGACATGCGTGTGTGATGGTTTTGGTTTTATTTTTATTTTGTCTTAGAGTTTCTTTTTTGATAATCCAATATATTTCCTGATCATGTTTTTTATAGTGGTTAATGCCTCCCAGATTGTGTGATTTATACACCCTTGGTGCTAGTCTCCAACCTGGGGCCTACAATAACAGGACTCAAAGGTAATTATCTCACTCCCCTCATTGAAGTATATTTGGATGGAGGGGGTCGTCAATCACATTAATAAGACATTGAATGAGTTTAAAACAAAAAATTGAAATATCATTCCTTCTAATTCAAGGCTTGTTGTTGAAAACATATCATGGAAATTTATGGGGACACCACCATTGGGCATGACACACCACCATCACCATTCGTTGTCATTTCGTTATAATGGAACGGGTTACCCAATCTTCCCATAGTGGATCGAGTTCCCCATATTCCCATAGTTGATCGAGTTTCCCTATCTTCTACGGTGGATCGTGTTTCCCCATCATCCATAGAGGATGAAGAATCTCAACATGATTATCATCATTATATCAAGAGATATAAATTTTTACCCAATTAATTAGAAGGGGAAATACGTCCCACCCATCTCAAAATAAAATCATACATTCATGCACCACTAGATAACAAAACTTTCATCGTATCATAAACCATAATATGATATGGGTTTCATAAACATTATATCATAACCCAAAAAATAAAATGGATATCAAAAACATTTATCTTATCATTTCTTATGGAAAATAGATAGGTTTTATAATCACTTCATCAAATATTAAATTGGAAGTAGAAACGGGTTTCAAAATCATATAACCTGTTTAAGATGAATGGGGGTCACAAACATTATTCCCCATAAACATAAAAAATTCAAAAAAGAATGTGAATGGTATTCTTGGATCACAACCCCAGTAAATCACAAAATATAAAAAAGTTACTCATCATATATGGATAAGAAATTTAATAGATCAAATGGGATATTTATTATGCTAAATATCATTTCTTTGAAAATCATCGCCATAAAACCATTTAAAAAACTATTTTCTTGTATTATTTTACTATTTCATTTAATATTTTTGGCGGAAAATGTCCTTTATTCATTGAAAAATAACTTTTAAAACACAAATCACTTTGACAACCATTACTATTGAATGTTAAAAATCATTATTTAAAAATGAGGCTATAATTTTTTTAAAATACATTTAAAATGTAAAATATATTGGAAAACCTTTTTCTTTGAAAATATAATTGAAACATTTAATGGATGATTTGAAAATAATTTAGAAAACATATTCAATCATAATACAAATTTGAAAACATTAACTACAGGAATATTGGGTTTTCCCAACACTTATATACCAACGGTTTGCTTAAACCATTGGTATATAAGAGTTTTACAAACAATTTTCTTAAACCATTGGTAAAACTTTGTGCAGGACACCCTTTACCAATGGTTCTAGTGAACCGTTGGTAAAGGGGTCTAAATTATCCCCCTTTACCAATGGTTATTGAAAACTATTGGTAAAGGTTTTCCCCAATATCCCCGTGCAGCCCTTCTCCTCTCTCCCATTCAGACAGAACCCTAATTCACCTCTCCCCCTAATCGAGCACCTCTCCCCCATCCGGACAACACCACTCCCCCGCGATCAGAGCACCTCTCCCCCATTTGGACGTCACCTCTCTCAGGTTCATCTTGAATCCTCCATCCAAACGGTTGGAATCTACACTTCCCCCATCCAAGTTGCTGAATCCTCATCTGAACCATCCCAAATTAGGTATTTTCTTAAGTGGTACCTTATTTTTATTGTTATCTATCTAATATTTCAGTTTTATGTTTTTATTTTTATGTATATCTGTTTTTTTTTCTATTTTGATTTAACCTAGGAAATCCTTTTAGATTTTTTCTCTTGAACCATTGAAAACCCTTTTATATTTTTAGTTGTCACATTAATTTATCATATCATTATATTAAAATGTTATATAAGTAGACTGGATAGTTATAGACCTCTCGGTGGTCACCTACATGAATTGTATCTCACAAATTTTTCGAGATTCCATTGGGTACCCAGATAAAATACATGATTATATGTTTAGATAAGGGGAATCACCATTTTATAGATGCATGACTACTCACATGACATAGGATGGAGCATGTAGAAGATTATTGGGTTGTACCTAAATAAGCTAGGTCGAATTTTAGAATTTATTGAGCCTCTTATATCACACTACTTCCTACTAGTTGTAACTATGTTTTACTTCTTGATACATGACATACATTACCATCATTCAGTTTATGATTCTGTTATTAGTTGGTAGTACTGATTTGGTTATTTTCATCCATTTCCTATATTTTCCCATTGTTATCGTTCTTCTACTTTTAAACTAATAATATTAATATTGTGAAACTTAGGTAATAAGGGAATAGTCTCCCCTAGACACAGCAAAGGATCTCACTATTAGTCAATAACATTTGGAATTATGGTAGATGTGGTTGAGGCCACATGGCCATCTAGGTTTGGGTCACTAATGAGTGGCATCCTTGTTTGGGACGTCACAATTCATGAATATCCTTTTTATAGGTGTTCCTAATCAAACCCGCACCAATAACTAATAAAGGTCCCCCTCCAAAATCAATTGGGACATGATTCAATGAATACACCCTACCAACCTATGATCTATGGCCCCAAACCTAGGATTCTTTAATCCATGGTTAAGGTGAAACTTGATGAGTCCATAAATACTTTTTATATGATCCTCATCCTACTCCTCATCCTGATCTCCCTGAAGAAGTTAAAGTATAAAACTCATGTACTCCCAACAAGACCCTTAAGGATTATGTATTCCTTGATCCACATATAATATCTTACTAGGAAATCCTTGAATATAGGAATTATAAATTATTTATCTTATTTTCCCATTTACACTGTATTTTTTTGTGTTTCTCAATATTATTCTCATATAGAGTAATGTGTCAGTTATGATTTTATATAAAGTAAACAATTTTCATTTACCTAAATATTTTTTTATTGAACTTCAATATTTTTGAATTACTTCGAAATGATTTATTTTAATTTTTTTACATAATGGATAGAAGATGGATGTACGGAACTGATCGAATTTCTACCGATTCATAAAATAATTTGAATATATTTTTAGATTTTGCATTTTAAAAGGCTTCAGATAGTGGTCTCATACAATGGCCATGTTCTAATTGTGTTGGAAGACCTTGGTTGAGTCATGAAGCAGTTAGCTATCATATAACCAAATATGGTTTCAAAAAAAACTAATATGTGTGGTATCACAATGGAGAGAAAATGGAATCTCAAAATGTTGATGATCCAAATGATATGACTGAATTGGAGAGTTTGATATTTGATCGATTTCCATTTATTCATCATCATGAGAAGGAAAGGATGTCCATACAACAATATTTCTATGGAAGCACACATGATGTGTCCTATTAAAATGATAATGTTGATAGGGTGAAAAAATTGAATGATGTTGCGAAGACTCTAGTATATCGGCAATGTGGTAAAATGAAAAATTTGGAATTTTTAATTCGATTGTTTCATGGGAAAACAATGTTTGGGATTTCAAATACTAAAATTGATTACATTATTACCTTCTTGAAGGAATTACTTCTAGAGGATGCAGATATTCCCTCAAACCACTATATGGAATGGATGCGAGTTGATGAACTTGGATTATCAAAAAAAATTCATGCTTGCCCGAATGATTGCAGATTATTTTGGGAGAAAACTACTGAAAGAAATGATTGTATCAAATGTGGAACCTCCCGATGGAATCCAAAAGATGATAGAACACCATCTCATGTTCCACAAAATGTAATGTGGCAGTTTCCATTGATCCCCAGATTACAGAACCTTTTCTTGTCTGATGAAATATCAGTAAAAATGTGATTGCATGACACTGAGAGAAAAAAGAATAAAGAAGATTTGGTTCACCCTGGAGATGGATTTTCATGGTAGATATTTGATGCTTGATATCCTGAATTTGTAGCTGACATGCGTAATGTGATACCGGGTCTTTCATGTGACGATTTTAATCTATTTGGGCATATTCTTACTTCACATTGCACATGGGCAGTTTTCATACACATTATAACCTTCCCCTATGGTTTTATATGAAAAATCATTCCACTTTCTTGAGTATACTGATATCTAGCCCTTCTAATCCCAAATATGTCATAGATGTATACATGAAACCTTTAACAAAAGATTTGAAACTTCTTTGGGATGTGGGTGTGCCCACATACGATGCATGTTCGAAAGACATATTTCAGATGCGTGCTGCACTTATGTGGATGATCAATGACTTTACTACTTATGCAATGATGTCTTGATATAGAACAAAATGGAAATTGTCATGTACTGTTTGTATGAAGAATACTCGAGCGTGAAGACTGAAATATCAGCATAGTTTTAGTTTTATGGGACATTGATGATTCTTTCCAATGAACCATCCATATAGAAACAATCTTTGAAGACTTGACAATACCATGGAGACTGACGATCCACCTCAGTGTATGTATGGAACTGATGTGCTTAATGAATTTAAAGATTTCATTTATTCATTTTGCACCTTAATGCTTGTTTTTCTGTGTTTTCTGGTATCCGGTGCAGTTCTAAGGCTACTGTCCATGAAAACCCAGAATACACGGTGTGTACATTATGAATACACATCGTGTAGTCTATAGTCATGTCACTAACTGTGCGAGAAATGACACAGGGTTGTGAAAAATCTTATAGGAACACGCCGTGTACTAGTTTAGCACGCCATGTAGTATGAAATAGGTACCCCGACCATGTCACGAAAAACACAGGTCGTGTTATCTATTCACATACACACCGTGTATGAATTTTACATGTCGTGTAGTTTGATCTAGGTTCCCGACCGTGTCACGAAAAACACAGGTCGGTGTTATCCTTTCTCATACACGATGTGTCCGCCTGAAACACTCCGTTTAGTGTCAGTTGTGTAGTCGGCCATGTAGCTAACCACATGGTATGTTAGGATTTCTTAGTACATGTCGTGTCCTTTTGGAACACACCATGTAGTGTGACCTGGGTACATAGGCTGTGTCACTAACAACACAGGCCAGGTGAAGCTTGTTGAGTACACGTTGTGTGTACCTTGAACACGCAGTGTAGTATTGTCTTAGGAGAGTCGTGTGGCTTAACAGTATAGAAGGACTTGGGAAGGGAAAGAGGATTCAGGTATACTCCATCCGTAGGGATAACACGCCATGTGTTTGGGGTGTTACATGACCAGTTTTGGAAAAAGTACATGCCCATGTAAATGACATAAGTTAACACTCCGTGTAGTCCTTATACATGTCGTGTAGTCATGATTTTTAAATTTTGAATGCTTCTTTATCCTCTTCCCTTCTCACACTCCTAGTTTTCAATCCTTGTTAATGTGATCTAAAGTGTGCTTTTGACCTTGTAGAGTCATGGCACCGAGACGTCCTCCCGTTGCATGTTAGGAACAAGGCAGTGACTGTATTCCTGATACGGTAGATCAGGGACTACCAGTAGTTCCACATATCATTTCAGACATGGAACCTACAGTGATTCTAGACACTGGTGCCGACGCTCAGTTCGGAGAGGGTTTTATGAGATTCATGCAGTCCTTCTAGAGAGCTCAGCATCCTGGCCCGTCTATGGCAGAGCTGACATGGGTTTTTTTAGCCGCATCATCCTCCCATGTTCACAAGGGATGAAGGACCACATGCTGTAGAGTCATGTGTAGAAGCCATGATATCCATCTTTGAGCACCTGTAGACGCCTCCATAGAGGAGAGTGAAGCTCACGACTTATATTCTGCAAGATTTTACCAAAAGATGGTGGGATGTGGTTTCACAAGCAGGGCACCAACAGGCTATGGCTTGGGACGAGTTTCAGCGTACGTTTTATGACTACTTCTACCCGGTGATGCTGAGGGCTGACATAGCCAGAGAGTTCATGAACCAATAGCATGGAACTCTCATAGTTATGGAGTATTCCTCTTGATTCACAGATTTATAGTGTTTCACTCTCGTTCTGGGGGATGACGAGCTATTTTTAGCAAGGAAGTTTGAGGAATGCCTCAGACCGGACATCAGATCACAAGTGAAAGTCTTTCCGTTGACTTCAATTACTCTGATAGTCGACCACGAGCTTATAATAGAGAGATTTCTGAGGGATACTAGAGCTGTGGAATAGGGTGGTTCAGTATCCCGGGTTGTTTCATTTCAGATAGACAGCAGGAAGAGCCACCGAGAGTCTACACGAGGTGACTCGAGGAAGCGAGGTATTCCTTCTAGTAGACGAGATAATCCTTCTAGAAACCAAGTGGTGTGATATCAATGTGGAAAAAGTAGTCATAAGAAGCCTCAGTTCCCGGGAGACCTAGTGGAGTGCCGATTTTGCGGCAAGATGGGTCACCTGCAGCATTTCTGCATGGTTTTCCTTCTAGTGGCTAGTAAAGGAGGATCAGTTTCGACTCTGCGTAAGGGAGCAGGATTACCAGTTCTGCAGAAGACTGGGGGTTGGGGTTCTTCAGGTCGTTCAGGCCTTGGTAGAGTCCATGGATGCAGTGGTCAGGCTCATAGAGGGTTAGCTCTGGGATCCCAGTTAGCTACATAGGGCCGTGGTGCAGTCCAGACTTTTATAGTAGAGCAGATTCATCAATAGTAGGATCTTGGACCTTCTATAGTTCGAGGTACGATTTTAGTAGCCTTAGTTTTCTCTTATGCACGTTTCGATACAAGAGCTTTTAATAGATTTATTTCTGTGCATACTTTGGAAATCCTTAGACTTGTTGTTTATACTTCTGAGGATATGATGATGCTAGACAATCCCTTGGGAATTAGAATAGCTAGTGTACGTCAGTTATTAGACTAACCCTTGGGGTTGGTGGGTGTCATTTTTCGTGGAATATCTTTCTTTTGGAGATAAAAAGATATGATTTCATTCTCGGTATGGACTGGTAAGTTCCCTTCCAGGACCTTGTCAGTCGCTATCGACATAGGGTGAGTTTCACATCACCGGAGGGCGGATTGTTTCTTCACAAGGGAGAATGGGATGTCTAGGCGGGCAGAGCTGGACCAGAGCATTATGGGTTAGGTGGTGTTACGACCCATATTTCTAGCTTATATCTGGATTACCATGGAACTTCCCAGATAGATTTCCCTCTAGTGGTTGATCGCTTTCCTAATGTTTTTCTAGAAGAATTTTCAGGTTTTCCCCTGGAGCGAGAGGTAGAATTCTCTATTGAGTTTGTTCTAGGAGAAGCACCGGTATCCATACCTCCTTATAGGATGGCGACACCTGAGATTTAGGAACTCAAAAAGTAGTTAGAAAAGTTTTAGGAAAAGGGTTTTATCCGACCAATTACTTCTCCTTGGGGTTCACCCGTTCAATTTGAAAAGAAGGTAGATGGTACATTATGACTTTGTTTGGATTATCAGAATCTAAACCAGTTGACGATCAAGAACTGATATCCACTGCCACAATATATGATATATTTGATATACTTCAAGGAGCCAGAGTGTTCTTAAAGATTGACATGAGATCTGGCTATCATCGGTTGCCTGTCAGACCATCTGATATACCTCTTACAGCCTGCCAGAGTAGGTATGATCTGTATGAGTATTTGGTTATGCCGTTTGGTCTCACGAATGCGCCAAGAGTTTTCATGGTGCCGATGAACAGAGTTTTCCATCCTTACTTGGATTCTTTCGTGGTGGTTTTCCTGGACGATATCTTGGTGTACTCTCACACTCGACATAACCATGCTACCCATCTTGAGATCATTTTGAGTACACTGAGGGAGAATAAGTTATATGATATGCTCTCAAAGTTACACTTTTGGATGAATGAGATTCACTTTATAGGTCATGTCATCTCAGAGACAGGAGTATTAGTAGACCCAGATATGTTGAGAGCAGCCGAAGAATATCTTCAAGGTAGGAAGTTTCTTAGGGCTGGTTGGTTACTACAGGCAGTTTTTACAGGCATTATCATTCTTAGAAGCTCTGTTTATTAGCTTAAATAAGATAGGGGTGAAGTATGTGTGGTCAGAAGCTTTCGATTCAGCCTTTAAGAGCTGAAGGAGAGATTGACTTTAGGACCAATTCTAGTTTTTCCAGAGCCGGGAAAGAGTTGTATAGTTCTTCATGATACATTTGGCATTGGGGTCGGAGCAGTGCTTATGCACGAGGATAGTGTTGTTTCATATGGATCTCAGCAGTTGAGGCCACATGAGAGGAACTATCCTACGCACGACCTAGAGTTGGATGCATTTGTTCATGCTTTGCGTTGTTGGAGACATTATCTTCTAGGAGAGATTTTTTTTCCATATACTGACCTCAAGAGCCTCAGGTATATCTTCACGCAGTGTGACACAAATCTGAGATAGCAGAGGTGGGTTGATTACCTACAGTCTTTCGATTTCAAGCTTGCTTATATGCCTGGGAAAGGAAACGCTGTGGCAGATGCCCTGAGTAGGAGGACAGAGATACATGAAGTTTAGGAGGCCAGCAGCAAGTGGCAGTTTATGGATCTGTTCTCGGAAATGCATTTGGAGGTGCACTACAGACAGGGTTAGAATTCTCTTTCTTCTGTAGCTGTTACCTCTATCATTTTTGACCATGTTAAAATGAGGCATCTATAAGATTCTGAAGGCCTAGTCCTTCGGGAATGTGTGTTAGGAGAGGACCCTTTTCCCAGATGGACCGTAGGCAAGGGGGATATCTTGTGATTCCAGGGACGCATATGGGTGGCGACAGATATACACGAGGAGGTGATGTGAGACATTCATTCCTTAGTTTGGGCAGTTCATCCTGGCATCACCAAGATGTACCGTGATATAAACCGCCAGTATTAGTGGCCAGGTATGAAGAGAGATGTTGCTGGTTTTGTCAAGATGTGTTCCACCTATCAGCATGTGAAGACGGAGCACCAGCGACCAGTAGGGCTTTTACAGCAGCTACCCATTCCTGAGTGGAAGTGGAATGATGTCATGATGGACTTCGTGATAGGGTTACTAAGATCACCTCGAGGGAATGGTGCGTTATTGGTTGTCATTGATAGGCTCACGAAGGATTCTCACTTCTTACCGATTAAGGAGACCTTAGGTGTTGATGATCTTGGACGGATGTACATCTGTGAGATTGTACGCTTTCATGGTTTTCCGATTGCTATCATTCATGATAGGGATGCCTACTTTATGTCACATTTCTGGAAAGGGCTATAGAGGGCTTTGGGTAAATAGGTACTTCTGAGTACAACTTACCATCTCCAGAAAGATGTCCAATCATAGTGCACGATTCAAGTGCTAGAGGAAATACTATGAGCATGAGTCCATGATTTTGGAGGTTCTTGGGGGGGACATATACCTCTAGTGGTGTTTTCCTACAAAAATTGTTTTCATGAAACTATTCAGATGGAACCTTATGGGGCTTTGTACGGTAGGTCGTGCCAATCACCCTTATGTTTGCTGGAGGCAGGAGAGGCAGCTATGCTGGGACATCATCTTATTTAGGAGACCACAGAATATGTGGATTTGATTCGAAAAAGGATGGATACTTCATAGTCTTGGTAGAAATCGTATGCTAATTAGCAGATATGGCCTTTAGAGTTCATGGTCAGAGATCAGGTTTTCCTATGTGTTACCCTGAGGTTGGATCACAAGAGGATTAGGAGACAGGGTAAGCATTCAATGAGATACGTTGGGCCGTTTGAAATTCTGGAGAGAGTTGGGCTGGTTTCTTATAGGTTGCAGTTACCTCATAGGTACCAGGCTATGGATGACGTCTTCCATGTTTCTCAACTTCGACGCTATTTCTCAGACCTATCCCATGTTTTTTTAACCCGAGGAGGTTGTGATGGAGCAGGATGCATCATTCGAGGAGCATCATATCCGGATTTTTGATCATAGTGCAAACCTACTCCATGGACGGTCTGTTCCACTAGTACGGGTGCTATGGCAGCACGACCGTGTACATGACGAGACTTGGGAGAGGGTGGATGATATGCGATCATAGTGGCCAGAGTTGTTCAAGGTTTCTTCTTCACAACCTTGTTAGGGAAATTCGAGGATGAATGTATTTAAGGGGGGATGTTTTTAAGAACCCAGATCTTCTTTTAAGGTATTTATTTTCCTTTTAGGGTAGTTTTTGAGAAAAAGAGGAAAAAATTGAAATTTTCGGAGCACACGCCGTGTACTTTATGAGTAAACGCCATGTCCATCGATGCCACTGAAAGCCATGTGCTGGCTGTGTCATGGCCACACAAACGGCCATGTAGGGGTGACTTGTAGGCTGCCTAAATCAGAGTATGAAAAATGCAAGTACACTCTGTGTACTCTATAAGTACATGCTATCTATTTTCTTTTTTTCGTTAAACAGACTGGGGTTGCATCTAATTATTATTTTCATCTTATTCATCACCTAATTCTGTCTAGGGAATTCGAGGAGGCCAAATCTTCTCTGAGCCGCTGATCTGTCACTGGATATCTGAATCTAACACCATCGCTTGCAATAGAATCATTGCGGTGAGTTCTTAGTTCTTCTTAGTCCATGTTTCCTGATTCTTTCTCTTATGAGAGTTATCGTAGGTTGAACGTTTTAGATTTTTTTTTTCAGATCTACTCCATTCTAGACTGATTCATGGGACGAGGTCAAGTATATAAATATCCTAGGATCGAGGTAGGTGGTTTTTTTCCTTACATTTAATGTCCTTGAGTTTGTGTCCAAAAGTGCCGGATTCCCATTTTTTAGGTATCCCGAGTTAGGGATTTTGGTCCTATTGTTTAATTTCCTTAGATTGCTTGTTAAATTAAGGTTAATTGATAATAATATATTCTTATTTTCATTTTTGAGGATCACCTCATGGGTGTTATCCCTTTTTGGCTATTTATCGCCGTTTGGCACAGTTTGCCTGCAAGAAAAACCCTATTGCAATTGCTAGATTGGTTGTTATAACTGATTTCATGTGTTGCCTGCTATTTTAATTCTTTTGATGCATTTTAGATTTTAGCCAATTAGATTCTAAGCTTTCTTAGGGATACTGATAGTCGATTACGCACGACTGGACTGCTCAGGACTGGGAGAACCTGGTGTGGGAGACCAAAGTGGTAATAGACAATTAAGTGCTTCCCTAGGGGGTCTGTTGGAATTAGTTTCATACGCAAGACCTATGGTAATTGGACTTTGTGCTTCCTAAGAGTGTCCTTATTTTACACACATATCGATACCACATGATGAATCATGCCTAAGAGCTTTCTTAGAAAGTCTGTACCTATCATTGTAAGACCACACAGGAATTGACTTGAGTGCTTCCCAGAGTGTCTCTGCCATTGTATGTTTACTTGACTATTGGGTTTGCTAGTTTGAGCCACCCATGGAGTCAGTATGATTGTGTATTGTTTGGTTGGTTTAGATGAGTCTACCATGCTAAAGCACATGCTTGGATATATTGGCCTGGTTGTTTATTTAGGTAGTCTTTTGATGCCTGATGTGGTACCTGTTTACCTTGGAATAGAGAGCCTTGCTAGATTCCTTGATTATTTTATTAAATGAATGAATTAATCATTAAATGAAGTTGAATGGTAATTGGTAGGATTGTTTACTTGTGTACTCCTAGTTCATTACTACATTTACATTCATTACTTATGCTATTTTACTCACTGACAGTAGGGCAAAGATCATACGGTGGTTTCCTACTAGGATTAGTCTAACACCCTGTTTGGGTCCTGATTTTTGGCCCAAACAGGTTATATGGTTGTAGGTGTGGATAGGGACTGTGGCCCTTATACATCAGGTACATGATTTCTAGTTGGAGGTGGAGAGCGTAGGACTGAGCTTAGGCTTGCGATGCTGTTGGAGTTACTGTTTACTTTTCATACTTTGTTTCCCAGTTGTATTTCGAAACGCTGTTGTGTTTGCCGATTTCCTTTGATACTTTTCTTGCTTCATCATTATCATAATTACTATAAAATCATTGCTTCTGATTTTTAGTTTGAGTTATTGTATGTTTTTTACTGCTTCCGCTATTGACTGTTATTTCCTTTCCCTTTTATACCTTATGAAATGAATGCATGGTTTCTGTAATGACTCACCAAGGCCCTCAATGCTAGTCGGCAGCCTCTGGAATTTGGGGAAATGCACTTGAGGTCAAGAGGAAAACCAGGTACGGGGCACCAGTTGAGTGGCTCTGGATTCAGGTCATTATAGGTTTGATTCAATGACGAGGCAAGGCACCTTTATTGATGATTGTGGATTTCGAGTTATTGACATGACTCTCACCCTTTCCACCGAAGAACCATATGTATTCGCACCAATTGTGAAAAAGGTTTTTATGTAAAAGATCATCATTATCCTAAATTCACTGTAATTATTGAAGTAAATCCTAGACATGTTTTTGATGATGGGGATGATGAAGTTGACACTATCCCTACTGCAATTGGAAGCAATCCGTTTATTACTTATGATGACTCCAATAGCTCAATTGTCAGAGTTTATTGTGAACCCGAAGTTGTGGTGGGAAATATATAGAATCATATAGTCATGTTCTCACCTACATGTTACACCTACATCATTCAGAGTGTGTATCCTAGTACATACCTTCTAACCACTATAAATCTTATGTTTCTTTATGTTTTATTATCAGAATGGTTTGTCTATATTTTGTTTTGGGTTACACATTAGTTATATGTTTCTAATTACATTCATATTTGTTTTCATCAAAAAAATGACACCCATTGAAGAGATGCGATGGAAAAAGATGACAGAAAATAATCGTCGCATGACACATATGGGTGTTTCTCCACTCATCCCTATTGTGAGTATTTTATTTCAAATATATATATTTCAATAACTTATAATATCATGTGTTTATTTTTGTGTTAATATTTTTTTAGGATCTACCCCATCGATAAGAGATATCCGATGAGGAGCATGATATTGCTCCCAGTACAGAGGATGGTGGTAGGAGGGGGGGTGGTGTCAGAGTTAGACAATCATCTGGTGGTCCCAGTACTGAGGCTGGTGGTATGAGGGCTCATAGTGTGAGAGTTAGACGATCCACTGGTCATACCCGATTAGACTATGCCCCTACCACATATGTATCTTCTACGCCCCATTTTGATCCTGGTGTGTCTTTAGGGACACAAGTGATATTTCGGCCTCCGATGTTTACACTGCCAGTTGTCTAGACGTCTACGCCACCATATTTTGCTTCTGGTTCATTATCTCCAAGCTATTATATTCCACCTTCTTCGACTCCTACACCGACACAATATGTGGCTGAGGAGTGTACACTGAGGGAAGCATCACCTGTAGAGGATATTCTTTCTACTTCTGCACATCTAGTGATGCCCATTGATCCGACTACCACATGTATATTTATACAACTCTAACAAATTTTTATACCAAAATTTATTTTTATTATAACTTTTATTGATATTTTATTATTTCATAACATATTCATCTACTTATAAGAGGCGGGGGAGGGGGTGTACTCGCTTACGTGCGGTATGGAACCTCTAGACACAGTTGATGGTTGGATATAATGATGATGGAGAGATGATTGATAAATCTGGGTAAGAATGTCAGGGTTTTTTGGTGATGCTAGCCAAATACTCAGACATCATTCCTGTCAGCCCTCTCTCTTGGAGAAATATTCCACATGAATTCCAGGATAATTCATGTGTACAAATATGGGTAAAAAATCTATTGGATTTAATGAAGTATTTTTTTGTATTTATATGAATTAATCTATTGGATGTCAGCTTGAGTTTAACTTCCCTGATGGAAAAGGTGCATGACTAGCACATTTGAAGGAGCTTAGAGAGCTTATAAGAATGATCTATATGTTGGATGGTGTGATAGAGTGGGCATATTGGAGACATAACCTATCATGGATGACTGCCCGATAGAGCAATATTGCCAAATGATTACCCATTGGGCGACTGCCAAATTTATAGTATTAATCCCATTTGAGGTATTTAAATGACAGTTTTCATATTTTGCATTAATATTATCTTATTTATTATTAAAAATTATTTATTAATCTTCTGAAAAAAGAAAAAAAAATTATTCAAAGAAAGACCTCCACACTTTGGGGCGCACTACTATGTCAGATCATGAGAGGCAGCCGGTATGATATAATTGTTTATAATTTTTCTTTAGGTATTTCCCTTTTTATTGTTTCCTACTTAAATTATGTGA
The DNA here is from genome assembly GCA_963277665.1 of Viscum album. NCBI lineage: Eukaryota > Viridiplantae > Streptophyta > Magnoliopsida > Santalales > Viscaceae > Viscum > Viscum album. Next base: position 307,833,243 of record OY728150.1, on the reverse strand, counting down.
TTTATTGAATATTGAATATATGATTATACTTTCACTTTATATTGTTTCAATGTCATTATAGAAGCACAAATTGAATATTGAGGGACATCTCCCTCGAGAAATTTTTTTTTGCTCGAGTAGAAGGAAAAAAGATGGAACTGCGGTTAATGAACTGACACAAGAAAAGATTATATGTTTTAATTTGTTTATTTCAAAGTGTAATATCTATTTTGAAATTTAATAATCTGTTAATATTTTTAACAGGATTCTTTAGAGGCGCTTGATGCCAAGGATCCTGACAATTTAGGGCCACACGATCATTTATATCGGGATTTGGGAGATGGGCACTCTAATCGAGTACACTGCCAACATGGTAAGAATATAGTCACTACAAGGTATTGGTCCTCTCTAGGTATCCATTCTAGTACCACCGAGTTGGAACATGTCAAGGAGCATGCAAGATAGTCTGATAAAATGGTCACAGAGTTGGAAGAACAAGTTCAAACGAGGGAAAAAGAATTTATGAAACTAATCAAAGCTTTATCTTCATCACTTCCACCAGAGGCTAGCGTGGATTGTTAGACATATATGTCATCGATGGGTGCATTATCAAATGCACCATGTGGAAGTTCTAGTGTCGGTCGAGATGATGACATTCCTGGAGATGACGAGGATGATGAAGAGGATGAGGGCGAAGATGAGGGTGAGGACAAGGGCGAGGATGGGGCTGAGGGCGAGGATGGGGATGAGGATGAGCATGGGAACAATGGTGAGGATGAAGATGAGGAAATAGATGCTAGAGAGGATGAGGTTGATGATGACAATGGTGATGGTGATGGTGATCAGGGGTAGATTGATCCATTACATTTTTGAATTCAGTATAACACTTTATTTTTGAACCTGGTTTTTCACTCTGGTATGGATATTTTTGAATTCATTATAACTCTTTCTTTCTGACCAAATATGGAAGCCTAATGATGTTATAATGGTTTATGGGACTTCTGGGGCTTGTTTGGAGCTCAGAACCCCGGTCAGTGTAGAAAAACAATATTCCTCACGATTAGTAAAAAATTTAAGTCCATCCCACAAGTTCTCTACCAACCATAAAGGACTATATATTATAAGTAATGTGCATGATTTTCCCTAACCATGCACTAGGGGATTCACATCATGAAAAATGTATATAGTTTTAGTATTAGATATTATCACTGTTGTTGCATGATTTGCCTAATTGGCATACGGAAAACTGACCAAATGCATTCAGATTGTGTTGATACTTTATAAAAACGATCCATGAGTCATATGAGACATGTACGAGTCATCCTCATCTCAATCCGAGGCATGGTGTGACCGGTATCACTCAAAGTGTCTCTCATTTGTTTAAAATGGACACCCTTTTAAGTAAAATCAACTGGCATATAGAAAACCAACCAAACTTATTTGGATTGTGTTGATAATTTAGGAAAATGATCCATAGGTCTTATGTGACGTGTAAGACTCAACTATGTCTTAATCAGAGGAACAGTGTAGATGGTACCACTCAAAGTGTCTCACTTTTATTTTAAATGGACAACATTTTAAGTGAAAACCACAACTATCATTCGGAAAATGGACCAAAGGTATTCATATTCTATTAATACTTTATCAAAATTATCCATGGGACATTTGTGACATGTAGGAGTGAATCCCGTATCAATTCGAGGCATGGTGTGGCGGTACCACTCAAAGTGTATCAATTTTATTTGAAATGGACAGAATTTTAAGTGAAAACAACAACTGACATACAGAAAACCAATCCAAAACATATGGATTATGTTGATACTTTAGGGAAATGATAAATTGGTCATTTGGGATGGGTACGAGTCAACTCTGCCTCAATCCGAGACACGATGTGGCCGATATCACTCAAAGTGTCTCACTTTGATTTGAAATGGACAACATTTTAAGTGAAAACAAAAACTGACATATGAAAAATAGACCAAATGTATTTGGATTGTGTTGATACTTTAGGAAAAATATCCAATGGTCATTTGAGACATTAACAAGGCAACCCCTACCTCAATCCAAGGCATGGGGTGGCCGGTATCACTCTAAATGTCTCTCTTTTGTTTAAAATGGACACCATTTTAAGTAAAAACAATTGGCATAAGGAAAACCAAAAAAACATATTCAAATTGTCTTGATACATTCACACGACGATCCATGGGTCATTCGTGAGGTGTTTGAGGAGAGGAAACATCATTTGGATACACGGTTTGCGCGGAACAGTTGAATATGTGTTTTTAGGAGTTTTCCACACTTGAAAAGTGTGTGTAGGGTTGTCGAAACCAGCCAAACGACCTCGGAATTCCATGAAATCTGATGAAGAAAAAAGGATGGGTGAATTGTGAAATGTTAGGCTAGACATCACGTCAATCTGACGTGTTGTGTGACCGCGGTGGCCAATAATGCACTCCACATGTCGTAAATGACCAACACATGCGTTTAACTGTCAAATGCATGCCGAACGACATCAAAATGATGTGAAATCACTTGAAAACACCCTAATTATTATTCTTGAAGTGTATGAGGAGACGAAACGTCATTCAGACGTGCGGTTTCCACAACAAGACAGAATATGTGTTTTTTAGGTGTTTGACGCGCTTGAAAAGCGTGCGTGGGGTGGTCAAAACCAGACGAACGAACTCGGAATGCCATGAAATAAGACGGAAATAATGTGTGGGTGAATTTTGAAATGGTCAGACATACGACACATCAATCAGAGGTGTCGTGTGACTGTGGTGGCTGAAAACTCACTCTACATGTCGTAAATGGCCAAAACATGCGTTTAACAGTCAGATGCATACCGAATGACATTGGAATGATTTGAAATCACACGAAAACTCCCTAATTATTATTCGTGAGGTTTATGATGAGACAAAACAACATTTGGGAATGTGATTTGTGTGACACGGCTGAATATGTGTTTTTTAGGTGTTTGGTGCTTTTGAAAAGCATGCGTGGGGGGGGGGGGGTCAAAATTGGCCGAACAGCTTCAGAATTCCATGAAATTAGACGAAATCAATGGGTGGGTGAATTGTGAAATGTTCTTCCAGATGACACATCAATCAGAAGTGTCTTGTGACCGCTGTGGTCGAAAATGCACTCTGTGTGTCGTAAATGGCCAAAACATGTGTTTTACGGTCAAATACATATCAAATGACATCAGAATGACTTGAAATCAAATGAGAATACCCTTATTATTATTATTGAAGTGTAAGAAAGGACACCATGTCATTCAGATACATGGTTTGTGCGGCACGACTAAATATGTGTTTTTTAGGTGTTTGGCGCGCTTGAAAAACATGCCTGGGGTGGTCAAAACTAGCCGAACAAGCTCAGAATGCCGTGAAATCGGACGAAAACAAAGGTTGAATGAATTGTGAAATGGTCTCTAGAATTCACATTAATTAGAGGTGTCATGTGACCATGATGGCTGAAAACGCACTCCGCATGTCGAAATTAGTCAAAACATGCGTTTAATGATCAAATGCATACTGAACGACATCCGAATTACTTGAAACCACAAAAAACATCCTAACTTTTATTCGTGAGGTGTATGAGGAGATGACATTTCATTTTGACGTGCAGTTTGTGTGACATGACTGAATATGTGTTTTTTAGGTTTTTGGCATGCTTGAATATCATGCGTGGGGTGGTCAAAACTGGCTGAATGACCTAAGAATGCCATCAAATCAGATCATAACAAAGGGTGGGTGAATTGTGAAATGTTCGCTCATACGAAATGTCAATCAGAGGTGTCGTGTGACCGCGGTGGATGAAAACACACTCCGCGTGCCGTAAATGGCCAAAACACGCGTTTAACAGTCAAATGCATACCGAACGACATCCGAATGACTTGAAATCACACAAAACACCCTAATTATTAATAATGAGGTGTGTGAGGAGACAACACATCATTCGTAGGTGTAGTTTGCGTGACACAGCTAAATATTTGTTTTTAGGTGTTTGGTGCGCTTGAAAAGCATGCGTGGGGTGGTCAAAACTGACCGAACAACCTCAGAATGCCATGAAATCGAATAAAAAAAAGGTGGGTGAACTGTGAAATTCTCTGCTAGACATCATGTCAATCAGAGGTTTCGTGTTACCGCGATGCCCGAAAAGGCACTCTGTGTGTCGTAAATGGCCAAAACATGTGTTTAATGGTCAAATGCATATCGAACTACATCGGAATGACTTAAAATCACACAAAAACTACCATGTTTTTATTTGGGAGTAAGAGGATACATAAAATCATTCTGATGCATGGTTTGTGTGGTACGACTGAATATGTGTTCTTAGGTGCTTGGCATGCTTGAAAAGCGTGCATGGGGTTGTCAAAACTGGTTGAACGACCTCATAATGCAATGAAATCAAACAAAAATAAAGTGTGGGTGAATTGTGAAATGTTCGGGCATACGAAATGTCAATCGGAGGTGTCGTGTGATTGTGGTGGCTGAAAACGCACTCCACATGTCGTAAATGGACAAAACAAGTGTTTAACGGTCAAATGCATACCGAATGACATCATAATGACTTGAAATAACTTGAAAACACCCTAATTATTATTCTTGAGGTGTATGATGAGAAAACACATCATTCAGATGCACAGTTCACACGACAGAGCTGAATATGTCTTTTTTAGTTGTTTAGTGCACTTGAAAAGCGTCAGTGGGGTGGTCAAAACTGTCCTAACGACATCAAAATGCAATGAAATCGGATGATAACAAAGGGTGGGTAATTTTTGAAATGGTAGGCCAGACGACACATCAATCAGAGGTGTCATGTGATCGCGGTGGCCGAAAACGCACTCTGCATGTCGTAAATGGCCAAAACATGTGTTTTACGATCAAATGCATGCCGAATGACATCATAATGAAATGAAATAACACGATAAAAACCTAATTTTTATTCATGAGGTCAAAGAGGATACAACACTTAATTCGGACGTGCAGTTTGTGCGACACTATTGAATATGCGTTTTTAGGTGTTTGGAACACTTGAAAAGCGTGCGTGGGGTGGTCAAAACTGGCCGAACAACCTTGTAATTCCATGAAATCAGACAACAACAACGGGTGGGTGAATTGTGAAATGGTCGGCAAGACGGCACGTCAATCGGAGGTGTCATGTGACCGAGGTGGCCGAAAACGCACTCTGCATGTCGTAAATGGTCAAACCATGTGTTTTACGGTCAAATACATAACCAACAACATCGTAATGACTTTAAATCACACAAAAACATCCTAATTTTTATTTTCGAGGTGTAAAAAAAGATGACACATCATTCAGATGCATGGTATGCACGAAACGACTGAATATGTGTTTTTTAGGTGTATGGTGCGCTTGAAAAGCGTGCTTGGGGTGGTCAAAACCAGTCGAACGACCTTAGAATTCCATAAAATCTGATAAAACAAAGGGTGGGTGAACTATAAAATGGTCGGTCAGACGACACGTCAATCAGAGGTGTCATGTGACCGCGATGGCCGAAAATGCACTCTGCATGTCGTAAATGGAAAAAACATGCATTTAACTGTCAAATACATAACGAACGATATCAAAATAACTTGAAATCACACAAAAACACGATAATTTCTATTTGTGAGGTGTACGAGGAGACGACACGTCATTCAGATGCACAGTTTGTGCGACATGACTGAATATGTGTTTTTTAGGTGTTTGGCGCACTTGAAAAGCGTGTGTGGGGTGGTCAAAACTGCCCGACTGACCTCGAAATGCCATGAAATCAGACGACAATAAAGGGTGGATGAATTGTGAAATGTGAAGCCATACGAAACGTCAATCAGAGGTATCGTGTGACCGCGGTGGCTGAAAACGCACTTCGCGTGTCGTAAATGGCCAAAACATGCGTTTTAACGGTCAAATGCATACCAAACGACATTGGAATGACTTTAAATCACACGAAAACACCCTAATTATTATTCTTGAGGTGTATGAGGATACAATACGTCATTAAAACATGTGGTTTGTGCAACACGGCTGAATATGTGTTTTTTAGGTGTTTGGTACGCTTGAAAGTTGTCCGTGGGGTGGTCAAAACCGGCCGAACGACCTCAGAATGCCATGAAATTGGACAACAACAAAGGGTGGGTGAATTGTGAAATGTTTGGGTAGACAACATGTCAGCCAGAGGTTTCGTGTGACTGTAGTGGCCAAAAACACACTCCGCATGTCAAAAATGACCAAAACATGCATTTTACGGTCAAATACATACCGAACGATATCATAATGACTTGAAATCAAACAAAATCACCCTAATTATTATTCATGAGGTGTAGGAGAAGAAGAAATGTCATTAAGATGCGTGGTTTGCATGGAATGGTAGAATATATATTTTTTAGGTGTTTGGCTAGTTCGAAAAGCGTGCGTGGGGTGGTCAAAATCAGCCGATCGACCTCGGAATACCATGAAATCGGACGACAACAAAAAGTGGGTTAATTGTGAAATAGTCATCCAGAAAACATGTCAATCGGAGGTGTCGTGTGACTTTGATGGCCGAAAAAACACTTCGGACTGCCCCCCCACCCCGGACGGCCCCCCCACCCACCAGACATCACCCCCCACCCACCGGACAAAAACCACCCTCACCCCGGACGGCCCCCACCAACCTGACAGCCCCCCCCCCCCCCCCCCCCCCCCGTCACGCCGGACGACCCACCACTCCCCTGACATCCCCCACCCCCCGGACAGCCCCCCACTCACTCCAGACAGCCCCCACCCCTCAGACACCCCCCGCACCACCCGGACAGACCTCCCACCCCCAGACAGCCCCAAACACCACCCGGACAGCCCCCACCCCCCGAACAGCCGCCCACCTCAATCCGAGGCTTGGTGTGACTGGTATCACTCAAAGTATCTCACTTTTGTTTGAAAAGGACAACATTTTAAGTGAAAAAAGCAACTAGCATATGGAAAATCTTCACAAGGCTACACATAGATTCATTAAATTAAGGGATAAAAAATTAAAAATGGCCTATTGGTCATACATTATTAGAAGAAAATATTCAAAAGGAATATATTGAAACACAATGGGTCATAGTATATATAGAAAAACATGAATTATATTTGGAATGAGTCTTGACATCCTATCATGAACATGCACCAACACTCATGTTCTAATTCTCAATCACCGGTCATTCATTCTATACAATAACATAAAACACATAAAAATCATATAGTGATTTCATATGAAACCTATGAACACTCCAGCATACCATATAAAAAACTAGTCAACAAGGCTACACATAGATTCTTGAAAAATAGGTTTCAAAGTCTCATAAAAATACCCCAACATTGAGGAATACATATGGTGACACCATAACCCATGGATCACCTCAATCCCATCCTCAAATAGTGGGTTCTAGGACCAAGCCAAAGTCCCTTTGGGAACCCAATACCAAAGACTTAATTGAATATTCATACACATTACCCAAGATGGGGTTTCATCTCACATCACAACCAAGAGTGCAAATTACAATTAGCCAAATTCCCCCTTATTATAATTTAAAAGTATATGAAAAACATGTAGGTTATTCTGGTAACCCATCTTATATGTCGAGATTGGACAATGTTTCCCACTAACACATCAGGAAACATTTATACATGGATACATAAAAATTAGGGGAATATAAACATCCCATGTTCTTCCTATAACTCATCCTGGGTCTAAGCACATGACCATTACCATTATCTATCTTATGGTTATTAGGATCCTTGTCCACTCTACCCAAGTTTTTTTGTTGGTTTTAAGATACTCAACCTAAGACCATGACTAAACATACCATGTGCTTCCTATAACATATAGGTTTTTTTTCTTGTGTGTATTGGTGTTGTGGTTTGAGTGAGGAATGAATTCTAAATTTTGAATACTCTTATGTGTGTTGGTGTTGTGGTTTGAGTGAGGAATGAATTCTAAATTTGGAATACTCTTATGTCTTTTATTGCATTTCCAATAACACGTATGATTTTTCTCTTATGGGTGTTATTGCATTTGAATTTCAAGATTTCTAAATTCTGGAATGAATTCTAAATTTGGAATACTTTGGATGGGGATTTTTTATTGGTGTTTTTGATGGTCTTGATAGGTGGAGGTGTGTTTCTATGTTGCTGTGGAGATCTTTTGTTGTAGGTCTCGAGAGGGGAGAGGGGCCTACTATTGTGGAGTTGAGCTAATCTATACCAACAGTTTCAAAACCGTTGGTATAGATTTTATTATATAAATATACGAACGGTTTTTTATAACCGTAGTTATAGGTTTATACCAACGGTTATAACAAAATTATTGGAACGGTCTTACAGAATTTCATATCCTCTTTATACCAATGATTTACAACAGTTAGTATAAGTGTAACACACATCTACCAACGGTTTCACAAACCGTTGGTATATGTTATACTTTAACATACATATGCCAATGGTTTGTAGCAAACCATTGGTATACCTTCTGTTTTGACACTTATACCAACAGTTTTCATATTATCATTGGTATATGCCTATTTTCACAGCTTACTTGGCCACAGTTGAGGGAAAAATTGTTATACTATATACCAACGATTTCTAGGCCTTTACCAACAGTTGTGAACCCTTGGAAAAGTGTAAAATTCAAGTAGTGATTTTTTATTGAAAATAAGATTAAAAATTGAATTTCTAAAATATTAGGAAAATAAATTTTTGAAGAGATATTTTAATCATACAAGGGAAGTTTCAATGGAAGGTAGGTCATGCTGGAGAATAAATTAATAATTGTCAAACATTCCTTTTGTGTAGTAATATTTTAGAAAAGGTTTTCAACCAAAAATAAATAAGTAGATTCAATTTTTAAAATATTTTTTAAAAGGTTATACATGGGTAAGAAAATACATTAAACATTATTGGATAATAATAAAACAGTTTTGAAGTTAATTTTAGAAAAAACAGTTTTGAAAGAACCCAAATTTTTGACCGATAGCAGAAATAAAGGAAGATTTAAAAAAAAATTATAATTATTTTCAGTACTAATGAGTGGGAAAATGATAATAATACATATATATATATCATGTTTAAACATATGAGAATAACATTAATGATTTATATAGTCATATGAATTATAATATATTATCCATGGAATAATAATCATAAATAATCACATTAAATGAAGATATTGTAGCAGTAAAGTGTTACTACTTGGGTAACATTGAATCATAATAACATTGAAAGAATAAAATTACATTATTCATAAAATATAATTGAAATAAGTACATTCATGATACAACATATCAATGGGAAGTATAATGAACACATAAAAAAATATAGCTTCATAACATTCCATGTATCTCAAAGAAGAAAAATTGAGATAAAATTAAATTACATATTTTGTGACTTTTGATAAATAAAACCCATAAAACAAAGATCATAAAATTGATATTTAATTTATCATTAATTTAATAATATGAATAATATAATACATTATTGTGTAGTATATACCACATATAATAATATAGGATGTGAATAAGGCTTCTGTCTCGTATAAAATAAAAGATGGATAAGAAAACCATTACCTGATGTCTTGTACTTATTTGTACATATTAAAACCTCATATATAATAACTATAAGTTTATAATAATATATCATGAAACCATATCCTTATATATAGTACCATATATTATTTATTATGAATTTATATACCCATTTATTATTAATTCCATGTAAACGTTCTGTTTCGGGTAATATCTGTGTTTTTTCATATATATTTTGACTTGTTATTATTGATACCATTACATATATCTTGAATTACTTATTCAAATAATTTATAACATTTTATAAATATTATATATTTTAATTACCTAAATATTTATAATAATATACAAAATATATGTAATCATGAAATGGAATACACAATTCATTGAGATAGTAGGCCTTATGTAGGCATGAATATTGTTTCAATTTTATTGTCATATTGAAATGATAAGGTAAATAAAATATAGGTATATATATATATATTTGTTATAATATAATTATTATGTAAAATATTTCATATAATTTCACTTAACCCATCCTTAATACATTCCTTGTAAAGTGCGAACAAATCACATCACTTTGAGGATCCGGTAGTCCACAATTCCACCAACGAAGTTATCGTGTTTAAAAAAAATAAAAAACATCAAGGAATGTGTTATGTAATAATTAGTCATTTTAACGAAATATTAAATATCATATATATCATATAAAAACATATTTTTAGCATAATTCTCAACTGTGAGAGGTGGTAACAGAAAGACAAACAACATCATTTCGTGGGGCGGTAGTTTTCCATATATAGAAATAGTAAGTTTTTTACCCTTTAGATATAAGTTTGCATAAGTTTTGGTAGAAACATTAAAATAAAAATATATCATTATATTGATTATACTGAGTTTATTATATAAATATGATATAATAATAATTCAATGGGTGGAGAAGTACATGATGAAAAAGATGATCATTGAAGAATGTTACCTTGTTTTCTGGTAAATCATTTTTGTTTATACCATATGGCATCCTTGGATGTATTTCTTCTGAATGTGGGAATTCTAGGTTGAGGGTAGTGATATTTGTACTATATTTTGGATGGTTTTGGTCAATCCAAATGGATATATAGGTGTGAATAAATGGGAGGGTTGAGTGCCTTTTTATATTGGTGGAGGACTGGAATTATTGTAAATTTTTGAAAAGGGAAACCTACCCACATTTTTTTAAGTGAAAATGGATATAATAGTATAAAATATTCATGAAAAGGGAATATATTTTTGAAATATTGATAGAAAAAATATTTTTGAAAAAAAACATTATGTAATTTTGGCCCTAAAGTGTAAGGTTTAGTCTTTTATTATGAAACTTTTTCTTTTAAGTATTGTAATTAATTTCAATTACATTCAGCAATATTATATGTAAAAAGTTTTTTGACCAAATTTTACATTATAAATTATTATGGTTCTAATTCTGGAATCTATATTTCCAAATTCAAATCACAAAAGTAGGAAAAATTAATTCAAATTTAATCCCACAAAGGGGATGACAAAGAGGGGTTTTAAAGTAAAACATTTCAAATGTTTGGTTAGTTTTTATAAGAAATTTTAAATTTAAATTGATTAAAATGACCTAAAATTTATTAATTGATCTATATTTGGTCTAATTAAACATTAAAACCAATCAAAAACATAACTTATTCTTATAAATAAATTATATGAAAAATCTATTTGAAATTAATCTTCAGTATTATTCAATATTCATTTTAAAATAAAACATGAAATAAAAATACCCAAAAAATCACCATAATATAATTTGTATGTTCCTATTTAAAATATTAAGTTTACTTTATGATTTAAACAAATAAATAAATGTAAAAAATATGATTTAAAATGGGTTCTCCATTAAAAGGCGGTAAAATTAATATTTAGAGAAATACATATCTTTAATCATAAAATTGGATTTATTATTATCTTATAACTATAAAATATAATATATGATTATAAAAAATAAGGATAGATTTTATAATCTATACATGTTATTAAAAAATTTAAACAAATTTTTTTTTATAAATTATTAAGATAAAATTGTGTTTAAATATAGAAAATTGCTTTCATAGAAAAGTAATTTCATTATTTTGAAATTGTTCTGACATTCACTTATAAAAATTCATAACAAAAGGATTAGTTTTAAATACAAGTGTAAATAATAGTTTTACAGGTTACCTAATCTTATTTGTAACTTCTATTCCAATGGCTTGGTGGGATAATTAAAAATATATTAATAATAATGTTAATAGTATCTGGTATCCTGGTAAAACTAAACCTTACGTGTAACACAAGCTATCAAAGGGACTCAATAGTGAATGCAATACAATAAAACCATTGTGTTTCATTTACCTAAAGAAAATCAATGTTTTCTGTGTAGTGCAATATTTACATGGTATTGCATATAACACAAGCCAAAATTATTTCTTTCATATAACAAAATATATATTCAGTTTTGGGTGAAATGAAAAATATAAAATGATTAAATCAATTTTTAAAATAATAATACAAAAAATCTCAATGTGATAGATATAATTCCTTCATGGAATAATCCATCACAAACCTCTTTCACCATTGTAGAATTCTCCTGGGTGAACCACTTCCTATGAATACTTTTTCCCTTACAAACCACTTTAATCTTATTTGAATTCTTCCACATAATATCTTCTGTAATGAATAGATCTGTACCTAAAAAATGTTATTGTGTTCCATTATATAGGAAAATTAACCTTGAAAACCCACTAATTATAAATACCAAAAACTCCAATATGGAAAAAGTATTTATGCAAACTTTATATGCGGTCCGCCTAGTCCCTCTATATGTTGTGGTGGCTGATGTGTTAAAAAAACCTTTTAGAAGCCTTAAATTATAGGCTCAATCCAATTACGACAACCCTCCCATGAATGAAGAGCCTCCTCTGAAAATGATTCCACCCATGAACTAATTTTACATTGATACTAGCATAGCTCATTTTGAGGTTCACATTACACACATCCCTTTTGGAAGGCTTAATTAACCACCTTATTTGGTAAACAATTCAACTACATTTTGATATGTGAACCCCTTTGTGGTGTAAATACCCCTTTTAGATATATATATCACAACATCTATGGGGAAATATATCCTTTTCCATATAAAAAACTCCTGATTTTGAGGCCCAAAAATTTAGCACACTTGGAAATTTTGCCATATTAAATGATCCTTCTTTCGAAACACCAACTATATTGAAACACATCCATATAGATTTTTCAATAAAAACAATCACCCTAGAAACATATATATGAAATCATGAGGGAATATTTCCTAATAGAATCTGTCATATTGTATGACAACTTGAATGTAGTTTTATATCATGCTAATGTTTGAAAAAGAAGTCAAAAGGATAGAATTGGTTGATTTCTTTATAACACACATAATCTAGGATCTTTCACTAGTGAATTTAGATATCATAAATCAAAATATTTATACCGTCCCACAAAATTGAGATCAAAATTTGATGTACTAGGTAGATATTATTTTAACAAATTGAGTTTTTATAAATTATTATTAATTTATACTAAATAAAATGTCTTTGTTGGCTTGTTTTACATTCAAAGAATAGTTTTAAGAAACCATGATATATAAAAATTATTATTTAAAGGTGAACATTATAACAAACTCATTAACCAGAGAGACATGACTTGTAATAAATACATTAAAAATATTTTTTAACTGTTTTATATAAATAAATGATATTGATAAAAGAAGTAAATTTTTTTTTGAAGTTTTGGTATATTTACGAAGAAAATATTTTCTCAACGAATTTTTTTTATTATTAATTTTTTTTAAAAATAATGATATTAAAAATTTAAAATTTTTGAAAATTAATTATATAAAAAATAAATTTTTTTCAATAATCATTTCAAAATTTTCATAGGGTAAATTTTTTGGATTGATCTGGAAATATTAATTTATATGAATGTCGAAAAATAATGGGTTTTATTTAAAACAAATTTTTATATTAAAGATTTTATTTTGCCTAATTTTATTTTAATATAGTTTTAAAATTAATATAAATTCAATTAAATATCAATTATTTCAAATTATATATGATTAGAATCATTTCAATATTTAATATTTAAATAAAAACTTCTTAAATATTTGAACACTTTCTTTTTGGAAAAATGATTTCTAGTTGCATCTATACGATTAATTTTAAATTAAAATGTGGTCTTATATTATTAGAAATTGGAAAAATAGATTCTATATTTTGAATCAGATAAATTTATATTATATAATAATACCAAATTACTTTTTGAGCTTAATGAATTTTAAAAATAGGAAAAAATTATTTACTACGTTTCAAGTAAAAAGGATCTACTAGGGGTTAAAAAATGGATAAGTGTCCAAAAAGGATCAAAATAGGTCGATCAGAAATTTTCAATACAAATATTGAAATTATATATTCTATTATTCAGGATTTTCTTTTTCATATCCTTTTGGTATGGAAAAAGGTGGATAGAATATTTTATTTTTAAAAATTAACAGTGAGTCACTCACGTCACATATAAAATCCCACCCCACATCACATACTCTTCACACTTCCAAAATACTACAGTTCATACATGAACTAACCAAATCACTTTTTTAATTCCCAAATTTCATCCAATAATTCATAGTTTGGTATGAACTCCACCATAATAGGCCTTTTGGTGAAAACCAAAAGAAGTTGTCTCGAGAAGAGTAAACACCCCTAAAAAAGAAGTTTATTTTATTTCTTCATAAAAAACCATCCAAAATTTTTAAAATACGATGATAAAATAATAAAAATATCTTATATATAATGAGGTTTTTTTATTTTATGGTAATGAGAAAAAAAAATTTCTTATCCATTAAATGGGATATGAATTCATCATTCGTGTGCGTGGAAGACCATCGACCCACAAAACATTGTTAATCGTTTTCTATCAACACATATCATGGATAAATTTAATGATGGGTTAAATTTATATATATATATATATTATTAATTATATTATAATACTTCTTGAGTTAATTTATCACATATGACTTTATACTTTTCATTATGACGAATATTATTACATCACTTGTTTGTACGGAGGAATCACACCTCGTGAAGCGATACGATTTGTTCAAAAATTAAATGAAATGTGAAAATATTGTGTATAAGGAAAATATTTAATATATATGAGTTAAAAATTATTCTTTAATTTTAATATATTATTTTTATTTCTTTTTTTAATCCATCGAGAAAATTAAAATAACTTTCATGCGTACGCACGACCAACTGTCTCTATGAACAATGCATTTCATATTTAATATGTAAATATTATGAATTAATATAAAAACATATAACCATAATATATATTATATTTATATCATGTTTAAAATTATGGGGATGATTTAACTTTGTTCAAAGTAAGAGAAAAAAAATAACAAATAAAAAAATTAAAAACATAGCAATTATAGACTAAAACGTGACATTAACATGGAATTGTTAGTAAAAATGTAAAAATAAGGTTACATTAAAATAATATGTGAGATAATATATATAATTATGGAACTTTTAAAAATTTAAAATAAAATTATACATATTATACGAGAGGTTTTAATGTGTATGAAGGATGTTAGGACTTAAGGTATGAGATTTTCATGTCACATTTAGTTTTTGTGAGAAAAATATTTTATTCTATATTTGATTTATTTATGTGGTGTATAAATTTAATTTAAATTTCTTCTCATATTATTATCCTTAAATTTATCATTACTTATATATTTATTTTAATATATCTCTTTCATGGGTTTTATGGCTCAACATTACCAAAGTGTTAGGGGATTTTTGTATCAATTTTCCATCTGTGAGAAACAGGTTATTGTATATAATTATCTTCTACTATGAGGTTTATATAATACATATTTGAAATTTTATACAAGGAATACCCTTATTTTCATGATACTATTTGTTTTTTTATTTTTTTTATTTCCTGGGGATTAGGATTCAATGTTTCCAAAGTGATAATAATTTTATGTTACAATTTCATAATTTATTGGGATTGATCATAATATAACTTCCAATGATGAAATATAATGATATTTATCTCACGGAACATAGGAAGTTTATTCTCATCTAGATAATTCTTGACAATTATTGTTTTCCTTTAATTTTTCTATCATTAAGTACTAACGATTTCTAAATAATGTTTCTAAAAAAATTATCATTATTTCTCTATTTGGTCGAAAAACCATTTTCTTCCAAATTCATAGTATGTAAAAATATTTTAAAAATAGTTTTCAACATTATAAAATTGTAATATTATATAAATTTTACACACTTTTTAATAATTTAACAATTTTTTAATGGAACATCCATATCATTTTCCAAATAATTTACATTTGGATTTTAAAAAAAATGTTAAATAAATCATTTGTTTTAAAATGTAAGGTAGGAATGATATTTCCATCCATCATGACCATTATTTTATATAAAGATTCATTTTATATTTCATTTTTATTTTAAATAATGTTTATTTTAAAAATATTTTATGTTTTAAAAGGAATTTTTTAAAGTAAAAATGCTATTTTTTACATGAAATGTTTGAAATGATTTTTAAATCATTTATTATATTTTTTAATAATTATTTTCAAAGAAAATGATTTAGAAAATGATGTATGATTTTTTAGTAATAAAAATTGGTTTTCAAAGAAATGATATTTTGAACCACAATTGATTTTTATAATTTTTCTAAATCCTTTTCCATCTATGATGAAATTTGTTTATGTGACCTATGAATTATTAGGGATACGATGCAATGGTTCCATTTTTATTATTTCTATGCATGGTTTTTGTTAATTATGGAATGATGTTTATTTAACATGTTACTATTACATGGATCAAACTATGAAGAAATTTGTGTGAAAATAATATCTTTCATGGTTTATTCTATGGTGAAATGATGAAATGATTATTAAAACTATCCCTTTTCCAAGCATTATGATATATTGAAATTTTTTAAAACCCATTTCATTTCGTTGGTTATGATATTATGAATGTTTTATGATATTATGGAACACATATGTGTTATTTTAATTATGTGATGGTTGAAGCCTATAACTCTTTTAAATTGATTGGATAATGATTTTTATCTCATGAGATATATATTATTGGAATGGGGAGTGAACTAATAAAGTAATGGAATTTTTACAATTAATGGATTAGGGCGTAAACTTTTACTATTTGGATGTTTTTGGGAGTGAACACGTTCCACTAAGATATCCTTGGAAGTGATCCTTGAATATTAAGGAAATTATTTACTCTGACTTGGTGTATTCCCCAATTACCTATCTTATGCAAACTTTATTCCCTTATAGATCATTTTTTTATTTATTTAAAGTTCATATCTTTTTAAAATCCAATATTCCTAATATGACATATGATTTTGATATTATATAAGGGTGTTATGGTTTTGAAATGTTATTCTAATGTTTTTATAACCTTATAATCATTTTATTCCTACATATCTCCCTTTTTTACCCAAAACGAGCTTCTGAGCCCACCCTATATTATGTTTCAATTCCTTACATTATTAAGAAGTGATTTATGTATGATATTTTAATAATGTTTTCATGTTTTCATAACTTTTTATAAGATTCTGTATTTCAAATAAGAACAAGTTTTTTATTTTAGGTTGTTTCTAAATTAATTATACTTTTACGATCCTATGGAATGTGTTTTTGTACTATAATAACTATAAATCAAAAATTATGTTATGTGTATACATGAAAATCTTAGGTATCTATAGGTGGAATCAGATTTCATGTTTAGTTATCCCTTATAAACGATTATGAGAAAACAATAGTTACATCCCTACGGACTTGTCAATGAATAAGTTTATGGATGAGAAAAATTATTGGAAAATGCCCTAGAATTTAGGTAAGGTACATAGCTAGTTGTATCTATATTACTAAATCTCTATATAGATACTAAAAGTGGATATAACTCTATACCATATGTTCATTAGGGTAATAAATCTAAAAATGGAGAAATGAGTAGGACTTGATCATCCCCTAGTGCATGAAAATACACTTTGCTGCTCACCCTATTTGATGCTACTTGAGTATATGATTTAGAAATTAACTAACTCTTTATGAACCATCCCTAATAATTTAAATATATGATATAAATGAATGGAAAAGGAGAAACCATTAGATTCATAGTTTTAAATGTAGGTTTCATGACGAATACAACATATATGTGTTTTCTTCTATTATGCGGTTAATCGCTATGATTATTATTTATTAAACTATGATTTATATTTTAGTAAATTTTTAGAATTCTAAAAAAATGTGTTAATTATGTGTGTGGTATGAAATGATATTAATTTACTCTTATATAGACAAAAATTATGGGAGGTATAAGGAAAAATATTATTGTTATCATCATGTAACTTTCCCATTCCATGAATGATGTGGAACATCATAATGATCAAGGGTGGGAGTAAGGTTTTGTTGAGTCCTTCATGAGGTAACACCCACATTCCTTTATTAGATCTAAATATCAAATAGCTTATGAGAAATGGATTTACACCACTATAATTATTTTTTCTATTCTCTGGTGTTTGGAAGAGGAAAAGTTATTTTTATTTTCTATCATTTGGATAGAGAAGCAAAACACTTTTGGAATCTAAAAAAGAATATACAATAATATGATAAAATTGGCTCCACAAATTTGGAAAAGTTCAATAACATATTTTTCAATAATTACTTTCCTCATAATCCTTTTATGAAGATGGAGAAGGATTTCTTTGATCTAAATCAAAATGACGAAGAATCTGTTAGTACATACAAGGAAAATATTATAATATATTTTAGGTATTCTTCCCATTATATCATCCAATGTGAATTTAAGGTTGATAGATTGTTTAGTTACTTAAAACCATATATACATATGTAGTTATATATATGATACATCAGTACCTACGAAGATAAGTTTTTATATTCTTTCAAGGATGAAATAGATGATGGAGTTATGTATGAATCTCATAGATTTTATAACAACATAAAAAATAAATTCAAAGGAAAATAAAAAACCATAGAGAGATAAATATGATATTTTATTTATGTTCAAACAATTGAAAAAACCATGGAAGAAATTGTAAAAAGGAGAATAGAAAAAAATTTAAGGTAAGAAGGGAAGGTCCTTAGGAAATTGGATATTGAAGTGGTGGGAATATGTTACCTAATAATAGAATCAAAGAGAAATATCAATAGAATTTACCAAACACACACCAATGCTTATAATGTAGGGAGTATGTGCATTTTGCTAACCAATTAAGCAATAAGAATGTGAATTATTATGACTAATGTAAGATACTTGTCAACCCGATAAAAAATGTGAAACTCATGTGATCACTATTTTTGATGAGGGGTGCGATAACGTTGTTGTGAAAGGTACACATACCATCCACTTTAGAACTATTAATATCTTATTTGTACATAAATATACCCATTTAGTCACATATAAATAATTTTATAAGTGTGTCATGATTTCCCCTAAAATATTACATGTATAATTATTATTGAATACCCTTAAGTACACAATGATCGTATCTCATATCTATGATTACTCTTTGGTTGATGTTTGTGAAAATGTTCTACCTAAAAAACAGTTCATTCTTCCAATGGTCTAACATAATGTAATCAAATTCATGGATTGGATTTAACTATATAAATTCCACAACAATTTCTAAGGAATGTATGTCTCATTTCACATTACAAAAAAAACCTATGATCAACTATTAGTGTGACTATATATATGACCCTCCAATGGGAATAATATCAATTTTATGGGTATTGTTTCCATTCAATAGGGTATTTTATCTTGTATGGTTGGGAAAAAATTAAAATTAGATGATACACCTATTATGAAGGAGTTTTTTGATGACCTCCTGAATATTAATGTAGACTTACACTGAAATAGAATGTTGAGTTCTCAAAAAATAAAAAACATAGAATAATAATATTTTTGAAAATTTTCCTATAGGATGTCCTTGATTGATATAAAAATTATTTAAATAGTAACTCTATAAAAACCATTAAAATTTATTCATTCGACTATGTATGTAACCAAGGGGTTAACCTATACATTTTTGTTAAAAATAAATATTGATCTATGTTCTGTACAAGGATTATTGGGAGCTTAATAAGATCACAATCAATAACATCTATCCTCAAACATATATTCAGTACCTATTTGATCAATTATGCAGAGATCAATGATTCTCTAGAAATGAAATTCTTTTAGGATATCATTAATTCATGATCATAAAAGAGGATATACCCATTGAAACATTATTTATAACGGTTGAATACTCTGAATATATAGTGATGCCATTCAGTATTCTTAATGACCCTGCTATCCTCAGGGATTTAAAAAAAGAGTCTTTATGGATTACCTTGATCAGATTCTTTTTGTATGTATGGATGATATTATTATCTATTCCATGATAAAGGATGAGCATTAGGATCATGTGAGAATTGTTCTAAAGACCCTAATGATGGATGTAATATATGAGAAATTTAAAAAGTGAGAATTTTGGGTGATAAAGGTTTTATTTTTTGATCATAATCTCTAGATAAGGTATGTTAGTATATCAATCAATGATAAAGGAAATTGAGTGACAGAAAAAACCATGATGAATGAGATTTATAGATTTCATGGATTATATATATATTATCAATGGGTTATTTTTAATTTCTATAAACTATATAACCCACACACAAAATTAGCTCAGAAGGGAGACATATTCCTCTCGATAGATGAATGTGAGGAATCTTTCAAGAAACTAAAGATATGTTTAGTAAGTGAAAATTTTATTACATTTCTATATAAATGATAAGGGTTTTTAATATATAATGATTCATCACAGAAGGTTTTTTATGTGTTATTATGAAAAATGAAATGGTTATATATTATTTCTCATTCTAATTGATTCTTTATGAGAATCATTTTCCCACTCATGATATGGATATAGCTGTGGTAATTTTTGAATTAAAGATATTAAGGTGTTACCAATATATAGAAAATAAGGTTTTATATACCAATAAAAAAAGTGAAATGTATATATTCAAATAGAATGAGATGAATATGTTATTTATAATATTGTTAGATATGATTAAACAAAACCCAAAACATTAGTACCCTAGAAAGAAAACACGGTTGTTTATTCTTTGAGTCGAAAGGATCATCCTAGCTTGTGTCGGATGAGGATCACAAAATGTCAAAAATGTCAGGATTGGAAAATCATAGATATTGAAATCATAATGGTAGTGGATAAATATTATTTTTCTCTATTTAATGTTCAACCATTTATCCATGTGATGATTAAAGAGGCGTAAAAGGAATATGTAGTGCTGTAAAAGATGGTTAGAAATGTTCCTGAGTTTAACCTTGATCCTGATGGAATGATAAGGTTTAGTAACCATGTATGTATTCCATACACACTATATTGGATTAAGAAGTTGTCATATGAATCTCCGAGTTCTTCATTATTTATATATCCTATATTTAAGAAACTTTATTGAGATTTGAATGAGTTTTTCAGGTGGGATTGAATGAATTGAGTTATCATAGATTTTGTAGCTCAGTTCTTGGTATGGAAGTATGTTAATGCTGAGATTCCAAAATTAAATGTGATATTACATCAATTACCCACATAATAACTGAAAAGTGAAAACCTTCTCAAGGTTTTTTTATCAGACTCCCCAAAATTCGTATTATTCATAATGCTATATGGGTTTTATCTGATCACATTAATTTTTTTGTACAATTGATCACTACTAGTGAATAACTATTTATTTGATAACATATACTAAATTTACATTAATGATGGGGTATGGTGTCATGGAGTACCACATTCCATTGTGTTTTATCAGAATATGATAATTACCTCGATGTTATGGAGATGTATACAATGGGATTTGGATACAGAGCTAAGTTCAGGATTGCATATCGTACTCAAAATATCATCATTAAAAGATAACAACTCAATCCCTAGAGGTTATTTTGAGATAATGTTCTATGGATTTCAAAGGCCTTTGGGATGGAAAACATCCTCAATTTGAGTTTTCATACAATAATATCTTTCACTCGAGAATACGTATGGCTTTTTATAAAGACACGTATTAAAACATGTGTATATATCTAATGTGTTATAAAAAATTTGGATAATGAAATATATTTTTATGTGATATAGATAATGAAATTAATGGTAATGTCAGATCCACTCAGAAACACATCATGGAACCAAAGAGATGGAATAAATTTTATTTTTACAATTTCCAATGAGATCTATAATTTATAGTTAGTGAAAAGGGGTTTATATGAATTTTTCCATGGAATAGTGAAATGAGATATTGAATTTGGGTAGAACTAAAACCAAGTAAATAGTTCTGTTTAAAATTCATTATTGGATCATGATTGTAACCTATTGGTTGCAACTTTAACCAAATCTAAATAGAGGATGTACCACTAGTGTAGTATCATTTATATTTGGAAAACCTGTGGATGTTTATGATCACAATGAAAAAGATCATTGAAATAAGAACACACCCTTTGTCATAATTTTATGGTGAATCCACTCAATTAACAAAGCTATTTTGGAACTAGATGAAATTAATGGGGAATAAGTATCCTCATTTGTTTGTATGTGTGTGATGAATTTTTATGGTGATATTCATTTTAAGGGGTGTATAATGTAACACCTAGATTTTTCTTTAATTACAATTTATTTTTAAGAAATTAAATGTCTATTATTTCTTGAGTTACACAAAACATAGAGTTTTAATAAATTATGATATTTTAATATTATTATTTTAACATGGTTTCTATAACATATACATCAGACATATTTATATGGATAATAATAAATAATTTTTAAAAGCCAAGTATAATGGATTTATAAAATGAAAAAAAGATAAAAATGTACGTATTTTTTCGAAATTTCATTATATGATTTAAAATTAATATTTTCTAAAAAATTGGTTTTTAATATTTTAAATTGTAAAAATTAATTTAATAAAATTGTGACACATTGTAAAAATTAATTTTGTAAAATAAAATCAAATTTTAAACCATCTTTCCATAATTAACATAGGGTGAAAATTTTGTATTTTTTTGCAATGGATTAATGATTCGATGAATAATGAATAATACTTGTCAATATAGAAATATTAATTTTTTTAAATAATTTAAAAAGATAATTTTTTTTAAAAAAATGGGATTCTAATAAAAATTATGTCAAATATATATTATGTAATAAAATCTAGGTCATTTTATTCATCTTCATGTTGAGTTTTTTATAAAAAAACATTTTAAACTTTTGAACATTTTTGCTTTGGAAAACCACATTCTCTTCATATATAATGGTTTAATTTTTACTTTAAATTTTTTTCCATATTGAATGTTACATGAAAAAAATGAATTCCATATTTTGAATCATTATAATCTAAATTATCTAATGATGTCAACTAAAATTTTAAAAACAATGAAAAAAACAGTCAAAACAATTTACTGTGGTTAAGGACAAATATTGTTTACTAAGGGGTTAAAACACAAAATCACGGGTCAAAAATGAACCAAAAGACAATTTAGGGACTTATTTACATATTATATATTATTTTACCAATAGTGATCTATTTTTACCCTTTTTTCATGAGAAAAATGTGAATACACATTTTTTATTTAAATGATTACTAGTGTGCCACTGATCGTACATTTAAAAGGCCCCCATCTCATATTTTAGTAAAAGTTTATAAACCCATTAGGTTTACCATGAACTACCCAAATAAAATTCTTAAAAACCTGCTATAAATATAGAACCCTTTTTTTATAAATCCATCATATGAATCCTTTTGTTGAAAACCAAATGAAGTTGTCCAATGAAGAGGTAACTACCCTAACAGATCATTTTGTTATATTTATTCCTAAAAAATGTAAACAATTGTTAAAACATGATGATATAATTAAATGTTTATCTAAACAATTATGATATGTTTTTAAGGGTCATGACCTCAACCATATCCTCTTCCATCAAATGGGATATAAAATCATTAGTTGTGTGTGCGGTGGACTACTACCTAAGAAACCTGTGTAATTTGTTTTCCATCACCACCTTTAAAGGTTAGATATAATAATGGACTAAATGTTTATATATGATAAATATATAATATTATTATACTTCTAAAATTATTATATAACATATACCTTCAAGGATTCCATTATGTGGGAATATGATAACATCACTTTTGTATATGTTGGACTACCCCTCTCAAAGCAATGTGATTTATTTACTCTTTACATGGAATTTAATAAGGATGGGTTTAATGATTATATGGATCATGTATGACATAAAATGATTATATAATTTTAATATATTATTTACCTTTCATTTTTTCAATCCTTTTAGGAGATGGAGACAACATTCATGCATACGTATGGTTTTTCGTCTCCATAAATTGTGTATTTCATTATAAGTCTGTAACTCTTATAGATTAGTCCAAAAAGTATATACATAATATATATGATATTTATATAATGGTTATAATAATAAATTTTATGGAACCATGATAAATGTTATAGGGTAGAAAAATAACAAATCAATCTAAACGTAAAAAATAATTTTTTTTAAAATGTGAATTTAACATGGAATTGTAAAAAAATGGGTAAAAAAAGGTAATAAGAAAATAATATATGGATTGATATATATAATCATGGTTCCTTAATATATTTTTATTAAAAAATATATTATTATATACTTTTTAAAACTTTTATAAAGTATGTTCAGTTGTAAGGTAGGGTATTTCATTTTCTCATTTAGTTTCATTGAGATAATTCCCATATTCACCACATGTTTATTTTAGTTGGTGTAAATTTTAACATACACACCTAGGGTGAGCATACCATTTTTTAGATATAGTTCAATACATGACCCTAGGCATTCCACTTTGTGTACTATAGGATTCTGAATAGTAGTGGGGGTATAATATGTCATGCGGGGAGACTATACACTCTTTATTAGAGTAAAATACGATTATAAAAAAACATCCAACATAATAATAAGAAATAACCAATACAGTCCAAAAACAAAAAAATAAGTCCATAGCAAGGAAAAATACCCTAAAAAAAGAAGTAAATATTTTATTTCATACACGTGCTAACTGTAAAATGAAAACCCAAAATAAAGACACATTGACAACTTCCAAACGGATCCTGATATCATGTCATATTCCATCATCCCTACTCAATCCTAAATCAAAAATCATACATATATGATAGGGATAATTCTGTTATCATATCATACAATCATGTATTCTATTTCGTTACTAATCAGAAAACCTAAGTAAGATATGAGTATAACTCAGTAGGCCACGAACATTATCTAATGAAATTTCCATTCTATAACACATTACGAAATTGTATAATGAATAAACATCAAATGAAAAATATAAATATATTTCAAATCTAAAATTATTTATTCAAATAGATCCTACCTTATGAGTCCCATACTAATGTCTGAACCATTCACTATAGGAATTTTACAATTTACCCTTTTCATTGGCTTTCATTATTAATTTTTTTTTTCGAATTTAAATCATTACCATTGAGCATTTTTTCGGGTTCCATCATAAGTGATACATGGACTGTTAGTCTAGAATCAATCCATATACATTCATTGGGGCCCTAGAGTACATGTCATTTACCCTATTGGTACTTGAATCATTAGTCCTTCAACGAAAACAAATTTTTCCAATTTTCTTATAAATATACATCGGGTCCTAGAGCCTAAGTGTTGAACCCCATGGGTGATTGAATCAGTCGTCACTCACCCACTACCCATTGTTCAAAATTACATAAATATAAAAATCAATGTTCATTATTAGGGACCATCATATCATTTATTTAAAATATGGTTCACCATTTTATTTATCAAACTCAGCCATTGATTAATTACTTTTATTACAAGGATCAACATGATAAATCCCCCATTAACACATTTATTATTAATTATTACGCATATCATTAACTATTTGAGGTTAAGACAATCTTCTTTTTAAATACCATAATCAAACCATGAAACAAGGATTTATTTCAATTCTATAAACCCATTATTCACATTTTTAAATTTCAAGAATCATCATTTCAAGGAGATTGGAATACTCTATGGGTATCCATCCTTCCAAGTCTCAAATATAAAACTGGAATAGTAAATGGTCTCAAAATTACATGGGAATTTTTTTCTAATATAGAAGAAATTGGAAAATATGGAAATATAATGATATAACTAAAAACATGATATCATTAAAAAGACTACATGAATTTGAAATTAAACCACCTACCTTAGAATATTTTACATACACTCACCCAACCATAACCCTAATTTCAATGTAGAATGGTTGAATTCATAATGGATAAAGAGATCTAGGATCAAAACTTCGGATAAACATATATCGAAATGAGACTCATTAAAACCAACTACAAAAACACCAGAAACATGATGAATTCATCACTGGTGATTAGGTATATAAACCAGGGGTCTGGATAATTTTAATTGAATTTTAGAGGTTTAAATAACACCGTTCAAATTTCATGGGACGATCCACATGGTTAAATGAATTTTTCACCCTATCCATGCACCGATATTATCTGGGAGGAATTTAATATTCTCCTTGGATAAATATTTTGTTTAAAAATCCTTAAAACATACAAAAAACCTTTTTTCTAAGGGTTTTTGGGTTCATTCATGTTTGGGGTGGTTTCATGGTTTAGGAAAACATTGTGCTAATCATGGAGTGCCCAAAACCCCCCCAAAAGCATCCAAAATTCACCTAAATTTAGGAAATGAAATCCTCAACCAAAATTATATTAAAACAAGGGTACAAATTAACTAGAAACACATACAATAAGAATCAATATTGGTTATTATCTCACAAAATCCCCAACTTACAAAATCCCACCCTTGTGTTGTACTCCCAAGCATCACTAAGCCAATACTGTGAAAAGGTTATGCCACAAGGCCAACATATCTACTTCCCCCTCCTAGGTTTCTACCTGAACATGGATATACTACCACAACACATGAACCAATGACACAGTATTTCTCCATAAATACTTCCTCACTACAACACAAAAAATGAGTCTTATGTACCTCAGAGGACACATCAACCTCAAGATATACATCATCAATGTTGATCACATGAGAGAGGTTAGGGTGATAATTACAAAGTTAGGAAATATGAAAATTATTGAGAATAGAACTATAAATATGTGGAAGATCGAATATATATTCCAATGGTCCAATCCACTCGACAATTTCAAAGGGTTCAACAATCCAGGGTGCTAATTTTCATTGCCTATAAATCCTATAGTGACCCAAACTCATGGATACCAGAAATAATACTCAATTAGAAACTCTAAACTCAACAAATCAATTATTTCGATCAATATAAGACTTATTCTGACACAAATTTGTTTTCATGAATTTACAAATCAAATGAATCTTTTATGATGTATCCTATATGAGACATAGTAAAATAATCTAAGACTCACCTACCTCTATCTAGTATAGAGTAGATTTGGATGGCCTACCACATCGCTCCTCATATAATTCAATATTAATAGTTTTAGGATAACTTTTTTTTGGATAACTCTATAACAATTATTTGTTTTTCCCAATACAACCTAAAATCTATATGAAATTTCCTTACCATGTCCTCCTGTACCTAGACAGGATTGTATAATTTTCAGTATGCCTATGGGAAAAAATATATACTTATGAACACCTTAGTATCCAGTTCTGTTTACATGAATTTCTAGAAGAACAAACTAAAAATATATTGACGTTTTGAATATCTACACCATGGTACTCCGTGAAAACGGACTATATCATGAACATAAAATACACCCATCTAATCAACCATGAATGTTTCCCAAATTGGCAATAAATGGGATACATTCATCAACTATCCCATTATCACCCATGTTACATCATTCATTTATGTGTTTCTCATAGGAACCACCAAAAAACATTGGTAAAGTAATCCCACTTCCATCCTTGAATGTCCTAGGGCTCTAAAAACCCACTTGGAAGGTGATGCTTAGCTATCACCTACTTGTAGATTTAACATCATATCACAAAAACCAAAATTCCTTTTACATTCTCACCTTCCAGTACTATCGAAATAGGTCATGGTACATTTTCACAAATTGGGATGCAAATCCATCTCCAAAGAAAAAACTCGCACATTAACTTCTCTCACATATGTAGAGGAACCACAAAATAGCCCCATATATTGATGATATCATACACATCTATAGTGAAATACGAATGTGACTCCCCACCATCAATGATTTCCCTCAAGGCCAAACAAGTCAGATCGTCAAGATACCTCTCATTGACCTGACCAAGATGTTTGGACTAAAATTATTTGGAAAAGAGGGTCATCTAATCCTATCCCTCATGGGCTTCTATGTGCATGTCAGCCAACAATGACATATTCTTCAACTCAGATATATACTCCAAAACAACTTTAGTCTATCTCATTCAACTCAATGAGTCTACAATTTGTTTCCAGTCTTTGTATATTGGTTCACTCAAAATGATATTATTATATATACTTAAACCATATTGACTACTAGAGGATCAAATTTCACTATGAAAATATATACTTTAAAATTTTATGGCCATTATTCCAAATAAACTATTATGCCAAAAGGTGATGCCACCAACACCTTAATACATAAAACAGCATGTTTAACTCTAGATAATGCAGAGTATAATTCCACTCATCTGGCCTCAATTTTCTTGATCTATACACCATGAATTGATCACTATCCATTAACAATACCACTCTTCTAATTCCAAACGTATCAACAATCAAAGGTATGATGTTAACCTATCTTGGTTTGGGTTAAGATTGGGGTAGTATGAAAAATATTCTTCATCATGTTGAATGATTTCTCACATGCTTCCGACTATTCAAACATGATACACTTAATAGTTAGTCCTCAAAGTAGTTCTAAAAAGAGATATTAGAGGTAGATTATTCTTTAATAATAGGTCTCAAAAACCAAATAGATTTAGATATAAATAAAATTCATGGGCTTATACCAATTATAAAATGACAAAAATTTATCTTGGTCTACTAACACACATTTCTTGGAGACGATGTGACCCCTAAAAAATAACCTGTTGATATATAATTTCCATGTAGATAGATTATTTTATAGCTGATTCTACCTCACTATACTTAAGATAAATTTAGGATTTTTGGGAATTATGTTCCCGATACTTAGAGATCCCCTTGAATTCATCCAGAAAACAACCAAAACTGATATAGTTAAGGGTGGAATATTTGATTCAGTATGTCTAGGAACACAACTAGAGCATTAATCAATCCAAATACTATAAAAAAACTCATACAGGCCATACCTACATCTGAATGCAGTCAATGAATTATCACAAGGCCTTAATCTAAATAGATGATTTCATGACAAAAAATATATCACGGGGAACAAAAACTAACCCCTCATATAATCAAATATATCATTGATAAATAGAAGAGGATAACATATCTTAATCACAATCCTATTAAAATTATGGTAGTTGTAACATATTATTACCATCCTATAATCCTTTAGAGCATTCAATACTAGATAACCCAAATGCGGCATATTCAGATGGATAAATCCATTATCCATCATTTCCTCCAACTGAGTCTTAAACTCTTGAAGCTGTGTCGGTGTAATTTGGTAATGTGGAATAGAAACTTGTTCATCTCCAGAAATTATCTCAATTGGAAACTCAAAAAGTGTCGTAGGTGGAAAAATTAAGAATTCCAGAGGAAAAAAATCCAAAACCTGGTCCACTACTGGTGCATGAGACAAGGTGTTACACCCTCATCATCCAATAAAATACCTAAAACCTTGGCAGTGAGCTCCTTATGTGGCTAATGAACTGGTCCTACATGTCTTTCATGGATATCACATTCACCATACTGAACCTAACTATTGCCCTCTAGAGACATAACATTTATTATCCCATAGTAACAATCGATTTGGGATTGGTATGATACCATCTATTCTATACCCAATATTAGGTCAAAGCATGACATTTCATTCACATATATATCTCAAAAGAAATGGTACTCCCAAACGTAAAGGGTACAGTGGTTGCATAAAAATAATTTCCTTCGATTGAACAACCAACGGTGTGTCAATAGTCATAACCCAACACTCAAACTCCAATATCATTCCCAAACCATTTACAAGGTGAGAAGATAAAAAATAATGTTTGGATTATGTTTCAAATAAAGAACTATAAAGTATAGAAGTTTCATGAAGTTTACCTCTAAAAATTGAGGTCCAAAGATCACAATAAACATGTTCAGTCTAACAAACAGAAAACTAAACTACCCCACCCCATTGTTCTCTAGTCTCAGTCCCTGAACTACACTATTTCTATGGTGTAGGAAATCTTTCCCTGAGGTACAATGCCTTCCGTACCCCCCATCAAAGCCAGTAGAGTTGCAACTACCCAACTTGTACGACATAGAGAACCCCATTCTAATAATCTTGTATTCACTAGATTATATTTCACTAACCATAGGTCAAGGGTTCCACAAATATCTCTGTATGTCTCCCATCTAACCATAATCTCAACACTCCAACATTGTTTGCTTTCTATAGGTATGAATGTGAATTTTCCTTCCACAATGATGGAAGAAAACGCATTTATCACTCTTTTCATTTGTTCCTAACCCTTGGCTACCCTATCTTCTACTTCTTTGGTTAGAATTATCATAGTGATTGTTCCTACCTATGGAAGGTGTACCACCTGGTGATCAAAATGAAACCACTTTCATCCCCGGGAAGCCTCCTTTAGGTTCCCCTTATAATTTAGATCTTGATTCACAACTACAACATACTTATTCAAATGGATTGTGCAAACTGGGACTCAATATCATATTTAATTCTTACATGAAAATGTATGTCTGGTGTTTCCTCATATCCTTCCAATATCAAACAATGAACTACAATTCAGTGAAGTGACCAATATAGTCAGTGACTGAAATGATCCCCTGTTTCAACAATATAAAATCTTCTTCCCACTCATTTCTCTATTCCTCTGGACAACAGTGCTTCTTGAATTTTCATCATGATGTCCTTGCACATCATCCCTCCAATTTATCATATCGAACCTGAATATGTAACCAATTATTCTCTTCACCTCATAACATAAAATAATCTAACATGATGTTTTTCTTAGCATGATTCATTAAATATTCAATAATTTTATCAATGGACATAAACTAGAAGTAAGCTTCTTTTGGTTTAACCACTATGGTAAATGTTGTAGGGTGCTATTTCTTGAAATCTCATGTCCGATCAGGAATATTTCTCACAACCCTCCCTTGGCTATTTATGCGAACTTAATTATGTGAGATGAGCTTTCATAGAACACATCTCCTTCCCCTTAACCAAGACCATCTAGGGACTCTTGTCAAGACACTAGAGGATCAACTTCATAAGTTTCCTCCTATCATCATACCAATAACCATCATCATTGGGGAATTTATGTACAATGAAAAACATACATCTTTGGACACATAATAATCATTTACACATTTACATAAGAGGGTTTCACATAATGTTATATCAAGTCATCCCTCATACAATTCCACATGGTAAAAACTAAGGAACTATAACTATACTCAAACATCCCTAACATGGATCATGGACAACAAAAATTAAATACTTTTCATATTTTTAGTTTTCCCATTAGAAACCATTTTTAATCATTTCAAATTACCACATTTAACATAAATTAATGTTAGAATATTAAGCATAATTCCCTCTAAAATAATCAAATAAATAAAATAATTTTCATTCCCCAAAGCAATCTCTTGACTTTATTTTCCATCAATGATTTATATTATGCATGACACATAAATTGATTAGTTCCTAGATTGATGAAAACATAATACACTCTCTTGCCATACCTGATCATGAGTATAATATCAAAAAACAATAACATAAAAAAAGTAGATCAGCAAAGATGAAATAACATACAACTATAAGATAAAACAACATGAATAATAATACGACCCTGGGTACATGGGTTTCCCATAAATGTTTTTTAGCTAATACCATACATGGTCTCATAACTAAGGCCCAAATTGTTACAATATAATTTATACTATTCAGATATAATATGAATATAGGAAATAAAAAAATTCCTCTGATATTACTTTGTAACATCCCAACCCAGGTTCTATATAACATTTCCCAAGGAAGTTTCCACATAACCTGAAGCATGAATTCCTATATTTTAGAGTCTTCTAACTAGTGGTATTGGTTTAATATGTAAAATGAAGATAATATAAATTCTTTTCTAAAGAAATGAAACCACATAAATAAATAAAAACTAGCCAACATAATAAAAAAATAACTTATAAGGACTAAATAACACAAGAATAAATCCAAAATTGAAAAACTGAACATAAACTAAATTAGTAAATATATAATTCCATATAAATTATAATTGTCTAATGAAAACCCAAAATAATGGAAAAATAAAAAATTTCATGTGGGTCCAAACATCATGTATAGTTCCATCATCCATTCTCCATCCGGAATCCCAACTCATCTATATAACATATGGATCTTTACCCTATCCTACCAGGAAATCGTTTTTTATTATTTGGGTACTAATCAGGAGGCATGAGTAAGTCGTGTGTACAAACTCGTAAGCCACCACAAAATAAATCTAAATAAATATCATGTATGTTAAAATATAGATAGTTTTGTAATGAGTAAATATCAAAGGTAAAAAAAAAGTTTCACATTTATTATTCTTTAGTCAACCACATCATACAAGCTTTATCCATAGTATGAGACTAATCCATACACCATAGGGATTTTATATTTTAATATTTTTATGGTATTTACTTATTCAATTTAATTCCAATTTAAGTCAGTACCTTTGAGAATCAATCTAGGTACCATCATCACATAAAATAGGAGTGTTAGTCGAAGAACAAAATCATATTAGTGCATTTGGGGGATAAAGCATCATCCTGACAGCCCATTGGTACGTGGATCATTAATCCATCATAGAAAAGTTATTTTACACTTTCACATATTAATATACATCAGGGGATATGGAATAA
The DNA here is from genome assembly GCA_963277665.1 of Viscum album. NCBI lineage: Eukaryota > Viridiplantae > Streptophyta > Magnoliopsida > Santalales > Viscaceae > Viscum > Viscum album. The sequence continues at coordinate 307,800,453 of OY728150.1, read as the reverse complement.
ATATGGAATCTTATGGTTACCTGGAGCATCAATCGCTCACCCATAACTCATTGTTCACAATTATATAAAGATATAATTCTAGGGTCATAATTAGTGATCTTTTTTTCGATCATTCACAACATGGTGATAAAATTAATTTATGAAAAACGAAAAAGGAATCATTAATTTCATTACAAGGATCATCAAGAGAAATCCCCCCAACCTATTTATCATCATTCATTACTCATCTCATTAACCCCTAGACGTTAAGAAAATAAAACCATTAAATTCCATTATAAAACCATTCAATGATGATTCAGTTCAATTCCATATACCCTTTAATCCCCTTTTTACATTCCAAGAATCACAATATCAAGGAAATTAGAAAAACCCATGGGTTTCAATCATTCCAAATCTCATAATCTCTAATTAGTCTAACGATATTCATGGATGGTCTTATAGCTACTTTGTAATAAAATATTTTTTATAATTTAATTTAAATGTTTTAATATGAAAATGTAACAGTGAAACTAAAAACATCATATCATGATAAATTCAATTGTAATTAGAAATATGGACACCAACCCTAGGATATTTTAATAATTCCCACCCATATTTACCCCAAAATTCGATGTAGAATAGTCGAATTCACAACAGTGATGGAGATCAAGGACTAAACCTAAGATTATTATCCAACTATGGAGTTCCATTAAATCCAAGATCTAGACCATCAATAATGGTAGGAAATTATCTCTCTCCAAAGGATGTAAAATATAGATGTTATAAAAACCCAATCAGAGAAGATATCAAATATTAATGGGGATTCAATTTCTTCTATCATGTTTTTGGTTCAAAGAAGAACTGGTTCTTGGAGTTAGTTGTAGTATTTTTCGAATAGAAGTTATGATGGAATTATCAATTTGGATAAATGTGTCCATATTTAATGATAACAAAAGTTATAACTATATATTCACATAGAATTAGATGAATTTTTTTTGAGAGAATTTTGTAGGATATGATTAAAAATTATGAATTCTCAATACATTTCCACCTTCGAAAAGGGAACAAGGTGGATGATGCATTGATCCCAAAGGATCATGGAATATTATCCAGCACTAGGATCAAAAAATATCCATAATTTCAAGATTTTTAATGGGTAGAAAAAGAAATCTTAAAGGGAGGGGAGACCGGTTATCATTCTGAATTTAATTTCAAACCATCTATCCAAGTGAATATTATAAGAGAATAAAAATAATATTAAGTGATGTAAAATAAGTTTAGAATTGTTCCTAAAATTAACCTTGATCATTATGGAATTATAAGTTTTAGGAACCGTGTTTGTGTTCCACACATACTATATTTGATGAAGGAGTTCTTAGAGGAATATTAGATTTCTTCAATATCTATAAATCATGTATGTAAGAATATGTATTTAGATTTGGAGGGGTATTTATAGTGGATGGAAAAATGAGAGAAATTCTAAAATTTTGTAGCTCAGTAATTGGTATGGCATAATGTTATGGATTTCATACAAAATTCATAGTTGATATGAATTTTAATACCCATACCATAATAGAAATGAAAAAAAATCACAATAGTTTTTGTTATGAGACATGAAAAAAGGAATAATGGTCGTAATGATATATGGGTTCTAGTAGATCACCATACAAATTCAGCACATTTCATCCCTATAAAATAATAATTATCTCTTGATAAGATTTCCAGAATATACATTAAGAAAGTGGTATAGTTTCATGGTGTACATAATTACATTTTCTATGATAAGAATCTAAGAATTATATTGATTATTCAGATATTTCTACAATATGATTAGATAGGGAGTTAATATCAGTACATCATATATTATGTAAATAGATCATCATTTAGAGAGAACAATTAAAACAATAAAGGATATGCTGATATCATGTTATATGGATTTCAATGGTGGATGGGATCAATAAATTAATATTGTTGAGTTTTCATAAAATAATACCTTTCAATCAATAATTTAGATGGATCCTTATAAATACTTGTTTGGAATTAAGTGTAGATCATTAATGTGATAGAATGAAGTAAGGGAAATAATGATATTGGGACTTGAGATAGGTGGTCAAATTGAGGAGAAAGGTTTATCCATTCAACAACAACTAATGGATGCATAGTTTTAGAAGAAATGTTTTGCTAAGAAATTTTGATGTGATATATAATTTAATGTTGGTGAAAAGGTGATTCTAATAATTTCTCCTTGGAACAATGAAATGAGATCTTTAATTTAGCTAAATATAAATCCTAGGTATATTGTTAAATTTCAAATTCATGATTGTATAATGGTGGTACTTTATTGGTTGGAGCTTCCACCTAACCTACACAGAGTTCATACCACTAGAGTAGGATCTTTTATATATAAGGAAAACCCATGGGATATTCATAATCATGAATAAAATGTAATGAAAAACAAGACCACAACCTTAATCATTGTTTTAAGGTGAAACCACTACTTTGAAGAATCTAAATGGGTTCATGAGGAAATGATGAGGCAGACGTATTCTTATTTGTGTGTATGAGAGTGATATATTTCATGGGATAAAATTATTTTAAGGGGGGTAGAATTTAACACCCATAGTTTTTAAATTATTTTTTAATTTCTTATAAATTAAATGTCTCTAATTTATTGTGTTACATACAACACTAAGTTTTTATAATCCATGATATATTAATATTATTACTTAAAAGTGGATATTATAATATAGCCTTCAATCAAAGAGATATGAATAGTAATAAATAATTTTTAAATATTATGAATTATAATTTCATTTATAGAGATCATAATTATAATAATGTAGTTAGTTGTTATAAATGTAAATATATGTTTTGAAAATAACATTATCTCCAAAAATGTATTTTATTATTTAATTTTATAAAAATAAATAATATTAAATTGTGAAATTTTGATGAAATTAATTTGGTAAAATAATTTCAACTTTTGAAATTCTCTTTTAAAATTTAGATTATAGTGAATTTATAGTATTTTAATAAATAGATTAATTTTTTTGAGAAATAGTTAAAAGTTATGGTTTTTATAGAAAAATTCTATTTATTTTAATGAAGTTATAATGATAAATTATGTTTAGAAATCTATTTAAAATAAAATTATATAAAATAGATATAAAATAATACAATATAGGACTTTTTATTCATTATATATATATTTTTTATATAAAATCTATTTATGAATTTGAATATTTTCTTTTTAAAAAACCACTTTTTCATCACATATAAGGGTATAATTTTAAATTAAAATTTTCATAATTATTGAATGGTATTTGAAAAAATGTATTTCATTTTTGGAATAATTATAATCTATATTATATAAAATATTCAAGATAGTTTTTAAAAATAATGAAAAATAAAAATAGTAAAAATTATTTTTCTATGGTTATTGTAAAATTGTGTTTATCGAGGGTTTAAACTAAAAATATTGGTGTTAAATAAGAACCAAAATATTTTAATCACACATTTTATATAAATATTTCTACCTTATATATTATTTTACCATAAATGGTCAATTTTTTAGAGTTTTTCTATGAGAAAACCCTGTTTATATCTTTTTTATTTTAAAAATTACAAGAGTTCCACTCACCTCCCTATTAATAGGCTACCCCATCTTTTATCCTATTATGAAATTAAAAACCATTTAGCTCATCCATGAACTACCCAAATAACATAAAAAAATTACTAATCTATTTATATAATCCATACTTTATTTATAAATCCATCATATGAAGCCTTTTGTTGAGAACTAATCGAGGTTGTCCAACGGATAGGTAACTCCCATAAATGAGTGCTTTGTTATATTTATTCATAGATTTACGTAAATTAAGATTAAAAAATGATTATATAATAATATAATTATTAATAATATACTTAGATGTTGTTTTTATGGTCATTACATTCAACCATCTCCTCTTCCATCAAATTTGATATGATATCATTATTCATCTGTATAATGGAATACTACATCAGGAACCGAGGTTATTTGTTTTCCATAATAAATTCTGAAAATGGATATAATAATAAATTAACATAATATATATGATATATATTATATTATTATACATGTATAATTATTATATATTTTATAACATTATGACATCTTTTATATGGGTGTATGATAATGTTGCTTGTGTGTATAGTGGACCACCATCTCGCGAAGAAATGTGATTTATTCAAGTTTAACATGAAATATAATAAAGGTTGGTATAATTAAAACATGCCACATATATAACATAATATGATTATATAATTTTAATATATTTTTTTACCTTTTTTTATTTCAATTATTTGTGAAAAACGAAATAATGTTCATGTGTAAATATGATCTACCATCTCCATGAATGGTGTATTTCATTTCAAATTTTTTATTCATATAGATTACTCCAAAAAAGATATACATAATATATATGAAATTTATATCACGGTTAAAATTATGAATATTAAGTAACCATGATCATTTTAAGATGAAATAAATAAGAAATCAAACAATACATAAAAAATAAATCATTTTATCCTGAAACGTGAATTTTTCATTGAATTTTTTATAAATGGGTAATAAAAAGTTTTAAGAAAATAATAAATTGTGTGATATATAAAATAATTTTATTTTAATTGATTTATATTAATATTATATTTATTATACATGTGATTTATACTTTTCCAGTGGACGTCCGGACATAAGGTAATAGATTTCTGTCTCTTTTATTTTATTTGAGACAAATGCCATATTAACCACATGTGTCTTTGACATAGTGTATATTATCATTTCAAAATAAGGGTTAAACAAACTAGTGTCCAAAATTTACTTTCCACATGACCCTAGGAATTAATCTCTATATAGAAGAGGTTGTGGATTATCCATGAGGGTCCAATACATCACATGGGGAGGCTATACCATCCTTAAAAAAATCAAGAAAACAACCAAAATAAATAAACAATAGAAAACATAATAATATTAATAATAAATAATCCATAAATAATAAAAAAATACAATAATATGTCCAAAACAAGGGACATGAACATAAAAATAGGAATAAATATTTCATGCCATAAATGTTTCATGTACCTAAGGAAAACCCAAAATAAAGACCAACTGAAAACATTCAAGTAGTCCCTAGTTAGGATTCAAGGATCCTAGGAAAATATTATTCAATTAGAACTAGTTATTAGGGAAATAAACCAGTGGTATGGGATTCATGAATTGAATTTTTGGGGTATTAATTAATCACATACAATGTTTCTAGTATAGTCCACACAGTTTTAAGAAACTGTGCATGCTATCCATGAACCCTTACTATCTATAGTGCATGGTTTATCCTAGTCAGATCCATAGATTTATAATCCTTCCACAACTATGATAACCACCATTTTATAATGGTTTTTGGGTTCATTCTCTATAGTGGTGGTTTCTTGAATTGGGAAAATAGTTCGCTAACTGGTCACTTACCAAAAACCCTCCAAAACATCCAAAAATTAACTAAAAACAACCAACACTATACAAAATAAAAAAGATATTAAAAAACTATTAAGAATCAACAGAAAATAAGTAAAATAATAATGAATAATGGTCATGATCTTACCATCTCCCCACCTCATAACATATCATCCTTGAGTTATACTCCCAAGCATCACGAAGCCTATAAGGTGACAAGTTTAGGCTACTGGTCCCACATATCATATTCCCTCTCCCATGATTGCTCCTAAACATGGAAATACTACCAAAACACTAGGACCAATGAAATATAATTTTCCCAAAAAACTTCCTCACTACAATCCATACCACTAATCATATTTTTCTCAAAATACGCATCAGCGGCAAGCTCAACATCATAACCGTTGATCACCTGAGAATGGTCCGAGGGATAATTCTGAATTTGTGACAGATGAAAACATCGTTCATAGAACTATAACTATATGTAAGATCAAATATATACCCCACTAATATAATCCTCTCCACAATATCAAATTTTCCAACAAACTAGGGAACATACATTACCTACCTCTGAGTCATATGGAGAAACATTCTTAGTGACACCCAAAAGAATATACAATCGCCTACGCTAAACTCAATAGGTAAATGATGTCAATTAGTATAAGATTTATGTTGACTTGATGTTGTATCCATACATGTATATATCATATGAACCTGTTATGCTGACTCATTCATGAGACTTGGTCTGAAAAAACACTAACTCTCCATCTTTAATCTAGTATAGAGTTGACCTACTTGGCCAAAAATAGAGACCCTCATATAGTTTCATCTGAATAGTTTCTTGATAACTATTGTTTTTGGAGACCACTATAATGACTATTTTATTTTCCTAAAACCCACCAAAATATGTGTTGCCTAGCCTCATAATTTCCTATAGTAACTGGAGAGTATGCTATGATTTTCTATATGCCTATAGGTTAAAAGATATACTTTGAAACAAATAAGTTCCGAGAACCTTGCTCATGCCATTCTAGAAGAACAAAATAAAATGAGAGTCATGTAATGAAACTATACTCTATTTTACACTATGAAAATAGAAAATTATAAAACACAAAATTCACCAAATTGGTCAACCAGGAATAGTTCTTGAATTTGGAAGAAATGTGATACTTTCTTCCACTGTTATGTAATCACCCATATTGCATCATTCATTAGTAGGGTCCTTAGAGGACTGACCAAAATTTCTATTGTAACATCATCCCACCTCAATCATGAAATTCCCAATGGCTATAGAAAACCACTAGGTCATTGATGCTCGACCTTCACTGGTTGGCTAGTGTAGCATTGTGTCACAACACAAAACATTTCTTTTAATGTTCTAATCCACTAATAATATTGACATCCGTTATGATACATTTTTTATAAAACCACGATGTATATCAATCATCAAAGAATGAAAATTAGACATTAAAGTCTCTCAGATATAAGTAGTAACTATAACATGGCCCCAGATACTGATTATATCATCCTCATGTATAGTAAAATCATAAGGTGACTACCCTCCTATATGGATTTCTCTTGATTCAAGAAATTCTGGATCCTTATACCACATCTCCTTGATCTCTCTAAGATGTTTGGACTCAAATGGATAGTGTATGATAGTTATCTACTATTGGAACTCTTGGGCCATTATTTTAATCTCATCTAACAATTTCTTCATCTTTAACTAAGAGCTAAACTTCTAAACTGCTTGATTCTTGGTCTTTCGACTCAGAGTGTTTGCAAAACAGTTTTCCATTTCATATACATATGTTAACTCAGAATCAAATAACCTTATATAATCAACACATATCCCATACCAAAGGATCAAATTTCACTAAGAAATGACATAACATAATATTTTATGCTTTGTATACATATTAAACCTTTCTCCCATGTGGTCATTCCTTAAATACATTCACATATAAACTAACATGGAAAACTCATGATAATGGACATGAACATCACATTCCTATGGCCTAAACATTTATGATATATATGGGATTACATTTCCACTATGGATCACAACATCCTATCATATATTAAAAAAGTACCAAAAAACAAAGTATACTCCTCCCCCAGCTCAGGTAGGATCAAGATCAATGTAGTAGTAAACTATTTATTCAAATCATTGAAGGGTTTTAACATGATACATACCATTCATATTTGATAATCATATTTGTTAATCCAAAAAGAATCACTGCCAAGAGAGAATATTCATAGATGAATCTCCAATAATAACTCACTATACCAAAATCGACTTAGATATAAATAAAAGTCCATGGATTATCCCAGTAATCAACATATAGGACATTATCTAGCTCAACTCACACAACTTTTTCATAGATGATGTGATCCCTGAAATATACCATGTTGATATAGAATTGACACATAGATAAATTTTGACATATATGATGCTCTCTCACTGTACTCATTATAATGTTAAGATGCTGAGAATAATCGTCATGATTATTTGGGTTCCCCAAGTTATCATCCACAAAACAAGCATATACCGATCTATATAAGTTTTCTTTCTTTGGTTCATTCAGGCCATGAACACAACAATATAATTTTTCAGTCTAAAATACATCACAATTAACTTATATAGGATATAACTACTCCTAGATTTATTTTATGGTATATCATACGGTCTCACTCTCAATAGACGATTCTATGAAAAAACAATGTATCATGGAGTACACACACAAATCAAGAAGATTATGTGCGTATATTTAATTCTATTATATTGTTTTATTTCAAGTCATAATTATGAACATGGTCAATAATAATGTGGAATATTGATTGAAAAATGTGACTCAGAGCTTGTATGATCTAGAAATGAAACTCCTCGATAGTGAATAATCTTCTTCCCCTCTTCTTAGTTTACTATTTTCTTTCATGAGAATATTCTACATCACTGAATCGAGTATTTTTTTGTATTATTCATTTTTATGTAATTAAAAGTTATCTTTCATTCAATATCTTACTTCATTTTATTCATTTATATATTTATATTTTTTTTCCAAATTCGTAATTCCATTTTTGAAATTCTAAAAATCCTAATCTAAAATCCCCTGGTATTTATTTAAATTTAAAAAATATTTAGTGTATATCTAAAACAATATTCTTAAACATAGCTTTCGATTAAATAGAGTAAAAAACCTAGATCAAATACCAATTAGTTATTTATGAGAGCAACGTTACTATTTCATCACCATATTGTACCCAGTCATACATAGGAAACTCTTCATAATAGTTGAGATATTTTCCTCTCGGTATGTGGGTTTGTTTTCATTTCTATACATGGTTCTCAAGATTAGGATTTTTATTTGAATTTTGGACCGTCAATTTAAATATAGACAATTGGTGTTTCCCAAAAATCATACATCACATGTAGACACTATTTTTTATTATCTAGAGTTCAATTTATCAGTGATCATAGATCATACGACTTGAACATCATTCAACGATTTGTTTGTTTCCTAATTTATGTTATCTTCTTATGGTTTTTCATGAATTTCTCATGCATAGTTTCTATGAGTTCAACCATATTCTTTATTATACAATTCTTATATATGTTAAAAATAAAATATATGGATAATACTTGGAGACTATAGTCACTCTAATCTCATATGGTTTCTAAATGATAAAATAATTGTAACATACATCTCATCAATTTTTAACATGACAGACCATTGCTCTATCAATACATTTATAAAGAATGTTATGGATGAGAAAACATAAATTAGTAAATTTATAGAAATAAAACTATAAACATAAAAGAATTAACTTAAAAATAATATGTATACTCTAACTTATTAATTTATATGTTTCAATAAAGGGTATCCTTAGTAATTTCGTATTATGTTATCTAAACTATATAAATTTTAATGTCTCATAATTGTTCACAAAGAGAATGTGAACTAACCAAAAAATATCCCCATGGTTTTTCAAACACGGTGTATAGTTATGATAAGTTTTTGTAAACTACATGGTGATTTATTTAATAAAAAATAAACAATTTTCAAGGATATTACCCTTAGGTGAGTCGGAATTATAAGATGTAAACACATTTTTTAATCTATAAAGTGATGAAATTTCTATAAAACAATATTCTCTCTATCATAACAAAATAATATGATGTTTCTATATAATTATATTATCCTTAAATAATTCACCAATGTTATCTCATATTAATAACAAATGTAAGTAAACTAATCACAAAAAATAATTAATCCACACTCTGATACCAATGAAGGTAAATTAAATAATCATACATTCATATTAAAATATTTGAAAATAAAATTCATTCCATATCCCAATCAACCACCCCAATAACCCAAAGTATGACTATAATTAACAAGTAGAAATATAAAAATATAAAAATCTTATTCCATATCTTATTCAACACCTCCCAAAAATGTTTTTTCATGTTTTCCTTTAAAATCATTATGAATAATAATCAATTTTTTAGCATATAGAAAGAAAACATAATAAAGGGTTATCTTAGATGCTCATTAAGGTCAAATATTTGAGATAATAATAAAATAAAATAGGTGATAATAAAAAATATAAATTTTGATCAGAACGGATTCATGGTATACTAATATAACATTAAGAAATCATTGTAAAATATACATGGATCATAAATCAAGTCATATGGATCTGGGAGTACCGTAAGAGATTTTCCATAAAAATAATACTATGTTTCAAAATATATAAATGTTGAGAAAATATAATCTTATTTATAGAAACATAAATATCTAGGAGTAAAATCCACTCCTCAAAAAAAATAGTAGATTGTAAATCATGATCCTTTTTCTAAATACATAGTGGATCAATATTCATCTCTGTACCTCCCATAATATCAGTGATCAAGAATCACATTCCTACCTTCCATTACATAGTGGATATATAATAATTTTCTTACCTCTCATAATTATATAATTAGATATAAAGAATTAAACAGTTCATTATAGGTCTATATTATTACAATCGCACCGATAACATAATGAAAACCACACAAATATTTTCCAAGGGAACTTGAAAATATTCATATTTCAAACATCACATAATTAAACCATTAAAAGGATAAATTTATTATGAAAAAATACATATTAAATTTCATAAAACAACCATAGAATAATGTATTATGGTTACATATAATCATATTCTGAGTGTAAAATAAGAAACATTAAAGTATGATGACAAAAATTAAAAAATCATTGCTAGGATTAAGGGTAAATAACATAGAGAAATAATAAGAAAAACCATTTTCTAAAAATATTCATTTTTTAATTAAAAAAAATTAAAATACAATAAATTAATGATTTGTAATTAATAATGGACATAATAGAAAAGTGATGAATTCAAATGGATAAAATTATTATGAAATTCATTTCAATATTTTCATAAAAGTTGACTATATATAAATGGATAAAATATTCCATTAAAATAATTAATAAATTAAGTTAAAATGAAAACAATTTCTATAATCTATTATTGAAAAATATATAAGGATGTATATTAATTAATCCAATGAATATTGACATAGATAATGAAGAGTTTCGACAAAAAAAGGTGGTGTTGGTTTAACAAACAAACAACATCTTGAATAAATTAATTATGATAAGAAATAATAATGATAAATTCTATGTAAATCCCCAATAATAAAAAGAGGATACTAAAAATAATTGTGGTTTCATTGAGTTAGTTGGAAAAATTATTTCCCTAATCTAAATTTATTCACCACACTTGATTTAGAAATAAGTGTGGAAGAAAACCTTTAACTTGGATTTCATCACGAGTGGATGTGTTCAAAACTGATGCATGATATACATAACCATATTAGAAAGTTATATTAGAAACTTATTCATATTTAGTAACTTTATTCTATTTAATTAAAAAAAATTATATATTAATTATTTAGTTATTTTTATCGTAATATATAAGTAGTTTCTGATCAATTCACACTTGATTTCTAATTATGATGTAGAACCTTTTTATTGTTACAAATTTAACCATTCTTATATTATATAAGGTGTAATTATAGATGTTACACAATTAATTATAATGATATAATTTTTTCATTAATATTTTATTATAATTCAATGAGAAGAAATCTATTAGATGATCATTTCAACAAATTTTAACTAACCTAAGATGGTATATTAATTTCAAGTTAAAATATTTATATTGACTTTAATGACCACAAAAAAAATATAATTACTCGTTAATATGTAATCTTAGTAATGACTATGTTCCCATGTTCATAAATTGTAGAAATTTATAGCATTTTCATGTATCTATTTAAGCAGACCTAAACTACAACATGCTATAATTAAAGGATAATTTCTATTATGAAGTTATTTAGGTATTATATAATTATTCAATAAGTTTAATGATATAATTTATGTTTTATTAGTTGGATAATTTAGAACCTAGAATAGGTCGCTGATTCAGTTAATATTCGATGCTGTTACTTATAATGAAGAAATCACATTCTCCTCCTGTTATGCTCATTTAATGCGATAAAAATTTATAATGTTAAATTATTGTTAAGATTACTAAAATAATTACTCCATAATATTTATAGAATTTTTATCATTAAATAATTTTTATATATTTTAAATAAATATATTTTTTGAACAAATTATTTAAGTCAGTTGATAAAAATACATCATTCGTGGAGGTAGTAATATGAAAATAACATGAGTGACATTTTTGGATTTTTATTTTACGAGAGGAATAATGATAATGGTAATTGCATTAATATGATAACATTTTACTAATCTTATTATTAATATGTCATTATATTATTATCATTAAAAAATTATTAAGAAGAAATACAGAGATGAAATGTTTTGGTTGTGGATAGTGCTCACATTGTGGACAAGAATCATCACTGGAAAGACTTATTGGAAATGGAGGAGATGATATAATTTAATGTAAATAGGTTATGAAAAAAATTGAATAAGGATCCAGGATGACTGAAATGGATCAAGAAAATTTCTATGGTGTAGTTTGGTTTGAAATTATGGATGTGTCCTCCGTTTATAAGTACAAAAGATGGTTTGTCCATGGAATCAAAAGTGAATTCCGTAGTAAAGATGAAATCACATAGGTGTTACATGAGGAGTGGATAGTATGAAAATTAATTATTAAATTACTTTTAAATATTGTCTTTCTATAATATATACATATTTTTGTTAATTTACCAATATTGAATCCACATTATGTTTTATAATTTTACATTTTTTAACCTTGACAAAATTTTAACCATTTTAATTCTTAATTTAAAAAAATAGATCGTGACCCATAATATAAAATTTTAAAATGTCAATTCCCATTATAGATTGCAGTGAACCTATTTTAATTTATAAATATTGAAAAATTAACTTATAAATTAAAAAAACATATATGTAAACATTAATTTGTTGAAAAATGCATTTTAAAAAATATTTATTCTTTTTTAATTTAAAATATAGTAAAAATTAAATTACTCTTAATGTATTTGTAATTTTATTTAAAAGTCATTTTATAGCAATTATTTATTTTAAAAATTCCTGAAAATTTATAAAAACAATTATTTGAAAAATAAATATTTTACCTCAGTGACTAATATTTACTTCGGTAACATATTTTTACGTAAAAAAATAAGAACAACCTAATAATTTTTTTGATATTACGATTAATAATATAAAAACCATTTTAATGGACTCAATTTTAATATCACAAAAAAATATATTTCTCTATATTTATTAATAACATAAAAAAATTATATAAAATTTTATTTTTGGAAGAACAAGATAAAATTTTCTTATTACATTACTAGTAATACCTATTCAAATAATATAAAAATATTTTATTTTATATATCATCAATAAATTTAATTAAAATCATTATTTATTATTTATGTTTTGAAAAACAAAATACTTTTAGAAAAATTGTTTAGCTCAAAATTTCCATTATTATTTTAAATTATCCAAACTAGGTACAATTAACATTAAATATTCATAACAAACAATAATTTTTTTCAATACATTGATTTTAAAAAAATTAATATAAATTTATGAATACATCAAATAATTCATTATTAATAATTAAAATAAAAAAATTAAATATATTTCTAGAATAAAATATTTTAATTAATTATTTTATATTGTTTTATTATTTAGTTTTTGTCACTTAAAATATTGAATAATGTTTCACAATACTAGTATACCAATTAGATTATTGCATATCTAATGACTATATACCCAAAACCCATATTTCCAATGCTTAGACGTCTAATGATATTATATAGTGGTCATATTTTATTCATATATATAATGATACAATAACAAGGTCTTCCATAAAATTAATTAAATTCCTTATTATCATGAAATATATGTATTTATAATTCCTATAACTATTTCTATATTTGTTCTTGGTCTCATGGTACTTTTTGAAAAATAAAAGGATAAATATTATATGTTTGTGGTAGTTTAATATGCATGTAATTTCTTCCAGTTGTATTTATTAATGTGGTTTTTTCATATATCCTCATAATGTATTAATATTGTCTGTATATTGTAATTATTTGTCCCAATATAATGAATAATTATTCTTTTAAGTTTTATTTATTTCATCAAAATTTTTCCAACTCAATATCTATTTGAATTAAAATAAATAGTATAATCATGGGATGATATAAATGGGGGTGAGTCAGTTTTGGTGACTTTTTATCATATTTTTTCTTTTTTTATCATCTTATTATGACATTTGTACTTTTTAAAGGGAGTTTCTCTCTTATATTCGAATCCCATCTTCATCATTACTTACAAAACATAAATATTTAGCCACAAAAAACAAATACAGATTTATAAGGCTCAACATTGAAAATGAACTTATTGTCCTTTGTGATAGAAGAATTCTAATATGACCACATGACACAAAATAATCATATATGATGAAAATAATGACCACGGATAATCAAAAACTCATGGTACATGTCTCGTAATTGTATATGGTGTATTTAACATATCAAAAAAAATCTAATTGGGGCCTTAAACTATATATTGAATGATATAATTTTTTTAGAAAAAAATAAACAATTTAACACTATAAAAACATTATTTTCATTAATGTGCTTATTTTTCGTTTACGTATTCTCTTATATGAAAACATTTCTAGAACCTATTATTTAATTTTATATATTGTAGTTCATATACACCTTCTTCATTTTCATAGAAAAAAAAGGCATTGTGCCAATAATTTATCCTTCTACTAGTTAGAAGATTTATTATTCATATGTGGAATGAAATTTTTTCAATGTTTATTAGGGATTATACATTTTTAAAAATGATTTTTGTTAATAATTTTAGCAAAATAAATTCCGTCATTTCTTATAAATAATTTCATGACTACAACACTGGTTCTCTAATTTTTATTTCTGATGACCACATTTTGAGAATATCATAAAATTTTAACTCTCAATAAGTGTTTTTGGATAAAAAATGGTTTCACATATGATATATCGTATGGAGAATCATACTATTTGTGTTTTCTATAAAGATTCAATATAGATAGTACAAAGGAGAAATGATAGATTCTTCATTCACCCTTATTTATCTATTTATTATATTCATAGTTCTATCTATTAACATTATATCAATGATCAGTAAATATAATTATTTTAGTGTTACAAAACTATCATGATTTATTATCAGTAGGAATCAATATTTTAATTCTAGTAGTAAAAACTATTTATCTTCAAAACTAAGTGAAACCACATATAATCATGTAGTATATATCTATGGTCCTCATAATTTGAAATAATTGTAAATAATTAAAATTTTTCATTCTTTTCAGGAAGAATTATTCAAAATTTATGTATTCATTCATTAATGAGTCTTAATTTATAACTCATAGTTCTTTCATCCATGATAATAATATCTCAGAAAATTCCTCTTACTTATTTATCACATACTAGAATCAAAATAAAATATCTATTGATATTTGTTTCATTGATGAACAACATACAAATATTTATCTAATATACCAATATATTCATATAACTAGTTCTATAATGTGTTTTATTCATCGTAATCACTCCTATTATGATTCATATATATTATTGAATAGCGATGAAACATATAAACTTCTATCATATTACTCATTCCTTCATATGAAATTTTTTATTTCATATGAAGCCTCACTATTTCATAAAGAGATATATTTATATTACATTTCTTTGATAAGTGATTTCCTTTAATAAACAAATCCTTTTTTTCATAAGAATATTTACGATTTAATTAGAAACTACTTTCATAAAACATTTATTTCTTCTAAAATTACTTTCATATTATGTTTCTGCTATTAGATATAGAAACTTTGATACAAATATTATCTAATTCCTACAAAAATTATAATATATAATTCATAAAAATATCTATCTTTCATATGTTAAACCCTATCAAATGAAATTACATATTTCATATGAAATTATATACTCATCTATACTTTTTCTTCTGATACACATTTCTTCATCAAGAGTGATGTTCTAATAATGAGTTATCATATGATTTTTATAATTTAAGTATTCAATCATTAGTATGTAGTGACATTTAAATATTTATATTTTTTTATTGTGAACTCAACAATTCCTTCTAGAGTCAAATTCTCCATTTAATGTATTACAATAATATCCTTTAGATAATATTATCAAACATAAATGGATGATCTTTTGGTATTTTTGGTACAATGTGAACATTGGGACTAAAAAACAAATATGCAATGATTTTCAATGAAATGGTACCATATTAGTTGTACTGCACATTATATTTTTCTACGAATAGTATATTGTGTGTTCTAATATAACATATAATTATTCTTTGAATATAATAGTCACTATATATGTAAATTAAATATTGATTATATATAAAATATCATAGGTAATTTCTTCCACATGTGTCTATAATATTTCTCCACATGTCATATTTTTCTCCTCTCGGAAATTTCCTATATTGTGTGTACTGTCCATGGGATAAGGTAGACTATTGTGGGCCTTCACACATGCTATGCATGGATAGAATCCTTATTAAAACAAATTTTCGATTCTATATAATTTTATATCTATTATAGTTGTTGGATAAGATTGTGTTTGGGACGTATTTTAATGAATTTAATAATGAATCATAAATAGATCCATATTATAAATATTAATAAAATTTAACCAAACCAAGATAATTCACCAACCTTTCATAAATATGAGAAATATTACATCACAAATATTACATCCAAAATATCTTCCACACTTCAACATTCCATTAATTCCAATCGATAACATCATACAAATTTATTCCCATATTTTTCTATTATTTTTTTCATTTTTATTTTTCATATAATAAATAACACGAAACATAAAATGAAATTCCATGTTTTTTCACAAATAATTATTCATATAACATAATATGAAGCTATACCATGGTACTCATCCTTATAAGAGGCTTCTAATATTTTATTCACTCAAAAACTTATTTCTTCTATATTGATATCAATTATCATGTAAGGAACCATATTCCATGACAAAAGTGACTAAAAATACAACACACATAATTTATATTCAATAATATCACACTTGTAAATTTATTTAATTAATGAACTAAATTTCTATATAATTATGTGTATTATTTATCACAGTTTTAAATTGTTCATTTCATACAACTCCCTCCATTTATCTTCAATCATTTAATATTTTGTTTTCTCCCCCATGTCAAGAAGATATAAAAATCTAAGTAGGGAGTGATTTCAGAACATACTCAATCAATTATCCATCACCTATTCCATACTAAGACCACATAATCCATGCCTTTGGTATAAAATAATTGTGTTTTATTTTTCAGGGAAAACCATCTATTTTTAATTGAATTTGGTTCTAAATGATATGATAAAATTATTACATTTTTAATAATCCTTCTAGAAAATTTCTATGTGAGGAAATTGATGATATCATTTTTGAATAAACAATATAAAGAAATATATCTACCATAATTTCTATGTTAAAATCTATAAATAGTTATAAATTATTCTTTTAAAATTACTGATTTTTTACGTTACAAATAACCCAAATTTTTAACATACATTTATCAGTTATATTAATGAAATGAAATCATTTGTCCTTATGTTTTAGTATTTTATTCTGTAACCATAGGTCAGTGAGAAATAAACTTTATAAATTTCAATAAAATCTCATTATAAACCATCCAAATTAATCATATTTATATGAACGTATAATTTATGGAATCATATTCATGATCTTCTTCAATTCTATCCTCCTAATGTAGAAACTCAGAAGAATCCTCATATGGTAGGTCACAATCATAGATTGAATCAATCATTTTCCATTTATGATAATGTAACAAAATGTATTAAACAATGTCTCTTAAATTCTTTTATAAAATCCCCAATTTATGAAAGTATGGTATTCAAAAATAAAGACAATTAATAGTTTAAAATGCGAGACCTATCAAGAATTGTTTCTTTTCCAATTTTTCATTATGTATTATAATAATATACATTTTCTATGTCTCTCCAATTCATAAAATATTTCACATTAATCTACAAAAAATTTAGGAATAAATAAATTTCACAATGAGAAGTTAATAACAAAGTTATTCTTTCCATATACTCATTTTGATGGATTTGGTTTATCCATTTTCTAAACCAATTTTATCAATTAGTCATATTTTCATATTTTTTATAGTATGGTTTATATTTGGACAGTTTGGAATTATAATCACCTTTAATTAAATTATATGGAACAATTTTCATAATAATCCTTTATTCCAAATGCAATCATTATCCCATTTAAGTATTGTTATTGTTTGGGAATTATAGTCATGAAACCTTCAAAATTGTCAACATATTTCACTAATCTCCCTCAAATATTTTATTTAACTATTGTTTTTAATTTGTTTAAAACCTCCCATGTTCTTAGAATTAATTATATTGAGTTTCATCTCTTCATTTTTCATAATAAGATTAATTTTATTTCTTTTATATTCCTTTATTTTCCCAAATCAAGAGAAATAATCATTAAAAATTATTTTTAATGATTGAAATCTATATTATAGATTACACATGGATTATTAGGATAATTTTTTAAAATGTCAGTCCCATTAAATGTAGAACTCCTATTGAGATTCTCATATGTGATTCCAACTAGGTTTTCTCCTTAATTATATTCCTTTTCAAACACACCTTACATATGAATACACACAAAAACACACATATTTAATCATTTTTTATGAATCATTCTTTGATGTTAATTTAAAATTCATTCAATCACAACCATTTGAAAAATAGAATATGTTCTTATGAAATTAAGATGTGTCTATAGTATATTTAGTTTTCTTTATAATTTGTGTGCAATGTTTCTTATTTGACATTATAACCCATGAAATTTATGCCCATTTAACTTTAATATGTCATATATTGTTCCATAAGTCTATTTTAATTTTTCTAAAAAGGGTAGAATATAAATAATTCCACATAGAATATTATGAGGTTTGTTTGAGAATAATTAATTCAAAAAATTATTATATCCACCATTTACCTAGTGTAGGGATTATAAGGAAACATACTAATTTAATATTTTAATGATCATTATTTAAAGCCCAAAATTTTATTGAAATATATTTAGAAAAAAAATATTTCATTTAAATATGGATAGAACCTATTATATGATAAAATATTGAGAAAGAACATATGATGATATAAATATACTTCCCCCCACATATAATAATTTTAGTATAAAAATGTCTTTCATTAAAATTTATGGTAGATTTATTTATTCATACTATATATTTTCAAGATATAAAATGAGTGTTATTCATGTTTTTATGTTAATTTTAATATCCAATTACAAGGTATTGATAATGTATTTACTAATATCCACTATATATAATTTATTTTCACACTATTAGATTTATTTTACATATTTATCCTAAATTTTTACCATATCTTATAACATTGTGTCAAGACCATTTACCTTCTTGGATTTCACATAATATTGTGATTTTTTTAGAAAAATTATAATTTTCTTATTCAATTATAATACAAGAATCATATATTCATTATATTAAGTTACCTAATCCATTTCATGGATTTAATTTATCTACTCATATTTTCATATATGGAACACTTCTTTACTAATGCATTCATCCCTTATTTTTCTCAAAAACGTTAGTCATGTTTACAAAATATTTGATGTTCTCATTCGAATCCTTATAAAAATTCTAAGACTCCCCCTTATACTTTTTTTATAATTTCATATAAAAATTTGAAAAATATCAAAATTAATAGATATTAATTCATTGGTAAAATTTTATAGAATTACCTCAAAGTAAAATACTTATAATTCTATTTACATATAATCACCGCTTGAAATCTTCATATATCATAAGAATTATTAAAGAAATAACATTAACATTCATAAATGTTTTCCAAAATCATTTATTTTTCTAGGTATAAGGACTACCCCTAACCTTGGAAGATCGATGAACTACATGTTCATCTCCAATCAATCAAAATATATCTTCCACACCACAGTTTTGTGGAGTAACATATCTTTTTTATTCAATACTCATGAGGGATAAATTTTTTATTCTATTTTTTTTAGTATCATGTTAATCATTTCCATGGTAGAAATATAGTTTCTATAAGAATTATTTCAATCTTATCTAAAACTATAAAATATCATAAATCATGAATGTAAATCTAAATCATTCAAAGATAAAAAAAATATAAAAATATTGAAACTAATCAGAGGTTAATGTCATTGTAATAAAAATTAAGACGACCAAATTGGAATATATTGAACCATAATTAGGTTTTTGAATCAATTTTGTTGAAATTTATTCTAGAAAAAACAATTTAATCCTTTTTATTTTACATATAAACATGATTTGGTAATTTTATCTCTAGTTATCATTTTTCTCCATCATCTATCAATGGATGGAATCTAAATACATATAAAGAATGAGAAAAGTATTTTTGAATACTAAATATTCAATCAAAATGTTTATTCCATGGTATTTAATATATTTATAAATAGTTACATGACCCATTATAATCATGGGTGATCAACAATTAGGTAAGGATTTTTCAACACTCATTTCGCACATCTGCCAATGGTGAATAGTATTTCTGAGATATTAGCAGCATCCTGCTTCATTTTTTAATACCCCCAAATAATTTTTAATATAATATAGAAAAATGAATATATAAATTCACTACTATACACTATATCCTAGTTTTGATGCACTGTTTTTTCTTCCACTAGTTCAGTTACTGGAATAGTTTCATGCCAACACATACTCTTGTTTTTTATACATGGCTGTAGATACACCCAAATTTCCTGTTAATAATAGAAAATATAGATGTATTTCTTCTTCTATTTTTCCCTTACACCAGTTAAAATAATTCTTGTTCTAGTATTCAAATCAAATCACAAAACACATCCCCTAAATTATTTATCTTTGTGAATATTTTTCATTAAAATTTATAGAATAATTAGTTCAATCCTGTCATCTTCATTAGTGAACAAATACATCATTAGTTATATCCATCATATTATTTATAGTGAAATTATAAAATTCTAATACATTATCATATAACTATGTTCTTTATTATTTAATTTTTTCCTAGATGATAAGAATTGTGGAGTCTTATAATTTTTTTTCTTCATCTTATAATATATATAAAATAACTTGAAACATTTTAGTTATGTCATTATCCATTATTTACATATTTTAACTATTCAATTTATATTGTGAATATATTATTTAAACTACCCATAAATTTCATCATTTTAAATCACATTTTTTAAAAGAATCTAATTTCATGGAGACTGTACATATTAATTCCAACAAATTATCTATTATTGTTAAAAAATATATAAACCCACATGTTATAATGTATTAAATTACACGGGTCAACATGTTTCTAAACCATTCAAAATTATAAACATATTATAATTCATTACATTAATGACCTTCCTTCATACATGTATGAATGAATTAAATCATATTAAATTCGTGATCATTTATTCTAATTGCATTGTAACAGACTCTTGCAAAAGTGTTCTTAATTAATTATTTCAATTTTGAATCATTATATAACAAATCATGTTATTTTTTAACTGAGGATTAAATTTATAAACATGGATTGATATAGAAATATCGTCAGATAGGTGTTAAATTCTAATGTCCATCCATTTATATTATTTTTAAATATATTCATTCATAGATTTATAAAAAAATGACACATACAAAGTTCCTTAAATTGATTTGTTCTTGAATATAATGTTATACCTTTCATAAAAAGAATCACTATTTTTTAAAAATATCCCTTTATAAAATATTCCATTCCTAATTCAATCTAATTCAATAAAATATTCATTTTATTTAATGATTATTTCATGAAATTGTTCACTATTTCCAAAAAAAATGCATTCATATGAAATTATATTCATATTACATGTCCATTCATACGAAATTCATTTCATATTATGTTTCCTTCATATGAAACATTACCTTATTATAAATATATTATCTCATATATTATTTTTTGATATGATTTAATTTTTAAAATAATCATATATTCATGTGTTGAGACTTTTTAGACAAGATTACAACTTTAATATGATATATGATGGACATCGATAATTCATAATATGACACATTATTCATACATAATAATAATCTATGAATTATTATACATGAAAATATTTTTATTATCACATTATTCATATTTCGGTATGAAGTAACAATATAATTTTTTTATTCATTTAACAAACTCATGATCACCATATAGGGTCCCCATATGATTATAGATAATTCATATAATCTTCATATGATGATCAAAAAGAAAATCTAAAAAACATTGTTTAATATCACAAGGTTCTATATAAATAGGATGTGAAAATGTTTAGGAATAAAACTAAATCCATTCAGTATTAGTGTAAGAAGCCTCATTTTTATGTCGCAAATAAATTCTTGATTTTTATATTTCAAAAAAAAACATGAAATGAGAATTAAAACTATGTTATAAAACATAATACTCCCAAGACCTGCCATTAAATCCCTTAGAGAAGTCATACCTAATTGGATTATAGTACTACCCCACACGGTAGTTCCTCCATTAACCAGAACTCACCTAGATAGGGTACAATCTCTTACTTCCAGTGACATCCAATACTGACCTTCAATCAAATCGATCAAGTTTAGTTATAAAAATCATGTTCAGTTTGGTGTTATTGTGATTCCTCATTTTATGGGGTCGGAAATACTTCCATTGGATATATTTTTGGATGTCTTAGAATCATAAAAAATGAATAAATGACCTATATATATAATAAGATAATGCATCCCTTTTCCAATTATGTGATAAATATAAAATGACACCAAGGACCTCATGAACAAACTTATATCTATAAAATTCTCTACATTTACCATATTTATAATCTAAATTAACTCCAAATCATCTCAAATTCTTCAAGAATGTAACATATGGAAGGAATATCTTCAAAAAATTATTTTTCATAGAGATCAAGAATATAAGTTATTACTTCTCCATGGAAATTCAAATATTCAAGATTGGTTTCCTTGAGATAATTAATGAATATTACAATTATATAATTACACTATAATTCTAATTTTTCCTTATAAACAACAATAAAAAAACATCAAACTAACATTCAAGATATACCACAAATCATTATTTTCTATATTAGAATTGGCACAATAGTTTATTTCTCTTCTTCAAAAAAAAATATTCCAAGGTATTTTTGTATTAAAATTATATTTATTCCATATTTAAACCAATAATAGATTAAAACATAATTTTCTTTGAAAAATATTGATAAAAATACACTATTGAAAATTTTGGATAAATAGAGTTTGATGTTTTAAGATCCCTTACCCGGTAATCCCTAATGTGTCTGAGCCAGTTTAGCTCCATGTCCTTAATAATACCTCCCCATATGCTAGAGGATCCCAAATAACAATGTGGATATATAGAATATTGTGGTGATACTATACCTTATGGTACATAGTTTGGATGAACGCTAAAAATAAAATAATAGTAGTATAATGAGAGGAAACAATTCGAATTAATAAAAATGAATTCCAAAGGAAAGAATGGGAAAAATAAAAAAATGTAAATAATAATAGAAAAATGAAATTAGTTGATAAATATAAATAAATTAAGAGAATAATATTATACAAATAAATAAATAAGAATAATCAATTATAACTCTGAAAAATCCATTCTTAAATCCCATGCCCGTCACATCTTCGAGCTCCTTCCCATACAGAAAAATAGAAACCCATTACATGGTCCCTTGAACCTATCAAAACCAATATTCATGAGATCTGTCTCGGTACCATATTGAGGCCCATATAAGGTGTGAGTACAACTTATTAGGACAACATAATCGTGTCTATGAAAATAAAATCTATAAAACATAGTTTATGTAATAAAGTGAATAACATATCTATTATTTAATAAATCATTACTACACATAATATAATCCTATCAAATGTCAAATTATGGGTAGAAATCTACGTCAATCTTAACATTCTTCTAAAAGATTCATAGTTAATCTATATAATCATAGATCATCCAACATCAAGACATATTTCCTGTGTCGGTAGTAGATTATTTCTTTGAGAATAAATCACTCTTAATATATCATTAACTAATGGCCACTACCCCTAGGATATGCATAATTTCTCCATCAGGATTCCATATATAATGAATCTAGTCTTCATATATCATATATAATCATATAATCTACCCTTATGCATCTAGAACCTATTCACTGATCCCCTTGGAGGTATGAATAGAATGCACTAATACCTCAAGAATTAATTTAAATCATGAGTCATATCAAGAAAAATCAATATTATAATGATAATTCCACATTAAGAACTAATAAAATCAATGTTTCATAAAATAAAATTCATTGAAATGAATTTTCAAGTCCAATATAAAATATACCTTATAATTCAACACAAGGAAGATTGATCAATTTTTTAACTTATCATTTTTCTAGCATGTTATGTTTCATAAAACTCAGTTTCTTATTCTCCAAATAAATATATAAAAGACATTTCATTTATCATTTAACCCCACATCCATAAACATATATGTTATCCAAACTTATCCATAATGAATATACATTAATCATGACCAAAATATAGTTGTCATTCAAAAAAATAAACTGATAAAATAATAAAATACTTTTTCCAATCTATCATAAGGCTCTAATATGATGAAAAACTAGACTCACAAGGTTCAATGAACATAGATCATTCAAGTGGCTATAGTACCTAGTCTCTATGCCTTGGACCCAGTGGGATCAAATGGAAGGTGTAAAAAAATTATAATTCAAAAATGATTTTACATCTAATTGGGTCATGTGTGTGGCATGTCGGCACAATCAAATATATTTCACATTATTTGGATAAATAATTCATTTATAGGGAGTAGATTTAGATCACCCATATTTTAATTAAAGAAGTTGATGGAAAAGGCACATCTCGACGATAGTGATGAGATTCCTCCCCCAAATAATTCTGAATGGCCCGAAGGCCTTCATTTTTTTTGATAATCCACCTTTGAAGGGGTGTGGTGGAACCCTTACAAGACCTGAAGGCTTAGAGAAAATTACATGACCCGTTGGACTTAGAGGGAAGTACCCTGACAAGACAACTTAGAACTACTCATCCTCAGGATATGTCATAATATCAGCACTCCACCTTCATAGGGATGGGTGGCTAGCTGTCCTATTCAAGGTTTCACAGGCCCAGTACCGATGGAAAAGCCATACCCTTTCGTTATTCAAATTCTAGTTAGCTCTTCTCTAGTGAATGTGGCTGCCCTGATCCTCATATGAAGCTTTTTCCCTTGCAGTTTTACTTTTACATCTTCATCTTATGGCCCAAAGGCCTTGGTGGTGGCTCGAAGGCCTTAAGGTGGCCTGAAGGCCTTGAGAAACAACTGGCCCGAAGGCCTTGGGTGGCCCAAAAGCCTTGCAGGACTTGAGGAACAAACTTGTGGCCCAAAGGCCTAGATGGATGAATAGTTAGGGCAGCTATAGTACCAAAAATTGTCTGCTACAGTACTGCTATATTATACCAGAAATATGTCTCCACCCATATTTGATCACGGGTCCCTTGGATGCACTTGTCGAGTCCTCACCAACTGAGTTGAGGTTCATGTGATCCTCCCCCATATCAGCAATAACTAGAAATTTAATCAATAACTAATCTAGAAGTGGTAGATGAATATGAAGGATTACCATAAAACCTAGGTTCAGAATACGAAGATCCCTATTGGTATTTTCTTTGTATAAAATATTATTCTCAGAAATCTTATACGGTAGGTCCACCATGGAGAGAGTGATACACATTCAAAAAGCACACAACACTAGAGAGTTTTATTAATTTCATACTAAAAAATATTCAGGAAATGAAAAGTATTTTTTTATTGAATTCAATGATTCAATTTTATACTGATAAAACAATCATTTAATATAGAAAACACAAAATATATCATTTTTGTATCTGGATGAAATCACATGTCATGAATTCTATATTAATGTCTTTCCTGAATTCATTCACACATTTTATGGATCTAATGGTTGATTCAAAAAATTCACATCATAATTAGATTTTATGTTGTATATTCATTATCTACTATGAAAATTTTCTCCCCTGTGCTACTTCCTATAACAATACAATACAAACCCTAAACAATCCCAAAATCTTGAAGGATTGATCACTCATATTTATGCCAAATCAAACCAAACCCAATGTGGATTAAAGAAACATAATGAAGAAAGTACCTAGAAAGAAGTGGGATATTGAATCATCCCAACCATATAAATTCTTTTCCATGATCATATCATAGAAATAAGGATTTTCTTTGGAAAACAATAATTTCAAAAAACAACACTTATTAAACTCTGTCCCCCAAGTCTCCTCTTGAACATTCCCATGCATCCACTACACTCTTACAAGAAGAATGGACTATTCTAAGAGATTCATCTCTCTATGGGCCAAGATACATACTTTTTTCTACTAAAATTAAAAATCCTAATATATATTGAATTAATAAACTTATATTATATAATAATGTTTCGGGAAATATCGATGAATCTATTACATGTTGAAAACATCATGCATGTAACTGTAGCATGGTGGAAAGACCAAAGCATATGCTAATTGAATGAACCCTTCCACTATCTCAAAGGGTAAAAAAATATATCTGTTAGCTTTAAATATTTCATGATATGTCATTTATTAATACTAGTAAACATAATAATGAAAAATCTGATGACCAACTACACACTCGAGATGTCATCTCTGATGGTGAGTGTATGATTTCTAGTAGATCCATATAGTCAGAAACAACTTTTTGATCAAATAAACCTACTCATTCATATTAATTATGATACTAGGCCCAAAAATAACCAACTCAACAACCTATAACAAGATTAGAGTGTAATGACGTGATTTTTCATACAATTCTTGAAAATATTCCTTGTGGATCGATGCACTGAATATTTTCTTATAGAAAAACTCTAGGAGCAGTACACGTTTCTCCCATGAACCACCAAAATCTAAAACACTAGTTGATAAAATATCCTCTAAAAACATAGTAGTCTATTTATATAGACATTTAGTATATTAATGGTATGTTTTACTTATAAGAATATATGATCCCAACTCTTTTTGTAGACTCTACAAAAAATGAGAAGTGAAATGTTGATCTCTATCTAAAATAATGCTCGTCAGAAAAACACGTTACCTAACTACCTCACACATATAAATATTACCAAGATCAAAAACAATTATTGTCTGCCTGATAGGAATGAATATGGATACCTTTTTCAATCAGTGGATTATTGGTGATTTTTGATCTGTTGATGAAGGTCTCCCACTTCATTCATACAAAAGTTCCATTATATTATGAGGTATGGATGCTTGCTTATCTCCTAGATGTAGCCTAATCATGGACTCTATATCTTTTATGGGTTGTTTGTCAGATAATTATTCGTGAATGATGTTCTAAAAAATGTAATCATTGGAGGAAAATTATACCAATTCATTTCATAATAATCTATAACATCTCCAACTATTTGAGCCATGAAACAATCCAATATAATCTGAATTGGACCTGCGTGACTAGCCTAGACATCCCACTCACCATGGTGATTATAATGTTCCCCTTATAGAGAAATAACAGAAAAAATTCTACGATAATAGCCAGTAAGATATTAGTATTATACTAACCAATCAGTATGATGAATCAAAATGAATGCTATCATTTAGATCCCAAAAATCTTTCAAAGGAAATGATAGCCACCAATTTTAAGAGAACACTCCTTGCAATGTTGGATACACTATAACTGCAATTTTTATGGTGTTTCAATGTCCATGAACCCATCTAAAATTTCCAAATGTAAACAAAAACCATTTCAAAAAAATATTAGATAAAAATTAATGTGATGAGGATGTATCAAAAAATGCTTGATATGGTAGATGATTCATGAATTGTACCACTAATAGTAGATGGTCCTGCATCCAACCTAGTCGGTGATAAATGTATATCATATATCTAAATTTCTTGTCTAGATTGAGATCTAGTATGACCCCCATGTTCTATTCTATGGTTGTTGTACATCCCCTACTATAGGGTATCCTTGTCCCATATCTCAACCTAAATGGCCAGATGAACTCCATCTAAAAGTACGCTGAGGGGTAGCTAAGTCCCTCCTAGAATTAAGTCATTTCCATGATCCCCTGGAAATGCATAGTTGGGTAATGTTCCTATGAAACATATGCACATGACCCAACCATTTGCTGAAAATAAAATTTAATTCATAGTGAGGAAACATTGGGAATTTATACTCAACTATCCATAGTGAAAGAACATAACTAAACTATGATAGTGAGGTAGAATTTTAAAACCTTGACTAATCTTACCAATACCTCTCTGGAATAAAATTTCTATAGCACTTCTTCTTCCAACAAAAATAAGTGTAATCATGTTTCCAGGCTAAAACTATATGTCCTGCACTCGATGTCCCTCTCAGATTTCCTTCCACGACGAGAGATTAATTCATTATGTATGTAAGGATACTCTAGAGATTTATGGACACCTCAAACTGATCTCAAAGTGAATGCATCCTAAAAAATCTAACCATGGTGATCTCAACAGCTGGAAAGGATAGAGAAAATTGATGTAGGTCTATAAAGCATCTGAAACAGTACACTACAAGCATGGCATTGAGTATTCTATATACTCGCAAGCCTTCTCATCCCTCAAAGTCTCAGGATAGTATTAGATTAGAAAATTTTCCTTGAAGGCTTTCTAGAATAACTTTTATTTCTTCTTAACTTTCTCGATAATGTCCCCCTAATGTTTGGTTGGTCCATGATGTATATAAAAAACTTTCTTTAGCCTTTAATATGCGGGTGTCTCAACATACATGTAGATTTTTAGGGCTGAATTTTTCTTGAACATGGATTTTTGGGGTCATCTCACCATAGTGAATGTATGTGGATGTCTAATTATGATATCTATCCTCAAGTTGATCATAAATATAGTGATGCAAACATTTTACCTCAACATGGCTTGTCATACCCTAAGGAATATGTTGTGATTCTTATAATCCATCTGATTATCTAGAGCCCCACGAATTTGTAGCTCAACTGTGATTTGAGTGTTATAGTTTCCACACTCTTGATTCTCCAATAGAAGATTAAATGGATGAATTCTAGCTATATTGGTTCATGACACTCATTATAATATAGGAAACAAAAATCATCAATCACAACAGGTGTTAAAAACAAAGAAGTATTGGATGAGGGTTCCTCCACAATGTCAGAACAAGGGCATTTGAATAACATTACAGTTTAATTAATTTTATTTATTAAATATAATAGGGTTCTATTTTTTTATTATTTATCTTAAGGAAATAACATAAAATTTGATAAATATATCTCTACCTTAAAAACTTCTTGACAATATATATATATAGTGACCCATACTTTACAAACATTGATATTATATCTGAATTGAAGTGTATTCATTTCAACATTTAGCAAAACCATGATAGGCCTGTATAGGTATAGTGCCTTTAGAAACTTGGAAAAATAAATAACAGTTTCATAAAACATCTACATTTTCTCCAATTTATTTATTTAAAACTAGAATCATTTTTTGTATATCATACATAGTACCCTTATTCCTAGCCTTGGGAAACAAAACATATGAAAGGGTGATCTCAAATTCTCAGTTAGGGTAAAGAAAAGAAATATTAATCCCATCATATTCATAAGAAAAAAACATTTTCAAATTAATGAAAATCATTTCATTTTAGTCTAGGCTCATTTCCAAGACCATCATAGCGGACAAAGTCCGTTACAGAACCAAGATCACACCTCATTCCTGCCCTAAATTACTAAACTAAAATTACTTTCCAATCTAGTCATGTCAATCTCATGAGAAATAAATATTTACAAAATTAATTGGATGGAGATATAGTTATAATTCTCCACATAATTAAATCATTCTTACATGTTCCACAACAACAAAAAAACATTTACCATAGCCTAACCCATGAAAAAATGGGGTTCTTAAAAATCATTCCACCATAATTGATATAAAAAAATTGATCTATTAAATAACATTACCTCATAAACACAATCAACTTATAGTAATAATATTTATATAAATATAACCCAATTTTAATAGTGTCAACATATATTGAATATAATTTTGTTAAAACACTTGAAATTAATTCTTGAGGAAAATACCCTTTGCTCTTCAAAAACAATTTCTTTCCTCTAAATGCCACACAATTTTAGAAGAAATTATTTTTATGTGAAAGTAACCTTTTAATATTTTATTTTAATATTCAAGGAAACAATCTATTATAAAAGTGTAAAAATCATTTTATTTTGTAAAGGTTAAAAAACATTCTTCTTGTACTTTTGCAGGAAAAGTCAAAAAGTACCTCATATAGAAAACGAAACAAAAATTCATTCCATACCATTTAATAAAAATTAACCAATGGGTATAATTGATATTAAAAAATATTATATCAATAGAAATAATATTAAATATTTAGAAAACATGGATGAGGATGATAAATATACCTCAGTAAATACTTACATATAAACAATCTCAGAAAATAATTAGATTGCGAGATTATCCCTTACCTTAGGTTTGATATGCTTTGTATGTTTAAAAACATCCTTTATAAGGATTTAAATATTTTTACAGATTTATTAATGAATCATAATAAATTTTATTGTAACATTTATGATCATATATTCATCCACTTATTAGTATCATTTATTCGTTACTCTTTATTCAAGTAGTAACTGCTTTATGTTCTTATGCATGTTTTGTCAGATAAGTTCTTATTACTATTTTTAGGATATATTTATATCACTAATTCAATTTTATTAGTGTAATATATATCACATTTATTCATTTAATTCATTTATATAATCATTCTTTAATGAATATTTTTCAGAATAAATCACATCACACCATGGAGATGGTAAGTCGTAAGTGTGCACGGGCGACGATATCGTTCCCATAATTATTGAATGGTATAGATGTTGATGGTTAATAATATATAATAATTAGTATAATGTTATAATAATAACATATAGTTATTATTTTCACCATTATACACATCTATGTAATGTGGTGGTGGAAAAATAGATTACACTACAACATGAAGACGATAAGCTGTACGTACGCACGCATGGTGAT
The DNA here is from genome assembly GCA_963277665.1 of Viscum album. NCBI lineage: Eukaryota > Viridiplantae > Streptophyta > Magnoliopsida > Santalales > Viscaceae > Viscum > Viscum album. Next base: position 307,769,108 of record OY728150.1, on the reverse strand, counting down.
TTCATTTTTCATAGGATGGATAAACGGTGAAATTCGTTTGTTTCATTTTTATAATAACATATATGTATATGATTTATACTTATGTTATTACATTATAATAATACTACTAATAAATATGAAGTATAAGAAGAATTGATTTTGAAATAATTGGTGGAAGAGATTACCTCTTCCTCAGTGCCTCCTTTAAATTTCCTCTTAGGGAACTAGAGTTGGTCTTTGGAGAAGACCAGAACCTCTAGAATGAAAATATGGAAGTTCATAAGGAGCAATGTATGGGGGTGGTAGAACTTTATGGCTCAAAATTAAGTGAATAGGTGAGGCAGGATGTTCTCTTTTATAATTGAGGTCAGGGGCACTTTTAGAAATATCAAAAATATTAAATTATAATAAAATTAAAACCAATATAAAATACTCAGAAATGTCCCTATTTAGAATAAGAGATGAGATAGGGTTGTAATGTCATAATATAATAAATTTGGACAAGTTATTTTGTAAATTTAAACTATATATGTTTAATTGACACTAAGTTATTCAATTTATTTTTTATTGTGGTAATCAATGTAAAGACCCGTAAATTTCAAGGAAATTTTCTTCTTAATTTTCTTTGGAATTTTGAAAGAGTGCAGTCTCTGATGGCACCTGATTCCGAGGCCCGGTGTGCCCGGAATCATTTTCCGACGTTTGGCTCGGGTACGTTTAGTGAACGGACGAGCGGGTTTTTCTAACTTTTGAACCGGTGCCCGGAATCAAATTCTGAGGGCACCGATGAAATCGCAGCGCCGGTATTCACTTAGAAATGCCTCTTCCGGAGTTGCGTTTGCTCGGGTGTGGTTTTTAATTTTTGGGCTTAAAGTTAAGAAATAAAATAATTTTGCGACATCTTTATTTTATTTCACTTGAGCCACTTGGAAGCCACTTGAAGCCACTTAAAGGCGTCTTGAGCTGAGTTGAACCGGATAGGATACTATCCAGAAATATCCTACCCTCTTGGTAGGATATTTGTGAGGTGGGGCCCACATGAGCCTCGCCGTTTCTTTCAGCAAAGTAACACACCCGCGAAAACCCGTCATTATGAAAGTCAACTGACGCGTTTCATAAATTCTTAACAGACCATTTAATTGGGCGGTTTATTTCGTGAATTAAAGGAGCTGTTTCTTTCGATGAATTAATTCAACGAATTGATGGGTCGTTACTTACCCATTTTTGTTTGTTGGAATAATAATAAAATAAGACCAACCTATCTTTTTTGGGGAAGATTACTCGTTGAGAGAGGATCCTTGAACCTTCAACCTCCTTCGCGAAGAACGCGAAGAATGTGAAGAACATGAAGAACGCGAAGAACACCGTCATCCGCAGAAATCGACGACACTCCAATCCGAGACGTTCTTCCCCGCCCCGATCTCCGATCACCAACCGTTTGAGGTGAGTGATTTTGGGTTTCTTCTAAAAGTTCTTTTTGGATTAAAACGAAACACAGATTTAATTATTTATAATTTAAATCTGTTGTTCTTGGTCCGTTGAGTTCGCCGACTCAATGCCCGATTCCGCGATGACGCGACGCCTTCCCGCGACGACGCGACGATCCCCCTCTTCCGCGTCGAGCAATTCCGTGAAGAACGCTCACGCGCGACAACTACGAGGTAGGGAATTATTTTGAAATTACCCCTTTTTATATTCCCGTAAATGCTTCTTTAAAAAGTTAAAGAACTGGTTTTGTGAACAATTCTAAATTCATTAAAATTGTTGTTTCCGTTCAAATGAGGAACTAGTTTTATGAAACAATTTTATTTCATTAAAAATTGTTTCGTATATGCGTTCATGTGTTGAACTTTAATTACTCCCATTGTTTATCTCTAACGCAGAGGGTGCGGGCCAAACGAACACGGCCCGACGACCCTCCGTCGTTCTTCGTTTTTGTGCGGATTTGACAGGCGATGACGGAACGTGCTGCAACAGATGTTTGACGATCCCGCAGTGAAGAACGAGTCCCGGGAGGAGCAACGGCGCAGACGGGAAGAAAAACGGGCCACCGGAGCAACTCCGTCAGCCCGCGGAAGCCGGCGGCCGCGCGGGTCACCGGGACGGCGGCGCCGGCGCCCGGAGGCGGCAGCGCTCGGCGCGCCACCGGACGAGACCGCTGCGGCACCAGCCACGGCGGCAGCGCTCGTGGGACGCGACTGAAGCCGCGTCCAGCGCCAGGGAGACACCCCGCGGGTGTCACGCGGGGGCGGCAGCTCCCCCCCCCCCCGCGTCACCCAGGACGCGGCTTCAGCCCCGTCCTGTCGCCTGGCCGACACCCCGCGGGTGCCGCGGGGGTGTCACGCGGGGCGGCGGCTCCCCCCGCGTCGGCCACTCGGCCGAGCCGGGCTGGGCTAGCCGATCCAGACCGGTCCGATCGGGTCGGACAGGGTTGACCCGGTTCGGCCGACGCAGGGGCGGTCGGGCCGGGTCGGCCAGGGCCCGTACCCCCCATCTTCGGACGGTCTTTGTTCAAATGCCCGTAACTTGAGCTACGGGCGTCCAAACGACTCGACGTCAGCAGAAACCCGATCCTTGGATCGAGACGGTCGTTTCGGTATATTGAACTCAAGGTTTCAGAATACTTTGGGTTCGACCGGGTTGGTTCGTACATGAAACCAACTGGGCCCTCGGAGCGGAAACGCTCATATCTTGAGCTACGGACGTCCAATTGACGTGCCGTCAGCTTCGTTGTTTTCCTATAAGTGAGACGGATCTTTTGGCTCACTACGCCCGAGGTTTGGATGCAGGTGGAGTACGGTCAGGTTGGTTTTGCCTTAAAAACCAACCGGGCCCCTGGGACGAAAAGGCCAGTAACTCTCAGACCGGGCGTCCGATCGACGCACCGTCTGCGACGTTGAGTTCCTGTTGACGATACAGAACTTTTGGATACATCAACTTCGGACTTTGTGTCAGTTGATGTATCAGCCTCTCGGCTCATGGAGCGGACCCTCCCAAATGAGCTTGCTGTGTGCGGGAACCCTAGAGCTGGCTGCGACTGCTTCTTCGACAGCGACTACCGTGCAGAGATCCTCAGTGGACTGCGGCGACGACTGTGCAGAGATCCTCAGTGGACTCCGACGACGACCGTGCAGAGATCCTCAGTGGACTGCAGCGATGACTGTGCAGAGATCCTCAGTGGACTGCGACGACTACTGCACTCAGCGATCCTACGTGGATCAGTACTACAGGTCCTGTGTGGGCTCGGTCCTGTGTGGGCCCGATCCTGTGTGGGTCCGATCTTGTGTGGGTCCGCGCTCAGCGGTTCTATTTGAGCCAGCGCCTACAGGTCCTGTGTGGGCCCGATCCTGTGTGTGTCATTGCGGGGGTTAGTTACCTATCGATCCTTCGTGGGTCCGACGACTTAGATGGATCAGTGATCATCTTTATCGTCATCCGATGAAGTATACCTGTGTGAGCTGAATCTTGTGTTACACTCCTTTGTGGATTGTGTTGTGCTATCCTGTGTGGATTTACTGTTTACTCTCCTTTGTGGATTGTGTTGAGCAATCCTTTGTGGGTATACGTTTTGCTTTCCTGTGTGGACTGGGTTGTGCTTGGGCTCGGACGTTGGAGCCGAACGGGAATTGACGACTTAGGTATATGTATGGGCATATACCTAATCCATGTCAGATGTTACTTCGTGATTATATCTTTCCATTGTGGATTATCCTTTGTGGATTTCGGGAGACCTTTGGGGGTCTCGGGGTCCCTACTGAGTAGCTTATACTCACCCCTGCACGGGCTATGCCCGCACTACGTTGTGTTGGTTGCAGACGACGGACATCGCTGATCGTGGTGGAGGCGTGCAGAGCAGGACGGTACCTGGAGGTGGACCACTGGGCGGGACGTACTCGGAGCGGTCAGGTGGACCCGAAGAGCAGTGGAGGCTATCTATACCCACCCTTTAGGTGGGACTTCCAGAGGACGGATCGACACTGTAGTTTTTCCTTTTAGTTGCTGTTTTTCCTATCAGTTGTACTTTACAGTTGGGCTTGTATTTCCGGCCCCTTTTACTTTCAGCACAGCTTGTACAATTTTTACATAGTGTTTACTTTTCCGTTTTCTTACTCTGTGGTGCTTTTTTACTTTTCAAAGGCAATTACTTCCCTTTTTTTTGCGATTTACGCCTTGGTGCTAGTCGCACGCCCCTGGCCTATGGAAGGTGGGCTTAGGGTAGTCACGACACGGGCCCCGAGGACGGGTCATGAAAAATTGGTATCAGAGGGGTCGGTTCTACCGCAGACTCTGATCTTCCTTCTATGTGAAGTAATAGTGTTCAGCGTATTGAGTGTGGTTATCAGTCCAGGGAGTCCAATGTTGGTGCAGCGGCCGACGTATCCGTACACCAGGACCCTGACTCTAGATTTCCAACTTAATGCACGAAGACATTGATTGAATGTGTGTTACAAGTTTTCTTTGTGATTACTTGTGTCAGCTCACCAGGTATACTATTCTGATAGTGGTGCACTTGTTTCCTTTTCAGGATGGCCCGATGACAGCAGCCAGCTAGGGTTCCGAGAGTAGAGCGCGACGATAGCCCGCCGAGTGACGAGGTCTCGATACAGGGCCCGTTGATAGCCGAGGCACCGGCGGTACCTTTACCCGCAGATCCCCCGATGCTTCCAGCACTGGAAGCTGACGACGCACGATGCCTCAGCGATTTGCACGAGTTGCAGTGCCAGCGACCACCCAGGTTCCGTGGCGAGACGGACCCCCAGGCCGCCGAGGACTGGCTGGGGGTGGTCGTATGAGTTTTCAGGCTAGTGAGGACACCAGCAGACCTCATGGTGATCCTCGCGGCGAGCCTATAGCACGCAGCAGCAAGGCGATGGTGGAGCTTGATGCTCTAGGTACACTATGAGGCCTCCCTCATCTGGACGGACTTCGAGAGCATCTTCCGCTCAGAGTTCGTCCCGACCACCCTCCGTGCGGTGCGCATTCAGGAGCTTCTTCAGTTGCAGCAGGGCAGCTTGACGGTCGCTCAGTACGTGGCGAGGTTCACCGATCTTTCTCGCTACTCGACCGACATGGTACGAGACCCCTTCTTCCGGGCCCGGACCTTCGAGCAGGGATTGAGACACGAGATCAGGGCATCGCTGATCTCCCTCAGCATACCGACCCAGGAAGAAGTGCTGGAGCGAGCCCTTCTAATCGAGAGCTTCCTGGATGAGTCCACAGCGACACCTATCGTAGGGCGGCAGGTGGTAGAGTCTTTGGCAGCAGGTAGCCGACGGATGACACAGGGTTCCAGGAAGACCAAACCTTCTAGCAGACGACCTCGGGACACTGGCTCAGCAGTGTAGGGCACACAGCGCAGATCCAGTCTTTTGAGAGGCAGGAAGTGCTACGAGTGCGGCCGGCAGGGCCACATGGCTCGTGACTGCCCGACCCGCCGTACCGAGGGGCAACAGACGGTGGAGGGGCCACCCAGGCAGAGGCAGAGGGTCGACCGTGGCGTTCCTTAGGGAGGAGGCGGACGAGGCAGAGGAGATGGCCGAGCAGAAGGTGGTGGGCGACGCTTTGAGGCTCTGCCACCACCACCACCAGGAGGCCCGCCCCGACCATAGGGAGCTGGCGGGCAGAGACAGGCACAGCTCCAGGCAGCAGAGGCCTACGACCACGGCGCGCCAGAGATGATTCGAGGTACCATCTGTGTCTATTCCACCCTTGATGCAGTTCTGATAGACACAGGAGCGAGTCACTCTTTCATAGCCACTGCCCTTGTTCGGAGCTCGGATATTCCCACAGAGCCGTTGGCTCGATCCTTACGGCTAGAGACTCCTACGGGAGCAGACTTGATGATTACGCACAGGTGCCGGCAGTGTGAGCTTACTCTATGAGGCGAGAGATTCGGCTGGGATCTTCTTGTAGCGGCGTCGAGGCCTTACGACGCCATCTTGGGCATGGATTGGTTATCTACAGTTCATGCTCAGATTGACTACATTAGGCGCAAGGTGCGATGTGTGCGCACCGACGGGAGCAGGTTCACCTTCACCGGTGAGAAGGGAGCCTTTGCAGCACAGGATGGACTTCCGCAGAGGAGAGGACAGCCCATCACTCATCAGTTGGCTGGCCTCATCCTGGGAGCAGTTGACGTGCGGAGTCCCAGTTTTCCTGCAGTGGTGGATCAGTACGCGGACGTCTTTCTCGATGACGTTCCAGGACTACCTCCTCGCAGAGAGGTAGACTTTTATATTGATCTGTACCCCGGGACAGCCCCGATATCTACTACAACATATCGGATGGCCCCCGCTGAGCTTCGAGAGCTGTGGGTACAGTTGGAGGACTTCCAGGGCTAGGGGTTCATCCGACCCAGTGTTTCACCTTGGGCTTCCCCGATTTTGTTCGCCAAGAAGGCGGATTGGAGCTTGCGAATGTGTATCGATTATCGTCGCCTGAAGCAGGTGACAGTGAGGAACAAGTATACGCTACCAAGGATTGATGATCTCTTCGACTAGCTCAAGGGAGCGCGGTGGTTCTCGAAGATAGACCTCAGGTCAGGCTATCATCAGCTCAGAGTTCGAGATGAGGATGTGCAGAAGACGGCCTTCAGGTGTCGGTATGGCCACTATGAGTTCTTGGTTATGCCTTTCGGCATAACCAACGCTCCAGCAGTGTTCATGAGCCTCATGAACAGGATCTTCCAGCCATACCTCTATCGATTTGTCATGGTCTTCATCGACGACATCTTGGTGTACTCGACCACCGAGGAGGAGCACGCCTACCACTTGCGTGTTGTACTAGACACACTCCGAGAGAACCAGCTTTATGGTAAGCTCTAGAAGTGTCAGTTCTGGTTACGTGAGGTCCACTTCTTGGGGCACGTCATTTCTGAGGTGGGAGTTGCAGTGGTTCCCGCGAAGATCGAGGCAGTGCTAGCTTGGGCGCCACCCAAGAGCGTGACAGAGGTGCGGAGTTTCTTGGGCCTAGCCGGATACTATCAGAGATTTGTGCCGGACTTCTCCAGAGTTGCGGCCCCACTCTCAGTGTTGACGAAGAAGGGTAAACCCTACATGTGGTCAGACAGATGTCTGCAGAGCTTCCAGGAGCTGAGACAGAGGTTGACCAGCGCACCTATCTTGAGGTTTCCTGAGGAGGGAGTTGGATATGTAGTCTACTGCGATGCATCAGGGACCGGACTCGGGTGTGTCCTAATGCAGGAGCGGACCGTGATTGCCTATGGATCATGTCAGCTGAGGCCTCACGAGCAGAACTACGCTACCTATGACTTGGAGTTGGCAGCAGTGGTCTTCGCCCTGAAGACATGGCGACACTATCTGATGGGCGAGCGCTTTACAGTCTTTTCTGACCACCAGAGTCTCAGGTACATCTTCTCTCAGAAGGAACTGAACCTGAGACAGCGGCGATGGCTCGAGTTCCTCCAGGACTATGACTTTGAGATAGTCTATACTCTTGGGAAGGGGAATGTGGTAGCCGATGCCCTCAGTAGGAGGAAGGGCATCCAACTACTTGAGGAAGCGACAGAGAAGCTAGCCGCCTTGCAGATATCCTTCATGGATAGAGATGGAGAAACCTTCCTTCAGTCTCTCACAGTCTCTCCTCCACTTCTATAGCCGGTTAGAGAGGCACATCGTGGGGACGCTGACTGTGAGACACGGCGTGTACAGATATCCTCAGGACAGGCACCTGATGGTTTCTCCCTTGGAGAAGAGCACGATGTCCTTTTCAGAGGATGTACCTTAGTACTAGTCGCTTTACGAGAGGAGGTGCTGAGAGAGTTTCACACTTCTCCTTTGGTGGTACATCCTGGAGTGGTGAAGATGTACCAGGATCTCAGAAGACAACACTGGTGTCCGGGCATGAAGAAGGCTGTGGCAGAGTTCGTTTCGCGGTGCCTCACCTTCCAGCAGGTGAAGGCAGAGCATCAGGTACCAGCATGCTTGGTACAGCCCTTGGAGGTCCCGGAGTGGAAGTGGGACGGCATATCTATGGACTTCGTGACTGGACTTCCACGCACTTCCAGAGGTCACGACTCCATTTGGGTGATTGTTGACCGACTAACCAAGTCAGCACACATCTTACCCATCCGAGAGCAGGGCTCAGTGGAGAGCATGGGGCGTCTCTACATTCAGGAGATTGTACGGCTTCACGGTGTGCTATCGACTATCGTCTCCGATTAGGACACTCGCTTTACTTCCCGGATTTGGAAGGGGTTGCAGGAGGCGTTCGGGACGCGACTACGTCTGATCACCGCCTTTCACCCTCAGATGGATAGTCAGACAGAGAGGACTATTCAGACTCTCGAGGACATGCTCCACACATGTTTCCTCGACTTTGGTCGCAGCTGGGAGGACCACCTGCCCTTGGTGGAGTTCGCGAACAACAACAGCTACCACTCCACCATCGGGATGGCACCCTACGAGGCGTTGTACGGAAGGCCTTGAAAATCTCCTTTGTGCTAGACAGACCCTGGGGAGTCAGTACTTGTGGGACCAGAGATGGTCCGGGCCACGACAGAGAAGGTCAAGGTCATCCAGGAGCGGATGAGGACAGCATAGCTCCGGCAGAAGTCATATGCTAACAGGAGGCGGAGGCCACTAGAGTTCGAGGATGGCGACCACGTCTTCTTGCGGGTCTCACCTCGACGTGGGTTGCGGAGATTTGGTCGAGGCGGCAAGTTGTCTCCACGCTTCATCGGGCCTTTCCAGGTCCTCAGTAGGATTGGCGAGGTGGCTTATCGTCTGGATCTGCCACCTCAGTTGCACCGGGTGCACGACGTCTTCCACGTATCCCAGCTGATGAGATATGTGCACGACCCGACACACATCATTGACTATGGGGAGATAGATGTGGATGAAGGGGTGACTTTTGCAGAGGTCCTGGTGGAGATAGAGGATCGGCATGAGCGGGTCCTACGTGGGCGATCGATTCCTCTTGTGCGCATCAGATGACAGCACGGGAACCTCCAAGAGAGCACATGGGAGCGGGAGGCTCAGATGAGTTCTCACTACCCACATTTGTTTCCCTAGTTTATGATGTATCTTTACGGGGACGTAAATCCCTGAGGTGGGAGTAATTTAAAGACCCGTAAATTTCAAGGAAATTTTTTTCTTAATTTTCTTTGGAATTTTTCAAGAGCGCAGTCTCTGACGGCACCTGATTCTGAGGCCCGGTGTGCCCGGAATCATTTTCCGAAGTTTGGCTCAGGTACGTTCAGTGAACGGATGAGCGGGTTTTTCTAACTTTTGAACCGGTGCCTGGAATCGAATTCTGAGGGCACTGATGAAATCGTAGCACCGGTATTATATTAGGAACGCCTCTTCCGGAGTTGCGTTTTCTCGGGTGTGGTTTTTAAATTTTGGGCTTAAAGTTAAGAAATAAAATAATTTTGTGACAACTTTATTTTATTTCACTTAAGCCACTTGGAAGCCACTTGAAGCCACTTAAATGCGGCTTGAGCTGAGTTGAACCGGATAGGATACTATCCGGAAATATCCTACCCTCTTGGTAGGATATTTGTGAGGTGGGGCCCACACGAGCCCCACCGTATCTTTCTTCTAAGTAACGCACCCGCGAAAACCCGTCATTAAGAAAGTCAACTGACGCGTTTCTTAAATTCTTAACAGACCATTTAATTGGGCGGTTTATTTCGTGAATTAAAGGAGCTCTTTCTTTCGTTGAATTAATTCAACGAATTGATGGGTCGTTACTTACCTGTTTTCGTTTGTTGGCATAATAATAAAATAAGACCAACCTATATTTTTTTTGGAAGATTACTCGTTGAGAGAGGATCCTTGAACCTTCAACCTCCTTCGCGAAGAACGCGAATAACGCGAAGAACACGAAGAACGCGAAGAACGCCGTCATCCGCGGAAATCGACGATGCTCCAATCCGAGATGTTCTTCCCCGCCCCGATCTCCGATCACCAACCATTTGAGGTGAGTGATTTCGGGTTTCTTCTAAAAGTTATTTTTGGTTTAAAACGAAACACAGATTTAATTATTTATAATTTAAATCTGTTGTTCTTGGTCAATTGAGTTCGCCGACTCAACGCCGGATTCCGCGACGACGCGACGCCTTCCCGCGACGATGCGATGATCCCCCTCTTCCGCGACGAGAAATTCTGTGAAGAACGCTCACGCGCGACAACTACGAGGTAGGGAATTATTTTGAAATTACCCCTTTTCATATTCCCATAAATGCTTCTTTAAAAAGTTAAAGAACTGGTTTTGTGAACAATTTTAAATTCATTAAAATTGTTGTTTCCGTTCAAATGAGGAACCCGTTTTATGAAACAATTTTATTTCATTAAAAATTGTTTCGGATATGCGTTCATGTGTTGAACTTTAATTCCTCCCGTTGTTTATCTCTAACGCGGAGGGTGCGGGCCAAACGAACACGGCCCGACGACCCTCCGCCGTTCTTCGTTTTTGTGCGGATTTGACGGGCGACGACGGAACATGCCGCAACAGATGTTTGACGATCCCGAAGTGAAGAATGAGTCCCGGGAGAAGCAACGACGCAGACGGGAAGAAAAACGGGCCACCAGAGCGACTCCGGCGGCCAGTGGAAGCCGGCGGCGGCGCCCGGCGCGCCGCCGGACGAGACCGCCGCGACACCGGCCGCGGCGGTGGCGCTCGTGGGACGCAGCTGAAGCCGCATCCGGCGCCAGGGAGACACCCTGCGGGTTTCCCGCGGGTGTCACATGGGGGCAGCGGCTCCCCCCCGCGTCACCCGGGACGCGGCTTCAGCCGCGTCCGGTCGCCTGGCCGACACCCCGCGGGTGCCGCGGGGGTGTCACGCGGGGCGGCGGCTCCCCCCGCATCGGCCACTCGGCCGCGCGGCCAAGCCGGACCGGGCTGGCCGAGCCAGACCGGTCGGACCGGGTCGGACCGGGTTGACCCGGTTCGGCCGACCCAGGGGGGGTCGGGCCGGGTCGGCCCGGGCCCGTACCCCCCGTCTTCGGACGGTCTTTGTTCAAATGCCCGTAACTTGAGCTACAGGCCTCCAAATGACTCGCCGTCAGCGGCAACACGATCCTTGGATCGAGATGGTCGTTTTGGTATATCACACTCAAGGGTTCTGAATACTTTGGGTTTGGCCGGGTTGGTTCGTACACGAAACCAACTGGGCCCTCGGAGCGGAAACACTCATATCTTGAGTTACGGATGTCCGATTGACGTGCTGTCAGCTTTGTTGTTTTCCTCTAAGTGAGACGGAACTTTTGGCTCACTTCCCCCGAGGTTTGGACGCAGGTGGAGTACGGTCGGGTTGGTTTTGCCTTAAAAACCAACCGGGCCCCTAGGACGAAAAAGCCAATAACTCTCAGACCGGGCGTCCGATCGACGCGCCGTCTGCGACGTTGAGTTCCTGTTGAGGATACAGAACTTTTGGATACATCAACTTCGGACTTTATGTCAGTTGATGTATCAGCCTCTCGGCTCGTGGAGCGGACCCTCCCGAATGAGCTTGCTGTGTGCGGGAACCCTAGAGCTGGCTGCGACTGCTTCTTTGACAGCGACGACCATGCAGAGATCCTCAGTGGACTGCGGCGACGACTGTGCAGAGATCCTCAGTGGACTCCGACGACGACCGTGCAGAGATCCTCAATGGAATGCGGCGACGACTGTGCAGAGATCCTTAGTGGACTGCGACGACTACTGCACTCAGCGATCCTAAGTGGATCAGTGCTACAGGTCCTGTGTCGGCCCGGTCCTGTGTGGGCCCAATCCTGTGTGGGTCCGATCCTGTGTGGGTCCGCGCTCAGCGGTTCTGTGTGAGCCAGCGCCTACAGGTCCTGTGTGGGCCCGATCCTGTGTGGGTCATTGCGGGGGTTAGTTTCCTATCGATCCTTCGTGGGTCCGACAACTTAGATGGATCAATGATCATCTTTATCGTCATCCGAAGAAGTATACCTGTGTGAGCTGAATCTTGTGTTACTGTCCTTTGTGGATTGTTTTGAGCTATCCTATGTGGATTTACTGTTTACTCTCCTTTGTGGATTGTGTTGAGCTATCATGTGTGGGTATACGTTTTGCTTTCCTATGTGGACTGTGTTGTGCTTGGGCTCGGACGTTGGAGCCGAACGAGAATTGATGACTTAGGTATATGTATGGGAATATACCTAAGCCGTGTCGGATGTTACTTTGTGATTGTATCTTTCCTTTGTGGATTATCCTTTGTGGATTTCGGGTGACCTTCGGGGGTCTCGGGGTCCCTACTGAGTAGCTTATACTCACCCCTGCACGGGTTATGCCCGCACTACGTTGTGTTGGTTGCAGACGACGGACAGCGCTGATCGTGGTGGAGGAGTGTGGAGCAGGACGGTACCTGGAGGTGGACCACTGGGCGGGACGTACTCGGAGTGGTCAGGTGGACCCGAGGAGCAGTGGAGGCTATCTTTACCCACCATTCAGGTGGGACTTCCAAAGGACGGCTCGATGCTGCAGTTTTTCCTTTCAGTTGCTGTTTTAGCTATCCGTTGTACTTTACAGTTGGACTTGTATTTCCGGCCCCTTTTACTTTCAGCACAGCTTGTACAGTTTTTACTTAGTGTTTACTTTTCCTTTTGCTTACTCTGTGGTGCTTGTTTACTTTTCAAAGGCAATGCCTTCCCTTTTTTTTGGGATTTACGCCTTGGTGCTAGTTGCCAGCCCCTGGCCTATGGAAGGCGGGTTTGGGGTAGTCACGGCACAGGTCCCGAGGACGGGTCGTGACAATCAATGCCAATTTTTTTTTTAATTTTCATAGGCCGGTTTAAGGGAATCTGGTACCCCAAGAAACAACCACAAAATAGCACACAATACAGTCATACAATGATCTGACAACACACCTAAACAGACTTACATTTCATCCAAACCATACTCGTCTCTGCATCCCCATCCGGACTCATCATCTCCGGTTGCCATGGATGTTTCCCATGTTGATGTCCTCCAGTAATTAACACTATGGACTCGATTTCTGTGCTGCTCAAGAATAGACTGATCTGGTGCTTTTCTCTCATCCTTGCTATTCTTCACAAAGCTCACAGTCACCTTCTAATTCCTCTTGGTGGCAGAGCAAGTCTGCATTGGCTGTGGGAGATATGAGTAATATATCCTTAGTCTACGTCTAGGAGTGGTAGAAACTGATCCATCAACTGAAGTAGGTTTCTGTTTCCCACTTTGAACCACCTCACTGAACAAGCACCCAACTGGACCACTCAAGCATTCTAGCCCTTCCTCAGAGATCTCCTTTCCTTTATAGACCTGTTTCCCCAAGTCTGATATGGTAGTACCTGCACAGACCTCCCTCTCTGGAGTGTTATTCACTACCAAAGTTAGGGACACACCCTCTGCAATCATCTCATTCACAGGCACCTCTGAAGTTTCATTAACCCTCAAAGGCAGGGATTCACCCTCTACAATCTCCTCATCCACAACCATCTTCGGAGTTCCATTCACCACCAAAGGCAGGGGCACACCCTATGCTGTCTCCTCGTCCACAATCACCACATGGACCTCCTTCACACCATCAATCCTAGAGGCCCCCTACTATTACCCCATCTCCTGAAAAAACCCTTAGAAAAGGATCAATACTACCATTACTAAGAATATCAAACCTATTGCTTAAGGAAACAAAAGGTCTGGTCATAGGGTCCAACCCCTATCCGCCACTGTACATTTTTGGGATAAAATGGCTTCAACAACCCCCATGCCATTTGAAGCCTTACTGAACTGACCATGCACTTCTAGATCCTTGCCCGCATCTGCCAGCTGTTTGGCCACCACTGCAGGATGGGCCTCCATGTGCTTCCCTTTTGAACCCTTCTCCACCAGAACAGGTGATCCCCTTCGAACCGATGTCTGGGAATCACGCCTGGACTTCACCTCCTGGGTTGATGAGTTACGTTGACATCTCGCCGAAGGATTTCCAAAGAGGTTACAATTCAAACAAAATTCAGGCCAACTCTCATAAATAACCTGCTGTTTGCACCTATATTCCTCACCAATTGTAATCTAGAAAAAATCAAATGGATCCCCAGAGGCATCCACTTCCACACATACACAAGGATTAATCGGGTGGCATACTGCTTTAGTACAGGAATCCGAACACCTAAATCTACCCACGAGGTTACCCAACAAACTTATGATAGAGGGATTTTGAAAAGGTAAGGGAAGTTTAGGAAACCTAACACAAACCGCTGCCGAAGGAACATCACACTTCATATGGAAGTCGAACGACTAGCGAATAAGAAAGAACCGACTTCCGTTGCAGCTACGAGGAGCTCTCGACCAAGCCTTGATGAGATCCTCTTCCAACGCAAAATGAACCATAATATGATATTTGTCCAGCAACCTGATGGTCGCCCGTTCGTGAAGATCCCAAGACGAGAAGACAAACATGTCGAAGGTGTCGATAGACAGTCTTCTCTGTCTGAACCGAGCAACCAGAGTAAGCTTCAAGAACGCAGAAGATTCCGTGATCTCGGAAGATGAAATCTGAAGATTAGGGTTTCCATCCCAGAGATCTGGAACATTAGGGCTCACAAACGCTTTTGTAACATTTATTAGTTTTCATTATATTTATGTCATATTCTTATATAAGTGGCCATAAAGTGATTCTATTTTGAACAATAGATGATAATGGTTTAATTTAGTCAACCCAAATTATTTTTACATGTTTTAAGGTAATTTAATAATATAATTTTTACATTTAATTACCCGATTTACCTTAAACCATGGTAGTAAAAATGGTTACGAAAGTTACTATTAATAATGCCCAAAAATAAAAGTAGTCCATTAAAATAATTTAACACTATTGATTCCAAATATTAAATCCATTTTTAAATAATCACAACACAAAATTTTTATTATTTAATTTAAAATTAATCCCATTGTTGAAATGATAAAATGAGTTTTAAATGTTAAAACATTGCAAAAGATTGAAATGTGTTTACCTATAAATTCAATTTAAAATTAATACTAATGAAATAAATTATATTTAATTATAAATATATATTATATTTATAATTTAATATCATTAAAAATTATAATTTATCAATATAAATTATCTCTAGGAAAATGTTGTTTTTAATTAAAATTTATCGTATTTTTTTATTCATCAAATCATGAAAGTTATCAGAAAAGTATTAGAAATTTATCTAATGTAAAATTTTATATCCTGATTCAAACTAACAGGTTTATTTTCTTATATGAATATTATTTTTGTATAAAAATATTAATTTAAAATTGGTTTTCCATTCAAAGGTGTGATATTAACCATTAAAATAAAATAGGATTTTATACATTAAATTGGGTTTTATTCATACAATATGACTAAAATATCAATTGAATGAATATAAAAAATATATTGTTTAGTATATAAAACATATATATTTCATTAATTTCGTTACCAAAAACAATTTTCATAAATATACAAATACCTAATTGATTTATATTTTTAATAAATAATTGATAGCCAATGAATTCATAATTAATTTTCATAAGTTAGTTATAATTAATCCTGCTAACATAACGTCTAGGCTATAATGGTAATTTTATAATAAAGCAATCTTGAGATTCTTTTAGTATCATGATTATGTGCAAAGAAATATACTAAATAATAAAAAATAATTAAAGAAAATGTTTCATAAAAACATCCTGGTGTTAAATTCTAACCTACTTAAACTGAATTTCACCCTCAAAATTCGTCACATAGAAATAAATTGATTAGTATACCTCTTCCTCCTCATATCTTCAATATCGCATGTAGCTTATTCAAATTGGTGGTTCGTCTATAAAACTTTAACCAATCGAGTGGTCTTGTTTTGTTGAACATTTTCTGTAATGCCCCGACCCTAGTTACCCAGAGTCGGTGCATTATTACATAACATTGGCATGATCACAAGAAAGATCAAATCTCGAAATACCGATTGGTTTAGTAGCCTTGGAAACACTAGATATATTCATAAGTTTTACATTACATCATAAAATGAAAAACTACTACAACAACATAATGTCTCCACAGTCCACACTATTATCCCCTCATAATATCCCTGCAGGTCATTCATAACATACTTCTTCACATCCTAGAAAAAATAAAACATAGAAAACGGGTGAGCTCAAATGCCCATAAAGGATAACAATATAGCGAAACATTCAAAAATAAGCATAAACATTTAAGGAAATGAATTACTAAAACAAAAGCCTTTTAAACTTGAACTTCAACATAGTATGGAAAAGTAAAATGAAATAATTCCATTTACTTTTTCACATGGATATTATACTAATCAAATAATCACATGCAATATCAATAACCACTTTCATAATGTTGGAATGCATAATGCTGAACTTTAATTTCTTTGTCAAGGCCTCGTCCCAAGACCTAGGGGCTAACTGTAACCGAAACCCAACCCGGAGTTTCTCTAATAACCGGGCACCAAACCAGAGTTCCTCTAATAACCAGAGACCAAACCGGAGTTTCTCTAATAACCGGACACCAAACCGGAGATCCTCTAATAACCGGAGACCAAACCGGAGGGCTTACTTTTACTGGTCCCCAACCCGAAACATACTTGTCTAACACATTCATCTGAATGAAAGGTTGAAATATAACATAAACATTTGGATTACAAATAACTTTTGAAATGTCAATACTCTAAACTAAAAACATGAGTGACATAATAATAACTTATCCACAGTCAAAAATATCACAAAACCTTCAATAAAATATGGATGTTTTGTATCATAATAAATCAACTTCAAATAAGCTTAAAATCCATTAAAGGATGTTGACATAGATGAAATAAAGACTATTTTAGAAAAATATCTCTTTCTATTTTGAAATCATTTAAGAGTATTATATTTATGAAATAAAACATTTTTTTGAAAATATTCTTATTATCTTGTAAGGGAAGCTTAGAAGATTTCATAACGGTGGAAAATAGCCACACCCGCCGTATAAGTTAAAAAAAACATACTTACCTTAATTTTGTCGAAAAGGTTAAAAAGCACCTTGTTTGGAAAACGACGGAAAGATTCCATTATAAACCTCTTATAAAAAGTCAAACAAGGGTATAAATGACTTTAACCCATATTCTTGTAAATAGTAAAAATGTTTTGAAATTCATTTTTAAGAAACATGGATGTGGATGATAAAGAGATCCCAGTAGATTATTACGTATAAACAACCTCGGATAACGAAGAGATTGCGAAATAACAGTTACCAATTTGGTAACTTATGAAACATACAACCCATGAAAGAGGTATCATACAATGAATATGTAAATACACATAAATTAGAGTGTATTACACAAAGAATATAATTATGGGTAGTACATACACCACACAAGAGGTGGTGGTGGCAACATGGCATGAATCTCACGGGAATAAGGAGTGAGATGAAAACCGCTTACCTTGTACTTTTCCATGGTTGGGGTAGGTTAACCTCCTGTATAATGGTGAAATAATTGTTATTAAATTATACAAGAATCATATACATTAATATTATATCATATATTATCTTTTAATATTTATTTGATAATAATATCTTAGTATTATCGTTGTTTCGGGTGTTAACTTACTTGTTTTCTTTTATATGTTTTGATATGCAAGACATGTTTGAAATGGATAGGTTGAATATTATTCATATCCAGAATGATATCAAGTCCTTAAACATCATTTTTAAATCATAAAATGATAATTATACTTGAATGGATACGATGGAGAATGAATCTTATTGCATTCGTGGAGACGGTAGTCCGTACGTACGCACGAGCGACAATATCATTCTTTTGATATTAAAATAATATATAAATGGTTTTTATATCGTATATACAGAATCATTAACTTGTTATATTTATTATTTACATGAGTTACATATCATTATTATGCCCATCCAAATAATAATATATTGAATAACAATTACACCACGACGTGGAGACGGTAAGCCGTATGTACGCACGTATGGTGACATGTTATTCAAAGGGTGGATAGAATACTGAATATGGTTGTACCATATTTATAATAACGTCACAGTATATATATGATACTGGAGTTATTATTTTAGAATGGTAAAAACAACGGAAGAAGAAGTGGAAGAAGAAAGGAACTTGGAAAAGGGTGGTGAAATCATTACCTCTTCTTCGATTTCTTCCTTTTGATTTGATCAAAAGGGCTCCCTAGGTTGGCTTTCTGATCGAACTAAGGAATCTAGGTTGTAGTGAGGGAAGTTGGGAGAGTATTTGGGCAGAGTTTTGACGAACCAAAAGGCTTTGAAGGTGTGAGGAAATGAGGAGGAGTTCCCTTTTATAAGAGGGGTGAGGGGCACCTTTGGAAAAGCTAGAGATATTAGTTTATAATAAATTCATATTCGGTTTCCAATGGCTCAAAAGTTTATTATTAAAAGGTTAAGGTGGGTATGGGTCGAAAACAATTCAACTAATAGAATTTAGACAGGTTTGGGTACTTATATTAACCTTATCTCTAAGTATTAACTCTAAGTTAATTAGTTTTACTTTTACAATGTCTCTTTGTATTTTTATATAATATGGTTAATAAACTTACTATATACATCCAAGCGACCCCCAAGTGGTCCATTAATGATGAACCTATAATTATATAAGTCTCTTGGCCGAACCTTAGATTTTTAGGAATTTAATATCAATTAATAATATAATATTTGTTTTAAGAACTCTTTTATGTCAATTTTGACACTATTCAATAGTTGATTTTTTTGAAACTCATAAAAGATTGATTACTTCGAAAAAATTAAATTAAATAAATCCTAATATATCATATTATCCTATAAAATTAGTTTAATTCATTAAAAGTTTCATATTATATTTATTTGGGTATTTATAATATCAATTATTTTAATTTTTCACTATTATAGTAATTAATTCATCACCATTGTGTCATAAATAAATTAAATTATTTAATGTCTAAAAATTATAAATAAAATTTAATTATGTAGGAAAGCCTTTTATATTTCTAATAAATTTTTATAATCTAAAATCCAACATATATAACCCTATATAAAAATTGTTTTGCTAAAAGATATATGCTTGTGTCATTTTTGTATTCATTTTAACTTAATTAAAATAAAGTGTCCCTATCACCTACAAGTGGCACCATGGGGTCCCAAAATCGACCCCAATATGCCTATGGTCGAACATGCATCAACCAATAAGGTTAGGACACGTTTTAGTGTAATTTAGTATTATTATAATATTATTTTTTAACCCTTATTTACCGGATTTACCCTTAACCATGGTAAATAAAATATTTACCGCAGTAATTATTCAAAATCTCTAAAAATAAAAGTTACCTATTTACACAATTTGGAAATCCTGATTCCAAATATGGAATCCATTTTTCTAAATTCAAAACACAGAAGTGGTAGAAATTAATTTAAAATTAATTCCCGTTGTCAAAACAAAAAGCGTGTTTTTAAGAGATAATAACTATCAAAAGATTGACACTTGTTTATGTTCGGTTTAATTGTAAAATTATGTCCAATGACCAAAATTATATTAAATAGTAA
Source organism: Viscum album (assembly GCA_963277665.1). Lineage (NCBI taxonomy): Eukaryota > Viridiplantae > Streptophyta > Magnoliopsida > Santalales > Viscaceae > Viscum > Viscum album. The sequence continues at coordinate 307,749,601 of OY728150.1, read as the reverse complement.
AAATATATTCTAAATATACTTTAAAACCACTCAAATTTATAATTTATCACTATTAATTATTTTGATTAAAAAAGTTGTTTTTAATTAAAATTTAGTAATTTTCACTATTCATCAAAATATGAAAGTTATCCAAAAAGTACCAATATTTCACCTTAGGCTAAATTCGATATTCTGAATCCAAAAATGAAGTCCATTTTAAAATATAAAATATATATAATTTCAAAAAGTAGGTATTACTATTGATAACGGCTAGTTTGATTGGTTGTGGTGTGTTAGAACTCGATGTTGCGTACAACACACGCTATCGCATTATTCAAAGGAAAACGTACCGTGGAAGCATGTGATGTTTCATTTTAAATTTTTTGATATCCCCATTTAGTAAAAAAGTTTAAAATATTGTATTTAAAAAGGTTTCACTATTAAAAGTTGATAAAAGAGAAATACAAAAAATGAATCTGTTCTTGCATTATGTCTAAGAAACTCATAATATGGATTCTAAAATTATAAGGATTATATAAAGTTTAAAATTTAGTTAATACTATTCATAACCTCTTTTGAATGGATTTTTTTTTGGTAAGTCATGGTGTGATTATATAAAGTTTAAAATTGCGTCCTCGCAATTTGAAATTGTTCTTTGAAAATAAAAGGTTGAAAATAGAAAATATATTTTTCGGAAAACCCACATCGGAAATTGGGTTACTAAAATTTAGTCTTAATATGAGGAAAAGTGAAATGAAAGGGTCACCACCAAATTATGATCTCGATTAGGAGAACATTGGTGGAAATTAGAGACATATAATTGGAGGAAAAACATAAATATTTATAGGTAGTGATTGAGGTCATCAGTCATAAACAAGTATAAAATTGAGGTCCTTAAACTCATCAATCTATGATGATTTGAAATACCATCAGTTCAACAAAACATAGGGTATTGGGATAACACATTTTTGATGTTTCAAAATATCTTAGTTGAAATCCCACATCAAAAAATGAATTAATGAGGCCTCTATTTAAAATAAAGAGTGGAAAGTATGAAGATTACCAAAAATAACACATACTAGGGTTCCATGTAGGAAAATATGGATATGGAAGAGAAATCTAACCATCAATTTTCTGATGGAGAGTGGTAGAGAACATGGCTATGAAAAGGCCAACAATCCCAAAGCCAATAATTAGTGATGATTTAAGGTACCATCTAGGACAACATTTTTTTTCTAAGTTCCTTTTATTAATGTTGAGGAATTTATTTATGAGATTGGCTAAGATCATAAGGAGATATACTTACTTTATAATTAGAGTTTTATCCATTAATAAATTTCTACCACAAACTCATCTTTCACTCTAAAAGATAATAGAACGTAATTTTTTTTTCTATTTATACTATTCGTACAGGGTTCCAAAATAAATGAATTTATAATTCATCTACCATATCTTTTAAAAAAACTACATTATTTAATCTAGGACATCTCATGGGCCAGTGGTAGGTTATACACCCTTGTTTCCCTTCGGTTGCGGGTTCAAGTCTCGCAGCCTTGCCGGACGCGACGGGTTGTCGCCCGACCTCCGGGTTGTCCTTTTATGGCAATCCAAAATAATCCAAACTCGAACTATCCAAAATAATTCTGTCCAAACTCACAGTCCAACATTTATAAGGAAGTTAAACAAAATGTAGATCCTTTTTACCCCGTAATAGCATATGAATACCTTCATCATGTATTCTTTTAATATACTGAAACATCCTGAATTACCATATTCCTTATTGATTACATTCATGATCCCTTATTCCATATAGAATGCTGGATATACTTCATCAATCCAAAAATGTTTTAAACGCCAACAATGATGGAATATACAAATCATTAATCAGTTCCAAGGTAGTCAAGAATATCCAATATAATTTATCCAAAACAATCATGTATTATTCCAAAATCACTACCTCGGTATCAGAACTATATTATGGTTTATCATTCTCTCAACCATATATTTTCCAAAAATTTATCATGCTATTGAGTCACTTTTCTTTGTTCCACACAATCTCAAGTCCTTAATGAAATAGTACTGCAGTACAATCCTTATATACTCCATAATTATTATAACAAGTACATTGTTGATACAACACTCAATTGACATAATCAACATAATAACTCTAATCATTCCTCTTCATCTATGGTAGTATCATAACTTGATTATTATCCAATAGCATCATTTGCGGCATAGTCTGATGACTGGGACATAGGTTCGCGTAGTGTCCAAACTCCTTGCAAATAAAGCATTGTACATTTGAAACCATTTTCTTACCCTTGCAGTCACGTACTTTATGCCCTTTTCCTCTACACTTATAACAAACTCCCATTCCTTTCAGGAATGTTCCAGGGTGTTTCTTCCCACAGTTATCACATATGGGAAAATTCATCTTTTTCCTCTTCCCTTTATCTATCTTTCTCTCTTCCATCCTTTTCTTCTCTTGCTTCCCTTCAAATCCATAGGACTCAGTAAACTCTTTACTTATCTTATCAACACATGATATTATTTCTTCATATGATGATAATACATGCGAGACTATTTCTCTTATAAATTCTGGCTTAAGACCATGAAATATATGATCCTTCTTTCTCTTTGTATCATGTGCATTGCTGGAGTTCTCATTCCTTCTACTGGGTGCCATTTCTAAAAAATGGCATACACTAGATTAGTTTATGAATAAAAATACCTAATCCCAAACTTGTGAAACACATAACATAAATTAAATAGTTTATGGATATAATCCATAATCAAAAAAATATTTTCTTTGAGGATGTACATACTCATAAACCCTTCATAATGATTTGTAAAGAAAATGAGAGTTATCCTAAGCATATCCCCCGGGAGTGTCGTAACCCAGAGTGCAGCAAGGCCCGTTGTCGTGCACCAGTTCCCGTTCGAGTCTAGCTCAAAGCGGTGTTTTCGGGTTTTACCCCTAGGTACATCTGTTCCAGAGCCGCCTCTACCTGCTCGTATCCAGACATGGATGTATTGCTCGGAAAACTCACAAAATCTCTACAATACCAAAATTCTAGGAAGTTCTTCTATACTAATCCTCAAAGTTCATCTTAGTTCTATGTGCTCTAATCAGAGTTTATCTAAATCTAGCTTCCAAGGTTTGTACTAAACTTCCTCTGATACCAACTGTAACGCCCCTACCCTAGTTACCCAGAGTCGGTGCATTATTACATAACATTGGCATGATCACAAGAAAGATCAAATCTCGAAAGACCGATTGGTTTAGTAGCCTTGGAAACACTAGATATATTCATAAGTTTTACATTACATCATAAAATGAAAAACTACTACAACAACATAATGTCTCCACAGTCCACACTATTATCCCCTCATAATATCCCTATAGGTCATTCATAACTTACTTCTTCACATCCTGGGAAAAATAAAACATAGAAAAGGGTTGATCTCAAATGACAAGTAAGGATAACAATATAGAGGAACATTCAAAAATAAGCATAAACATTTACGGCAATGAATTACTAAAACAAAAGCCTTTTAAACTAGAACTTCAACATAGTATGGCAAAGTTAAATGAAATAATGCCATTTACTTGTTCACGTGGATATTCTACTAATCGAATAATCACATGCAATATCAATAACCACTTTCATAATGTTGGAATTCATAATGCTGAACTTTAATTTCTTTGTCATGACCTCGTCCCAAGACCTATGGGCTAACTGTAACCGGAACCCAACCCGGAGTGCCTCTAATAACCGGACACCAACCCGGAGTTCCTCTAATAACTGGAGACCAAACCGGAGTTCCTCTAATAACCGGAGACCAAACCGGAGTTCCTCTAATAACCGGAGACCAAACCGGAGGGCTTACTTTTACCGGTCCCCAACCCGGAACATACTTGTCTAACACATTCATCTGAATGAAAGGTTGAAATATATCATAAACATTTGGATTGAAAATAACTTATGAAATGTCAATACTCTAAACAAAAACCATGAGTGACATAAGAATAACTTATCCACTGTCAAAAAAGTCACAAAACCTTCAATAAAATATGGATGTTTTGTATCATAATAAATCAACTACAAATAAGCTTAAAATCCATCAAAGGATGTTGACATAAATGAAATAAAGACTATTTTAGAAAAATCTCTCTCTCTATTTTGAAATCATTTAAGAGTATTATATTTATGAAATAAAACATTTTTTTGAAAATATTCTTATTATCTTGCAAGGGAAGCTTCGATGATTTTGTAACGGCGGAAAATAGTCACACCTGCCGTATATGTTTAAAAAAACATTCTTACCTTAATTTTGTCGAAAAGGTTAAAAAGCACCTTGTTTGGAAAACGATGGAAAGATTCCATTATAAACCTCTTATAAAAAGTCAAACAAGGGTATAAATAACTTTAACCTATATTCTAGTAAATAGAAAAAATGTTTTGAAATTCATTTTTAAGAAACATGGATGTGGATGATAAAGAGATTTCAGAAGATTATTACGTATAAACAACCTCGGATAATGAAGAGATTGCGAAATAACCCTTACCAATTTGGTAACTTATGAAACATACAACCCATGAAAGAGGTATAATACAATTAATATGTAAATACACATAAATTAGAGTGTATTACACAAAGAATATAATTATGGGTAGTACATACACCACACAAAAGGTGATGGTGGAAATATGACATGAATCTCACGGGAATAAGGAGTGAGATGAAAACCCCCTACCTTGTACTTTTCCTTGGTTGAGGTAGGTTAACCTCCTGTATAATGGTGAAATAATTTTTATTAAATTATACAAGAATAATATAAATTAATATAATATCATATATGATCTTTTAATATTGATTGGATAATAATATCTTAGTATTATCGTTGTTTCGAGTGTTAACTTACTTGTTTTCTTTTATATGTTTTGTTACGCAAGACATGTTTGTAATGGATATGTTGTATATTATTCATATCCAGAGTGATATAAAGTCCTTAAACATCATTTTTAAATGATCAAATGATAATTATACTTGAATGGATACGATGGAGAATGAATCTTATTGCGTTCGTGGAGACGGTAGTCCGTACGTATGCATGAGCGAAAATATCATTCTTTTGATATTAAAATAATATATAAATGGTTGTTATATCTTATATACAGAATCATTAACATGTTATATTTATTATTTACATGAGTTTCATATCATTATTATACCCATCCAAATAATAATATATTGAATAACAATTACACCACGATGTGGAGACGGTAAGCCGTATATACGCACGTATGGTGACATGTTATTCAAAGGGTAGATAGAATACTGAATATGGTTGTACCATATTTATAATAACATCACAGTATATATATGATACTGTATTTATTATTTTAGAATGGTAAAAACAACGTAAGAAGAAGTGGAAGAAGAAAGGAACTTGGAAAAGGGTGGGGAAATCATTACCTCTTCTTCGGGTTCTTCCTTTTGATTTGATCAAAAGGGCTCCTTAGGTTGGCCTTATGATCTAACTAAGGCCTCTAGGTTGTAGTGAGGGATGTTGGGAAAGTATTTGGGCAGAGTTTGGCCGAACAAAAAGGATTTGAAGGTGTGAAGAAATGAGAAGGAGGAGTGCCCTTTTACAAGAGGGGTGAGGGGCACCTTTGGAAAAGCTAGAGATATTAGTTTATAATAAATTCATATTCGGTTTACAATGGCTCCAAAGTTGATTATTCAAAGTTTAAGGTGGGGATGGGTCGAAAAAAATTCAACTAATATAATTTAGACAGGTTTGGGTACTTATATTAACCTTATCTCTAAGTATTAACTCTAAGTTAATTAGTTTCACTTCTACAATGTCTCTTTGTATTTTTATATAATATGGTTAATAAACTTACTATATAAATACAAGAGACCCCAAGTTGTCCATTAATGATGAACCTATAATGATATAAGTCTCTTGGACGAACCTTATATTTTTAGGAATTTAATATCAATTAATAATATAATATTTGTTTTAAGAACTCTTTTATGTCAATTTTGACACTATTCAATAGTTGATTTTTTTGAAACTCATAACAGATTGATTACTTCGAAAAAAGTAACTTAAATAAATCCTAATATATCATATTATCCTATAAAATTAGTTTAATTCATTAAAAGTTTCATATTATATTTATTTGGGTATTTATAATATCAATTATTTTAATTTTTCACTATTATAGTAATTAATTCATCATCATTGTGTCATAAATAAATTAAATTATTTAATGTCTAAAGATTATAAATAAAATATAATTATGTAGGAAACCCTTTTATCTTTCTAATTAATATTTATAATCTAAAATCCAACATATATAACCCTATGTAAAAATTGTTTTGCTAAAAGATATATGTTTGTGTCATTTTTGTATTCATTTTAACTTAATTAAAATAAAGTGTCCCTATCACCTACAAGTGGAACCATGGGGTCCCAAAATCGACCCAAAGATGCCTATGGTCGAACATTTATCAACCAATAAGGATAAGACACGTTTTAGGGTAATTTATTATTATTATAATATTATTTTTTAACCCTTATTTACCGGATTTACCCTTAACGATGGTAAATAAAATATTTACTGCAGTAATTATTCAAAATGTCTAAAAATAAAAGTTTACTATTTACACAATTTGTAAATCCTGATTCAAAATATGGAATCAATTTTTCTAAATTCAAAACACAGAAGTGGCAGAAATTAATTTAAAATTAATTCCCGCTGTCAAAACAAAAAGCGTGTTTTTAAGAGATAATAACTATCAAAAGATTGACACTTGTTTATCTTTGGTTTAATTGTAAAATTATGTCCAATGACAAAAATTATATTAAATGGTAAAAATATATTCTAAATATACTTTAAAACCACTCAAATTCATAATTTATCACTATTAATTATTTTGATTAAAAAATTTGTTTTTAATTAAATTTTAGTAATTTTAACTATTCATCAAAATATGAAAGTTATCCGAAAAGTACCAAAATTTCACCTTAGGCTAAATTCGATATTCTGAATCCAAAAATGAAGTCCATTTTAAAATATAAAATATATATAATTTCAAAAAGTAGGTATTACTATTCATAACGGTTAGTTTGATTGGTTGTGATGTGTTAGAACTCGATGTTGCGTACAACACACGCTATCACATTATTCAAAGGAAAGCGTACCGTGGAAGCTTGGGATGTTTCATTTTAAATTTTTTGATATCCCCATTTAGTCAAAAAGTTTAAAATATTGTATTTAAAAGGATTCACTATTAAAAGTTGATAAAAGCAAAATACTGAAAATGAATCTGTTCTTGCATTATGTCTAAGAAACTCATAATATGGATTCTAAAATTATAAGGATTATATAAAGTTTAAAATTTATTTAAAACTATTCATAACCTCATTTGAATGGATTTTTTTTGGTAAGTCATGGTGTGATTGAACTCAGTGTTGCGTGTAGTGCAAGTTATTGAATTATTTTGAAGAAATAACACACTATGAAATCTTGGGGTGTTACATTCTACCCTCCTTCAATAAATTGCGTCCTCGCAATTTGAAATTGTTCTTCGAAAATAAAAGGTTGAAAATAGAAAATATATTTGTGGGAAAACCCACATCAAAAATTGGGTTACTAAAATTTAGTCTTAAAATGAGGAAAAGAGAAATGAAAGGGTCACCACCAAATTATGATCTCGATTAGAAGAACATTGGTGGAAATTAGACACATATAATTGGAGCAAAAATGTAAATATTTATAGGTAGTGATGGAGGTCATCAATCACAAACAAGTATAAAATTGAGGTCCTTAAACTCATCAATCTATGATGATTTGAAATACCATCGGTTCAATAAAACATAGGGTATTGGGATAACACATTTTTGACGTTTCAAAATATCTTAGTTGAAATCCCACATCAAAAAATGAATTAATGAGGCCTCTATTTAAAATAAAGAGTGGAAAGTATGAAGATTACCGAAAATAACACATACTAGGGTTCCATGTAGGAAAATATGGATATGGAAGAGAAATCTAACCATCAATTTTCTGATGGAGAGTGGTAGAGAAAATGGCTAAGAAAAGGCCAACAATCCCAAAGCCATAAATTAGTGATGATTTAAGGTACCATCTAGGACAACATTTTTGTTCTAAGTTCCTTTTATTAATGTTGAGGAATTTATTTATGATATTGGCTAAGATCATAAGGTGATATACTTACTTTATAATTGGAGTTTTATCCATTAATAAATTTCTACCACAAACTCATCTTTCACTCTAAAAGATAATAGAACGTAAACAAATTTCTATTTATACTATTCGTACAGGGTTCCAAAATAAATGAATTTATAATTCATCTACCATATCTTTTAAAAAAAACTACATTATTTAATCCAGGACATCTCGTGGGCCAGTGGTTGGTGATACACCCTTGTCGCCCTTCGGTTGCGGGTTCAAGTCTCGCAGCCTTGCCGGACACGACGGGTTGCCGCCCGACCACCGGGTTGTCCTTTTATGGAAATCCAAAATAATTCAAACTAGAACTATCCAAAATACTTCTGTCCTAACTCACAGTCCAACATTTATAAGGAAGGTAAACATAATATAGATCCTTTTTACCCCGTAATAGCATATGAATACCTTCATCATGTATTCTTTTAATATAATGAAACATCCTGAATTACCATATTCCTTATTGATTACATTCATGCTCCCTTATTCCATATAGAATGCTGGATATACTTATCAATCCAAAAAAAATTTAAACCCCAACAATGATGGAATATACAAAACATTAATCAGTTCCAAGGTAGTCAAGAATATCCAATATAATTTATCCAAAACAATCATGTATTATTCCAAAATCACTACCTCGATATCAGAACTATATTATGGTTTTTTATTCTCTCAACCATATATTTGCCAAAAATTTATCCTGCTATTGAGTCACTTTTCTTTGTTCCACACAATCTCAAGTACTTAATGAAATAGTACTGCAGTACAATCCTTATATACTCCATAATTATTATAACAAGTACATTGTTGATACAACACTCAAATGACATAATCAACATAAGAACACTAATCATTACTCTTCATCTGTGGTATTATCATAACTTGATTATTATCCAATAGCATCATTTGCGGCATAGTCTGATGACTGGGACATAGGTTCGCGTAGTGTCCAAACTCCTTGAAAATGAAGCATTGTACATTTGAAACCATTTTCTAACCCTTGAAGTCACGTACCTTGTGCCCTTTTCCTCCACACTTATAACAAACTCCCATTCCTTTCAGGCAAGTTCTAGGGTGTTTCTTCCCACCGTTATCATATATGGGAAAATTCATCTTTTTCCTCTTCCCTTTATCCATATTTCTCTCTTCCATCCTTTTCTTCTCTTTCTTCCCTTCAAATCCATATGACTCAGTAAACTCTTTACTTATGTTATCAACACATGATATTATTTCTTCATATGATGATAATACATGCGAGACTATTTCTCTTATAAATTCAGGCTTAAGACCATGAAATATATGATCCTTCTTTCTCTTTGTATCATGTGCATTGCTGGAGTTCTCATTCCTTCTACTGGGCGCCATTTCTAAACAATGGCATACACTAGATTAGTTTATGAATAACAATACCTACTCCCACACTTGTGAAACACATAACATAAATTAAATAGTTTATGGATATAATCCATAATCAAAAAAATATTTTCTTTGAGGAAGTATATACTCATAAACCATTCATAATGATTTGTAAAGAAAATGAGAGTTATCCTAAGCATATCCCCCAGGAGTGTCATAACCAAGAGTGCAGCAAGGCCCGTTGTCATGCACCAGTTCCCGTTCGAGTCTAGCTCAAAGCGGTGTTTTCGTGTTTTACCCCTAGGTACATCTGTGCCAGAGCCGCCTCTACCTGCTCGTATCCAGACAGGGATGTATTGCTCGGAAAACTCACAAAATCTCTACAATACCAAAATTCTAGGAAGTTCTTCTATACTAATCCTCAAAGTTCATCTTAGGTCTACGTGCTCTAATCAGAGTTTATCTAAATATAGCTTCCAAGTATTGTACTAAACTTCCTCTAATACCAACTGTAACGCCCCGACCCTAGTTACCCAGAGTCAGTGCATTATTACATAACATTGGCATGATCACAAGAAAGATCAAATCTCGAAAGACCGATTGGTTTAGTAGCCTTGGAAACACTAGATATATTCATATGTTTTACATTACATCATAAAATGAAAAACTACTACAACAACATAATGTCTCCACAGTCCACACTATTATCCCCTCATAATATCCCTGAAGGTAATTCATAACTTACTTCTTCACATCCTGGGAAAAATAAAACATAGAAAAGGGGTGAGATCAAATGTTCAGTAAGGATAACAATATAACGGAACTTTTAAAAATAAGCATAAAAATTTAAGGCAATGAATTACTAAAACAAAAGCCTTTTAAACTTGAACTTAAACATAGTATGGAAAAGTAAAATGAAATAATGCCATTTACTTGTTCACATGGATATTCTACTAATCGAATAATCACATGCAATATCAATAACCACTTTCATAATGTTGGAATTCATAATGCTGAACTTTAATTTCTTTGTCAAGGCCTCGTCCCAAGACCTAGGGGCTAACTGTAACCGGAACCCAACCCGGAGTGCCTCTAATAACCGGACACCAACCCCGAGTTCCTCTAATAACCGGAGACCAAACCGGAGTTCCTCTAATAACCGGAGACCAAACCGGAGTTCCTCTAATAACCGGAGACCAAACCGGAGGGCTTACTTTTACCGGTCCCCAACCTGGAACATACTTGTCTAACACATTCATCTGAATGAAAGGTTGAAATATAACATAAACATTTGGATTACAAATAACTTATGAAATGTAAATACTCTAAACAAAAACCATGAGTGAAATAAGAATAACTTATCCACAGTCAAAAATATCACAAAACCTTCAATAAAATATGGATATTTTGTATCATAATAAATCAACTTCAAATAAGCTTAAAATCCATCAAAGGATGTTGACATAGATGAAATAAAGACTATTTTAGAAAAATATCACTTTCTATTTTGAAATCATTTAAGAGTCTTATATTTATGAAATAAAACATTTTTTTGAAAATATTCTTATCATCTTGTATGGTAAGCTTCGATGATTTTATAACGGCAGAAAATAGCCACACCCGCCGTATAAGTTAAAAAAACATTCTTACCTTAATTTTGTCGAAAAGGTTAAAAAGCACCTTGTTTGGAAAATGACAAAAAGATTCCATTATAAACCTCTTATAAAAAGTCAAACAAGGGTATAAATGACTTTAACCCATATTCTAGTAAATAGTAAAAATGTTTTGAAATTAATTTTTAAGAAACATGGATGTGGATGATAATGAGATCCCAGTAGATTATTACGTATAAACAACTTCGGATAATGAAGAGATTTTGAAATAACCCTTACCAATATGGTAACTTATGAAACATACAACCCATGAAAGAGGTATCATACAATGAATATGTAAATACAAATAAATTAGATTGTATAACACAAAGAATATAATTATGGGTAGTACATACAACACACAAAAGGTGATGGTGGCAATATGGCATGAATCTCACGGGAATAAGGAGTGAGATGAAAACCCCTTACCTTGTACTTTTTCTTGGTTGGGGTAGGTTAACATTCTTTATAATGGTGAAATAATTGTTATTAAATTATACAAGAATCATATACATTAATATGATATCATATATGATCTTTTAATATTGATTGGATAATAATATCTTAGTATTATCGTTGTTTCGGGTGTTAACTTACTTGTTTTCTTTTATATGTTTTGTTACGCAAGACATGTTTGTAATGGATAGGTTGTATATTATTCACATACATAATGATATAAAGTCCTTAAAAATAATTTTTAAATCATCAAATGATAATTATACTTGAATGGATACGATGGAGAATGAATCTTATTGCGTTCGTGGAGACGGTAGTCCGTACGTACGCACGAGCGACAATATCATTCTTTTGATATTAAAATAATATATAAATGGTTTTTATATCGTATATAGAGAATCATTAACATTTTATATTTATTATTTAAATGAGTTACATATCATTATTATACCCATCCAAATAATAATATATTGAATAACAATTACACCACGACGTGGAGACGGTAAGCCGTACGTACGCACGTATGGTGACATGTTATTCAAAGGGTGGATAGAATACTGAAGATGGTTGTACCATATTTATAATAACATCAATATATATATATGATACTGGAGTTATTATTTTAGAATGGTAAAAACAACGGAAGAAGAAGTGGAAGATGAAAGGAACTTGGAAAAGGGTGGTGAAATCATTACCTCTTCTTCGGGTTCTTCCTTTTGATTTGATCAAAAGGGCTCCTTAGGTTGGCTTTCTGATCGAACTGAGGCCTCTAGGTTGTAGTGAGGGAAGTTTTGAGAGTATATGGGCAGAGTTTGGCCGAACCAAAAGGCTTTGAAGGTGTGAAGAAATGAGAAGGAGGAGTGCCCTTTTATAAGAGGGGTGAGGGGCACCTTTGGAAAAGCTAGAGATATTAGTTTATAATAAATTAATATTCGGTTTCCAATGGATCCAAAGTTTATTATTAAAAGGTTAAGGTGGGGATGGGTAGAAAAAAATTCGACTAATAGAATTTAGAAAGGTTTGGGAACTTATATTAACCTTATCTTTAAGTATTAACTCTAAGTTAATTAGTTTCACTTTTACAATGTCTCTTTGTATTTTTATATAATATGGTTAATAAACATACTATATCCATCCAAGAGACCCCCAAGTGGTCCATTAATGATGAATCTATAATTATATAAGTCTCTTGGCCGAACCTTATATTTTTAGGAATTTAATATCAATTAATTATATAATATTTGTTTTAAGAACTCTTTTATGTCAATTTTGACACTATTCAATAGTTGATTTTTGTGAAACTCATAAAAGATTGATTACTTCTAAAAAAGTCAATTAAATCAATTCTAATATATAATATTATCCTATAAAATTATTTTAATTCATTAAAAGTTTCATATTATATTTATTTGGGTATTTATAATATCAATTATTTTTATTTTTCACTATTATAGTAATTAATTCATCATCATTGTGTCATAAATAAATTAAATTATTTAATGTCTAAAAATTATAAATAAAATATAAGTATGTAGGAAATCCTTTTATCTTTCTAATAAATATTTATAATCTAAAATCTAACATATATAATCCTATGTAAAAATTGTTTTTCTAAAAGATATATGCTTGTGTCATTTTTGTATTCATTTTAACTTAATTAAAATAAAGTGTCCCTATCACCTACAAGTGGCACCATGGGGTCCCAAAATCGACCCAAAGATGCCTATGGTCGAAACTGTATCAACAAATAAGTCTAGGACACGTTTTAGGGTAATTTAGTATTATTATAATATTATTTTTTAACCCTTATTTACCGGATTTACCCTTAACCAGGGTAAATAAAATATTTACCGCAGTAATTATTCAAAATGTCTAAAAATAAAAGTTACCTCTTTACACAATTTGGAAATCCTGATTCCAAATATGGAATCCATTTTTCTAAATTCAAAACACAGAAGTGGCAGAAATAAATTTAAAATTAATTCCCGTTGTCAAGACAAAAAAGCGTGTTTTTAAGAGATAATAACTATCAAAAGATTGACACTTGTTTATGTTAGGTTTAATTGTAAAATTATGTCCAATGAACAACATTATATTAAATGGTAAAAATATATTCTAAATATACTTTAAAACCACTCAAATTCATAATTTATCACTATTAATTATTTTGATTAAAAAAGTTGTTTTTAATTAAAATTTAGTAATTTTCACTATTCATCAAAATATGAATGTTATCCGAAAAGTACCAAAATTTCACCTTAGGCTAAATTCGATATTCCAAATCCAAAAATGAAGTCCATTTTAAAATATAAAATATATATATTTTCAAAAGGTAGGTATTACTATTCATAACGGCTAGTTTGATTGGTTGTGGTGTGTTAGAACTCGATGTTGCGTACAACGCACGCTATCGCATTATTCAAAGGAAAGCGTACCGTGGAAGCTTGAGATGTTTCATTTTAAATTTTTTGATATCCCCATTTAGTCAATAAGTTTAAAATATTGTATTTAAAAAGGTTTCACTATTAAAAGTTGATAAAAGTGAAATATTGAAAATGAATCTGTTCTTGCATTATGTCTAAGAAACTCATAATATGGATTCTAAAATTATAAGGATTATATAAAGTTTAAAATTTAGTTAATATTATTCATAACCTCTTTAGAATGGATTTTTTTTGGTAAGTCATGGTGTGATTGAACTCGGTGTTGCGTGTAGTGCAAGTTATTGAATTATTTTGAAGAAAAAACACACTATGAAATCTTGGGGTGTTACATTTTCGCTACGATCGATAATCTCTATTGGTTGTTCTTCATAACAATGATCTTGCTCCAGAAGTATGACATCTAAGCTTAGTACATGTAAAGTATTGAGTATGTACATTCTTAAGAGAGATACATGGAACACATCATGAACATTAGAGAGATTCAATAGAAGTTCCAATCGATATACTACCTTCCCAACACGATCCAAAATATAAAAAGGATTGATATACCCAGGGCTCATCTTTCCCTTCACTCCAAATATCATTACTCTATTTCAGGGAGATATTCATTGGAACACCTTATCACCCACTTAAAAATACAGGTTATTCCTTCAGTTTTCAGCATAAATTTTTGTCGACTTTGAGATGATCTTATGTCTCGTTGAATAGATCTGAACTTTTATTCCATTTCATCGACTGGATCAGGTCCCAATAGCTTTCTTTCACCAACTTCTTCCCAACATGATGGAGTTCTGAACTTAATTTTATAGAGGTATTCATAAGGATCAATATTAATATAGGAGTGAATGCTATTATTGTAAGAAAATTACACCAATGGTAAGTTTTGATCCCAGCAACCTTTGAATTCTATAGCACAAGCTCTCAAAATTTCATCCTGATTTTGAATTTTCCTCTCAGTCTAACCATCTATATGAGGATGATAAGAAGTAATGAAACTTAACTCTGTATCCAAATAATGATGAACATTTCCCTATAACATCAAGGTAAACCTTGGATCCCGATTAGATATAATGGAATGTGGCACTCCATGTAGTCTTACCACTTCCTTTACATATATCCGGGGAAGTCGACCAAGAGACTAATTCTCTCTAATAGCAATGAGTTGTGCATACATCGTAGGTAGATCAACTATAACATAGATACTTGTGCTTCCAGTGTGAATAGAGAATGAATAACTATGATCCTAATTTAATATCGCCTTTAATTCTAGTATTAGAGGAATACAAACCAAGTTTTTAAACGTTATTATTTCATCACAGTCAAGGTTTAATTTAGGAACATTTCTCACCTTATTTTGTAGATATACATCTTTCTTCTACACCTCCATAATATTCACATGTATATATGGTTGAGAATTAATTTGAAAAAGATAATATTTCTATCCTAGAATTAAAATTTCAAGAACCATCCTTTACAAATCCATATATTTTGGATCATTCATGATCCTTATCATAGATAAGCTAGCATGGTCTTTTAACTCAAAGCATCTGCCACCTTGTTCGCATCCCCAGGCTAGTAAAGTATTGAGCTGTCGTAATATTTAATCAACTCCAACCATATTCTTTGGAGAATATTCATCTCCTTTTGTGGGAAAATATACTTTAAACTTTTATGATTATTATGAATATCAGACCGTTAAAAAACAAAGGATAATGATTCCATATCATTAATAAAAAAAATTACCACAACTAACTCTAAATCATGGGTTGGGTAATATCTCTCATTTACTTTCACATGTGGTAAGAAATAAGATATCACCATATCATTTTTCATGAGAACACATCCCAACCACTTATGGATTCATCACTGTAAATCACAAACCATTCTCCACTACAAGGAAGTGTGAGCATAGGTGTACTGGATAACCTTCTTCTTACCTCCTTGAAATTCTATTCATGTTTCTCAGTCCAAAATAACATAACTTATTTTTGATTCAATGTGGTGAGTGGATTAGATAATTATGAAAACTATTTCAAATAATGTCGATAATATCCATCCAAAAAAAGAAAACATCTGACCTCCGTTACTGTTGTTGGTCCCGACCATCTTCTAATAACCCATGTTTTTTCTGGATCGATAGATATCCCCTCTCTTGAGATTATGTGACCAAAAAATAAAACTTTATGAAGAAAAAAATTAAAACATGGTAAATTTGGAATAAAGCTTTTCCTTTCATATGGTCTTTAGTAAAATTCTCAAGTGATCTTCTTTTTCCACCTTTCTCTTTTAATAGATTACAATATCTTTTATAAAGACTACCACAAACTATTCAAGATAGCCTATAAAGACTCTATTAATTAAATACATAAAGATATTAGGGGCATCAGTAATAACAACATGAATCACTATAAATTCATAGTTTCCATAATTTTTACACAATGTCTCATTTGATATATCATCCTTTTGACCCTTAATTGATAATATCATGTACAAAGATCAATCTTGGAAATGTATTGAACTTCACGTAGTTAGTCAAATAAGTCATCAATTCTTAGAAGATGCTATTTTTTTCTTGATAGTGATATTTTAATGTTCTCTATAATGATCATAGAGTCTCATTGATCCATATTTCTTCTTATATAACAGAACATTTGCCCCCCAAGTTGACATAGTAGGTCATTTTAATCCTTCATGAATATTATATTAGAGTTGTTCTACAATTCTTGAAACTCAATTAGGGACATTATATAAGGTTTCATTGAAATATTCATAGAACCTAGAATGAGTTCATTTGAAAACTCATCTTCACAATTTGCTGGAACACCTGGAAATTCCTCCGAAGAGACATCATCAAACTCTTTTACAATGTGTGTATTCTAATTTTTGAGTTTCTCCCAAACCATTTGAGATAAATAACCTTAATTTATTTTAATAAATACCAATAAGATGGATGAAATTTATACCTAAACGTTATATTCATCCTTTCATTGATAGATGATCATAGATTGATCTGGAATATGAATTGTGACTTCCCTTACTTGGAAATTTATATGAGAACCATATAGAGAAATCCAATCCATTCTATGAATCACATCAAATTTAATATAGTAAGGATCACAGGATTTGTAGGAATCACTTTCCCACAAACTTCATCCAGAGAACAATTATAAAATTTTTATGTGACTGTTGTTCCATTAAGAGTTGTGACAGCTAAATCAAAATCTAATTTTTGGTGTAATATGAGGATAACTTAGAAAATTATTCAGAAATAAAAGAGTGGGTGGATATATAATCAAATAAATAATTTTTTTACTTTATAGTGTTTGGGAAGTGTACCTCTCAGAACATCATTATTGTAATCCACATCGACAATAGTAAGTGCATGTGAATTTCCTTTTTAATTGGCCTTAAGAGGTTGTTGATTTTGATCAACATCAATAACCATTAGATTAGGTAATTTATTGGAATAATTTCCCATTTCCTTTCAATTGTTATATTTAACAATATGAGGTGAATTCCATGTATCCTTTTCTTTGTTCGCATCATTAGACAACTTTTTCCCACCACTTAAGAATTAAATTTCCCAATGACCTTATTTTCTTCACTTAAAACATTTACTAGCCCCTTTAGGATCATTCACTCCATGTTTCATTCCACACATTGAGCATAATTTAAAATTTGTGTTCTTTTCATTGTGGTCTTTAGATTCTCCTTTTCTTTAAATTTTTCTCTACTTATCAAACCCATATGACGGGTGGGTTACTCTAATATTCATCTCATCCTTGAGATAACATCAAATATTTTTACCTATTGATTTCTCTTATGGAAAATGCCCTTTGTAGACATTGTTTTAAGACACTAAAGAATTGATCAATATTACCCTCAGGTTGGTTAGTGATTCTAGATTTGTACCCTGAAAGTCTTGTAAAATTTTATTCGTAGGTACCAAGATATTCATCATAATTTTGATTAAGATCAATGAAGTCCTTCTCTATCATTTTTTGATGAATACAAGAAATGTAATTATTGAAAAATATGTTCTTGAACTTGTCCCATTCCATAGACTCAATTTTATCCGTTTTCCTCATATTCTTGATAAGATTCCACCATTGATTAGCTTCACCTTTCAAGCAATATACTTCTAAGATGAAATTATCAAGTTCAGAACATTATAGAACTAAAAATATCTTTTTAGTGGTACCGATCCATTTTTCATCAACTAATGGATCAGAAGACCCACTTAATGACGGTGGACGTTGCCTTATGAAGGATTAAAGAAAATGTTTCTCCCTACATTCCTCATTTTTATGTCCAAAAATATTCATAGCATGAGAAAATTTTGTGATCATGGCTATAAGAGTTTTCATTCTATCTACCCTAACATTTTGTTGATGATGGGGACAATCATTGCATTTCCTGTCACTTTCAGCATTAACACGGATCCTTTGGGTTCCACCCATTGACTATAACAAGAAGAATAGTGTGAGAAAGACTAATCATAATAGGTCAACCACATAATCAAGAATAAAATTTCAATTTAAGAAACTTTAGGTTTTATTCTATGTTATTGATGGTCATTTCTAAGACAACATGATTGTATCATATACATAGACATATCCTTAGAGATCTTACTAAAGCTTTCTCATCCTAGTTTTCAATGGTTATCTATAGGTTTCCTCTAATACCAACTATATTGACCCATAATATACATACATTTATAATACATAAGAATTGATTTATATTCCTAACAACATATAACAAAACAATGATATGACCATATAGGTATAGTGTCTTTAGAAAATGAGAATCACAAACAACTGGTTCATAAAACATCTATATTTCCTCCGATTTATTTGTTAATAAATGGACTCCTTTTGTGAATATAATAATTAATACCCTTATTAATGAAATATGGAAAATATACATATAAAAGGGTGATCTAAAATGATCAACAAGGGTAAGAAATTAAATATCAGTCATATCATTTTCATAAGAACGTAACATTTAAAAATTTTATCCTGTATATAAAAGATAATGAAATCATGTCATGGGATAAATAATAAAAGTGAAATGTAATCTCATTAATCATAACATAAGACATTAAATTTTGTGGCATATAAACATAATAATATATAATTTTTTAATATTAGTCAAGTTTCATTCTTAGTCCCATCATAGCGGGAAAAGTCTTTTGCTGCACTAAGTTTACTCCTCATTTTAGTCTTCTATTACTGAACTGAATTTACTTTTCATTCCAGTCATGTCTATCTCATGAGATATAATAATTTAACCAATGCATTGGAGGGAGATATAGGTCCCACCCATCTCATGAAACCATTTTTACATTATCCACAAAAACAAAAAAACATTTTCCATATCAGAACCCTTAAAAAATGGGGTTCTTAAACATTATTACATCATAATTGATATAAAACAAATGGATTTCTTAAATAACATTACATAATAAACAAAATAAAATAATAGTAATAACATGTATAGAAATATAAAACTATTTAAATATTGTCATTGTAGATAGAAAATAATTTTTAGAAAACACTTTAAATTAATTCCATAGGAAAAAATCCTTTATTCTTAAAAAAATGATTTCTTTCCTCAAAATGCCACACAATTTTAGATGAAATTATTTTTTTGAGAATAAAATTGTAATCCTCTAGGATAATATTCAGGTAGATAAGATATTATTAATTCATAAAAATATATTTATTCCATACAACATAAAAATCATTCTTCTCGTACTTTTGCCGGAAAAGTCAAAAAGTACCTCTTATGGAAAAAGAAAGGAAAATTCCTTCCATAGAGTTTAATTAAAATTAACCAATGGGTAAAATTTATTTTAAAAAATAGTATAATAATATAAATAATATAAATAATATTATATATTTTAGTTACATGGATTTAGATGATAAATATACTCCAGTAATTACTTACATATAAACAATCTCGTAAAATAATAAGATTAAAAAAATATCCCTTACCTTAGGTCCGATATGATTTTTATGCATATGAAACTCCTTTGTAATGATTTAAATAATGTTACAGATTTATTTAATAATCATAATAAAAATTATGATAACATTTATGATTATATTTTTATCTGTTTGTTAGTAATATTTCTTTATTACTCGTTATTCGGGAATTAACTAGTTCATTTTCTTATGCATGTTTTGCCTAGTTCTGTTCCTTTTTTTAGGATATAGTTATATCGTTTAAAACATTTTATTAGAATAATATATATCATATTTATTCATTCAATTAATTTATATAATCATTCTCTAATTAAGATTATGTTGAATGAACAACATTGCACCATAGAGACGGTGATCCGTATGTACGCACGGGCGACAATATCATTCCTATAATTGTTCAATGGTATTGAAGTTGATGGTGTATAATATCGAAAAATTATTATCATGTTATAATAATTATATATAGTTATTATTTTCACCCTTATACCCAAACATGTAAGGTGGTGGTGGAAAAACATATTACACCACATCGTGAAGATGGTATGTCGTGTGTAAGAACACGTGTTGATTTCATTTTTCGTAAGATGGATAAAATGTGAAATTAGGTTGTTTCATACTTATAATTATATATCGGTATATTATTTATACTTATGTTATTAGTTTATAATTAAATAAGAAATTATGAGGAAGTATAGGAAGAAATAAATTTGAAAGAATTGGTAGAATATATTACCTTTTTTTGGGTGCCTCCTTTAAATTTCCTCAAAGGGAACTAGAGATGGGAATTAATGAAAAAAGAACCTCTAGAATGAAAATAAGGAAGTTTATAATGAACAATAGAATGGGTTTCTGAGCTTGAAGTAGTAAAATAATGTTAATAGGTGAGGGAGTAGGTGCCCTTTTTATAGATGAGGTGAGGGGCACATTTGAAAACCCAAAAAATATTCAATTATAATAAAATCAAACCCCACATAAAATCCTAAAAAATGTCCAAAATTTGAATATGAGATGAGATAGGGTTTTAATATCATCAACCAATAAATTTTGGATAAGTTATATTGTCAACTTAAACCATATAGTTTTAATTGACACTTAGTTATTTTATTTAATTTTAATTATTATAATAACATTCTAAATATTTAATGGTTGTAAATATTCACTTTTGTTGTGTTAATTAACCATAAATGGATATTTTATCATATTTTAGAACATTTAATTATCACTTTATAATTTTTAAATATTTTTCTGATATTTAAATAATTCAATTAAATGTTATTTTTATAAAATATCAATACTATCACTATTCATTAATTTGACTTTAAATAAAATTCACACAAAAGATAACATCAAAACCAAATATTTAATACACTAATAACATGTCATAGTAAAATAAATATTTTTTGTAGAACTTTAATTAGTTCTTATTATATTTATTTTATTATTTTTAAAACCATTTATTTGATATTTATATTAATAAAATAATTTCTACATCACTATTGTGTCATCCTTAATATAAATTATTTAAAATCTAAAAATTATAAATAAATTCATATGATATAGGTAATTCTTTTATATTTATTTATAAAATCTATAGATTACACTATCACTATGTTATCCATATATGAATATTAATTTTCTTATACACAATGAGATTTTGACATTTTGTCACATTTGTTAGATTTTATTATATTCATGTCACATTTAGTGGTAAGTGGTTAAAAAGTGATTTCATTTCAAAAAATAGATGAAAAGGGTATAATTTAGTTATCCAATAGGATTTTTACTTTTGTTAAGGTAATTTTATAAGATTATTTTTACCTTTAATTTCCTGATTTACCTTTAACCATGGAAATAAAAATAATTACCAAATGTACTATTCATAATGCCCAAAAAATAAAAGTAGTTCATGAACATAATTCAAATATAATGATTCCAAATATGGGATATATTATTCAAAATGAAAAACAAAAAATTTTCAGAAGTTAATATAATATTAATCCCGTTGTTTAAATGAGAAAATTGGTTTTAAAAGATAAAATATTGTAAAATATTGACATGTTTTTACCCATGAATTCAATTTAAAATTAATGCAAATAAAATAAATTATATTGAATGATAAAAATATATTCTATTTATAATTTAAAACTCTTCAATATTATAATTTAACCATATAAAATATTTCGAAGAATTTTTTTAATTAAAATTTTGCATGTTTTTACTATTAATAAAAACGTGAACGTTATCAGAAAAATATCAAAAAAATTTCCAAAGTAAATTTTTATATCCTGATTCAAATAAAGTGATTATATAATCATATAAAAATTAATATTATGCAAAAATCTTAATTTAAAATGTTTTCTCCATTCAAGGGTGTAAAATTGACCTTTTAAAAAATAGGTTTTTATATATCAAATCGGGTTTTATTCATAACATATAACTAAAATATACCTTGGATGAATATAAAATGTATTTTATTAATTATATAACACATATATATCTAATTAATTTCATTACTGAAAATAATTCAATCAAAAATACAAATATATAATTGATTTATATTTTCATAAGTAATTGATAGCCAAGGAATTAATAATTCACTTTCATAAGTCAGTTATAATTATTCACACTAACCTAAAGGGTATGATATAAAGGTAATTTTATAATAAGGTAATATCATAGTTTTTTTAAACTCATGATTAAATTCAAAGAATGCTACTGAAGAATAAAAATAATTTAAAAAATATATTTCATTAAAACATCTAGGTGTTATTATATATACTTGTCTTCTTATCATGATTCAGGTATACAAACCTCGTTCCACATCGAGCCATGAATAGAAACCTCAATAACTAAATGATGTGGCAACATTTGAATAACACAAGGTTAAATAACATAAAACCATAACAATAAATAATCATGAACAATAATCCCTTATCTAGGAACTTGGATTTTTTTCTTATACATGGTATATATACTCCCATAAACAAGCTCATTACCATGAATTGAAACATCCTAATCATTTTTATACTATTCTCAAGTTCTAAAGAAATAAAAAAGGAACCTTATTACTCTACGACTACTTTGTAACATCCAGGACTCGATACTCCGTCATGTATCCAAGATGGTCCGGATACATGAACACAAGAGAACCTCTATGTACACCAAAGGCATCAGAATAGTATTTAGGGAGTAAAGAATGTAATTAGGATACTATAACCTTGGGTAAAAAGAAACAATGATTTATGGAAATAATATAATTGTTTTTTTTAATAGGGAAAAAATATAAATATAAAAATATGGATCTAATTATGAGAAATAATAAACATAAAAATCCAACTGATAATAGTAAAATACCGTGAAAAGATGAATGTAACTAAATGGAAATATGAAATTCATATAGATAAATAACTATGAATACTCAATGAAAACTCCAAATACCCCAATACTGAATTCTATTTCAATTTTATTCTATAATCATCGGCCCATGCAGTAAGATACAAATCAACAACAAGGCCACTTTTCATTATCCAAACTTGTATCCCTAGAATATATCTATGTAGTAACTAGCAACCCATCCTGGGTGTGAGTACAACTCAGTAGGTTGGAACCACAATTTTTAAACCAATCCATTGTAATATATGACATTTATCAAATAAAGATAATCATAGATCTTTAATTTAACAAACTAATACTACACATGAAAAAAGCATGACAACCCTCATTTACATTGTCAAAACTCGAGACTACCCAAAAAAATTGGGAACTCTACTGGGTGTCTCTATTTAAAGGTAGATTATCCTATATATGGATTGATCAACTAAGTCTACCTCATATTATCTTTGAAATGATGTATCATTCATAACATATTATGAACAAGAGTCCTCTTCCCATACACTATACATACTTTCACCATTAGGATACCAAACACTATTCATATGTTCCTAAAACATATTATATAGTCATGTAATCCACCCATAAGAATCCAGTACCAGTGAAACTTTCCATTATGTAGTACAAAAATATGCATCAATCCCTAAAACATCAATATAAATCATGAGTGAATACCTCAATTTATACTGATTTCTCTTAGTCTGAAGGTTCTGTAGCTATTCAATGGAGCCCCAAAATTGTTGATCTCAAATCTAGAGTTCATAACCTCATCCACCTTATTGCATCAGATGCTTATTGAAAGGTAAAAACAATAGTGGTCATCAATCGATGCATTGGATCTCTTGGTCTTTAGTTCCTGGAAATTATAAGAGCACACGATTGTAGGGCTCCTCAACTACAAACACATCATTATAAAGTTTTAATCAGAGTAAGATTTGATATGGGATTGGTTGTCTTCTCCTTGAATCTGCAATAGATCTCAATTTATCTTATTCAAATGGTAATTTTACTTTCATATGAAATGAAAAACACATACAATGGTCGTTTGGGTAACTCTTCCTTACCTGGTTATTCTGTTTCAACATTCGTCGATCTTCTGTTTGCTTGGAAACCTCGTGGGTCATTATTTTTGTTTGGATAGTAGGATGAGGGATGTCGGCCATATGATTTCTCCCATAATAGATGTTGAAGTTGATATGTCTAAGTCTATTATAGATTACTTTTGGGTCACTTTTGGTGAAGAGTTTCTTTCTAAGCAATTTTGGAAATTTCAATCCTGGTATGAATTTTGTTCTCAGTGCAAGAAAATGGGATATTGAATGTAGGATTGTAGGTACGAGAATCTGATGCATAAGAAGACTGGATTGAGCACTAAGAATATGAGACTTTTCCCAGGTGAGACAACGGTTTTTGGTAGTAATCCTGTCATGGTTAGTGTTTCATCTAGTCATGAATCCCCTGATAGACATCTCAACCAGGAATATTCCTTGCGGTAATTAGTCCAAGGGGTGTCAAACTCCAAGGACACTCCTCCAAAACCGATGATTTCAAAAAAATTTGGAATATTGATGTGTGATATGGGTATGGGGAGTTTTTAAAATACTTTTATTTTTAAGGGTAGTGTAGTGGATTCTGGTGAGGGAGTGGTAGGAGAATCTGTTTCAAATGAAAGTGCAGGGCATTAAGACACTCTGAATCTAACACCTCAAGGTGGAGAGGCCCAAATTGGCAACAAGGTTTTATCTGTTATAAAATTACAAATTGAGGATGATGGAATTCACTAAAGTCCTTCACTTGTATCTTATACTGAGGTTGTCTAGTTAGGAAAAGGTGTCTTTGATAAAGGCCAGGTAGTGGTCCATTCAGACTCAATCAGGTTTTTTCCTAGCAGGAAAGTGGTTGATATCAAACATGGTTACTATTTTGAAGGTTTTTTCTAACTATGACCTGGTGTAGGAGATAGAAACTGACTCGACCAGGTTGGTAGAGAAGAAGGCCCCTCAAAATTAGTCTTGTTATGAGAAATCCATCCAGTTATCTAGTGATTCAAATGGATATGGACTTGGTAACAAGCTTCCATACCCGAGATGAAGCAAGAGTCATAGGGGTGTTTGCAAATATAGAAAGTAATTTTAATATTTTCCACTACCTACAGTGACTAGATCTATGCAGAAGTCGAAAGCTAAGCTGGTGGTAGGTGAACCCAAGGATGTCTACCAGTAGTTATAACCTATCATAGTTTATGAGAAATCTTTGGAATTTGTATTGCACTTTAGAGAGGATATGTTGGATTCTGTTCTGATAATTAAAGCTATCGATGAAGATGCCAACCAAATGATGAGTGGGTTTTTAAAGGAATATCCTAATAAAGAGAAGTGTACATGGATTGACAATAGGGATCTTATAATGATAAGGGGGTTGAATAACAGTAAGATAAATTTAGAGGATTACATCTAGTCTTATGACAGGATGGCATTATGGTTTGAAGGTCTTTTAATGGATAAACTTGATAGATAGTTAAACATTATATCCTAGAAGTAATTTAGGGTGTTAAAATATGGTAGGATTAAGTTATGCTTTAATGAATATGTTATTTATTTTTGTGGTTGAATTATGGATTTCATACTATTTCCTCAAATTTTTTTGATACTAAAAAATATATTTTTAGTCAAAAAAATCCATAAAACTCAACAGGAAAATAATAATCCTACCAAAAGGAATAAATCAAATTTATGTCACATAGGCTCAAAATCTATGTAATCAATTCGAAAGGAAAAAATTTAACATACAAGATATTTCACCAAAAATCACACCAATTAATTTATCAAGTTTTCATATCTTTATATAGTTATGTTTCATAACACCATGTTCACAAGTTTCATGAAGAATATATTAAAACCTTTTCATTTATCATTTAACGATATGTTCACTAACAAATATAGTATCCAAATTTCTCCATGGTGATTCTGTATTTCGATATTAAACAATTTAAATTGCATACCAAAACCTAAAACAAAACCAAAAATCAAAATAATTCCTAATATATTAGAAGTAAATAACGTCAAAATGACCAAGATTCACAAGGTTCACGTTTAACAAACCATTTTTGATGCTGAAATTCTCAGTCTCCTTGCCTTGGTCCTAACTGGATCCAATGGATGGAAAAAGTGCTTATTATTCAATAGGTATTTTCTAACTAATTAATTCAGATGTTGTTAATGTTGGAACAATCAAACATAATTCATTTACCATGGATAATTAAATCATAAAAATGGATAATTTTTTGACGTCACACCTTGAAAGAAACAATCACAATTATAAAAACTCACTTCTATGGTAGAAATCAGAATCCTTCTTCTTGTTAGTATGAACCATAAATTCCTTATACAATAGTCCAAATAGAGAAATAATAAAGAGATGTATTACCTTAAAAATATATATATGGATCACCAAGACAAAATGTGTTCATTCTTATAAATCTAATTGTATTCTCATACATCATCTGTGTAATGACATCAGCAGAGGGAGCGAATCATGTTCACAAAACACAGGGCTGTAGGAGGGTATATAAAATAGTAAGTTAAAACATATTCATAATGTGAATATGATTTACATAATTAATTCCAAGTTTTAATTTTACAATAATAAAACCATAACATTAGGATAAAACTCTATATGAAATCAATTTCATGTCATAAATCCATCACTTGACACAAATTTATGATTCAAAACTTACGTGGAACCATTCATGCCTTGTATGGATCTAGGGTTTATATTGAAAAATTGACTTCAATAATTGATTTAATGTCATGAATCCATTATTTTGAATTAAATTATGTCCCCTAATAATTATTCCTAAAACACAATAATAATCTCCCATATTCAACCCAATGGTTCAAGGCTTTATCCCCACGATTTAAAGAAAAACTATCCTAATTCAAAGAGGTTTTAAAAACCATAAATAGGGACATTATTTTAAAAAGACGAGATCTTATGGATTTCCTATTATTATTTTTTAAATTAAACATAAAAATATAAAAAATATATATCTCATTCTATAAGATCATTCATGTACCTCAATCTCCTCTAATTCATACGATCTAACCTTTTTTCCTGATGAGTCCATATAGAATTCTGAACTAGTATGACTAATGAAACCTATTCTTGGGCTTAATTAGGATTCATATCAACCCTTTTTTATCCCTTAAATTCCAAAGGCTTGATAGATAAAAGAAAACACTAATATGAAATAAGAGAAATAGTTTCATAACATAATAACATCAATGAAAACATATCTCAAGTGCATCAAAAAAATGAAATAACAAATACAATTTATAAAGATAATATTCCGAATTAAATATTTTCTAGAATAAAAAAATATGATAAACATCCCTACAAAAATTATGACCCTAGATAAAAACCAATATCTTATCATCAATGACGCAACACATCCACCTCTAACCATTATTAGAACACCAAACCACATCATCCAATATATTGAGGAAACATCAAATAAAATGAAACTCTTATAATATTAATTTCATAGGAAACCATATTACCATGAATGGAAAGTGTATGTTTCCCCATTATATCCCTCCAATCTCCCCAACAATCTGATACATGTAAAAATTAAACAAGTTACTTCTATATTTAATAAATCATACCAAATTTTTAAAACCGTTTTAATGTAATATTATAATAAATAGGATTACAATTAACTACGAATCATTGATAAAGAAAATAATTTTCCACACATTAACAAGAGTATCTACCCAAGTAAGTCAAATTAATTTATAAAAATAAAAAAATCTAAATAAAATAAACATAAAACTAATATAAAAACCTATGATCTAATTCATCCATAAAAATGACTTATATCTAGGAATGGGAATAAAAAAAATGTGAGTGGATGAAATAATCCCAATACTCACAATATAAATATAGAAACCAGAGACTAAATATTCAGATTCAATACCAAAATAACTTATTTTATTAAATGAAAAATGAAAAATATATATTTCTTTACATATAGGATGATATATTCTCATATAGGTTTTGAGGGAAATGGATAAACTACTACAATATAAAAGAGTATAAGAAATTAAAAAATTAAATATTATTTTGACTTCAATCATGTTAGATACATAAAAAATTTAAACTCAACTGAAAAGACTAATGAGACTATGAAAAATCTTTTGAAAACATTGGGTGAGCATAACGTTACCTGGAAGGGAGTTTTTAAAAACAGTGAAAATATTTTTATAAATAATGTTTAAAAATATAGTTGAAAACATTTTCTTTATACCAAATTTAAAACCATTAGAAATAAATTTGAAGAATATAGAAACATGTTTATAAAAATATATATGCTTAGAATTTTTTTTATAATCCTTTTAAAATACATATAGTTTTGAAAAACATTATTTTTCAAAACATTTTTCAAAATGAAATAAATTTTTAAAATTCATTAAATTAATTTTTTTTAAAAAGAATCCAATAAGTTTTCATAAAATACTACACTTGTTCCGATGAAAATGTATGGACACTTAGATCATGAAATCTTATCAATGGCCTACCCTTCGTGGAGAGTTTGACTCACTCCCTAGATCCCTATCTTGTTAACAAAGGCCATCTGTTAAAAATTAATATAACAATGTGAGATTATATTTGTTCATTTTCACTATAGTTTTAAACAATTGAAAATATAATAATGAGTAATTATATATATATATATATATATTCATATATATATATATATATCCATAGGAAATTAATACATTAAAAAAGACTTTATAAAATATGTGCCAATTTGTTAGTGAAATACGTAGTGCATGGCCGTACCAAAAAATATATCAAAAATACATAATTTTTGAATGATATTTTTTCACAAAAAGTGATGGATTTAATATTTTAAAATGCCTTTAATATTTTTTAAATCAACATTCAATGAAAATATACTTTTTTAAACTTGGGATTTTGAATATTTTAATTTCCTTTATACAATCATGATATATATTAAATTAATATTTATCTTAAAAGTAACATTTTTGAAATTAACCCCATATATTTAAAAATAAAATCATAGTTTTATAATAGGATTTGTGAAGGTAATAAAATTCAACTTCATAATATAATAGATTTTAAAAAATAGACCTCTTATAAAATAACTCCCTTATATAGAAAATCGTTTTTAAAAAATTATCTTACATAATTTGCTAAAAATATAATCCTATAAATTGAGAATAATATATCCCATTAAATTAAAAATGTTTATGAAAATAATAACATTGAAAATATAACTCCCTTGCATTGAAGGGGAATTGAAAAACATTAATTTAAATGATTTTAATGAAATCAAACATACATAAAAAATGGTTTTTCTAGAGACCTAATATTTTTCATGTATGAAATTGAAATAATTATATATATATATATACATTGATAGGTAATGATATGTTGTGTGATTTTGAGACCCAGTGTGCCAAGAATTAATAAGAAAATAATATTATTATACACACACAATATAATAAATAAAACAAGATAATAATTAAATGGTTGATCAGATCAGAAACATGAGACCATGGTTGAGTCAAGAACATGGTTTTTACTATAGGTGTGACATAAAATGAGTATTCACATGACATTTTTACCCCTCTCTCATTGAATGTATTATCAGTGCAATGATTAATTATTACATTAGTTAATTAAATATCTTTGACACAGAATTACAGTATATACAAGTATGATCATTGAGACTTTTTGAAGGCTATAATTAGAATCCTGAAAATACTGGTGAGATTTATTTTCCCACTTCTTTTGATGTATCTCAATCGAATGATGGTGAATATCTATATTATATCAGATTAAGATGAAATGAGTAGAAAACATCCACCCAAATTAGTGGTGAATTATTTCTTCATCAATGAACGATCCATAATCGAGGTAGGACATGTTAATTTATATTTTATTCCCTTTTGATTAATTCTTTGGAGTGGATTGATCCCTTTTATCAACACATGCCAATTGTGGCATTTTCATATGACTGAGTACTAGATTTCAATTGTTTTTTTTGAAAGTTGACATGAACTGCTTTCCCAGTTCATGTCTATGAAATTTATTAAATGAAAATGGGGGTACATGGAAGTACCGAGGTGTAATGCGCTTAAACCCTCTCGAAGATAAAGAAACCAATGAAAAAATACATTGAAAACAAAAAAGAAATGCAGTTAGACAGCCCTACTGAAAGGCAGCCTTGCTGACATGCACTGATCTTTCAGTCCTACTACAAGTATGTCAAGAATCCATGGGATAAGAAGGCAGTTCTGTATCATGGCTTAGAAACCACATGCCAAAGTGAAGCAACTCCGAGCAAGATCTGGGGCCCCAAGGTGAAGTCATGGTGAAACATCGAAATCCACTGGAAGGGGTCTTTAGAAGTGGCTTCAACAAAACCAGCGGATACCTGCAGCCTTCATGAGATCCATTGCAAAAAGATGTAGATCATGCCTTACTTGTACCGATGTGAAGACAGAGAAGTATTCATTTGTAAAATTGAAGCACAACAGTCCAATATCATCTGCATGACTGTTAAAAAGATCTAGCACAACACCATGATGTATAAAGATATCCATCCATCAAACAACATTTTTCTCTGCAAGCAGAGCAACCATAAATAAGGCAGAAACCAAGAGAAAACAAGTAGAGAACCCATCAAGAATAGAGAAGATAAACAATTAAGAAATCATAGTTGGTCAAAAGGAATATAGTTCAAATTGAAACCTATGAAGGAAAATCCAAATATCGAAACAAAATCTAGGTAGAGCAATGCAGCATCTAACAAGATGCATAATAGTCGGCTAAAGCATCTCAAAAAATCCAAAATTCCCCACTGATCATCAGGGACCAAAAATCATTGATATGAAATGTACTTAAAATCGAAATTTGGATCTTTCTCAAATTCCTCAGCCACTCTAATAATCGCCATCTTTCTAATATCGAGATAAGAATCAGTAGTTATTTCACCATTTTTGTATTTTTGAAAGCAAGTTGTATCATTTTACGCTAACCAAGAGTCAAGATCTTTTGAGAAGTTCGGTTCCTCTTCATACCGATAGGCATCCCGATATGCAGGATCATTTTCATCATCTATACATGAGTAAGTTTCTAAATCAGAGCAATCAAAAGATTGTGAGGATTCATGTAGTGAATAAATAGGGATAGGATGCAGAAGAACCTCAAAATCAGTACTTTTGGTAGCTAATGATCTTGGGATAATAGTTATTTCATAATTGACGTTATCTCAATGTTTCCCAGTTTTCCTGGTATTTGGAGTGATGAAACCATCAGAGTCAACAATGTATTTTTTCCCTTTCTAGTCCTTTAGATGACAATTCTACTCTGATTGAGAGATCTTGTCAACATCCTCCTGAAAAGAATCCTCATCTTCCCACTGTGTGACCTCATAGGCCTCATGTGAATCTATTTCATTTATTTTCTCTTCCCTAAGAGAGGTTGGAGTGGATTAGTCCTTTGTTTCTATATCATTTGTATGAGGGATCTCTTGATGAGTGGAAGAGTCCTTCCTGGATAGAGGATTGTGAGCCGTGGTCTCAAATACAGCATTCACAAAATCAGATAATTGATTATGAATTCCATGTTTTTCTATCATCAAATCTTGATTTTCTATTAAGGGTGAAGGGAGAACAACAGATCTCTCAACAATGACAAGGTTATTTTTATTTGCAGCTACCATATGAATGTATAAAGGAGCATTCGATAGACCAACCTTAGTGAAAGCCTCAATCTTTTTGTGCTCCTGTTTTCTCTTTTCAACCTAGGTCATTTTTCTAGAAGCTGAAGTTGAAGGTTAGAAGCTATAATATTTCAATGGATGTCCATGATTCAAACATGAAGTGTTGTAATCTGGTACATTTTCATAAAATACCTCCTGAAAGTAACCATAAGAGCCATTTTGAATCCAAATTTGATTAGGAAGCTCATGGGAGACATCAACTTCTACACATATTCTAGAAACTGATGATCTTGAGAGTTTTTCTATAGCCAAGTCAAGTTTCAGGGGGTTTTCAATGAGCATTGAGATCCGGAAAAGGTTTGGCTACTTAAAAAAATATAGTAGAAGACCAGGGAAGCCAATCCAGATAGAAACTATCAGCGATTCAGAAAAGGGGTCAAAGGCAGGGGTCCATTTGAGAACTCTCATCACACAACCCCCAAAGAACCAAGATAATTTAGCCCAAAGCCTATAATAGTCTTCATGAGAAGGAAAACTGAAGATGACATTCAAAGCATCAAGGAGGCCAATATGGAAACCCAAAAAACCAATAACTTCCAGGAAGATTTTTAAGAACTTCAAAGAAGGATGATGCTAAAAAAAATTTCCAACAAGAACATAGCACAAATCGGAAGCTAAGATGCAAACCTCATCAGTAGTAAATGAAATTGTTGGCTTCCCATGGTGACGGAAAATGTGAGCTTTTATGCAGGAATACATGGTAGTAGCTCCTTCACAGGGACTGGTGTCTTCGTTATTTCTCACCGTAACTACATCAGTGAAGGATCTGGCGTTCATATTCCACGCAGCCGCATTAGGGTTCCACACTCCCTAACTATAGGTCGGGTTTCTAGGCGCTCCCATCTTCCTGTGAATTATATTTCAACTGTTTATTCATTATTTTCTAACCCCCAACATCAAGATTTTAGATAGATGGACACAAACACTTGGAAATCAACGTTTAAACATTGGTTTTTATTTTTTATCCACATTATATTTTTTTCTTCATCGATTGGACCCCTCGGTCCTGGTTCAACATTTTTGGGCATTTTCGAGCCTAATTGGACCACCAAATCTGCAAAAGATCAATGAACGAGGCATAAATCTATGAATCGAAAATGGATATGGAGTTTTTGTGGGAAAACTAGGATTGTTTCAGTGAATTCCAACTGAATAATAGAAGGTGAAAGCTTTAGGGTGTGCATGTTACGTAAGGTATGTACAGGTTCACTGAAAATCAACTCAGATTCAAGTTTCTAGCCACCAAACGACCAAAATATGTTGTTCGTTGAGTTAATCCCCAAATATGAAATGAAACCAGAGTAAAAAATAATGTAGAATTATATATTCCAATTATGATGATTGTATCTAATTATTCTACTAAAATATCTACTACATGATGTGTTATTATATAAACATATGACATGTAGCCCCCTCTGTAGTGGAGGTTAGGGTTTGGAGAATGTTAAGGATGAAACATCATGTATCCCACCAACATACCATGTATCCCCTTTCCAGTTGTACATCCCATGTGATAGATCCAATGGATGGGATCCTATGTGGGGTTACACATGTTTTGGTACATGGATGTGTACTCCGGTACATGGACACAATGAGCGGAACATGGTACTTGATAGTAGTTAGGTAGGAAATGCCATGTTTTCCACCTATATGACATGTACTAATACACAAATAGGTATCTATGTACCAGATAGGGAAACTACAAGAATGTAATGTTTTACCACACACATTTTGGATCCCTTCACAAAATACGTACCCCATTGTTCATTTTTAGGTAACATTGAACACACGTATACCCTTCGATTGATCTCATATTTTGTCTTGTGAGTAGATTATCCAAATTGTTTTTTCATGTAGACTATGTTTATTCCCTATGTTATGGATTTTGAGATATGGTTTAAAATTTTATAAAAAATACCCTTATTAAGGTGACCCTAGAGAAGGCAGTGATCAGGTAGGATCGCTATAGACATCTTCAGAGTAGTACCATCCAGTTGGGCTAGATAGTGGGTACTTAACAAATTTCGAGTGTTACCCTCAAGCTAGGATGGGTGGTGGTTCCATGACATCTTTGGATTGGTACTCTCATGCTTGGATGGGTTTTGGGTCCTCAACATCATCCAAGAGGTACCCTAGAGATGGGATGGGATGTGGGTCCTCGATGCTTCCATAATGGTACCCTCCAAATGAGCTGGGCAGTGGGTCCTCTACGCCTTCAGAGTGGAACCCTCCCCCCATCGACATGGGAGCATGTCTTATATGAATGAAAACATGGTGGAATCATCTGGTTTACCAGTTCATGGTTCCTCTAGTTTATGTTTGTGCACCTATAATGTGATACATAGCGATGAGGCATGGCATGACTTTTAAGGTTACTTCTAGGTAAACACATGAGATGTTTGGCATCATTGATGGACTTTTGGAACTGTTTTCTTCTATTCATTATGACATGATCTATGAGATGGAGATCCGCTTACTCTATCAGTTTGGGATTATTTTAATGAGAATATTTATATATATATATATCATTATTATGTATCCACACATGGGATTTGGACCCCCTCATTCCACGAGAGGCAAATACACATAGGGGGGTTTCATTTTCTTTTCGTATTTAGCTTATCGTTCTGGGATGACTATAGTATCCTAATATAGGTAGCGAAGACATGAAAGGTAGTACATATAATCATTGTATTTATACCTTGTGTTGAGATGATCATTATTTCACTCTTTATTGGGTTGATCTATATTATTTCATTATACAATGTTCAATGTAATGTCTTTATCTTCTACTATATCACTTGATTATCCACCTTCTGCTTCTCAGGTGTCCTAGTGAGTATGTTTTTACTCACTCCTACATGGGATTTTTATGTGAGTATCATGTCTTATGTACATTATGGATAGTTCAACGATTAATTTATATTATCATAGGGATATTAGGTTTTTTGACTATGTATGGTGGCCATATCATGCAATTCAAGATCTGGGCTATCTCTTAGTTGTTTTTTTCTAGTTTTATCAATATGGGAGATATTTATATTGTGTAATTTTTTATTTACTTTTTAGTGTAAACTACCAAAATTTTTTACTTTCTAAATGTTCATGCATACTCAGTTTACTTTATAGTAGTTTTAAATTTCATATTTTTTCCCCTGTACTTTTTCATTGATTTGGATCTATGCATGATTATAAATGTTTTTGGAAAAGTCATCCCCAAGTTATATATGAATTCAGAACTTATCTCCACCCCAACCCTATGTTGTCATGCTTGGATTTTTTATGGATCAAACCCTGTATTGTTTTGGGTCTTAACATATTGGTATCAGAGGAAGTTTATTCTTTGCGACATTTTTCTGAAATATCTCTTTAATAGAGTTTGTTCAGGTTTAGAGAAATAGTGTAAATGTTTCTTGAGTTCGTCTCTCAGGACTGGAAATCCGGTGATGGTGTGGTCACTTGTATATCCATTCACCAGCACCCCAAATACCTTATTGTCGACTCAGAATGCTGAGAAATTTACTGCATGGTCAAAATGTACATGAATCATATAACATCAATTTTTCAATGGTCCTTCATGAGTCATCTCTCAATTGTTTATATATATATATATTTATATTATCATTTTACATTGGTACTCCATGATAAATTTGATGATGCTTATGAGATAAAATATAGCTTGGATACAAGCTTTGGTTCATTATAATGATTCTATAAGTGATGAGGCATCAGTTTATGGTCTATCCTATAACCCACTTCTTCTAGGTTTTAAGGTAGAAGCACCTCTAACTATTGAGCATCATAGTATTCAGTAAAATTAGTCTAGGGATAGATGAAGGCTTATCATCCTCTACGGGTTCCAGCATCAGAGGCCACTAAGGTTCTGTGGTGAACAAGTTCCATAGGTAGTAGAGGATTGGCTAGCAGCGATGGTTAGCATTTGAGGCTTCTTTATACAACATCTAATTAGTTGGTAGCACTAGAAACTATCCTTTTCCATGGATCATTAGGGCATTGGTCGAGACTTATTATGAAGATACACAATGAGTCACACTATATTTTCCTGAATATAGGTATCTATTCCAAGAGGAGTACTACCCCTCCTTAATATGCTCAGTTTAGATCTATAAGATTAAGGAGATGTGGAATAGAGAGATGATAATGGCTGAGTACGTAGTAAGATTCACAGACCATACATGTTTCTCCCTTGAAATTATATGGGATAACTACTTCAAACGATATAATTTCTATCAGGGACCCTATAGAAAGATCTAAGCCTGTGTTTTACCATTGTGCATACCCACATATGCTGGGGTGCTAGAGTAGCCATGTGTGATAGATTGATTTATATCAGAGGGATGGCAGACAACTAGAGCTGGTAGTGGGCACCATCCGGATGACTTGTCTACAATAGCTAGTAGTTGATAGGCACCAAGATTCCCACATAGGAGACCATTCCTTGATTAGACTCAAGTACATGGTAAGAATCAGTGCAGATCCCCAGGGCCACCTGGAGATGGATGATTCTTTACTTTTGATAGATGAGATCACATGGCATGAGAAGTCCTGACTAGACATATTAATTTTCATAGATAGATAACTTATAGACTACAACATCTGAGACAACATTATGATTAGGGATATCCCATGTGTGGATATGGTGGTCCCCAGGGAGGTATAGTCGGAAGATGATCATGAGTAGATATGGGTGGTGGACTTCTCTATGATATCCTTCTACCAACACCACTAGGTGTCCCATGTTAGAAACATGGATTTAGTGGCTGGGGTCATGGAAAACTACAGGTTTCGGAGATATATCACCCCACAACGCACAAGATGATAAGAGTTATGATCTTTGTGATTTATAGTCCTGATTCAATGTTAGTAGACACATGTTCTATTAGGTCCTTTTTCTCTATACTCTGAGTATGATATTTGGTTCTCTCATTTGAGGTTCTATCACAACAACTGCATATTGAGTTTCCTTCAGCGAATGCTTATTTTTTCTCTATGATCTTTTGACATTGGGAGGTATAACTTGGGGGAGACTGGTTCACATGGGACCTTTTGGTCTTTATGATAGAACTATATGAATTCATCTTGGGAATGGAATGAACTCCTAGGGTTTTAGCGTAGATTGAATGTCAACACAAACAAGTTAAATTCCTATGTGTTGATCGGATGATATTTTCTTTTTCTAGAGAGAGAGATATATTGGTAGGGAAAGTGGGATTTTTGAGAAGGTGGTTATAGGACGTAACCCAAAATTGGGAATGTGTATCCCTTGGTGCAAGGTCCTATTTAGGAATCTTTGTTCCTTCAATTATGGTGAATTATATATACAACTTCCCCAAATACATTCAGGTACTACCTCGAAGGTGGGAGATGATTTTTTTCATCGAATTTCATCCATTGACATATCTAATTTCTTTAGTGGCATATAAAATGTCCCCTACCAAGATACGAGAACTCTAGTTATAGTTTGAAAGAATTCAAGATCAAGGTTTCATCATATCCAATGTGTCCCCCCTAAGAAATTTGAGTGTTTATTAGCAAAACGGTGGACTGGAGCTTGTGGATTTGTGTAGATAATCATCACCTAAACCAAGACACAATAAAAAAATGTAATCCTTTCCATGGACTAATGAAATATTTTGTAACACCCTCGGTTTTGTGAAATATTATTTCCTACATTAAATTTTTAATTTTATGAGATATTTTCTTGGATTTATTAATAAAATGAGGCTTCGGCCCCAACCTTTAAAAAAAATTAATTTTACGAGGTTGTGCACTTCAAAAAACACTAAAAATAGTTTATTTTATATTAAATCTCTATATATATATTGAATTATAAGAAAAAAGAAGTTAATCATGTACTATAAAAAATAAATTTTAGATTTCCCTACACGGATCACATATTTTAGCTCACATTATATGAAATACTGACTTTCCTCGATGGCATTGATTGCATCCTGATTAACTGCTTTATTTTACACTTACATAATTGTTTTAAACTTATTTATTATTTAAAATTACAACTATTATCTCAAATTTAATATCCCATTTGATTTAATTATAATATTTTTATCACTGTTAAAATGGGAAATTATATATTTTTTGGTGATTTTGTTGTAGGAGGCGGTGTTTTGGAGGGTTAGAGATGAACTAAAAAGAAAATAGACCAAACTACATGGAATTCCAAGGATATATGTCCACTATTTTGAACATGAAGAGAAATAAATATAACCAAATGGACCGAAATTTTATGTAATTATCCATAATTAAGTTGGATACAAATATTCTCAAGAAACAGAAGCCAAATTTGGCCATTTTTGGGCCCATACGAACTGATTTATCTAGGGGAATGAATAAGAATGAATTCAATGATTTTGTTATTTATTTTAGCCATATCTCATGAATTAATCATCCATTAGAACCAAACTTTTCCATAAAGATATTAAATATGTCATCCTAAATTTTTTACCATTTTTTCAAGTTGAGATAGGTCTATTTACCAACCCAATACCGGGACACACTTGGTGTCTAGAAATCTGGTGGCCCAAAACCACTTCCCATTCTGGATATAAATTAATACCTTGGTCACCCAAATTGAAAGATGGAACAAGGAGTGAAGTGATACCATTATGAAGTTATAGAGGATTCCTCTAATAAAATTTAAGGTTAGTTATGTCCATATACTCATAGGAGGATCTCTTGAAGCAAGGACCCTTCATTGAAGCCTTCATCTGCTTCTCATGTTTTAATATTTCTGTTTGTGTAAAAAAATATTACTTACTCTTCTATTTATTTTAAATTATTCTATTTTCTTCTAATTTGTTCAATTATATTATTCTTTACTCATCCTATTTGGGATTTAAAACATTAGTTGAAATGATATTTGGTTATGCACTTTCAAAACCATTTTACATGAAATAAATTTCTATGATGACTATAATGCCCATGGAAGATTAGTTCTTTTTGGTAATCGATTTATCTCTTAATTTCATTATTCATTTATTCTTAATAAATGAGATATGATAATTCACATAATAAGATTTATTAATTGACTTTTTAATTTAAATGAAACTAAGAAATCAATTTAACAATTAACACAAAACACGTGAAATCAAGTATTGCGTGAATTGTGAGAGCATGATATTAATCAATAATACAAAATAACAAAGGATCAATTTGTAGAGTTAAAATATAATCCAAAAACATAATTAATTCTTATTTAATGATTGATATGTTCTTTAATTTACCACTGACCATAATCTATCCTTAGAATGATGATCAAATAATGGTGATATGATTGCATATTCTGAAGCTAGCACAGGGTTAAATTCACCTTATCTTTGTGGTTAAGTTCACTCTAGTAGGTTTTTATGGTTAAATAACTTGGGGATAATAATGAAGTTGAAATAAAATTAAATGAAATTTAATAAAAAGTAAATTGTGATGTATTTTTAAATCTATTCCACATTTTAAAAATAGTTTAAAAAATATATTTTCAATGTGGTTTCTCAATCGCTTTAAAAAAACCATCTTCTTCCTGCATAATTCATCTAGATTTATAAATTGAACCCCTATCATTTTATGTAGAGTTTATTTATTTTGTCCAAATTTTAAAAGTACCATTAATATGTGGTTTATAATTACTTCCTACGTTGCGAGATGACCTTGTTCATCCACTCTGATGCACCAAAATAACCCGAAGCAGAACATCATTTGATAGTACCCACGACAACACCATTCAAATTGGGACCTTTTCTAGGGAGGGAAGTAATTATTTCTACAAATAAGGGGTATTATTTAATTTTTCATTTTATTTTATTCTTATTTTCATTATTTATTCTGTACCCAATTTGATATTTTTCATCTTTTTTTAACTTCTTATTTTTTGGACCACCAACTCAAACTTCTCATTTTTATTTTGATTAGTGTTCACTATTAATCATTTAAATATTATTTTATTTAAGAAATGAACAAATCTCAAGGATCTCTTAAATCTTAATCCTGGTCTTGAGCATAGAATTTGGGCTCCAATCAGACAGTATCAGTCAATGGGAAGTTTCAATGTTGAACCAGTTAAGGAATTACCCCATTCTGGTAATACTGCAAGTAGAAAAACTATTGAATAAATCATTAAATAAGAGAAAATAGATGGAAAAAATAAAAATGAACTTAATAAAACCATTCCATAATTGATTGTTCTAGATATTAACTATCAACCAAATTATATCACATACCCAAAACTGAAATAAAATTTTAAATTTAATTCTGGGTTAATTCACCTATATCCAAAATTTCATGGATTATCTGGTGAGGATCTAAAAAAATTAAAATTAATTAATGTGGCTTGCTCAACCCTTATAACATGAAATGTTTCTGATGATAAAATAAAATTAAGAGAATTCTCATTCTCACTTGATGGAGATATAAATGATTGGATTTATTATTTACATCCTAAAGACATAACATGTTGGAATTATTTGAAATGTATTTTATTTTCGATATTTTTCCAGCATCATTTGCCCTATCCATTCATAAGGATATCTCAAGGGTCAATCAACCATAAGGAGAGTCATTGAATGAGTACTGATAGTGATTGAAGGAGTTGTGTGCAATTTTTCAACATCACTAAAATAGTGATCAACACCTCATATGGTACTTCTATGAAGGTCTCATAACTATGGAGATAAGCATGGTAGATGTCACAACTAGATGAGCATTAGTGGTGAAAACACCATTAGTCGTACATTCATTGATCAATAAGATGGCACAAAACTCCCAAAAATTTGGTGATCAAGGTATACCGCATGTTTGGTTAGAACATCAAGAAATTCCATTATCTATGGAAATTTATTCAACTGATAAAAAGTTGGAATAGTTGACCACTATGGTGGGGAAGATTTAACTGACACAAAAGACATCCCAACCCATTATTTTGAGCCCTTATGGAATTTTCACTAAAATAGACCAACCTCCAGACTATTTACCCCAATTATAGGTGATATAGGATTACACTGTCTTATTCTCAAGGATACCATATAATTAGCAGAAACAGCCACATCCCAGGAATATGTATGATTTATTTTTAAAAATGTAAAAAAGGGTGGAATGTTTTGTCGAACATGAGGTACAGATCTGGGCAACAACCAAGGCCGCCATTTACAAAAAATATAGCAATATCTACCTTACCAATAGGGTTTACAAAAACCCCAAAGAAGACTTGAATCCCAAGATTTTACATGTAAAAAACAAGGTAATTCTTAACCAAAAGTAGATTCTAATACAGATGATCAGTTGAAAAAAAAAATTAATGAAAATAATGAGATTAAGAGTCATGGTTCAGGGTTGAGAGATTTGAAGACGCAAATAATCCAAGTTTCATCCACCCTCCATAAATAGATTGTAAGAACTATTGAAATATTACTTCCAAGCCTAATCCAAATACCAAGGTGAATTTAAGTTCCATCACATTGAGAAGTGGGAAGAAAACTACTAATACATCTTCACTTTCCATTCCACTAGGATTCACCTCAAACTTGGAGAATCCCCATTTCATACCAACCGATGAGAAACTATAGGATAAACATGAAGGTATGAAAAGTATTGATTATGTTCCCCCTATAATGATTTCTTTTCATAATAGAGTTTTTTAAACCAAAAATATGGATGAAGTGTCTATGAAAAAACGTGGGGTTGGACACATTAAAGCATGTGGAGGTAAACATCCACCTTATTGAATCCATTAAGGAATTTCCAAGGTATGTCAAATTCTTAAAACAACATTGTTCCAATCGAAGAGGGGTCAAGGGAAATGATAGAATCAATCATGGAAGGAATGTGTCATCACTCATTACACCATATCTAGAAATGAAAATATAGTGCAAGGATCTGGGGACATTCACCATACCATGGACCATAGGGAAGTTACACTTTTATGGTGATTTATGTGATTTATCTACTTCCATAAATGTGATGCATCAATATGTATTATCTTATTTACTATTTGTGGACGTGAATCCAAAGATAGTAGTGGTGTAGTTGGAAAACATAGATACATCATAACCAGTGGGATTCCCTGGGGATGTACTTCTTCGGGTAAGATACATGATCTTTCGAGAAACTTTTGTTGTTCTTAACATGGAGGATGATAATGTATATTCTCATGATCCCATTATCATAGGAAGTAACTTCCTAAAAACTGAAAATAGATCATAAATTTTTGTGATGGTACACTTTCCAAGGAGTTTGGAGATGAATTTGTGATATATAGTGTTATAGAATCCATGAAGTACCCCTAAGAAGACCATTTTTCTTTTTTTATCTCCCATTTTGAAGCACTAAATAAAAACTTCCATGGAATTTGATTATCCTATTCATAGGGAGATTATAAGTCTTGGTTTTAGTTTTATGTCTAAGAGCACATCCACACATGTTTCTAATGCACAAAACGCTATTGGATTTGATTATGAAATAGATTCATATTCTGATTCGGATAATGTTAACTCAAACTATGACATGGATATTGAGTATGTTGATGGTTTTGATGCATTATTATCTGATTGTAATGATGTTTAATCTAGTATTGATGTTCATTGTTTACATATTTCAGTTCCTTCAATGTTTGAATCTATACATCCCCCCTTCAAACAGAATATAATCCATTTCTACCAAATCTAAAATACTAATACTTGTTGAGTGGCGAGATAGTACTTGTTATCATTCATAACAATATTCATTTTGAACATGAAGGAAAACATTTGACATTTTTTGGGAGAAAATTTAGGCAATCGGGTGAACCTTAGATGTAATATCAGGTATTAGCCCCTCCATTTTCATGCATAGGATTCACTTGGAGGATGGAGATAATTCTGGTAGGTAGCCACAATGTAGACTCAATCCGACCCTTCCGGAAGATGTAAAAAAAGAAGTTGAAAAATTTCTGGAGGAATGTATAATTTATCCCATTTAAAACTCATAGTTGGTAAGTCCCATTCAGGTTGTGCCTAAGAAACAGTGTGCTATAGTTTTTAAAAAATAGCGTGAAGAGTTATTTCTAATGACTGTGAAATACAGTTGGCGTGCGTGTATTAATTATAGAAAATTAAATCAATCCACTCACAAGGACTATTTTACCCTCCCATTTATTGATCAAATGTTTGAGAGAATAGTTGGGGAAAACACTATTATTTATTGGATGTATTTTATAGATATTTTCAGGTTCTTATAGCTTCATAGGATAAGGATAAAACAAGATCGACTTGTCCATTTTTTACATTTTTGTATCGAAGGATTCCATTTGGACTTTGTAATTCCCCAGGTACCTTCCATAGATGCATGGTGAGTATTTTTTCAGATTTCATTTAGTCCTGTATGGAAGTTTTTAAGGATGACTTTACAGTGTATGGATATTCATTTGGAAAATTAATATTTACTTTGGGAAAGGTGTTGAATCATTATATTGGAAATAATATCATCCTGAACTTTGAAAAGTGTCATTTCATGGTAGA
The DNA here is from genome assembly GCA_963277665.1 of Viscum album. NCBI lineage: Eukaryota > Viridiplantae > Streptophyta > Magnoliopsida > Santalales > Viscaceae > Viscum > Viscum album. The sequence goes on along the minus strand of OY728150.1, from coordinate 307,705,736 downwards.
GAGTTGAATTATCATAGGGAATGTAGTGTCAAAACATGGGATATAGGTTGATAGATCTATGGTAGATATTATTTTTTATTTCTATATCATTCATGTGTTCATGATGGTAGATAATTCCTTGGGCATGAAATATTTTATCGATGATTCATCTAAGATTTTAGTAAGATTGCTCTTCCCTTATCTCAATTGCTTCAAATTGACATTGACTTTATTTTTGATGATTTATGTACAGTATCCTTTGTTGATATAATGAAGTGTCATACCTCTCCACTAATTATACATCCCTTATAGTTGGAAATTCCATTTGATCTTATGTGAAATGCATCAAACATTGCGGTTGGATCAGTCTTTTCATAGTGGGTGGAGGGACATTCATATGTTTTTTTAAAAGTTTGGGGCTAAACCCTCCTTTATTATTAAATCAAAGCAAATAATTATTTTACCTGGGTAGAGGGAGACCCATTACATAGCCTGAAGGCCTAGATGGAATTTAGCCCATTACATGGCCCGTAGTCCCAAACTTTTGGCCTAAGGCCCATTCTGTGAATAGTAATACTACAGTATTCAAATACTATAGTATTCAACTACTACAGTACTACACAATACCCACTGCCGCTACTGTACCCTGCCGCCGCTACAGTGCCCACCATTTCTACAGTGACACCGCTGCTACATTATGCTACAATACTACTATAGTACCTTGTGCCTCATGTGTTTTGAACCCCCATTTTTCATTTAGGGATGTTCATAGGTGATTACCTATGCATTTAGAACATTGGATTCATACCAATCAAACTAAAATAGAATTTACAAGGAGTATCTTTCCATCATATTTTCTTTAGAAAAATTACATTCATATTTATTAGGCTCTAAAGCAGCTATTTTTTCTTACTATGCATCTTTGAGGTACCTCTTGATGAAGCCAGACACAATGCCTAGACTCATCTGATAGATGATCCTTCTTTAAGAATGTATTGTTGAGATAATAGAGAAGAAGGGGTCATAAAACCTTGTGGAGGACTACATTATAGGATTGTTCACACATTATAGTCTAAAACCTTATACCAGGCACCACTTCGAGACACATTCCCCAAAGATAATATTTACACACTATTAGGTACACATCTTTAGTATACTGATTAAGTTAACTACCTTGTTTCCCCTAAAATTCATAAAAATTTAGAGAAACATAATGTCCAATAAATAAACAATGAGTCTATATTTTATGTTTGGGATGATACTTACATATGGATCATTTGTAGTGATCAAGTTATTAGGAGTTCTATTCTTCATCATGAGTTTGCGTCTTTTCTTCATTTCTGCCATTCAGTTTAATACGGACACTTTGTACCCAAAAAAACTACATGAAAATTCTAAAATTCTATATTATGTTGGACTACCTTATTCCCTGATGCTCATGTTTTATGTACATCATTCTCATGTTTCAAAAACACAGGTCACATTTCAAGGAGACAAGAGATACCCCATCTACCCATATTATTATGTGAGATTTTTTTCTTTTTGTGTCATTTATTTTATGGTTCCTTTTCCTAGTTCATTTGGTTTCTTGTACATTTTGTGTTCTTTTGATTATTTTAGAAAATGGGTGGAGTCCAAGGCCATCATGACTGATGATTATAATGTTGAAGTGGAAATTTTCAAGGCACAGATTTTCTACAGGTTTGGAATAATGATGGAAATCATCACTGACCAAGGGAATTTATTTTGGAATAATAATTTGGCTTCCCTCCTTAAGAAGTATGTGGTGACAAAAAAAATAAACAACATACTAACCCCAAACCAATGGAAAGGATGAAGATTCAAATAGTGAGGCAAAATGTTTTTTGGAGAAAACCATGTAGCTGAATTGGAAGGTTTATAGAATGAAATTGGATCAAGCACTGTGGGCTCATAGGAAAGACTACATGACCCCCATCTGTATGTCCTCAATTCGGATTGTTTTTGGGAAATCCTATCATCTGCCCATGGAAGTCAAGAATCAATCTAATTGGGATATAAATAAATGAAACATGGATTTTTCTCAAGCTATAATTCAAAGGATATTTCAACTTTTAGAGCATGAGGATATTCGATTATCATCATATGGGAACTCAAGGATGTACATGAAATGATAAAAATAATTTCATGATAGAATTATTCAAAAAAGTAATTTAATGTGGGAGAAAAATTCTTACTCTATAGTTCATGACTAAAGAAAATGCCTCGTCAGTTGTGTTCCTAGTGGTTAGGTCCTTACAAATTATCTAATATTTTTTCTTTATGGTGTAGTGGAGATCACATAAGAGGACACTATAATGAGATTTACAGTCAATGAGTAAAATTTGAAGAAATACATTATGGGAATTTATACTAATGTAGTGGATTTCATCAAAATGGATGACCCCATCATTAATTGAGAATATCAAGATGTTCCTAACCCATTAACTTTTATTTTATTTATCCTATTTAAATTTTAGCATTTCATATGCACATATCATATCATAAGTTCACATTGAGGAAAATGCAATATTTTATGTGTCGGGTAGGGGAAAACATTTTGGGATAGTTATTTAGTATTTTTAATTCTATGTTTTGTGTGTTATTTCTATTATGTTTTTGGTTAATAGTTAAAAAAATAAGAAAATAATAAAATAGCATGTCACACCTTCATTTATATATTGAATATATGGAAAATGAATATTTTAAAAATTCAATGGTAGAATGATCAATATAAAATATTCAGTCCTCAAAGGGTTGATTTTTTTTATAAAAATTCATTTCATCGATGACATGATTAGTTGTGTCATTGCAAAACCATGTAGATTTTGACACCATTCTTTGTGATATTTTTTTATCGTAAATTACGTCCCTGATTTATCCACACAAAATTTAATGAAACTATGAATTGTGAAATTGATTTTACATAATTTAAGGTATATCCAATTTAGTTGAAAAATATTCATATTATATAAATGGTTTATTTATACATTAATTTATCTGTCGACCAATTTCATTAATGTACTAAATTAACCTATGTGTGTACCTATTACCCAACTACTGTACTCCCTAAAAAAATATTCAAAATAAAAACATAAAAATATAGGTTGTGTATTGGGAATGCTAAAACCCACTCTTCTTTTACCTTTGGTCTTGTTATAACTATTACAATTCGTGTGTTGGTGAGATCAAACAATGGTTGAGAGTTGTGTGTGGGATTTGTTCCAGGTGGAACATTTATAAATAAAATGAAGGGAGTGATGAATTTATAATATGTGTGGATATATTGGTTTGGAGATTATGGTTTTATTATTATGAATTGTTAAGTGAATGGGTCTTGACATTTGATTGCAAAGGAACATTGGACATTTTGGTTGAATTGAACTAGGTAAGAAGGCTTATTTTCCTTAACCTGAATATACTCAAAAAAGGAATGAGATATTAACATGGAATGTTTCTCTCACACACACATGGGGAATTAGTGTCATGGTATACCCATTACTTGTTTTTCTATGATTAGTGTTAATATCACTACAATTTGTTTTGAAACAATTTATGAGACAATGATTTTAATAGTTATTGATATTGAACCTTGATGGGAATTTTACATTACCTATATCTTTATTTTGGATTGAGGAATACGAACATTCATATCTTGTTATAGTGTTTTGGAATACCTGATATGGTGTTTTTTATAAGAGTGGAATAGGTTAAGTGTGGGGTGTGATCTCATCATGATTGACTACTTTGTTTCAGCCTTACATCACTATTTTAAAAATGTTTTTTATTTAAAATTACATATATATCTCAAATTGAACATCCTGTATTATTAAATTATTAAATTTTTATCACTCTTATAAAGTTAAATTATTTTTGTTTTGGTGGTTTTATTGTAGGAGGAGGTGATTTGGAGGGTTGTGACGATCCAGAAATAAAATTGGCCAAACTGCATAGAATCCTAAGGTTATATGAACACTGTTTTGAACATTACAAGCACAAAGTGAATCGAAATGGGCTATGATTTAGTGTACAGAATTATAATTCAGTGTTAGAAAACTCATATCAATAAAACCAATGCCAATTCAGACATATATAGGACCATATGAATTGTTCTTTCCAGGGGACTGAATCTGCATGATGTCAAAGCTATTTTCATCATTTTGGCTATATCTCATGCTGTAATCCCCCATTGTCTGACACATTTGACATAGATAAAGTAAAAATTATATCCAAAAACGTTTCTCTTTTTTCCAAGTCAAGATAAGGCCATTTTGAAACCCAAAACTAAGACACAATTGGTATCCTGGAATCAGGGTTCCCCATACCACTTCACGTTTTGGCTATAAATTGGCACCTTGGGAACCACATTTGAATAATAGACCAAGGAGTGAAGTGCTACTTGTTTGGAGTTATTTATGATTCCTATCATAATATTTTGGGTTCTATAACTCTCTATAATCATAGGAGGAGCTCTTGAATCCAGTATTCATTCATCAAAGCCTTCATCTCCTTCTCAAGTGTTCATGTCTTTTTTTGTCTAATAGACTTCATAGATACTATTTTATTTGTTCTATATTCTTCAGTTTTATTCTATTTTTTTAAATTAAATTATTCTATAATAACACTATTTGGTTTGGAAATAAAAATTAATAACAATATTGGTTTATACTATTTCTAAACCTGGGAACATGCAATTCGTTTCTACGATGACTACACATTCCATGGAAGAGTGGTTATTTTTAGTTATCAGTCTACCTCATAACTAGTTCATTAATTTATTTTGAATAAGTGAGATACTGTAATATACTTAATATTATATATTAATTTAGTTTTAAATTTAAATGAAACAAGTCACGAAATTGAAAAATTAACACAAACCATGTGAGGTTGAGTATTGTGAGAATTATGAGAGCACAATTTTAATTGGAAATACAAAACCACAGGTGATCAATTTTTTGAGTAAAAATATAATCCCTAAACTCAATAAAGCCTTATTGATAGATTTTTTATGTTCCATAATTCTCCAATAAACATATGATATCCTTTGAATGACAATCAAATCTGGGTACTACGATTGCATGTTCTGAAGCTTGCCTAGGGTTAAATTTATTTCATCTTTGTGGTTAAGCTAACACATGTAGGGTTCAAGGATTAAAAAATTAGGGGATAAAAATTATGAGGATATTACGTTAAATGATAATTATTAATAAGAAAAATAAGTATTTGAGTTTGTTCTATTAATCATTTTCAAAATACTTTTCTAAAAAAAAGATCTTCTCATTGTGTTTTCTAAATCCCCTTAAAAAATAAAATCTTCTTCAAGAATACTAATTCTAGATTTAAATATAGAACACCCATACTTTTAATTTGTTATTATTTATTTTAAAATTATTTTCAATGTAAATTTAATATGTTGTTTTTAATTACTTCCTCTTATGAGAGACAACCATGGTTACCCACTTAGGTGCACTTAAATAACCCGGAACTGAACATCATTTGAGAGCACCCATGATAGCACCGTTAAAATTTCCATGGTTGGTGAGGAGAAAAGTAATTATTTCAACCAATTAGGGGTATTTATTTTATTTTTTATTTTATTCCCTTATTATTTTCCTTCTTCTTTCTTTACCCAATGTAAAATAGTTCTTCTTCTTTTTTTTCTCATTTTTTTGGACCATCAACTCAAAATTGTAATTTTTAATTTATTATGATCCACTTTTAATCATTTAATTTTTATTTTATTTATGAAATGAAAAAATCATGAATATCTCTTATATATTAACCATGAGATTGAGCGAAGCCTTAGTGAAAATAATATATAATCTTAGTCTATGGGAAGTTTCAATATTCAACCTTTTGGAGAATTACACCATTATGGTAACACTGAAATTGGAAACAATTTTAAATCAAACATAAAAGAAGAACCAATGGATGAAAACAATAAAAATGAACTTAAAAAAACCAATTGAGAATTGGTTGTGCCAGATATTAACTATAAACCAAATTTTATATCATACCCAAGCCTCAAATCAGACATTGTATTGAAATATGGTTTAATTCACATACTTTTAAAATTTAATGGAATATCTTATGAGGATAAACAAAACATTTAAAAGAATTTAATGTGTTTTGTTCAACACTTAAATCAAGAAATTCCTCTCAAGATAAAATAAAACTAAGATCATTACCATTCTCACATGATGGAGGTTCAAAATACTAGATGTATTATTTACTACCTGAATACATATCTTGTTGGAACGACTTGAAATGTCCTGTCCTGTAGATATTTTTTCTTTCATTGAGGACCGAATCCATTAATAAAAAGATCTAACAGATCAATAATGCACACGGGGGGTCAATGTATGAGTACTATGAGTGATTCAAGAAGTTGTGCACAAGTTTTCCACATCACCAAATAAGTGAGAAACTTTTCATCCAGTACATGTATGAATGCCTAACAAATTAGGAGAGAAGCATCATAGATGTTTATGTTGGAGGAGAATTGGTGGAAAAAACACATGTAGCCACAGATTCATTGATAAATAAGATAGACCAAAAACTCCAAACAATTAGGCGATCGAGGTACACCACATGTAAGTGGAGTACGTCAGGTAAGTAAATATTCACTTTATAGTCATTTAACGGATAAGAAGTTAGAATAATTGACCACTGTGGTGAGGAGGATTGATTTGGATCAAAATAGTTCCCTACCCACTCCGTAGAGGCCTTGTTTCATTTGTACTGAAAATGAAGACTAGACCGACTGTTTTCCCAAATTACATGAGATAGATAATTTTCCTATTTTATTACCTAGCATATTATTTTAGTAGAAAGAACAACCATATCTCCATAGGATGTGTGATTATTTTCCAACAACATACAATAGTGGGGGGGGGGAGGAGGAGGATCAATCAGACACGAGGTATGTCTCTCCACAAAAGGTCCCATTTTTCAAAAAAATTTCCAGTAACCTCTACATTACAAACTGGGTTTCCAAAAACCACAAAATTTATTTAATACAAAGCATCAACAATCCAAAAACAAGGAAATTATAAACCAAAGGTAGACTCTAATACTGATGATATTTTGAAACAAATTGTTATTAATCAATAGAATGAGGTGAAGCGTCAAGGGTCAGAGTTCAGAATATTGAAGACACAAATGAGACATATTTCCACCACCCTCTATGAACTATTCAGTATGAACTCGGTAAGTATTACTTACCAACCAACATTAAATCCAAATGGGAGAAAAGTTGTAAGAAAACAACTGATTCATGTGCTCCTACCATTCAATTGTGATTCACATGAACCCTAAAGAAGCCCCATCCCATACCAACAAATGAGAAATCCATAGAAAATGTTACAGTTAATAAAATAAATAATTAAATTCTTCCTAAACCCCATATTTAATTAAACTAAGTAGTTAAAACTGAAAATATGACTATAGAGTTGATGAAAAAGTTCTTTTGGACACATTCAAGTGTATGGTGGTAAAAACCCCCTTATTAAATCCATTAATTAAATCTCCATGTATGAAAAATTCTTAAAAGAACTTTGTAAAAATAGAAGATAGAATAAGGGAAATTTGAGGTTCAATATTGGAAGGAATATTTCAAAACTCATTGTACCAACTCTATAAACTCCAATAAAGTGTAAGTATCTAGGGACATCCACCATACCATGCACCATAGGGGAGTTACACTTTTCTGATGCTTTATTTGATTTATGTATGTCCCTAAATGTGATGTATCACTCTGTATTATCTTATTTAAAAGTTTTTAAGTTAAATCTGATGATATTAGTGGTGTAGTTGGTGAATAGAGCTATATTATATCCATAAAAAGTTTAACTATGTACTTGTTTGCGTAAGAGACTTGATCTTTCCAGCAAATTTCTATGTTCTTAACATGAAGGATGATCATAAAAGTTCTCATGATCCCATTACCTTTGGTATTACCTTTATGAAAATACAAAAACAATGATTATAAATGTCTTTACGGGCACACATTCAATGTAATTTGGATATGAAGTTGTTATATTTAATTTTATAGACTCCATGAAGTACCCCTTATAGGACTAGCCTATTTTTGTTATCTCCCATTTTGAACCACCAAATAAAAACTCCACGGAATTTAATTTCCCCGTTCATAGAAATATTATGAGTATTGGTTATAGTTTAATGTCTAATATAACTTCCACACATTTTTATAATACACTGTCATATTTTATATTTGATTTTTAATTGGATTCATATTCTGATTTTGATGATGTTAACTCTGATTTTTACTTGGATGTTGAGTATTATAACCGTTTCGATGCATTATTATCTGATTTTGATGATGTTTATTCTGGTATTGATATTAATCGTTCACATATTTCTATTCCTTCAATGTCACCATCCATACATCACCCCATACACTTGAACTCAATCCATTGGCACCAAATTAAAAAATACTAATACTTTTTGAGTGGTGAGAGATTACCAATTTTCATTTCTAAAAAACTTAATTTTGAACTTGATGAAAAACTTTTGAATCTTTAGAGGGGGAATGAAAAGGTAATTCGGTGTAATTTGGGTGAAATACCAGGTATTAGCCCCTCCATTTTCATGAAAAATATTCTTTTAGAGTATAAGACTATACCAGTTAGGAATTCATAAATGAGACTCAATCCAACCCTTCTAGAAGTTGTTAAAAAAGATGTTGCAAAATTGGTTGAGGAAGGGGTTATTTATCCCATTTTATATATTTAGTGGGAAAGTCTTATTTTGGTTGTGCCAAAGAAAAGTGGTGCTATAATTGTTAAAAACAAGAGAGAGGAGCTAATTCTAATGAGGGTAAAAAACATTTAGCATGTGTGTATTGATTATAGGAAAATAAATCAATCCCCTCATAAGGACTATTTACCCTCCCAATTATTGATCAAATTCTTGAGTGACTAACTAGGAAAACAAACTATTGTTTCCTAGATGGATTGTTTGGATATTTTCGAGTTCTTATAGCTCCATAGTATCAGGATAAAATATCATTCACTTGTCTATTTGGTACATCTGCATACCAAAGGATGCTATTTGTTCTTTTCAATGCCCTTGGTACCATCTAGAGATGCATGGTAAGTTTTTTTTCCAGATTTCATTGATACCTGAATAGAGGTTTTTATGGATGACTTTATAGTTTATAGATCTTCATTTGAAGAATGTATATTTAGTTTTGGAATGGCGTTGAATCGTTGTATTGATAAGAATATGGTCTAGAACTTGGAAAATGTCATCTCACGGTAGAGAATGGAATTGTCTCAGAGAATGTAGTGTCAAAACAATGGATAAAGCTTGATAGATCTAAGGAAGATATTATTTCATCCTCACTATATCCATCATGTTTTCATGATGTTAGATCATTCCTTGGGAATGACAACTTTTATCAGTGCTTCATGTGAGATTTCATAAATATCACTCTACCCTTATCTAAACTATTTTGGAAGGATATTGACATCATTTATTGATGATTCATTCTAGGTATACTTTTAATATCTAAATAAGTAACTAACTGCTCCACCAATCATACATCGCCCATGGTGGGAAATTTTATTTGAGCTTATGTGTGATGCTTCAAACTTTTCAGTTGGAGAAGTTTTATCACAGATAGTATATGAATGTTCACATGTGATTGTCTATGCATCTATGAAATTTTATTCAACCCAATAAAACTATACAACCTTGGAATATTAGTTTAATTCTACCATATATTCATTATATAAATTCCATTAATATTTATTTGGCTCTCAACTATTGATTTTATTGACCATGCACCATTGAGGTACCTCTTGATAAAGTTATATTCAATGCCAAAACTCATCTAATTGATTACATTTTTCATGAATTTGATATTGAGATAAAGGACAATAAGTGTCCATAAAACCTTGTGGTGGAAACCATGAGTAGGATTACTCAAAAATTCGAGGATGGGACCTTGGAACAGGTTGAAATTCTGGACACTTTCTGTAACACCCCGAGCTTCCACGATACGCTTCTCATTCAATAATGCAATGGCTTGCATTGTACGCAACTTCGAGTTCTAAAACACCGCGACTAATCAAAGTAGCCATTATGAATATTAATAAGCACTTTTTTTTATATATTTAAAAATGGACTTCATTTTTGGATTCAGAATATCGAAATTATCCTATGTTGAGTTTTTGGTATTTTTCTGAGAACTTCTAATTTTTTATGAATAGTGAAAAATACTTAAAAACAACCTTTTTAATCAAAATAATTTATAGTGATAAATTATACTAATTAGTGGTTTTAAAGTATAATTAGAATATATTTTTACCATTTTATCCAATGTTGGTCATTAGAATTAATTTAACATTGAAATTGGACATAAACAATTGCCACTCTTTTGATATAAATTGTTTCTTAAAAACACGCTATTTGTTGTGACAGCGGGAATTAATTATAAAATTAATTAATTCAACTTATATGTTTGGAATTTTTTAAAATAGACATCATTTTTGAATTCGGAATATCAATTATATCTTAGGGTGAAATTTTGGCATTGTTCTGAAAAACCTCAATTTTTGATGAATAGTGAAACCACTAAGTGGTAGTTAAATAACTGATTTTTCGTTTAAATGAAATATTACCACTTCTGTGATTTGATTTTCAAAAATCCGACATACATGGTTGTCATTAAGAAGCAAAATATGGTTCAATGAGATTAAAATAATTTTTTGGTGAATAGTAACTTTTATGTTCTTAATCGCGATTAGAGGTAATTAGTGTAGTTTAAGGTACAAATAATGTTTTAATAATATGAGATGAGAGTGACACTTGTCTTACTCCTATTGGATGAGTCATGGCCGACCGAGACAACCCATGGGTCAACTTGGGGACCCCATGGAGCCACTTTGGTTGGAAAATGATATTAATATATATATATTTAATGTTAAAATTAAATTGACACAAACATGAGTTGTTTTACTAAAACAGTTTTTAAGTGGGGTTACACAAGTTCATATTTTGATTATAAATATTCATTAGAAAGATAAAAAGATTTCCTACATCATAGTATTTTTTTTTTAATTTTTAGACATTAAATAAATTAAATTATTTATGACATTATTATGATGCGGCGATGACCTCATTATTTAACGATTTAAATAAAATGAGAAGATAACGCAAAATCCAAGGCTTACACTTGTCTAAAGCCTATTGGATGAAGGGATTTCGAACCCTTATCACCTTATCCACGAATTATATAAGTGTGGGACCTTTTGAATCTCAAAAGCATTGTATAATAATGTAACATTTCAATCTTTCCAAAAGAGCACATCCTCTCCACTTATAAAAGGCCCCCACCTCTACCACATCATTTACACTTTCAAGTCATTTGGCTCAGCCAAAAACTGCCCAAATACTCTCCAAACATCCCCCTCTTACTCCTAGAAGCCTCACTTTGGGCAGAACACTTCCCAAGGAAGCCTTTGGCTCAAATCAAAAAGAGTTACCCGATTTTGAGGTAATGTCTTCTCTAATGTTGTTTTGTTTTGTTTTTCTTCTCCAACCCCCTAAACTATTTTTATTCATTTCTTTTGTAACAAAACCAGTATCCTAAATATACTAGGATGTTTTTATAAGATGTATTCGAGCTACACTTACACACACCTACACTTAATGGTTAAAGAACATACGGTTTATGTGGATGGAGAATTTCTGCCTCACGAAACGATGATTGTTCAACACTCATATAACACCTTCAAATGTGGCCATTAAGATGTCACTATTTTTATATATGATATATAATATGTTTATGTTTTACTTATGCTTCTGTATTTCTCATTTATGGCATACTTTATGATTTCCATTATGGGTAAAACACGATAATTTCATTTTAGGAAGTGCGGACTACCGCCCCCTCAAATTGATTTGAATCGTTAATTCCATATGTGGGATGTATAAAGGATGGAGTAAATGGTATTATACACTATATTATACTGGAATTATATTATAAATTTATATCATTATGATTTTGTACCATTAAATATGATATTGAAATGAAAGTAGCGTTCATGCGTACGTACGGCTTACCGTCTCCATGAACGGTGCATTTCATTTCTTACCTCTAAATGTTACGTAATATTATAAATGAATGTATATACTGGATATATAAGATATATATGACATATAAATCATGAATATAATTCTGGAGATAATGGATATTCTACCACACAAACAACTTGTAATTATAAGAAGTTTATTGTTGACTCATGTACCAAAGATCGACAAAACGACCGTTATTAACTTAAATAATTACATAATGTTCATATCATTGTAATAAGTGATATAATAAGGATAATGAAATTGAAAATGGTTCGTAATAAGGTATATATTAACTCTATTTTATTATTTAGGAGGTTAAAGAACGGTTGAGTCAAGTCAGACACGAGGTAAGGGAACTTCTTAACCCAATTTCCATTCTTTGGGTTAATCTCCTACTTTCAAATTATGTCATGATATTATTATGTCCTATCTTGTATTTGTAATTTATTTATGTGTACTTATAGTGAATACACATAATAGATCTACTTTATTTAAAAAAATGATCTTTGTAAGGGACTTCATCTCAATCTCCATTCATTGAGGCATATTTTGTTTTATACACAACTTTATTTTATACGGTGTATAAACTCCTTTGAATTTTACATTTATTCAAAAGGTTTTATTTTATAATTATGTGATTTGTAAATGATTTTAAAAAAGAGATATGTCTCTTAAATATATGGAAATCCAGTGAAAATGTATACGTATTTAACGCAAGCTTAAACATGTTTTCAGAAAACCCGACTGTCGAGTGTGGTAGACAGGAAGGGATTGGGCATGGACCCATCATGGCCTGTAATTATTCAAGCAGTCTCAGAATTAGTTATTTTGTTTTCAAAAGCTTGCATAATGTTTTCAGAAAACACTGGAGTATATTTGAGCAATTTTAAACGTAAGTATCTTCTAAATAAATTGCATCGGCAGGTCTCATGAGACAAACTAGTGTCTTGGCACGAGGCCTTGACAAAATCTTATTTGTGGTCTTGGCACGAGGCCTTGACTACGTGGTTATGATAGTCTGGCATTATGCATTCCATCATTATGAAAGTGTTTAATGATATTTCATGTGATTATTCGACCAGTAGAATATCCATGTGAAGAAGTAAATGCCATTATCTCATTTTACTTTTGCCATATTATGTTGATGTTAAAGTTTAAGAGGATTTTGTTTTAGTTATACATTCCCTTAAATGTTTATGTTTATTTATGAAGGCTTCCTCAATATTGTTATCCTTACTGAGCATCTGAGATCACCCCTTTCAATGTTTTAATATTTTCCAGGATGTGAAGAAGTATTTTATGAATGACCTGCAGGGATTTTCAGAAGAGGATATGAGAGTGGACTATGGGGACTTTGTTATTGTAGTTTTTCACTTTATGATGTAATGTAACGTTTATGAATGTATCTAGTGTTTACAAGGCTACTAAACTAATCGGTCTTTTGAGACTTGATCTTTTGTGATCATGCCAATGTTACGAAGTAATGCACCGACTCTGGGTAGCTGGGGTCGGGGCGTTACAGTTGGTATCAGAGGAAGTTTAGTACAAACCTTGGAAGCTAGATTTAGATAAACTCTGATTAGAGCACGTAGACCTAAGATGAACTTTGAGGATTAGTATAGAAGAACTTCATAGAATTTTGGTATTGTAGAGATTTTGTGAGTTTTCCGAGCAATACATCCCTGTCTGGATACGAGCAGGTAGAGGCGGCTCTGGCACAGATTTTCCTAGGGGTAAAACCCGAAAACACCGCTTTGAGCTAGACTCGAACGGGAACTGGTGCACGACAACGGGCCTTGCTGCACTCTTGGTTACGACACTCCCGGGGGATATGCTTTGGATAACTCTCATTTTCTTTACAAATCATTATGAAGGGTTTATGAGTATATACTTTCTCAAAGAAAACATTTTTATGATTATGGATTATATCCATAAATAGTTCAATTTATGTTAAGTGTTTTATAAGTATGGGATTATGTATTTTGATTCATAAACTGATCTAGTTTATTCCATTGTTTAGAAATAGCGCCTAGTGGAAGAAATGGAAACCGTATCAATGCACGCACTCCATGTAGGGATTTCCATCCTGCTCAAGATAACTATAGTGGGACTGGTGATGCAACTGGTGCCGATCAGCTAATCACCATACTGGGACAACTTACTCAGGTTATGAATAATAACCTTACCCGTATGGAGAACCCTGATCCACAGCGTGGAGGATCAATGTTAGATCGATTCAGGAGGAAACAACCACCAACGTTCAATGGGAGTACAAATCCCTTAGTAGCCGAGCAATGGATAAATTCCCTAGAGAAAATATTTCAGGCTTTGGGGAGCAGTGAAAGGGAAAAAGTTATCATGGCAGTTTACCACCTCACTGGAGATGCTGATCAATGGTGGTCATTGATTCAAAACATGAAGGAAGATGATGAAGTATCAAATATGGAATGGCGGGAGTTCAAAGATCTGTTTTTAGAAAAATACTTTCCTTGTGACCATCGAGCAGATATGGAAAGGCAATTTCTGAGTCTGAGGCAGAAGGAGGATGATAATGTCACAAAGTATGAGGCTAACTTTACAAGGTTAACGAGGCATGCTGCCGATTATATACGTAACCCAAGGAGTAATATTGATCGTTTCTTTGATGGGTTAAAACCATTTCTCCGTCGATCATTAGTATCACAATCCTTCTCATCATACGAAGATATTGTCTCGTGTGCTATCAAGACAGAAAAGGAATTCTCTAAGTCTTATGACAACAAAGTAAAGCAAGAGAAGAAGAGAACGGTGGAACAAGAGACAGATAAAGGGGAAAAGGGAAAGAAGGATTTTCCATTATGTGATAATTGTGGGAAGAATCACCCTGGTACGTGCCTAAAAGGAATGGGAGTTTGTTATAAATGTGGAGAAAAGGGTCACCAGGCTCGTGATTGAAAGGGAAAGAAAGAGGCTATCAAAGTTGGATGCTACAATTGTAGGGAAATGTGGCATTATGCAAATGAATGTCCTAAGCGTCAAGGAAAATTACCTCAGAAAAGGCCAAGGGATTAAGGCCAATCTTATGCTGTGACTATAGTTGAAGAAGAATAATTAATGTATTGGTGCTTTTGGACTCAAGGATTATATTCTGGTTATAAGAATAATGTGATATATATAAATATTGTACTGCAGTACTTTTTGATTCCAGTAAGGTTTTAATATGATTAAGGTAGTCATATTTTTAGTATGTGACAATAAGAGAAACTTTTCTTTGTTTGGGGAATCTGATGTTACAATTGATTTTGGAATTTAGAGACCTTTTAGAGAAAGTCTGGACGGAGGTATTTTGGATAAGTATTAAGGTTGGAATGGATTAAGTTGAACCATGGATAGTATTGTTTAAGGTTAAATCATTTCTGAAGATTATTTTTGGAATATTATAATACTATAGTTTTAGGAAAAGGACAACCTGCACGGTGGGGAATAACCCGTCGCGTTGGACAAAGCTGCAGGAATCGAACCCACAACCATAGTGCGACAAGCCTTTATTTCCTACCACTAGCCTACAGGAAGTCCCTGGTTATTACAAAATAGTTTTACTAATCTAAATGGTATGTGTTAACATTTGGAACCTTATATAATTAGGATAAATAGAATATTTTTGAGTTCCGTTACCATTTGGAGTAAAAGTTGGGTTTGTGGTAAAAATTTATTAACGAATGAAAGTATACATAACAAGTATGTATATTCCCTTATGTTCTTAATAAATCTCCTAAATAAATTCCTCAACATTATAAAAGGTAACTTAAAACAAAAATGTTGTCGGTTAACTTTTCCAACTGAGGATTCAATGACCGTTTAACCAATCACAAGTTTGTGATTTTCTTATGGTTAAACTTTCTCCTAATCTTGTTTTCTATAACTCTCCATCAGACCTTGATGGTTTGTTTCTCCGCCATATCCATATTTTCATAGAATCCTAGAATGGGCTATATCGGGTGACCTTTGTACTTATCGTTCTTTCTTTTAATGTTATATATTTATTAACCTTATTTCCGATGTGGGTTATCCTCAAAGGTATTTTATCTTTTCAACCTTTTATTTTCAAAGAAAAAGATCAAATTGCGAGGACGCAATTTATTGAAGGAGGGGAGAATGTAACACCCCGAGCTTCCATGATACGCTTCTCATTCAATAATGCAATGGCTTGCATTGTACGCAACTTCGAGTTCTAAAACACCGCGACTAATCAAAGTAGCCGTTATGAATAGTAATAACCACTTTTTTTTATATTTCAAAATGGACTTCATTTTTGGATTCGGAATATCAAAATTAGCCTATGTTGAATTTTTGCTATTTTTCGGAGAACTTCTAATTTTTTATGAATAGTGAAAAATACTTAAAAACAACCTTTTTAATCAAAATAATTTATAGTGATAAATTATACTATTTAGTGGTTTTAAAGTATAATTAGAATATATTTTTACCATTTTATCCAATGTTGGTCATTAGAATTAATTTAACATTGAAATTGGACATAAACAATTTCCAATCTTTTGATATAAATTGTTTCTTAAAAACACGCTATTTGTTGTGACAGCGGGAATTAATTATAAAATTAATTAATTCAACTTATATGTTTGTAATTTCGTAAAATAGACATCATTTTTGAATTCGGAATATCAATTATAGCTTAGGGTAAAATTTTGGCATTGTTCTGAAAAACTTCAATTTTTGATGAATAGTGAAACCACTAAGTGGTAGTTAAATAACTGATTTTTCTTTTAAATGAAATATTACCACTTCTGTGATTTGATTTTCAAAAATCCGACATACATGGTTGTCACTAAGAAGCAAAATATGGTTCAATGAGATTAAAATAATTTTTTGGTGAATAGTAACTTTTAAGTTCTTAATCGCGATTAGAGGTAATTAGTGTACTTTAAGGTACAAATAATGTTTTAATAATATGAGATGATAATGACACTTGTCTTACTCCTATTGGATGAGTCATGGCTGACCAAGGCAACCCATGGGTCAACTTGGGGACCCCATGGAGCCACTTTGGTTGGAAAATTACATTAATATATATATATTTAATGTTAAAATTAAATTGACACAAACGTGAGTTATTTTACTAAAACAGTTTTTAAGTGGGGTTACACAAGTCCAAATTTTGATTATAAATATTCATTAGAAATATAAAAATATTTCATACATCATAGTATTTGTTTTATAATTTTTAGACATTAAATAAATTAAATTATTTATGACATCATTATGATGCGGTGATGACCTCATTATTTAACGATTTAAATAAAATGAGAATATAATGCAAAATCCAAGGCTTACACTTGTCCAAAGCCTATTGGATGAAGAGATTTCGAACCCTTATCACCTTATCAACGAATTATATAAGTGTGGGACCTTTATAATCCGAAAAGCATTGTATAATAATGTAACATTTCAATCTTTCCAAAAGAGCCCCTCCTCTCCACTTATAAAAGGCCCCCACCTCTACCACCTCATTTACACTTTCAAGCCATTTGGCTCTACCAAACTCTGCCCAAATACTCTCCCAACTTCCCCCTATTACTCCTAGAAGCCTCACTTTGGGCAGAACACTTCCCAAGGAAGCCTTTGGCTCAAATCAAAAAGAGTTACCCGATTTTGAGGTAATGTCTTCTCTAATGTTGTTTTGTTTTGTTTTTCTTCTACAACCCCCTAAACTCTTTTTATTCATTTATTTTGTAACAAAAACAGTATCCTCAATAGACTAGGATGTTGTTATAATATGTATTCTAGCTACACTTACACACACCTACATCTAATGGTTAAAGAACATACGGTTTCTGTGGATGGCGAATTTCTGCCTCATGAAACGATGATTGTTCAACACTCATATAACACCTTCAAAGGTGGCCATTAAGATGTAACTATTTTTATATATGATATATAATATGTTTATGTTTTACTTATGCTTCTGTATTGCTCATTTATGGCATAGTTTATGATTTCCATTATGGGTAAAACGCGATAATTTCATTTTAGGAAGTGCGGACTACCGCCCCCTCAAAGTGATTTGAATCCTTAATGCCATATGCGGGATGTATAAAGGATGGAGTAAATGGTATTATACACTATATTATACTGTAATTATATTATACATTTATATCATTATGATTTCGTTCCATTAAATATGATATTGAAATGAAAGTAGCGTTCATGCGTACGTACGGCTTACCGTCTCCATGAACGGTGCATTTCATTTCTTACCTCTAAATGTTACGTAATATTATAAATGAATGTATATACTGGATATATAAGATATATATGACATATAAATCATGAATATAATTCTGGATATAATGGATATTCTACCACACAAACAACTTGTAATTATAAGATGTTTATTGTTGACTCAAGTACCAAAGATCGACAAAACGACCGTTATTAACATAAATAATTACATAATGTTCATATCATTGTAATAAGTGATATAATAAGGATAATGAAACTGAAAATGGTTCTTAATAAGGTATATATTAACTCTAGCTTATTATTCAGGAGGTTAAATAATGGTTGAGTCAAGTCAGACACGAGGTAAGGGAACTTCTTAACCCGATTTCCATTCTTTGGGTTAATCTCCAACATTCAAATTATGTCATGATATTATTATGTCCTATCTTGTATTTGTAATTTATTTATGTGTAGTTATAGTGAATACACATAATATATCTACTTTATTTAAAAAATTATCTTTGTAAGGGACTTCGTCTCAATCTCCATTCATTGAGGCATATTTTGTTTTATACACAACATTCTTTTATACGGTGTATAAAATCCTTTGACTTTTAAATTTATTCAAAAGGTTTTATTTTATAATTATGTGATTTTTAAATGATTTCAAAAAAGAGATATTTCTCTTAAATATATGGAAATCCAGTGAAAATGTATACGTATTTAACGCAAGCTTAAACATGTTTTCAGAAAACCCGACTCTCGAGTGTGGTAGACATGAAGGGATTGGGCATGGACCCATCATGTCCTGTAATTATTCGAGCAGTCTCAGAATTAGTTATTTTGTTTTAATAAGCTTTCATAATGTTTTCAGAAAACACTAGAGTATATTTGAGCAATTTTAAACATAAGTATCTTCTAAAAAAATTGCATCGGCAGGTCTCATGAGACAAACTAGTGTCTTGGCACGAGGCCTTGACAAAGTATTATTTGTGGTCTTGGCACGAGGCCTTGACTACGTGGTTATGATAGTCTGGCATTATGCATTCCATCATTATAAAAGTGGTTAATGATATTTCATGTGATTATTCGACCAGTAGAATATCCATGTGAAGAAGTAAATGACATTATCTCATTTTACTTTTTCCATATTATGTTGATGTTCAAGTTTAAGAGGCTTTTGTCTTAGTTATAAATTTCCTTAAATGTTAATGTTTATTTATGAAGGCTTCCATAATATTGTTATCCTTACTGAGCATCTGAGCTCACCCCTTTCAATGTTTTAATATTTTCCAGGATGTGAAGAAGTATTTTATGAATGACCTGCAGGGATTGTCAGAAGAGGATATGAGAGTGGTCTATGGGGACTTTGTTATTGTAGTTTTTCAATTTATGATGTAATGTAACGTTTACGAATGTATCTAGTGTTTCCAAGGCTACTAAACTAATCGGTATTTCGAGACTTGATCTTTTGTGATCATGCCAATGTTACGAAGTAATGCACCGACTCTGGGTAGCTGGGGTCGGGGCGTTACACTTTCCCCAACGACCAACTTTATGCACTATCAGGTACACATACATGGAATACTGATTTAATTAAAAACCTTGTTTCCTTTGAAATTAATTCAAATTTAAGGAAACATCATGTCCAAAAATTAAAGAGTGGGTTTAGATTTTATGTATAAGATGATCCTTACCTATGGAACATTTGTAGTGATCAAGTTATTAAAAGGTTTATTCTTGATCATGAATTTGAGCCTTTCAACATTTCTTCCATACACTTTTATATGGAGGACACATTGGACTCCAACGAATAGTTAGAAAAGTCTTAGACTCTGTATTATATTAGCCCATATTATTTCAGGATGCTCACGTGTTTTGAAAGTCATTATCATGTTTCTAACACACTAGGAACATTTATAGGAGACAAGAGATGCCCCAATAACCCATATTATTCTATGAGATTTTTGATGTTTGGGGAAATTATTTTATGAGTCATTTTACAAGTTCATTTGGTTTCAATAACTATTTTTTGATGTTGATTATGTTAGAAAATTGGGGGATACCATGACCACCAGGACTAGGGATTCCAATATTGTAGTGAACTTTATGAAGGTATAGATTTTATAATGGTTTTGAGAACCGAAGGTCGTCACTTGTTACCAAGGGACACATTTTTTCAATCACATTGTATTCCTTCGGTAAAATGTATGGGGTGTTGCAAAAAAATTCAACACCATACCACCCCAAAACAAATGGATAAGATAATGTTTCAAATCATGAGTTGAATTAAATTTCAGAGAAAACCTTTCACCCAAATAGGAAGGATTAGAGAAAGCACTTGGATGATGAATTGTGGGATTATAGGAAAACATACATGACCCCCATCAATATGTCCACTTTTAATTTTTTTTGGGAAAGCCTGTCATCTTCTCATGGAATTCAAGCATTGGGATTTTTTAGATATAAAGAAATGTAACATGGATTTGGCCCAAAATAGAATTCATAGGAAGCTATAAATTATAGAGCATGAGGAGATTCGATTATCATCAAATGAGAACTCATGGCTCTATAAGGAATGATCGAGATCAGCTTATTATAAAATTTTTCAAAAAAGTTAATTTCATGTTGGAGAGATAGTCTTACTATACAGTTCATGACTGAAGATGATGATCAGTAAGTTGCATTCAAGATTGTTATGTCCTTATATTGTATCTAATGTTTTTACTTATGGTGAAGTGGATATCACAAAAGAGAACACTAAACGGAGATTTACTTTCAACGAGATATATTTGTGGAAATACATTGAAGTAATTTCTGTTGATGTAGTGGATTTCACCACACTACATGACTCGATCATTAATTGAGATTATCAGGCTATTTTATCCCTTTAACTTTTATATTATTTCCCTATTTAAAATTATTCATTTTATATGCATATATCATCTTGTAAGATCACACAGAGGAAAATAAAATATTTTATGTGTGGGGGATGGGAAAACATTTTTGGGTCGTTATTTAGGAATTTCATTTTTGTGTTTTTTGTGTTATTTCTATCAGGTTTTTTCATCTAATGTTAATGAAAATAAAAACAAAAAATAGAAAAAAATTTAATAAAAACATATCATGGAGAATGATCATTTAAATATAAAAAATATGGAAAATTCATATTTTCATGATTAATTGGTGGCATTATCAATTTGAAATATTTTTTCATTAAAGGGTTTATTTTTTTATTAAATCTGAAGTCGTCGATGATATGATTAGTTGTGTAATTATAAAACAATTTAAATTTGGCCATCATTATCAGTGATATTTATCCATGGTAAATTATGTCACTGATGTTTCCACCCAAATTTTCATGAAACCATGACATGTGTTAATTTTCATACAAAATTGAAGGTATATCTATGATTGCTAAAAAAATAATCTTATATTAATAGTTGATGCATAAGATCATTTCTCATACGATTAGTTTCATTACTTTATTGAATTGACCTATGAGTTTGTACCTATTATCTGACTATTATATTGCCCAAAAAATGAATAGAATAAAATAATAAAAATAATAAAAATAAAAACAAAAACATTTGGGCTGTGTCTTGGGTAGGTCGAAATCTACTCTTCCCTAACCTTTGATCTTGTTATAATAATTAAAAATAGTTTCATTGAGAGATCAAACAAGATTTGAGAGTTGAGTTTGAGATTTGTTTCAAGTGCAACATTTGAAAAAAACTAAAAAAAATAAATAGATGAGAGGATATCTAGGTCCCGATATTATGGTTTCACATTTCAGAAAGATTAAGGGATATAGATGAGGGTATATTGATGAGGGTATATCTAGTATAGGAAATTCAATAATTAAAGACAAACTCAATTAAATGTAAAAAATGTGGGGATAAATATGTTAGGAGATTATGGATTAAATTCCAAAAAGATTAAGTGAGTGGGTGTTGAAATCTATTTCCATGGAATGTAGAACAAGTTCAGTGAATTGAACAAGATAAGAAGAATTATTTTACATACCTGAATATACTGAATAAAGGGTGGAGATGTTAATATGGAATGTTTTTCACACACACAAGTTTGGAATTAGTGGAATGGTATACCCATGATGTGTTTCTCTATGATTAGTGTTAATCACACTATATTTTGTTTTGACACAATTTAGGAGATAATGACCTTAAAATTTATTGATATTGACCCTTGATGTGATTCTTTCACTGCCTATATTTCTACTATGGATTGAGTAATATGAACAAGATAGTATTTTCACAATGTTTAGTAATACATGATATGTGGTTTTTTTAGGAGTACAAAATGGTATGTGTGGGTTGTGATCGCTTCATGATTCACTTCATTATTTCACCCTTATAACACAATTTTAAACTTTTTTGTATTTAAATTAAAAATATTATCTCAAATTTCACATATTATATGATTAAAATATTAAATTTTTATAATTTTGTAAAAGATGAATTATAAATATTTTGGTTATTTCATTCTAGGAGGAGGTGATTTAGAGGATCGAAGATGATCCAAAAGGAAAAAGAGCCAAACTGCAAGGATTACAAAGGATATATGTCCCTTTTTGAACATGAAGAGCTATAAATGAATCCAAATGGGAAAAAAGTTTTTGGGTGGATCTATAATGAAGTGGGATACAACTCTACCCAAGAAACAAAATCCAAATTAAGACATCTTTAGGCCCATAAGAACTGATCTGTTCATGGGACCAAATATGCCCGAAGTCAAATATTTGCTTATGTATTATAGAAATATCATGCGTTGTAATACTCCAATGGCCACAATATTTTATATAGAGATAGAAACGATGTTGGACAACAACGTTTCACTTTTTTCCATGTAAGGTAAAGCCATTTAGAAACCAAAAACTGAGATATAAGTGGTATCTCAAAATCATGGTGCCCAAAACCACTTCTGATTTTGGCTATAAATTAGAACCCTGGGCACCCCATTTGTATATTACACCAAGGAGTGATGTGATACCATTTTAGAGTTATATATGATTTATATACTATCCTTTTAGGTTCTTTAAATTTCTATACTCATAGTGGGAGCTTTTGAATCAAGGATCCCTTCACCGAATCTTTCATCTCCTTCTCATGATGTAAAATTTGTGTTTGTGTAACAAAATTCTTATTTCCTCTTATATTTATTCTATATTATTATGTTTTATTTTATCTTTTTAAATGATATTCTTTATTACTCATCCTATTTGGACCAAAAATCCTGAGTAGAAATGATATTGGGTTATACCCTTTCTAAAACTATTCACATGCAAAATGTTTCTATAATGACTACACCGCCCATAGAAGAGTTGTCCATTTTGGTAATCGATTTACGACATTACATATTAATTAATATATTTTCAATAAATAAGATAATATAATTCATCTAACATGATCGATTAATTTATATTTTTTATTTAAATGAAACTAAGAAATCAATTTAAAAAATTAACACAAAACACTTGAGGTTGAATACTGTGTGAATTGTGAGAGCACGATCTTAATCGGTAATACAAGACAACACGAGATCAATTCACAGTGTTCAAATATAATTCCTAAAATCAATTAATCATTATTTATTGTATATATATGTTCCCTAATTCACCACTGACATAGGATATCCTTAGAATGAAAATTGAAGTAGGGTTATATGATTACATGTTCCGAATCTATCCTAGGGATAACTTAATTCTATCTTGGGGGTTAATTTAACACTTGTAGGGCTCGTGAAATAAAAAATTTTAGATCATAATTAAATAGATATTAATTTAAATTATAATAAATAATATGTAAAATAATAAGTATAGTTAGATTGATTATGAATTATTACTCAATTTTTATAAAAAAAATCATCTCGTTTCATTTTCTCAATCACATTGGAAAAAACAAAATAAATACAATCCTCTTCCAACTATTTCTTCTAGATTTATAAACAAAACTCCCAACCTTTTAACTAGTTTTTATTTATTTTATAATTATTTTTAATGTTACTTTAATATGTTGTTTTAAATTATATCCTCCTTTGAGAGACAAATTTGGTTAGCCACCCTACTACCCCAAAATAACCCAAACACAAATGTCATTTGAGAGCTCCATGATAGCACCATCCAGGGTTGAATAACATGAAATACCAAGTTTTATTGAATAATAATGTATTATTAAAACATAATTATTTGATAAAATAAGATATAACCTACTTGTTATGTTAGTGGTTATGAATAGTATTAACTAATTTATGAAAATATATTTTTTACACAAATATAATATGAATTCATTGGTTACAAATTAATTGGAAATGAATTTGAAAACCAATTAAATAAATAAAATTATATTATTTTTAAGGACATAAATATTTTTTACACTAATAAATAAAATTAATTACATTTATCGAGTGATATTAATGTAATATATATGTTATATATTAAATAAAGTATTTTTCATATTCATTAAATATTTTGGATATACATAAGATAAGAGAAACCCCATTTTATGCTTAAAACAATATATTCTTATTAATGAAGTTTTACCATATTTTATTGGAAACACCATCTTAAATACAATTATTTAACTCTTTGTGATTTAATATATCAAAATAATCATCATCATTGGAAGAAGAACATAATAATAAGGTTAGGCTAAAATTTTGGTATTTTTATTTGAAATTTTATTTTTTAATAAATAGTCAAAAATACTGAATTTAAATTCAAAGCATCATTTTTCATATAATTTATTTAGAATAGTAAATTAAATTCTCAATCAGTTTATTCCTAATAAGGGGCTAAAACACAGTCTTAATGAAAATAATGACATAGAAACTTGTCCAAAATAAACTTGTCTTCTAATAATTAAACAATATCCCCTCTTGTTTTGAGTTCTATGGTTTATTGTTATATTATTAAGTGGATGTTCCCTATATAAAATTTAATGTAAGTCAAAATATAAAAAAGAAACTTTATATAAAATTAAATTTAATAAAACATTTTGATATGTAAAAAAAATAATATTTTCGATCCTAAATATATTTTTGAATGAAAAAAGGTCTATTGCAACCAAATAATCACTATGTATGATATATTATTATATTATTAAAAACTAATATAAAACAATATTTTTACATATGACATAAAAGAGTTAGTAAATATTAAATATGTTCTAATAATGGACCAATGGATCTATTGAAATTAATATATTTACCCATATATTGAAAAAATACTTTTATCATGGTCTCGGTTTAAGTAATGTTTATTTACATCATAAGAGCTTGTTTTAAAATTAATTTAAAAAACAAATGAGAATTTTCTCTCAAAATTTAGAAATCATATTAATAATTTTTTGAACATATATTTACAAATAAATATAACTTTATTTTAGTCTCATGGGTTAAATGAAATTCGTTAGAAATGTAGATACATTAAAAAGATTAAAAATTATAAAATTGGGTTATCTTAGAACGTAAGTAATCAAATTATTAAAATTCACATATTTTTGTTTGGTTGAGGTTTTTATCAACCATTATTATACTTTAATACATTATTTTTTCACTTTTATAGACCATTAGGTAAGGTATATCCCCCATTGATGAACACCTTTTGGTATTTCCAAGTGTGCCACCCCCTTCCTCTATAAAAGGGCATGCACTATCTCACTTTACCACACCCCTAAAAGAATATAGGTTCATCCGTGGTTTAAAAAATAATCTTCCAAACATTACTTCCTTAATAATATAATCCCATATTTTTTCATAAATACTTCAAGGGAATCAATATGATTCAGACCAAATAGAGTTAGTCGATTAAGAGGTAACACCCTCCCTCAAGCTCCTTCAGTTTTTTATATTTCAATTCTCCACCCCATCAAATATAATTATCCCATGATTGTATAACAAAAAAGTTGTCCTAAATATATTATGGTGTTTTTATTCAATGTTTTATACCTACAATGACACACACATCCATCTAAATGTAATTAACATTCTGTTTATGTGTATAGTGAACTACCGTCTCACGAGACGATGATTGTCCATTTTTCCATTACCACATCTCACAGTATAAATTATGATGGAATATATATATATATATGTTATATATTATATTTATTATTTTTTTAATCCTATTACTAAACATACCATTATAATATTTATTTACTGTAAATACGATTGTTTCATTTATGGAAGTGTGGACAACCGCCCCTCAAAGTGATGAGATTCGTTCACACACTACATGGAAGGTATGAAGGATGTGTTTATATTGAATTTTATGATATATTTGATATGATAATGCTACATTAATAGTAATATATATAAATATTTCTAATTATAAGTAATTCACTCTGTTTCTTCTAATATGATAATAAAATGGAAACAATGTTCTTGCGTATGTACGACCTACCATCTCTATGAACAATGTATTCCATTTTATAATTATATAACCTATATATTATTATAATACACATATAATGAATATAAATGATATTTTTATCACAATTTAGATCCTATAAATCATTATATATATATATATATATAAGAATCGAAGATGTAAAAAATTATGACACATGTGAGGAAGAAAGAGAATATTTTCTGAAGTGAAACCTTAACGTTGAATTATTATCGTGGGAGTAATATAAGGCCATAATAAAACCATGTATGGTATTAGATATTATAATATTAATCTGTAAATTATTTATAATAAACTTACCGTTATTGTACAGTAATCTTGTACGAGTACGAAGAGTGTCAAGTCACAAGGTAAGGGAACTTAATCTCACTTTTTATATCCATGAGATACATGCCCTATTCACCACTCATTTTTTCAGTTTGATGAATATAATACCCATTAATATGTTATATTAATATAATTAATAAATCTATGGGTATTTAAATTTCCATTTTAGGATGTTTCTTTCATGGGGTTAATGTTACAAAAGTTACCAAATTGGTAAGACATTTTTGTATCAATTTTTCTTCATTGAGGAACATGTTATGTTATGAACATTAATTTATTTTATAGGTTTATATATTTCTATATGACATGTTATATCATCAATATCATTATTTTAATGAAATTTTATGATAACTATAATTTCATTTTCTTATATTGATAGTATGATTTAATGTATCCAAGTGGTAAGAGATTATTAAAACAATCTCATTATTTCTTGAGAAGGTTTATGATCATGCTTTAATTAATGAATTTTTTTATCATACTATCAATAAAACTTATTAATTTTATTATACTATTATTATTCATGATATCTCCATTTATTGGAACCATTTACCACTCTTTCGTACATTATATAATCAAGAATACGTTTTTAGAAATTTCAATCTATACTAATCTCTTCGATCAAAAATATGTGTTCACACATGTCCATGTTTTTTAAAACCGTTTTAAAGAATTATTTATTTGTTTTAAAATTATTTTCTATTAAATGGTTTTCAACACTTTTTCAATAATTCTTTATATGTTTTCAAATTAATTTCAATGAAATGGGTTTCAAAATGTTTTCAAGAATTAATTCTTTGTTTTTAATTTATTATTAAATAAATTGTTTTAAAAACGTTTTCTAACATTATTTATATGTTTTAAAATTGTTTTAAAATTAAATGGTTTTTAATAGGTTATTATTTTTATTCAATAAGTTTTCACGGTAAATGGTTTTCAAATGGTTTTCATTCTTATTTTACATGTTTTCATGGAAAACGTTTTTCAAAATGATATCGAGCCTTATTTATATATTTTCATTGTATATTAAATAGAAACGTTTTTTCCAAAGGTTTTATGTTTTAATTATTATTTTTAAATAACAAAGGATATCTTTTTCATTATATGGTTTTAAAGAATCATTCAATATTATTTTCCATATAATAAGACATCCATTGATGTTACTCTTGCCTTCATATAGAAATGATTCGATGTTCGCATACATGTTATTTTGTTTAATGGTTTATGTTTTGATGTTATAATTTTTCTGAAACCTATTTCTCTTTCTTGGGTTCAATTCCTCTAAGACCCACTTCCTTTAATGGGTTATTATTTTAATGAAATGATTATGAA
The DNA here is from genome assembly GCA_963277665.1 of Viscum album. Classification (NCBI taxonomy): domain Eukaryota; kingdom Viridiplantae; phylum Streptophyta; class Magnoliopsida; order Santalales; family Viscaceae; genus Viscum; species Viscum album. Next base: position 307,677,334 of record OY728150.1, on the reverse strand, counting down.
TCTTGGAAATATTTTCCACAGGTTATGATATGATTACATGTTTATGATACCCATTTAATTTCATGGGTTATGATATGATTGTTTATAGTTTTTTTGAACATGTATGTTTTATTTCATTATGAGAAGGGTGGGACCTAAATCTCCTTCCAATATATTGGGTAAAGATTTATATTAATTGAGATAGACTAAGATCCTCTTGGGAGTAAACATTGACTACTAAGACAGACATGGGTGTGAACCATGACTACCAAGATGGTATGAAGAGTGAACTCATTCTAATAAGATGTCCATGGGAGTGCAACATGACTTCCAAGATTGTATAGGAAATAAAACCATTCCACTAAGATGGTCTTCGTAGTGATTCCTTGGATACTATGGAAATAATGTTATATACTTATATTTATTCCACAATTCCATGTTTTAGTCCTATGTTATGCTTTCCTAGATTTTTTATTTATTTCCATATGATTAATTTCTTATTTACTGTTAATCTTTATTAAACGAGTCATATTCATGATCTTTTATATATAGTGTATGATCTTATATTTTCATGATCATGTTCTAATAACCTTATGCTCATGATTATGCACATATACCTCTGTTGTTTACCCTTATAGAGCATCTAAGATTAACCCTTTTTATGTATCCTTCCCCAGGTTATGCATATATGTATTATGATTATTTCGTATAAAATGGGTTCTAGTAAAGAAGAGCCTATTGGGAGAAAATGTAGCTCATTTATGAATGGATGTTTATGTTACCATGTTTTCAAAGGCACAAAACTTATAAAGTCTTTGGGAATCTATTGGTGTAATATTTTATGTATTCTCAAAATGTGATATAATGTCTATTTATGTAAAGACATGTTAATTATTTCATTGACCAATTTTAAGGTGTGAGATGGTACTCGAAGATCAATTTGATGTCTGACTACCACTGGTTTCATGTTTGCGAGGATGATATTATAATGTTGGATTTCTAAAGTCACTATAGACATAATGAGTTTTTAGTTATGCCCTTTGGTGTAACAAATGTCTTTACCAGGTTTATGGATTGGATGTAATAGGTATTTTGGATGAACATGGACCATTTTTTGGTCATCTTCATTGATGAAATACTCATCAACTCTACTTCCAAGGAGGATCATACAAAGTACCTGAGGATTGTCCTATATTGGTTTCGAGAGAACAAGATTTATGAAAATCTATATAAGTGTCAGTTTTTGATTCATGAGGTTCACTATATAAGGTAATTCATTTATGAGAATAGTTTATCAATGGATCTAGAAATGATTGATGCAATGCTTACTTTGGAGCCCCCGAAGAATATTTTAGTGGTGCAGATCCTTCCTAGCCTGGTGGGGTACTACATGAAGTTTTTCGAAAACTTATACATAATTATAGCACCTTTGAACACCCTAATAGTGAAATGGAATCTGTTTACCTAGTCAAGTGAGTTACATAGGACATTTGATGAGATGATTATCTGGATTTTTATTTCACTAGTGTTGAGACTACTAAATGATGGTGTTGAGTTATTAGTGTATTGTGATGCCTTAGGGGATGATCCTAGGTGTGTGTCGATGCAGTGGCATGTAGTTATCTCATATTGGTGAATGTAGTTTGGACAACATGAGAAAAACCTTTTTTCTCATTATTTATAGTTGGTAGTGGTAGTATTATATATGGGGATGTGGAATAACTACATTATTAGATATCACTTCATGGTTTACTCAGAACAATAGAGTCCTAGGTACTTCATCACTCATAGAGGATTGATCCCAAGACAATGATGTTTGTTGTAGATCATACATGACTATGATTTTTAGATAGTATATACTCTAGGAATGGGAAATATTGAATCATATTCCCTCAGCCGGATGTCTAGGGCTCTCTTACTGCAGGAAACTTTGGATTATTTAGCTTCTCAGTAGCTGACCCTAGTGGAGTAGGAGGGTACAATGTTTCATCAGTGGATAGCATTGACCCCATCACTTCTAAAGAATGTGATATATTCAACACTAGAAGACATCAAATGCGAGTTCTTACATGATCACATACATATATGTTAATCACTATATGGATATTCGGAAAGATTAAATAATTCCATCTTGTTCCAGGAGTGAAATGTGGTTCCAGTCACGTTACTGGATGAAGTTATGTGGGAGTTTCGCGCTTCTCCTATAGTTTTATATCCCTATGTAGAAAAGATGTAAATAGACCATCAGTGGAAGTTTTGGTTATCTGAAAATAGTTTATGTGTAGCTGATTTCATCTCTTGGTGCCTCACCTGTTAGCAGGTGAAGGTTGAGCACTAATTTTTATAAGGACTATTGAATCCCCTTGATATCTTAGAGTAGATGTGGGATGAAATATCCATGGACATTATCCCAAGGATTCCACACATTTTGAAGATCGTTGACACCATGTGGGTGATAGTTGACTAACTCAAGATTTCATTTCATTTCCTTGGTATCAAGGAGGATAGTTTGGTGGAGATCTCATGCCATTTTTATGTATGAAAGATCATTTCCCTTTATGTAGTTCCAACGATGATTCACTCCGATTGTGATGTATGGTCTGCGTCATGATTATGGAGATGTATACATGATCCACTTAGGAACCATATGATGATGAGCATATCCTTTTTCCCCTAGAGAAATGGGAATACTGAGCACACTATCCAGGTGTTGGAGGATATGTTGAGGGAATTCGTGTCAGACTTCAGCTAGAGTTGGGAGGGTCACCTGAAATTGGTAGAGATTGTGTATAACAAAAATACCACTATACCATTAGGATTGATCATTTTGACGTCTTTTATTGGACTACATGTTTTAGTCTGAATCTCCCATTAATTAGGATTATGGAGGTTCGGCCATGGAGTCAAGCTATCTCCATGGTTCATCGGGTTGTATGAGATTTTTCTTAGAGTTGGTAATGTTGCATACTACCACATCCTACCCCCACATCTAGAATGGCTACATGACATCTTGCATGTGTCACATCTTAAGATATATTTTTGTATCCCTATGATTGTCATCGACTAGGGGGATCTAGAAATTGATGACATATCCACCTTTGTAGAAAAACTGATGGTGATCAATGATCGTCAAGAGAGTATTGTGTGTGGATGAACCATCCCCTTAGTTTGAAATGTGGAAGAGAGTTCTTATGAGAGGGAGATCCAGATGTGGGTTTATTATATAAAGTTTTATGCTCAATTTTTGTTTTCATTGAAAAAAACATTGAAATATGTAATGTTTTAATGATATTATTTTTACCTAGTAAGAATTTGAAATATTTCTATATATATTTCAGGATCTTGGAACTGAGATGACAAATGATTCCAAGGCCCATCATGCCCAGAATTATTATTTTTTAAAATGTTAAATATATTTTATATTATTCACATAGATATTATTAAATAAATAGATAAATATTTTATGGTTTATTAGATTAGAAATTTGAGACCTATTATGTGTTCAGCACACGGTTTTTACCTTAGGCATGATAGAAAATGACTCAGCGTTGGAAGTTTGTACCCCTCTCTCATTTTAGTACAATCAGTGAAATGATAAATTATTAAATTAAATAATTAAATCAACTTGAACAATAATAAATGTATATAAATGTTTAGTCATGATTATTTATCAAGGGTTGGCCTCATAATCCTTAAAGCTGGGTTGTTTTATCTCTTCCCCCTTTTTTGGTGTATCTCATTCGAAAAATTATGAATCTCCAGATCTGACCAGATTATTACGTATTGAACATAACAGATCCTACCTAATCAATGGATAAAACATTATTCATTAAATATTATCCATAATTGAGGTAGCACATGTGAATTGGTGTTTTTATAGTGTTTTTATTTAATAGTTTGTGTGGATAATTCCCTTATGTTTATCCACACCAATTGTGGCCTTTCCATGCACCCTAGTACTAGATTTCAATTATTTATTAATAGTTTCTTACAAAGACACCCCAATTATTTATAATTGGCCACAAATGCTGGAAAAATGATGTTTAAACATTTGTTGAGTTTTTTTCTACCTTGTTGCTTCTTGTTCTTCACCGATTTCACCCATCGGTCCTTGTTCATCATTTTTGTGTAGTACTGGGCCCTGTTGGACCCACAGATCTATGAAGGATCAATTAATATGGCATAGATCTATGAAAAAAGAATTAATATGGAGTGTTTTCGGGCTAAGGAGTATTTTTTCAAAAAAAATAGAGATTGAATCATTAATGGAAGAGGCTTCTAGGTGTGTACAATACGTGAGGCATGTATGGGTTTTCGGTAAATCAACACGAATTCGAGTTTCCAGCCACCAAATGGAAAAAATATATTGACCATCGAGTTGATCCACAAATCCCAAGAGAATCCCAAGACAGATATAAAGAGGATGGATAGGTTCAATGTGACTTGATCAGATTAGAAGAATCTATGAAAATAGTAACTAAAATCCATGTTCCACAATGAACACATGGTACATAGCCCCATTAGTAGTGGTATATAGTGTTTGGAGAAATTAAGAGACACAATAGTATGTATACTACTAAAATGTCTTATACCCAATTTCTTATTGGACAACCTATGTGATAGATTATTCAGAAGGGAACCTGTGTGGGAGTACATGGGGTTAAGTACATGATTAGGTACTATGATACAAAGACATGGAGAGAAGAACAGATCCCCTGATCTTGTTTAGTCTGGACACGCTGTGTATTCCACCAAAAAGGCATGTACTAATACATAGACTGGATTCTGTGTGCTATCCATGGACACCACTATGACATAATATGGGGCCACATGTCATGTGAATCCCCTCACACACATTTTACCATATGGTTCCTTTTAAGGAAACATCGAATGTTCGTATCTCCTTCGGTTGAACTCGGATTTTAACCAGTGATTAACCTATCCTTAGTTTTTTCTGCGTAGAACAAGATGGTGCTATTGATTGTGAATTTTGAGATATGAGGGTGAATGATCTAGGAATGATTCTTACTAAGGTGACCATGATGCTAGTATTGATAAATCCTGATCACTAAATATATCTTCTATGTGGTACCCTCCAGCCTGGATGGGAAGCAGGCCATCAACGTCTTACAAGTGTTACCCTCTAGATAGTTTATGAAGTGGGTCACTAATGTCTTCGGAGTGATACCATCTAGTAGGGAAAGGATGGGGGGTCCTCAGAGAACTCTATGTGGTCCCTCACTAGCTAGGATGGTTAGTATGACCTCAATTCTTTTTGAGTGGTAACCTCTAGTGGAGCTCTAAAATGGGTCCTCAATGCCTTCATAGTGGACCCCCACTGATCGACATAGGCACGAGTCCACTTTAGATACTACCTAATTGGAACCATCACATTTAACTAGGGAATGAGTAATCTAGTTTGAGTTTTCCCCCTTAATTTTGCATCAATATGAAAAGTCTTGGCATGACACAGACATTTACTTCAAGGAAAACAATGTAGATGTTTGACTTCATTGATGGAATTTGGGAAATGTTTTCTACTGTTATTATTGTGTTGAAATATGAGATGTATATCCCCATGCTCTCTGAGTTTGTTCTTATTTGTATGGTAAATATAAATATAAATATATATATATATATTCTTCTAAATCTACACATTGGATTTGGAAACCCTACTTCCAGGAGAGGTGACGATGTGTAGTGTATTCCATATGCATTCCATGTTTATATTCTCATAGGTCATTGAGTATAATGTCCAGCTCTAGGTAGTGGCGACTCGACATGTTTTTAATCTTCTCACTATGTGTAACACATGTATTTTAATGAGCTTTATTTCACTCTTTGTTTGGTTAAGCTATACAATTTTTCTATACCTTGTGTGATATAACATCTTTCTCTTCTATTTCATCTCTTAATTCTTCTACTTCATCTTTCAATGTGTCATACTCGGTAAGTATATACACACCTTTACATGGTATTTTCCCACTCGCATCATCTCTTATTAAGATTATAGACATGTCAATAGTGACTTTAGAGGAACTGAGGGATATTGGGTGATTGAATCACGTATGATGGGCATATATTGGGATTCATGAGATGTGTTCTCTTTCAGCAGTTTACATTCCTATTTTTTCAGGTTGGGATATATTTCGAGTTGGACATGTATTTTTCCACTTTAATTTTCAGTTTACAATATCATACTTATTCACAGTCTAGAGGTTACTCCAAGCTAGGTTTGCTTTATAGCACTGTTGCATCAATTATTATTTCCCAATTGACATTTTCATTCAGTTGGTTGTGTGCATTTGTATAGGTTTTTAGGAAAATGAATCCCCGAATTAGTTATGAATTTGGCACTTGTCACCACCCCTGGCCTTTGGTGGTGCACATGTGGTAGCTATAGGTTGATCCTCAGCTTTGGCTGGATCGTTATTGTCAGGAAATTAACACATAAGGTATATGATTTGGAAAATAAATTATCTATCACTTGAAACTACAAAAAATATTTCACTGCGACTTCACCTAAGTCAGATTCATGTCAAAAAAACATTCCCTATTGATAACATTCACTCTCACACCATCTATGTTATTAGAGAAAATCACATATTTTTTCCCTGGAGTCTAGAATTGTGTCATTGGGTGCACAACCTAATGAATTGGATCTAATTTATAATCCAAAACTACTAAATAATTCATTTATTTATAATTTAAAGCTATTTGAAATGACTTCTAGGTGTTCATTTGTCCTATTTTTTCATTCCCATCAAGAAAAAATGACAATTTTATCTTATTTTTCATAAATTTTATTTTCAAATATTTATTCATTAATCATTAAAGAGAAACTAATTAATCCTGTGTATATATATTTATTTAACAAACATAATATACATATAACACATATATTTATAACATATATGTAAGACATGACATTGATAACTTATTTATAATATATAAATTTTAATGCACACACAATCATTTATATATATCAATGTTTTATTCTTATATATATATATATATAATTTTTTTTGTCTTCACACCAGACACAACACATTTATGATTTTTTTTATTTTCCATTCCATACACGTAAAACACTTCACTTAATAATTAATTTTTTTATATTCTATTAATTTATTTTCTATATGTGTATATACGTTTGTACGTATAAATATACACTTACCTATGTTAAACTACATATTTTTATATTTTAGTAGATATATATATCTCATATATATAAATTAATATATAAATATTAACATGTAAATGACATATATTCATATATATAACTTATTATATGATCTAATATATAAATATGTATAAAATTTATAGATATATATATATATATATATTTGTGTTTCTTACACCATACACCTCACATTTTGGGGTCAATTAACCAATTATAGAGTTGAAACTTTTTTATTAAATTATTTATTTATTTATTCTTTTTAACTCCATTACTCTTATAGAATAACATGTATAGTAAGAATATAATTTATTTCTTCTCTTATCCTCACTCACACACATATTTATGATATATATATATATATATATATATTATTTTTAAACACTCAATCAGTACTCCACATATAAAATATATTCATATTGTTATTTTTTTATACAATCACCATCTTAAAAAGAATTTTAATGTTTTGTGTGTGTGTGTGTGTATTATTTCTATACAGTCAAACTCTTAAATATGCATGGGCATATATATACACACACACATTTAAATTCTAGGCATATATTTATGTATGTATATATATTAAATACAATTTTACAACACTTATATATATATAAACATATACTTAAATTTTAATTTCAAATAATTTTTTTTATGTCTAACATCCTGGGATTTTTAAAAGTGAACACTATGTTCGATAGTGTACATGATACATTACATAGAGCTTAAAAAATCAATGAAATGTTATTATTAAAATGTACCCAATATAACCTAGGATTTATAATGGAGGGAATGAATGGGATTTACTATATTATGATAAAATGGTTTACAAATTTTAAAATAATTAATTGTTTTATAAATAAGTATTTATAAATTATAATACAACCCTTTGTTAAAATAAAAGGAAATGTTTTTCTAAAAAACTATTTAAATACGCACATGAAAAATAAACAAATCACACTTTTTAGCTTATATTAATGAAATATATAATCAATATTCGTTATTTATATTCATACCATATGTTTTCTATACATGTTAAAATAAATATACAATTTCACACATAAAAGATGTATTTTTTTAAAATATAGTTTTACTGCCTTTTGATGGCATACAAGTTTTAAATATACATTTTTACAATTTTATAGATTATATTTGGGAAAATAAAATTAACAATTTAAAGTCTCAATATCAATATTTTATTTTGATTATTTTTTTTGTATTTTTCTAATAAGTTTTATGTTTAGATTAAAAGTAAACAATATTGAATTATAATTGAAAAGAATTTTTTTGTCTAAATAAATTGTAGTGATAAATTATATTTTTTTCTTTATTTTAATGTATAATTAATTTAATTTCATATAATATAGTCTAATTTTGGTCATTTGAATTAATTTGACAATGATTAGGATGAAAAATTTCAATATTTTTAATGTATTCACTTTAATAACTCACTTTCTCACTACATCAACATGATTAATTTTAAAATTATTTATAGAAAATTATGAGTTTTGAATTTAGAAAAATGGATTCCATATTTTTAATAATAAGATAAAAATTTAGGAATAATTCTTATTTTATTTGTGGAAATTATGAACATATATTATTGTAATTTTTATTATCACGGTTAAGGTTAGATCAAGTAATTAAGAGTAAAAATAATGTTATAAATATTAGAAAATTACACTAACCCTTTTCTTAATTTTATTGTAAGAGTGATTGTCCAATAAGATAATCTTTTTTTACGGTTCTACGTTTTCTTTAAGCGAATTGTATGAATTTATGATGTTTGTAGTATCTTATTTTATGAAAATTTTAATATGTCATTCTCATGCTTTAATATGTTTAACATTTTTAATATACGGATATTCAGAAAAAATATTTGAATATAAATAGTAATTTTCTAGATAAAATGTTTATCATTACCAAAATAGTTTACATTATTATTTTAATAAATAAATAATTACCAAAAATTCAAACACAATGATGATGAAATAGTTGCTTTATTAATGGGAATATCAAATAAATGATGGTAAAAACATTAAAATAAATATAAATTGTTATAATTAACATCATACACGAATTTATATGATAAATTTAAAATTTCATTGATGATTTAAAAGATATGGTTCAAAGATAGAATGTGTTTATAACAATTTTATCAAATTCATGTACGAAATAAAAAAATTACATTAATAATATTAAAAAATAAATAGTATTTTATTAAATGATATAAAATTAATGAAACTATAAAATCTAAAAAACATTTTAGGATAATGTTTATAATTTCATTAATTAACCATTTATGTATTTGTTTCATTTGAAGAACTAATATTACCCCTTAAGAAGTAAAAACACATGTAGTTAGTGTATGAGTTAATGAGACTAAATAAGGGTTTGATCCAAAAGATAAGGGTAATAATGTGACCTAAAAATGTCTAAAAAATATTGTTTGATGGTATATATACCCATAATCATCTTATCAAAGAAATAAATCAGTCTAGATCCACGTGAAATTTAACTGTAATTAATATTAATTTAATAATGTTTTGGAGTCTCCAGTAGTGCCCATCAACTTAATTATAAAAGGGCACCTGGTCCCTCGATTATTCACTCCACAATGAGCCTTATAAATCAATAAAACAAAGAATATTCATTTTCCTAGCCTCCTTATTCATGTTATAGATATTTTAGTCATTCCAAAATACCGTCCCTAGATCACATAAAAAGTGATATAAAGGAAGTCCACTAAAGAAGGGGTTATTGTTTTTACCTACCCTTCCAAGTTCATTTCTTGATCTAATTCATCTTAATGTGTTATTTACATGATAAATTAATAAGTAAAGCATCATATATATATTATGATATATTATTATTATTATTATTATTATTATTTTAAAACCTTATGATACCTTTTATCCATCCAACTAATAATGGAAACACAACATGTGCGTATATATGAATTACCGTCTCCACATTATGGTGTAATTTGTTTTTCATAACCACATTACTTGGATGGGTAAAATGATAAAAATAATGGATATATTTGTTAATTAGGAAATGATAAGAATTATCTAAAATTTATTATATTATCAACTTCATTACCCTTTCACCATTACGAGAATGATAGAGTTGGTTGTGTGTACGTATAACCTACCATCTCCATTATGTGATGTGATTAATTTTCCATGATAACCATTAAACAATTATTAAAACAATGTATATAATTAATAAATATTTAATCAATTAATTTAATATCATCATTTATATTATATAAATATATCATATTCATAATAAAAATTACTTACACGACAAAAAATACATTAAAAAATGAAGCAGTTAACACCTGAAAAAAGAGTAAGAATGAAATATTATAAAAATTTAATAAAATAAGATCATATATGATATTATAAATTTATATATATCTCTAAAAAAATTAATAATACAATTTGAACCATTATACTGGAGGCTAATTTTTTTTCAATAAATGAAATGTTCGAATTAAGGGTTATTTTACAATCTTATTATAATTTGGGATTTCTTATATTTAAGTCTCCAATGGAGAATATTTTTCATTCTCATACATGTTTTCTAAAAATATTTTCAAAAAGTTTTCTATTATTCCCTTATGAATTTCTAATATTTTTTCCAATGATCAAATTTTTAGAAAAGTTTTTGAAAGGAATACTTCTTTATTTTCAGAATTAGGTACTTTATGAATTTTTCTACAAAAGTATGTAAGTAATGTTTTTTTACTTATGAGGAATGAGTGTATTTTTCTGTATTAATGGGGAATTAATGTTTTATAGATTTTATTTCAAGTTTAATATATTATAGTCAATGAAAATTGTTTCTTTAAGAATTCCACATATTTTTGGAAAAATTATTTCAAAGTAAAAAATGATATCTATCTGATGAATTGTTTAATGATTTTATTAGAGTATTTCAAAATATATCAAAATACTTTGTTGGATCTTCTGTATAATTTAGTTTGTCTTATTTTGATACAATATATCTTATTTTATTGACTTGTTTATGATCAGTTTGACTATGGATATATTATTTTTATAATATTCTTGGTTTGTGGTTAATGTATTCACATTTTGTATGCTAGTTTTTCAGTACAATTGTTTAGATTTATATGTTTCACCCCATTCATATTAAGAAGGAATTGGGCTTAGTAAGTGATGGGTGGGGTCTGATATAGCCCCTCAAGGCATCAATAGGTCTCCTGAGATAGACTAGATTTGTTATTGAATGAGGCCTTACGTGTTTGTGTATAGAGTCGTTGATAATGCCTTGACTATATGTTTATAATGTTCAACATTATTTATTCCATCATTATGATATTAGTTACTGGTATTACATGTGATTATTAGATTATTCTTAATATACATTTTATTATTATTAATTAATTATTTAATTATCATTTTTTCTATTCATATTATGCCCAGTATTATGTTTATATGTGTTGTATTTTAGTCATTAACCTTGATTTATTGTTTTTACTTATTTTTTAATGTTTTATTTTACTGAATGCTTACCCTGATTGAGAATTTGATCTCACCCCTTTTTTATATGTTATTTTTCCTAGGATTCCATGATGTATATTTTGATTGACATATAGGGATAAGCTAGTAGAATAATGGCGTTCTTAATGAAATCATTATTTTGTATTATATATTTTCAATTATAATGTATTTTTCAATTATGTATATCTAGTTTTCAGGAACTTCTAAAATGTATTTCCCTTTGGGATTCGATTTCATTTATAATTTTTCATTGAAATAATGTAACCAATGACTCTAGGATACTTGGGTAGGTTTCTTTATAGTTGGTATCTATGAATGTTCAGTTTAAACCTTAACGAAAAGATTTTGAAAAATATATCTTTGAGAATGACACCCTATGGTAGAATATGTAAATATATCCAAATAAACATATCTTATTATTAGAGATAAGTTACACATAAAGTTCAATTTATGTTGTCTGTTTCACTTATTTTGAGATTATAGATTATGATTCACAATGATATGACCTAAAAGAGGTTATGAAATTTTTTTAGAAATGGATTATTGTGGATGGAATGGAAACTATATCACTACATAAAATCAATGCATAGATTTAACTCCTATATGAGATAATGTTGTTTTAATTAGAGATGAATATAGTGATGAACATATTATAACTATACTGGGACAATTGACCTAGTTTATGAAGAATAAATTTACTCGTATGGAGTATCATAATCCACAACGTGAAGAAACAATGTTACACCACTCAATGAAAAGACAACCCCATAATTAAAAGAGACTATAATCCATTCATAGTCAAGAGAAAATATGTTTGTTATCAAATATATTTCTCTTAGGTAATTACGGAAATGAAGATGATTGTTATGTAATTTTATCATATCCCTTGAGACTTTGATCAATTATGGTCAACAACTAAAAAAACTATGGGGGATAATGAAATAGAAAACAAGGAATGGAGGTATTTTAATGAAATTTACTTGGAAAAGTTTTTCATCATAAATATAGAGAGGATGTGGAGATAATATTAATGAATCTAAGATAAAAGGATGATGATAATGTTTCTAAATATTAAGAAAACATTAAAGGATTAGAATGGAATGTTGTGGACTAAAAATGTAACCCAAGGAGTAATATAGAATTTTTATTCGATGGGATTTAGAAAATTATTCAAAGGGAACTAGTCTATGAAACATTCACATCATATGAGGATATAATTTAATGTGATATTATGATGGAGAAAAAATTCTTCTTATAGTATGAATTCAAAAGAAGATAAGAATATGATTATAGATAAATATATATATAAATGTATGAAGGTAAATAAATATTTTCCCACATATGATAATTGTGGAAGGAAGTAACCTGGTGATTTATTAAAGGGAATGGTAGTTTTATACAATTGTTGAGAGAAATGGAACTAGTATAATGATTATAATAGAATGAAATAACTAATCCAATACTTAAATAATAATGAGATGGGAAACTATTAATACGAATATACCATGCATTAAGGTAATATGGATGAGATGGAGAAAAGAGATCAAGGTTATAAATTTTCTATTACTACTATCAAACTAGAATAATTAATGTTTTATTGTTTTTTGGATTCAATAATTATGTAACAATATTATGGTTATAATAATTGTGAGATATTTAAGAGTTGTAAAGAGTACTTCTTCATTATGTATTTGGAAAAGGACTTGTTTCAATTAAGGTTTTAAGTTGATCATGGTATTCATATATTTGGTATATACTATTAAGATCTATATTTTGTTTTAAGATTCTAGTTTTATTTTTATTTTGGAAATTTAGAAACCTTAATTCTATTTATTCATTGTTGAATGTGGAAAAGAATGATTTGGATGTGTCTTAAGATTAATTATATGTTGAATAGATTAAATTAAACATTGGAAATTATTGTTTGTGGATAAGATGTTAGAACCGTTTTGGTTTTAGTAAACATTTAATTTCCGAAATAATGAATTAAGGACCATATTATTAGTTCATAGGTCTTCATGTATGAAAATATCATCATTTTTGTGTGATTTGATCCATTTACACTTAACTCAGTACACCATGAAATTGATATTCGGCGGAGGGGTGGGGCGCCGTCTCGCCGCACCAGTCGGACCAAGGCCGTGGCCTAAGGCCGCGGCGGAGCAAGGAGTGGTGGCCAGCTTTCGACCACCAGCGATAGAGTAGGGGGACAGGACCACACCGGTCCTGTGGCGGCAGCAGCCGGCAGGCCAGAGCGGGCCGGCCGGTCAGGGGAGAAACCGGGGGTTCGTAACCCCCGGCTGGAAGGGAGGAGCGGTCTCCCATGTGGGGGGCCACGTTTAATTAAACAGGGGGGCAGCGCCCCCCTTGACCACCCAGCACGGTCACGTCGAGCTGGCCAGTAGACCGCGCCGGCACACTGGGTCGGGCCACGCCCAAGCGGGCCGGACCCGGACTCGGTTCGGGTCGACCCGGTTCGGGCCGACCTAGGGGGTCACGGGCCGGGTCGGTCCGTGCCTGAAACCCCCACTTTCGGACCTCTTTCGGTATTTTGACCTTAACATGGGCTTCAGACTCTTGATCGACGCACCGTCAGCTGCGATGCGATCCTTGGATCGAGACGGTCGTTTCAGTATATTACACTCAAGTTTTTGGAGAACATTGGGTTCAGCAGGTTTGGTTCGTACACGAAACCAACCGGTCCCTCGGAGCGAAAACCCTTATAACTTGAGCTCCGGACATCCGATTTTCATACTGTCGACATTATTGGATTCCTCATAGTGAGACGGACCATTTGGCTTACTCTGCTCGAGGTTTGGATGCAGTTGGAGAACAGTCGGGTTGGTTTTGTCTTAAAAACCAACCGGGCACCTGGGATGAAAAGGCCAATAACTCTCAGATCGTGTGTCCGATTGACGCACCGTCTGTGATGTTGAGTTCCTGTTGACGATACAAGACTTTTGGATACATCAAATCTAGACTTCATGTCAGATTATGTATCAGCCCCTCGTCTCGTGGAGCGGACCCTCCCGAATGAGCTTGTTGTGTGTGGTAAACCTAGAGCTGGCTGCGACTGCGACGACGATGATGACTGTAAATAAATCCTCCATGAATTTGATGGCGACGACTACAACACTTGGCTATCCTACGTGTATCAGTGCTACCGATCCTGTGTGGGTCAGATCCTATGTGGGTCAGCGCTCAGCGGTCCTATGTGGGCCAGCGCCTACTGATCCTGCGTGGCTCAGATCCTGTGTGGGTCATTTCGGGGGTTAGTACCTATCGATCCTTTGTGGGTCATTGCGGGGGTTAGTACCTATCAATCCTGTGTGGGTCTGAAGTCTTAGATGAATTGGTGGCTACATCTGATCATCTCTATCGTCTTACGAAGAAGTCTACCTCTGTGAGATGAGAATTGACTTTAATTCATTATCTTCGATAAGATTGGCTTGATATCCTGTGTGGATTATGTTATGCTTTCCTGTGTGGATTGGGTTGTGTTTTCCCGTGTGGACTGTGTTGTGATTGGGCTCGGATGTTGGAGCCGAATGAGAAATGATGACTTAGGTATATGTATGGGCATATACCTAAGTAGTGTTGGATGTTACTTTGTGATTGTATCTTTCCTTTGTGGATTATCCATTGTGGATTCTGGGAGACCTTCGGGAGTCTCGGGGTCCCTACTGAGTAGCGTATACTCACCCCTGCACGGGCTATGCCCGCACTACGTTGTGTTGGTTGCAGACGACGGACAACACTGAACGTGCTTGAGTCTTGCGGAGCAGGTCGGTACCTGGAGGTGGACCACTGGGCGAGACGTACTCGGAGCGGACGGCTAGACCCGAGGAGCTGTGGAGGCTATCTATACCCACCCTTCAGGTGGGACTTCCAGTGGGCGGCTCGACGTTGTGGCTTTACTTTTCAGTTTTTGTACTGGATTTTTCAGTTGTACTTTACTTTCAGTTTGGGTTTGTATTATGGACCACTTACTTTTACACACTTACTATTGTACCCAGTTTTACTTAGTTTTTACTTCTTCTTTCTTACTATGTGTGTTTGTTTAATTCATAAAGGCAATGCCTTCCCTTTTTATTGGGAATTACGTCGTGGTGCTAGTCACCATCCCATTGCCTATGGGAGGCGGTCTTGGGGTAGTCACGGCACGGGCCCTGAGGGCGGGTCGTGACAAATTGGTATCAGAGGAATTTGATTCTACCGCAGAACTCTGGACTCTGATCCTTATTCGATGTGAAGCAAGAGTATTAATGGTATTGGGTGTGGTTATCAGTCTAGGGAGTCCAGTGTTGGTGCGGCGGCCGACGTATCCGTACACTCGGACCCTGACTTCTGATTTCCGACTTAATGCATGAAAACACTAATTTCATGTGTGTTTAAAGTTTTCTTTGTGAGTACTTTGTGTCAGCCCACCAAGTATATTGTTTGACCGTGGCGTACCTATTTCTTTTCAGGATGGACCCCAACAACAGCCAGATAGGGTTCCGAGTTTTGTACATGACGACAGCCCACCGAGTGATGAGGCGACGGTGCATGGCCCTTTTACAACAGAGGCACCGGCGGTACCTCTACCCGCCGAGCCACCGATGATACCTGCCCCATCTGCTGAGAGTGCACGTCTCCTTGGTGCACTACACGAGTTTCAGCGTCAGTGACCGCCCAGGTTCCGTAGGGAGACGGACCCTCAGGAATCCAATGATTGGATGGAGGCAGTTGTATGATTTTTCCATTTGGTAGGGACACCAGAAGACCTCATGGCGATCTTTGCAGTGATTCTCCTACACGTGGCTGCTTGTAGATGGTGGAGTTTGATGCTCCAGGTGCACGACGAGGCATCTCTCCTTTGGACGGACTTTGAGAGCCTCTTCCTCTCGGAGTTTGTCCCAGCCACCCTCCGTGCGGTGCGCATCCAAGAACTACAACAGCTGTGGCAAGGCAGCTTGTCGGTCGCGCAGTACTCGGCGAGATTTACGGACATCTCGTGCTACTCGACGGACATGGTACGAGATCCATTCTTCCAGGCCTGGACCTTCTAGCAGGGATTGAGGCATGAGATCAGGGCATCTCTGATCTCCCTCAGTATTCCAACACAGGCAGGGGTACTGGAGCGAGCCTTTCTCATCGAGAGCTTTGTTGCTGAGTCTACACCAGCGGCGAGACCTACCGCAGGGTGGCACGTAGCAGAGTCTTCTGCAGCTGGAAGTCGACGGATGACACATGGGTCCAGGTGGACCAGACCCTAAGGCAGACAACCTCAGGACACTGGCTCATAGGTGCGGGGAACACAGCGCAGAGCCAGTTTTCGAGAGGCAGACAAAGCTATGCATGCGGCGGGCATGGCCACATGGCTCGTGACTGTCCGACCCGCCGTGCCGAGGAGCAGCAGACGGTTGAGTGACCACCCAGGAAGAGGCAGAGGGTCGACCGTGGTGGTCCGTTGGGAGTAGGAGGACGAGGCAGAGGAGCTGGCTGAGAATCAGGTGGTGGGAGACGCTTTCAGGCTCTACTACAACCACCACCACCACTAGGAGGACCACCCTAACCACAGGGAGCTGGAGGGCAGAGACAGACACAACTTCAGGCAGCAGAGGCCTATGACCACGGTGCGCCCGAGATGATTCGAGGTACTATCTGTGTCTATTCCACCCTTTCTGTAGTTCTTATAGACATAGGAGCGAGTCATTCTTTCATTGTCGTTGCCCTTGTTTGGAGCTTGGAGATTCCGACGGATCCGTTGGCTCGGTCCATACGGCTAGAGACTCCTACGGGAGTAGACACGATGATTACGCACTGATGCAGGTAGTGTGAGCTTACTCTAGGAGGCGAGAGCTTTGGCTGGGATCTTCTTGTAGATGTTTCGAGGCCTTACGACGTCATATTGGGCATGGATTGGTTATGTACAGTCCATGCTCAAATTTACTACATTAGGCGCAAGGTGCGATATGTTCGCACCGATGGGAGCAGGTTCACCTTCACCAGTGATAAGGGAGCCTTTGCGGCACAGGACGGATTCACGTAGAGGAGAGGATAGCCCATCACTCATCAGTCGGCTAGCCTCATCCTAGGAGCAGTTGACATGCGGATTCCGAGATTACCTGCAGCAGTGGATCAGTATGCAGGCGTTTTTCCCGACGACGTTCCAGGACTACCTCCTCGCAGAGAGGTAGACTTTTATATTGACTTGTACCCCGGGACAACCCCGATATCCACCCCAGCCTATCAGATGGCTCCCACCCAGCTTCAAGAGCTACGGGTACAGCTGGAGGACTTGCAGGGCAAGGGATTCATCCGACCTAGTGTTTCACCCTGGGATTCCCTGACATTGTTCGCCAAAGAAGGCGGACGGGAGCTTGCGACTTTGTGTTGACTATCGTCGCCTAAACCAGGTGACCGTGAGGAACATGTATCCTATACTGTGGATTGACGACCTCTTCGATTAGCTCCAGGGAGCATGGTGGTTCTCGAAGATAGACCTCACCTCAGGCTATCATCAGCTCAGAGTTCGGGATGAGGATGTGCAGAATACGGCCTTCAGATGTCGGTATGGCCACTATGAGTTCTTGGTTATGCCAATAGGCGTAACCAATTCTCCAACCGTGTTTATGGGACTAATGAACAGGATCTTTCGGCCTTACCTCGATCGATTTGTCATGGTCTTCATCGACGACATATTGATATACTCGACGACTGAGGAGGAGCATGCCTACCACTTGCGGGTTATACTGGACACACTCTGAGAGCACTAGATTTATGGTAAGCTCTCGAAGTGTCAGTTCTGGATATATGAGGTCCACTTCCTGGGACATGTCATCTCTTAGGTGGGTGTTGCGGTGGATCTTGCGAAGATAGAGGTAGTGCTAGCTTGGGAGCCACCCAGGAGCGTGACAGAGGTACGAAGTTTCTTGGGTCTAGCTGGGTACTACCAGAGATTTCTTCCAGACTTCTCCAGATATGAGGTACCACTCTTAGCTTTACGAAGAAGGGTAAACCCTTTGTATGGTCATACAGATGTCAGTAGAGCTTCCAGGAGCTGAGACAGAGATTGACCAGCACACCTATCTTGAGGCTACCAGAGGAGGAATTGGGTACCTAGTTTACAGCGATGCATCAGGGACCGGACTCAGATATGTCCTGATGCACGAGCAGTCCGTGATTGCCTATGGATCACATCAGTTGAGGCAGCATGAGCAGAACTACACTACCCATGACCTGGTGTTAGTAGCAGTGGTCTTCGCTCTAAATATATGGCGACACTATCTGATGGGCGAGCAATTTAGAGTCTATTATGACCATCAGAGTCTCAGGTACATCTTCTCGTAGAAGGACCTGAACCTGAGATAGAGGCAATTTCTCGAGTTCCTCTAGGACTATGACTTTGAGATAGTCTATACTCCTGGAAAGGGGAACATAGTAGTTGATGCTCTCAGCAGGAGGACGGGCATTCAACTACTTGGGGAGGTGACAGAGCAGCTAGTCGCTTTGCATATATCATTCGTGGATAGAGATGGAGCAACCTTTCTTCAATCACTCATAGTCACTCCTCCACTACTGCAGTGGGTCAGAGAGGCACAGTGTGGGGACGCCGACTGTGAGATGCGGCGTGCGCATATATCCTCAGGACATGCACCTGATGGACACTCTTTAGGAGGAGAGCACGACGTCCTTTTCAGAGGACGTACCTTGGTACAAGTTGCATTATAGGAGAAGGTGCTGAGAGAGTTTCACACTTCCCATTTGGCGGTACATCCTGGAGTGGAAAAGATGTACCAAGATCTCAGACGACATCACTGGTGGCCAGACATGAAGAAGGTTGTGGCAGAGTTCATTTCTCGATGCCTCACCTGCCAGCAGGTGAAGGCAGAGCACCAGGTACTAGCAGGATCAGTACATCCCTTGGAGGTCCCAGATTGGAAGTGGGACGGCATATCTATGGACTTCGTGACTGTACTTACACACAATTCCAGGGGTCACAACTCCATTTGGGTGATTTTCGACTGACTCACCATGTCGGATCACTTCTTACCCATCAGAGAGCAGGTCTTAGTGGAGAGCTTGGGATGCCTCTATGTTTATGAGATTTCATGGCTACATGGTGTGCCATCATCTATCATCTTCGATTGAGATGCTCGCTTTACTTCCCGTCTTTGGAAGCGGTTGCAGGAGGCGTTTGGGACACAGCTACGTCTGAGCACCACCTTTCAGCCACAGACGGATGGTCAGACGGAGAGGACCATTCAGACTCTCGAGGACATGCTCCGCGCATGTGTCCATGACTTTGGTCACAGCTGGGAGAACCACCTACCCTTGGTGGAGTTCACGTACAACAACAGCTACCACTCCACCATCGGGATGGAACCATACAAGGTGTTTTACGGCCGACCTTGCAGATCACATCTGTGCTGAAAAGACCATGGGGAGTCAGCACTTGTGGGACTGGAGATGGTCCAGGCCATGACAGAGAAGGTCCCGGTCATCTAGGAGCGGATGAGGACAGCTCAGATCTAGCATAAATCTAATGCTAAAAGGAGTCTGAGGCCACTAGAGTTCGAGGATAGCGACCATGTCTTCTTGCGGGTCTCACCTCGAAGGGGATTACATAGATTTGGACGAGGCGGCAAGTTGTATCCATGCTTAATCAGACCATTCCAGATCCTCAGCAGGATTGGTGAGGTGGCTTATCGCCTGGATCCACCACCTCAGTTGCACCGGGTGCACGACGTCTTTCACTTATCTCAGCTGAGGAGATACGTGCACGACCCGATGCATATCATTGACCATGGGGAGCTGGACATTGATGATGGGGAGACTTTTTCAGAGGTCCCAGTGGAGATTTAGGGTCGACAGGAGTGGGTCCTATGTGGACGGTCGATTCCACTAGTGCACATTAGATGTCAGCACGGGAACCTCCCAGAGAGCACTTGGGAGCGGGAGGCTCAAATGCGTGCGCAGTACCCAAATTTGTTTCCCTAGTTTATGGTGTATCTGTACGGGGATGTAAAGATCTGAGGTGGGAGTAATGTAAAGTCCCGTAAAAATTCAAGGGAAATTTTTTCTTAATTTTTTTTTCGGATTTTACAAGAACGTAGTTTTTAATGGAACCTGATTCCGAGGCCATGTGTGCCCGGATTATTTATCTGATGTTTAGTTCGGGTATGTTCAGTGAACGAATGAACGAGATTTTCTAACTTTTGGACCAGTGCTCGGAATCGAATTCCGAGGGCACCGATGATACCACAACACCAGTAATTGCTTAAGAATACCTTTTCTGGGGATGCGTTTACTCGGGAGGTGTTGTTAAAATTTGTGGAAGTTAAAAATAAAATTGAGCTACAATTTTATTTTTTATTTCTAAGTGGTAGTCCTTTCAGTGGAAGTTGGGGAAACTACCCAAGGGAGGTTATGAGGGCGGTGGGGCCCACATGAACCCCACCCCTTCATATTCCCTAACTCCCTTAACATATCATTTAATTAGAAAACTTATGTTAATTAATTAAGTGGGTTTAATTAAAATGTTTGAAATTCAAATAATTGGCATGATAAATAAAATAAGACAAACACTTATTTTATTAGAGTTGTTGGGTTGTGAGAGGATTGGGGGAAAAAGCTCTAAGGCTTGAAGTTCTTCTTCTTCGCCGTAGAATGCGAGGAACACACCGCCGCCGACCTCCGATGACGGGCTACGGTGAGAAACACCTTCCTTGGAGATCGACGATACGACGCCTTCTTCCATGATGTTCAATTCTGCAACGAGCCTTTGTTCAACTATGCTTGAGGTAGGGGTTTGAATATATGTTTGTGAATATTCGAGAATTCTTCATAATCTTAGCCGCTTGCTATCGATTAACGGGAGGGGGCCGGACCGCACAAACACAGCCGAACCTCCTCCCTTAATTCTGTTGTTGACCTTCTTGTGGTTTCGAACAGATATGGCTCGGTGCCGTCGCACCACGCGGGATCATGCAGAAAGGATGCACGACGCCGTTGAAGTCGAACAAGGTCGCCGCGCCATCGCGCCGCGCCAGAGAATTACAAAAACACCACGGCCGGAGTGGGGCCGCGGCGGAAAAGCGCGGTGACGTCAAGCCATGCAGGTCGGACCAAGGTCGCGACCTAAGGCCACGGCGGAGCAGGGAGCAATGGCCGGCTTCCAGCCGCCGGTGACGGAGCAGAGGGACGAGACCGCGCTGGTCCCGTGGTGGAAGCAGCTGGCCGACTGGAGCGGGCCGACCGGTCAGGGGAGAGAACAGGGGTTCATAATGCCCAGCTGGAAGGGAGGAGCGGCCCCCACGTGGGGGCGACATTTAATTTAACAGGGGGCAGCGCCCCCCCCTGTCTGCCCAGCTCGGTCACGCAGAGCTGGCCAGCGGACTGCGCCAGCGCGCCGGGCCGAGCCGTGCCAGTCGGGTAGGGCCACGTCGAAGAGGGCCGGACCCGGACCCGGTTCGGGTCACCCGGTTCGGGTCACCCGGTTCGGGCTGACCCGATTCGGGTCGACCCAGGGGGTCATGGGCCGGGTCGGTCTAGGCCCGAAACCCCCATTTTCGGACCTCTTTCAGTCTTTTGCCCTTAACATGGGCTGTGGACCTCCGATCGACGCACCGTCAGTTGCGATATGATCTTTGGATCGAGGCGGTCGTTTCGGTATATTCAAATCAAGGTTTTGGAGAACTTTGGGTTCGTCCGGGTTGGTTCGTACACGAAACCAACCGAGCCCTCGGAGCGGAAACACTTATAACTTGAGCTCCGGACGTCCGATTGTCATACCGTCGACTTTGTTGGATTCCTCTTAGTGAGGCAGAACTTTTGGCTTACTCCACTCGAGGTTTGGACATAGTTGGAGTACGGTCGGGTTGGTTTTGACTTAAAAACCAATCAGGCCCCTAGGACGAAAAATCCAATAACTCTTAGACCAGGCGTCCGATTGACGCGCCGTCTGTGACGTTGAGTTCCTGTTGACGATATGGAACTTTTGGATAAATCAACTCCAGACTTCGTGTCAGTTGATGTATAATCCCCTCAGCTCATGGAACGGACCCTCCCGAACAAGCTTGCTTTGTGAGAGAACCCTAGAGCTATTTGCAACTACGACGACGATGACGACTGTACAGAAATCCTCCGTGGATTCGTCGGCGACGACTACAACACTCTGCAATCTTACGTGGATCAGTGATACCGATCCTATGTGGGTTAGTGCTCAGTGGTCCTATGTGGCCCAGTGCCTACCGATCCTATGTGGGTCAGATCCTGTGTGGGTCATTGTGGGGGTTAGTACCAACGATCCATTGTGGGTCATTGTGGGGGTTAGTACCTATCGATCTTGTGTGGGTCCGGAGGCTTAGATGAATCAGTGGCTACATCTGATCATCTCTATCGTCTTACGAATAAGTATACCTGTGTGAGATGAGTCTTGAATTTCAATCCTTATCTTCGATAAGATTGACTTGATATCCTGTGTGGATTACGTTATGCATTCCTGTGTGGATTGGGTTGTGTTTTCTGTGTGGACTGGGTTGTACTTGGGCTCGGATGTTGGAGCCAAACGAGAAATGATGACTTAGGTATATATATGGGAATATACCTAAGTAGTGTCGGATGTTACTTTGTGATTGTATCTTTCCTTTGTGGATTATCCTTTGTAGATTCTGGGAGACCTGCAGGGGTCTCGGGGTCCCTACTGAGTAGCATATACTCACCCCTGCACGGGCTATGCCCGCACTACATTGTGTTGGTTTCAGACGACAGACAACGCTGAACATGGTTGAGGCTTGCAGAGCAGGTCGGTACCTGGAGGTGGACCACTGGGTGAGACGTACTCGGAGCGGATGACTGGACCAGAGGAGCTGTGGAGGCTATCTATACCCACCCTTCAGGTTTGACTTCCAGTGGACGGCTCGACGTTACAGCTTTACATTTCAGTTATTGTACTCCCTTTTTCAACTGTACTTTACTTTCAGTTTGGGTTTGTATTCTGGCTCACTTACTTTTCTACACTTACTATTGTACCCAGTTTTACTTAGTGTTTACTTCTACTTGCTTACTCTGTGTGTTTGTTTACTTCATAAAGGAAATGCCTTTCCTTTTTATCGATAATTACGCCTTGGTGCTAGTCGCCATCCCCTGGCCTATGAGAGGCGGGCTTGGGGTAGTCATGACACGTGCCCCGAGGGCGGGTCATGGAAAATATATCATAACTTCCTTACCTAACCAAAATATACTAAATTACATCCCAATATCTAACCCACATCCCTATAAAAATTGGTCTCATTAAAAGACCTATCAGATTTTCCATAAGGGGAAGTCTATTGGAGCATATCCCAAGCGAGAATACAAAAAACCAAACATTATTTTGATATAATAATTTTATACCTCAATATATATATATATATATATATTCCATGATAGAATGATAACATCAGTGGTTCCAGTATAATGAATTTTTTTTAATTTATAAGTATCCCTTATCATATTTTTTCTCTATTATTTTTGTAAAATGAAAAAATTGTCAGTATTATGGTTGGTTCATCACCTCCAACGATGATGTGTTACCATTTAATTGACCATATTTATATATTATTCAAATATAATTTCAATGGTTAAAATTAAAATAAATATTTTCATTATATATTTTTGCATTTTTTCAATGACTATTTTTAAATAATAGTAAAATAATTAAGACTAATTCATCATAATTAGAAAACCCACCTAAATGAACTATGGGTATAATTATTATAATATATAATTCCTGATTATATGTGAATAATATTTTATACTAAATTTTTTTTACATATATAAAAACAATAAATCTATACATTTATTCTTTTAGAGTAATTAAAACCCTTTATAATGAACTCTTTTAATCATCAACCACATATATACATTGGACGCATGACATTAACGACCAATATATAGTATAAATAATGATATCGCAATTAAATTACTATAAAATAACATAAAATATTGATTATAAATCATATAATACAAGTGATCTCTCTAAACAAAATTATTTTCATTACATTATGATTTTTATATTATTAGCAAAACATATCATTCAATTTTTGTAATTTAATAACTCTAAATTATTTATATATATCCCAAAAATATATACCTAGATTATTATTTTTAGTTTACAAGATGGTGTATACATTTTTTTAATATAACCTTCATAATTTCATTCGTTGAATATATGTGATTATAAGAAAATGATATGTTTTCTTACATCATATCATGTCTCAGACACTGAATTGTTTTCATTTATTGATGAAAATAAAAATGATATTTAAATAGAAACTTTTTTTTCCATTTAGGATTTATGGGAATAATTATGCTCTTTAAGTCAATAAATACACAATAGAAATTTCATAAAACCCTCCTTAAAAAGCCTATTATAAAACCCATTTCTCCACTCTTTTTATTGAATCACATTACATGAACACTATTTTAATGAGAAAAATTTCAATAATATATAATAAATTTATAAAAATTATTCAATTTATAATTTCATTTTATTATTTTTGAGATTTTATTTTTTATTCACCAAGGCAATATTGTGTAGCCCATTTTATTTTTTTTTGTGAGTTTTTTACTTATCCTTAAGGATTACTAACTATTTTATTGTAAGTAACAAATATGCAACAAAATGTTTTGATAATTTCAGATAGATATAATTATAATGAATTTCATAATGTTTCTTTTGAATGAGAATATATGTAGGGGATTAGGTTGTAAACCTAATCCTTGATGGGACTATAACACTATTATATGTTATGTTGTATGTGATCCTTGACTTATTCTTATGTCAAATATTTTATTTTTCCACACTACTCTGTTTAACATATCTTATGATTCTATATTTTTTAATTCATTGTGAAAGATCATAATTTATTATCCCTGACTTTTATGATGAAATTAATATTGTTTGACTCTCATGTCATACTTCATTATCATCTTATTCCATTTCAAGCCTTGTACCTCTGATATTTTATTTTTTGTATCACCCAGTTCATCCTATGCAACATTACAAGATTAATGTGTTTGAGTAGAAAATTATTGTGTTTAGAATAATGTTATTTAATTATAGATTCATTTTGAGGATTTTTGAAACACATATCCGAAAGACAGTAGGCCTTTTAATCATTGAGATGTATTTGTTAGATACATGTTAAAAAAATTGTAATCATATGTGTAATAGAATTGTTTTGATATTGTTCGTATCATAGGGATATTTAGTTTTTTTTGTGATTATAAATTGAATACATTTTAAAAACTATATTTTATAAGTATATGTAATCATCCTAAAATTAAGTTAAAGTATAGATCAATTGGTTTTAATGAAATGAAATAAATGTTATTATAATACATGTGGTGGTGGTGCTAGATGAAATTCCACAAGGGATAATAACCCATAAAGGGATCATTTTGTATTTTCAGTACTATTACCCAATGTGTAATATAGAGGTATTTATTAACACATGGTAAAAAAAATTATGAGATATACATTGGTAAATAGAAAATAATATTACAAACCATTATAAAGGATTTGAATAAATTGTCAACTTATGGGACATAGTGGGAATATTATCGATTATATCATATATAAAAACTTAATGAATTTTATTCAAGAATATACATTTCATTTATAAGACAATACTAATATGTTTATTATATTATGTATTCTCAGACCTAGTTTTGTTCATCTTAATTATTTAATGTTTCTATATATGAGTAATTTTACCAAAAACCACTGTGATAGCCAATGTTATTATTTTCCTAATAATATTCTTAACAAGATAGAGTGGGAGAAATGAACATTATTGAAGAACGATATCAAATGATAGAATATATTAATAGTAACTTCAATCAATTGAAACACACACACACACACTCACACATTCTCTCTATATCTCTTATAATAAATAAAAAATTAATGTTGAGTCCCTTAGGAAATAAAATTATCATACCATTGTTGGATGTTTGGATCGCCTTATCATAGAGTCATTCACTATCACAATTGAGATGATATTCTTTTTTATCCCACGCATGGATAAAGACAAATTTGTAGTGGTAATTTGTCACCTATAAGGGGATTCCAATAAGTAGTGAAAAAATATCATAAACTCATATCTAAAGGAAGAAAAAAATAGAATGGGAAGGATTAATGAATTTTTATTAATAAATATATTCCATGAACGCTCTATCTTAAAATTCATATGGTTTTTTTGAATGAGGAAAGTGGAAAATGATTCTATCAAGGAACATGATAGAAAATTTAGAAGTATTTAATGATCACCTATGGGTTTATCATCAATACCAAAAGAAATGTAGAACAATTTTTGAATTAAATTAAAGGCTATAAAAATATTTTTGGGGATTTGATACATTGAGAGTGATAAAGAAATAATCCATTGATCCCGTAGGTCTTATATGGAGATTATGGTTTCTTAGTGGTCAAAAGGTGTTGGATATAAAAAATTGGATATAGATATTAATTTTTGAGGACTAATAAATAATTCCCTTGTAGAAATGTTATTAAAAATACCTATGTATAAAAAATGTGGTAATAAAAGTCTCAAAAAATTTTCCAATTGAATGATAAGATTATTAAAATTTAGAAATGTTTTTAATTAAGATAAAAAAAATTTATGAGATTTACCTATCCCCACTCATGATATAGAAGAAAAGAAATTTCCAATCAACACTCAACATATTTTCTCTTATTTCAATTGTTTTGGGAAGATACATTATGCATGTCAATTACCTAGTACATGGGTTGTCAGATATAATCAACCAAATAACCTCAAATCCATGAAATAAATGGAGGGAATATGATGTCACTACTGCTAGGGTGGATCCAAAATATGATATGGAAATAGGTACAATTGATTTCCATCAATGAAAAGGGAAAAAATATTTCTCCATTCATGTTGTACATATTATTTTATATATTGAATGTTTAGTAATGTTAATTAAACCCTACCAAAACTTATGATGGTTGATATATATTATTATAAAAAATGATGAATTACTATATCCAAAGTATATTTATCCTCCCTAGAAAATGTTTAATGATTTATCCTCCTAAAAAATAATATCACACTTTTAGTTGATTTTGATTATTAAATGGTAATGAATAATTTTCCTTTTATAAAGAAAAATAAACTATTAAGAGAGTGAGATCGCAATTTTTTGGTTTCAGGTGTAGCAGAAGCATGCAATTGGTGAAGCCCATTAATAATTGTTTTCATAATCAATGATTTATCCATGATTTATAAGACAATTAATACTGTGATCCATCTATGTTAGTATATTTAATATACAAAGAATAATTGAGATAGAAATGAGAGATAGGGATCAACATAAATTGTTTACAATTTGTTTGATTAGTTAAATATTTACCTATAAAGAATCATGTATTTTTCAATGGGTTGATTGATAAATTTTCAATGCACCAGTGTTGCATTATAGAAACCAAGTATAAAGTTTTTCTAATAGGGATCCACATGCCTTCTAGAAATCTCTAGACGTCGCTGAAGGAGTCTCTAGTTGATAGAACAGAAGATCGTTTTACTTGCAACATTTTCCATTGATCTCCTCGATAACTGATTCTAAATCATTCTACTTGATCTGATGGAGGGGGATTTCCCTCTATTCTGGAGAGAATTCTTTTAGAATAGTGATCTCTTGGATGCGATTTTTTCCCCGAATCTATTGTGCACAAAATAATAGGATCATGAGAAACTAATATAATTGTGTATCTACATTTCTAGGATTAATATAAAGTAATTTCAAAAGTGCCATTATTATTTTTTAATCCTAACAAATCACCTTGTCAAATAATTATTGTAATATTATTTTTTCTCCACACATGCAAACAAGTGAATCATAATTAAATATTATTTAATTAAAAAATATTTAGTATTATCATTTCTCATTGGACCATTAAACTAGGTCCACCATACCCCTACAATATTTATCATCCCTTGAATAATGTATTTTTATTTATTAAATAAATAAAATCTAGTTATTTTCATATAAATAAAAAAATAATATATTTACTAAATAGAAAATAAATATTTATATGTAATCAAGAATTTGTGATTAATTTTTAAACCATGCACGAGATTAATATTTATTCAAACTATTAAATACTAAATAATAAAATCTTATTTAATAGAGATTCTAGATACACATAACGTGTGACCCTTTAGGCCTCTTTCTGAGTGGAATTAGGTGAAGGAACCAAAATTCCAAATATACTATATATCAATGTGCCAAGGAACCCATAGAGAAAGAATTTAATTCCACAATGACATGTCACCTCATACGAATGCTTATTGTGTAATATAATCCCCCTATCTGGATATCTCTAATTAATCGGGTTGCATGCTAGTGCCATCAACCCATGTGCTCGATTTAACATTCTTGAGTACCCAAAAATTGATCTTACCTATTTATCACAATGTAAATAGATTTATTTAGTCTATATAATATCTATCAAAAATGTGTAGATATTAACTTCCATTAAATAATAGAAGGGATAAATCATTTATCTCATTATTCACTAATGAAATTTAACTCATGACACACCCAATGTATTCTACCACAATGTGATAATCTATCGTCACATTTTTCAACAATACATCTAGTTGTGCAACTCATAATACTCATTAATAAAAATCACAAATCTTAAAATCAATACACGCATCCACATATAAGAACATCCAATGACAAGTATGATTGTGGATTTCCAACCGATGGTTCTTGTTCTCCTAATATTCTACTTGATATTACCAAGGGTGCACACCATGAGACGGTGCCTCAATATCCTATGAGTCTCTACCCCAGATAGTCCATATAATTTTTCCCTCAAATTATATCATCGACCTATAAAACATATATTCCATAATAGTGTTCTAGCACTTCTGGGTTTGATTCATATTAGGGCTCCACTATGACATTTCAGTGTGATAGTTACTCATAGGATATTATCACATACAATGTCCAAATAAGTAAAATCATTATATGAAAAGGAATTTATTAATATTAAATACATTAATATATGTTACCATAATCTATATAAGATATTGGTTCTATGAAACAAAATCCAACAAACTCCCACTTTCACATAGCCAACTACTAAAAACCTTCATTATGTGATATCTCACATGATATTCAAGCTTCTGCTAAGAAAGGCCTTTAGTAAAGTGTGATTCCAAATTTCTTTTCCATTGGTACTCTTCTCACTGCAACATCACCATTATGATAAAAATCCCTCAATAGTTGATATATCCGAACTATGTTCTTGGTCTGTTGACCTAACCACGACTCTTTTGGAAGATCCATCACTACATTATTTTCACAATACAATGTGATAGGTTTATTTCTACAAGGAAACACATCATGATTTTTTTAAATGTTACAAATCTAGGAGGCTTCTTTGGCTACATAAAAAAGCGTCTAGATAGTTAGAATCGACAATCAAATCATCTAAGACAAACTAATTTGAACTTCTCCATTTGAGAAATCGTTCGTAGAGATAGAAAACATATCCTAATTACAACATTAGATTAGTTTTATCTATCTAAAAACATGTATATGTATAACCCAAGATGATCAGCTCCTCATCTCCTCCACACACCATGAACATATTCTTAGTTCTTCTTAGATACTTAAGGATAGCCTTAACAGTATTCAAATTATATTCTCCATAATCTTATTAATATCTAACTACCATTATTAGTGGATAGGAAACATCATGTCTAGTACATAACATGGCATACATGATTGATCCAATATTTGAAGCAATTGGTTTTCTTACTTATTCAGTCTTTCTCCTACTATACATGGACACACATTTTGAAAGAAATATGTAAGCAATGTGAAATTTGAACCAATCCCCTATTAGATTTTTCCATACTAAATCTTTTTAGTATCTGGATAATATATGTACTTTTTCTGAGTACAAGAAGACTCCTAGATCTATCATGAGTGATTATAAACCCTAGAATGTTGGATTCTTCACCCAATTCCTTTATATAGAAGTACTTGATCAACTAGTTGTTAACTTACTACAATATTTTTATGTAATTTCTAATAAGTATTATGTCATTATAAAATACTACTAGGATAATGACCATATTCATATTAATCCTTTTATAAAGAAATAAATCAATTTTATTTTTAATGAAACCAAATCCTCTTATGGATTCATCAAATTGAATATTCAATGATCTTTATAAATTATTCAATCCGTAAATGGATCTATACAACATGATAATCTTTTTGGAATAATATAGGGTCACAAACCCTTCAGGTTATGTCATATAGAAATCTTTGTGAAGGTTCCCATTATGGAATGTAGTTTTGAAATCCATCTACCAAATATCATAGTCATGGTATTTATCTATAAAAATACTGATTCTGAAGAATTTAAACATGGAAACTAGAAAATAGAATTCATCATAGTCAATTACTTTTCATTGTTTAAATCCATTATCCACTAGCCTTGATTTATGGGTATTTACAGTACATTTCTTGTCTAGTTTCCTCTGGAATTCCCATTTTCATCCAACATGAATTACATCAACTTGTGCACCGCCAAGAACCCATGATTTGTTATGATACGTGGAATAAAAGACAAAATTCATCACTTATATACATCTTTCATATTTTAATCTCTCTACTAAATAATTCTATAATAGATTTTCATAATTTTACAACAATAATGATTCACCATCCTCAGTGACTAAAAACCATATACCTTTGGATCCAATACATATCTCACACTCCTATGAAATACCTATGTTTTTGGAACTACAACATCCATGAAGACTTTTTGAACATGTTCATGTAAAAAAGACAAGTATCTTGAGCATCAACTTCATCAATGTCAATATTTCCCCTACAATCCTTTTTTATTATCTGCTTCATCTCATGAAAAATGAATTTTCTAGAAATTATCACATTATTCTCTAGGGGGTTGTATAGGAAGAATGTGTTTTTTCCCATGGGATACCCTATATTGATACACCTGATACATCAGGGTGCTAGTTTGTTTCTTGACAATTCTTCAACAAATTCCTTGCAACCCCAGACATGTGTATACAAAAAAATGGTTATCTTTTCAATCCATTGATCGAAAAGAATTCCATTTTCCACTTCAGTTGGTACTCAGTTTAACGTGTATGACTCTTTTTATAATAAATATCACCAATAAGATAATGGATAATCTTCATGACTCATCATAAACTTTACAATTTAGAACAAGTTATCATTAATTATTTCACTAAAAACATTCCTTTATGGTGTATAAGGTGGAGTGAGGTGAGATATAATCCAGAACTAGTAAAGAAAGTCGGTGAACTATTGGTTAAGATAGTCAACACCTCAATTTTATTAAAGTGTCTTTTTCTTTATAGAATGATGAATATCTGCTTCATTCTACAATTCTTGAATTTCTAAAATGACTTGGACTTATACCATATCACGTAATATAGCCATATCTATACGAGTAATAAGTATAAGGTATGAATTAAGATTATCCTCTTCTGTCATATATTAGAAATTTTCCACACATATTTGTGTGTACAAATCCTAGATGCTCTGTGGCCCTTTCACCCTATCCACTAAACATTATTTTCTCCATTTATCCTTGTAAAGAAGAATGAAATATATTAAGTGGTTTTAGATCATAAGATTCTAATTATACATCACAAGAGAGTATTGTCAAAAAAATATCATTTACATGACAGAGCTTGTGATTCCAATGGCAGATGTCTTATGAGTTATGTTAGTTTGATCTATTTTCAATTTCAAAGACATTCTTTTCTTAATTTAGTACATACAGACCGTTATTTAATTGTCGTAATCCATGAAATCTGTTTTCTTTATAATTGAAAAAAATTTATTTCTAAACATGAAAAAAACCCATAGGTATCTAAACATGATACATAAATTATGTTTTTGGAAAAAGTAAGTACATAATAATATTTATGTAAAAACAAAAATAATTAATTTTGGAAATGAAATGTGGTAGTCACAAATGGTAAGAGAAACCAACCTTGCACCATTGGAAACTCACAGATCAACCTATACTCTTGAAATTTTTTGGAATCTAATTGGTTCCTACATTTGGAAACATATATAATGAATAAAAGGTGTATATAATACCCATTATGTATATATGGACCGAATTCACTCAATAACGAATGAAACTTTATCTTTCCCTTACTATTGGGTGCATTTCTTCTTCTAGTGGTCTACCTTAGCACATGAAAAACATAAATTTTCCTTTCCCTTTCCATGCATCTTGATCTCCATCTTCTTGGTAGAACAATTCTTAGTAGATTTAGATTCTTTATATCTGTTGGGCCCCTTTACCTTATCCTTCTTCTTCTTATTCACCATAAGGACTGTGGGGTTGTCATGCCTCATGTCCATATCCACTTTTCAAATCAAGGTCATATGTTTCGATATTATCTTCTCATTATATCACATATTATAATTCAAAATAAAACTACAGAAGGTCTTAGGTAGTGATATAATTATGAAATTTGAATGCAAGTCAATCATGAATTTAATGTCTAAGATCTTATAGCATTTAATTCAGCCAGTAAAGATGAATACATGTGGCACACATGGTTAAGATTATAAATGATTAGTGTTAAATAAGGAATTAGAGATCTCACTCCTCTCTTTTATCATATTCTCTTGACAGATATCCCGAATGTGATACATCATTCAATTTGAATCCATATCCTCATGTTTCTTTAAGATCTCATTGAACATGGAATAAATCACGAAGCACTGAACTTCTATAGCATCATTCATATGTTTCATAGATAGAGATAACTCTTTATTACTTTCCTCATTTCCAGAAACATGTAGCAAGAGTTCTTCATGCCCATATAATTTCGTTTCATGGTAAAGGATGATATGTAAATGCCTCTGCCATTGCTAGAAATTCATCTTTATTAGTAGGTTTTCCTTCTTTGGTTTGGATCGCAATGATATACTTGATTTAATTTTTAATATTATTTCAAAGAATGATATTAGATGATTTTTAGTACATTATTTGATATATTTGGAAAAATAAAACAATATTTTATTTATTAGTCTCCAACTATTTTATCAAAACACAAAAGCCCCCACCATTGGATTTAGAATAACTTATTTCAAGGAAATTCAAGTGATAATGATTTATATTCCCCTTCTAATTACCCCAACATTGTTTGGCCAAGAAACTCGAATGTTTTTAGGTAGAAATCCCAAATATCAGATGCATTAACTCACATTTCATTGATCCGTTGAGTGGACTCCCCAATCCCGAAATCCTTTAACTAGATTTCCTCAACCTTTTCTTATCAGCTACACCATGTCATGCTTTGGTGGGCATTCCTAGATGTGAACAATGTCAAGTCAACCCAAAAAATCATGTTATAATTCCCTGATAATTAAAATCACCACAACTTTTTCAGGTCATGAACTTTGAACTATGGTTCGATTTCAACTAATGTAATGGAAGGATATACCAACTTAATATTTTGTTGAGTTATTTTATCCTTTGTGTATAAATTTCCAATTTAAATTTATAAGAGATTTTATTTTAGTTCCATTATTCAAGATTATAAATTCATTAATTATTTTATTGTGACAATAGATCCATAATGAATAACCATGAAACTAGTAGAAATAAAATAAACTGTATGATCATGAGATTATACTAATGGTTAGTTTATCTACCTGTAGATTAACTAACTATTTAGGTAGTGAATAAACACCTTATACCATATGAGTTTTGTGCATTTATATTTCCACCTATCCATATTTGTATCTTACTTGGATTGGTTTCTCCTCATCTCCTAACATAACCCCCTCCACTAGCTTGGGAACTCCATCCATATCAAATGATTTTACTCACACACACGTGAAGGGTAAAACGGGGTTTACATACAAAACCATGGGAATGTAGGCCCTACATATTAATGAGAAAATTAGGAATTAAGACCAACAACTTAATTTAATAATAATCTAAAATGGACCAAATCACATACAATGTTTAGGTCTATCTCATGATCATCCAAATTCCGAAAATTAATTACACATTTTAAAAAATAACATTTAATTCTAAATTATTCTTATTTTAGATTAATCATTATTGAAATAATTAATTATCATCTTTAATTAATAAATAATACTATCTTAATCCTTATATGAATTTCCTTGAGATTCTAATACATTATAATTTAAAAAAAATAAAAAAATTAATTTAAAATTAGTCTTGTATATAATTGTACCTTGGAGGCGGTATGGTGAATACCTGTACAAATCTACCAACCATGTATTATACTTGTATACTTTTTTACCCTTGTGAATATGGCATACCCGAGGTATCACGTACTTTTAGGATTTTTACTTCACAGTTAATTACATGAATAAAATTATTTTTTCCCATCTTTTTTGCTTCAATATACATAAAGTAACACCTTTTACTTGGACTAATACATGATGCAATGATCATGAAATTTACACACATATTAATTGAACATTAAAATATTTATGTATATTTAAACCTATTAAATTTCATTTCCTATCAATAAAACCACTTGAAAGTACATTTCTCATGGATTCTATAGTAAAAAAATAATTTTTAAATCTGTGTAACTTGGTATAAGTAAACTACATGGACACCTCTTATTGTATATCTGAGACACATGACTAGGGACTCAGTGTATATTTTGTGCCATAAAAAATTATAGTACACAAAATTTACAATGGGCCACACATTGTGTTGACTCTGTGTTATATGGTAACTATTTAGGTAGGTCGTATATGGAATAAAAAACCCATGTATTTTCCAAAGAGACTACACACCATGTCCAATATGCCACATATCTTGTAATCTAGATGAATGTGTTCCAGTCTTTCTCCTACAAAATACCGTGTAATAATTAACAATAATGTGTGTCATTAATGCACATTGGTTGAGTAATTGCTAAAATAAATCTGTGTTTATTGAACAAAGCTACATGATGTGTAACATCTGTTATAAAACATGTCCTACTATGTAATCACGGAAGAATCCATGGCTTTTTCAGATAGGTTACATTATTTTATTTTAGTAAAAAATAAATAAATTCCTCTATTTGACCTATAATAAAAGAATGAGGAAGAAACAGATCACCTAATTTTAATTAGAATAACAAATAACAATGCTTTAAAAAATTATAAATTATTAAATCACCAATGATTTTAAATAATTATACGAAATAATGATTCTGCTTAGATACTCATTATAGGTTTATAGAGCTATATAAGAATGAGATTGGTGATTCCCAACTTTAATTTTTTTCCTTAATCAATAATAAAACCATGATCGATATGATAATAAATTTTGTGATGCAAATATTTGATTCAAAGATATAGACAAATATGTATTCTGCCTAAAATAGAGAAAGGGATCAACACATATTGTTTATAATTAATTTAATTAGATAAATAATCACCTATATGAAATTATTTCTTCGTAGATGAGTTATTTGATATATATACAATACACCATTGCTGGGTTGAAAAAAAACAACAATAGATTTCCCCTATTAGAGATCCATATGTGTTTCAATAATCTTCAGACGTCCCCAATGGAGTCTCTGGGTGCTATAATAGAAGATCATTTCACATTAATCTTCCATCTTGGATCACCTTAAGAACTGCTTCCATAATATTCATCTTGATCTGGTGGAGGATGATTTCCCTTTGTTCTTGATAGAAATCTTGGATAATAGAGCTCTCTATGCTAGAGAGGTTCTTTATAAATATGTTTTTCATAACCGAATAGGGTTATGAAAAAAATCATAAAATTGGGTATTTATATTTCATTGGTAAAATTCAAATATTTTCACAAGTTACCTTATTATTATTTAATCCTAGAAGAACCCAATTTTATATAATAATAGAAATATTATTATTTCTTGACACGTTTATAACCTGTGAATTATTTGTAAATAATATTTAACTAAATAATATTTAATATTATCATTTCTCACAAGACCATTAATGTCGGTCCTCCATTCCTCTACAATATTTATTGGGCCTTGAGAAATTTATATTTATTAATTGAATAAATATTCCTCCATTATTCACATATAAATAAACTAATATTATATTTACAAATTAAAAAATAAATATTTATATATGGTCAAGAATACATGTATAATTGTTAAACCACATAAGAGAATAATATTTATTTAACGTTTTAAATAATATATAATAACATATTATTTAACAGAGATTCTTGACACACATAGTGTCAGAAACTATGAGTTGTTTTCTCAGTGGAATTTGGTGAAGCAACCTAAAGTCCAAGATTAAAGTCTAGCATCATTTCAAAAAACCCCTCGAGAATTGTGATAATTATATATTGATGTGTCACCTCATATTAACACTTATTATGTAATATAATTCCATTATATCAATATATGTATTCAAGTAGGTTCCATTTAAGTTCCATCAACCCATGTGCCTGATTTATCTTACTTTGACATCCCAAAGAGTAAACATTAATATTGATCACCATAGACATTGATTTATTTAGACTATATTAATTCCATCAAAGGTACTTAGATATTACAATCCGTTAAAAAACATATGGGTTAAATCCTTTCTCATGTTATTCATTAAGGAAATATTATGCATTACACACCCAACATATCCTACCTCACCATGAAAATTTGTCATTATGGATTTCATCAATACATTTAAGTGTACGACTCATAATAATCAATAATAATATTATAAAAATCTAATGAACAATAAAAACGTTCTCAGTTAGGATCATTAAATGACACATTTTAATGTGGATTTTCCACTAGCATGTCTCATTGTCATAATATCTTACTGGATATTACCAATGGTGCCAACCATGAGAAGGTGCCTTAGTGTCCTATGAGTCTCCACCCATAATAGATTGAATCATTTGTCTCCCTAAAATGATATCATTTGGATATAAAACATATATTGAAGAATATTGTTATAGAATTTTTGGGTTATTATCACAGTAGAGATAGCTCCGAACATTATGTGGAACAATTAATCTTTGGATATTATGACATACATTATCACATAGAATAAAAAAATTATGTGATAAGTAATTTATTAATACTGAAAATAATCAATATAATTTATCAGATAGAACAAAAGAAGTTGGTTCAAGGGTACCAACCCAAAAATATCCACATCACAAGTCACCCTATGATTTCGTACAAGAGTAAGGATGGGGAACAATATTTGGAATGCCACTCTAATGAATTAATATCATTTCATTATGATAAATCATATATATCTCAAATTTATTAGATATTAGATGGAATATCACTTGAAGAACATCCAATTGTGGGGGACTATACTAATTAATTATTGAAACAGTTTCCTAAACATACTTTTGACTAATAGAGTTATTTATAAATTAAATTTAGAACTATATCTTTTACCATATCCAAGAATCCTTAATAAATCAATACTAATATGTGCGGAAAACTAAAAAAAGGTAGTCAGAAGAAATTCAAAATAAGATTATTATAAGCTATATTGCTTAACCATGTGGATTTTGGATCCAATTTGTCATGATGAAGGATTTATTAATGTGAAGATAAAGTGAATATAGTATAAATAAATAGATCATGTTAATGAAAACATATCACATACCAAAGATTTATGAATTGTTTGATCAGCTATGTGGGTATCATTACTTCCCTATGGTGGACCTTCGGTCATGATATCACTGACTAAAGAAAATTAAGAAAGGTATTCATAGCATTGGATTTTGAATAAGTTATTAACACATTGAATTTATATTTAGATCATTTATAATCACTAATTATCCATTAATATTCATGTAATTATGGGATAGATTCATTAGATAAAAAATGATCATCCTTATATATGATTTTTTGGTAGTCATCAGAAGTTAGAAGGGGAATGTGGAGAATTTTAATACTATGTAAATAATATTACTAAATTATAATTTTTATAAAAAAAATTAAATGTTGTTTTTATGGAGGAAGTATAATTATTAAGGCATGTTATCACTAACAACGTGATATTATTTATCCTTCAAAGAAAAAGGAATTTATGGAGTGGCTCAGACCAACATTTATTATAGATGTTTATATTTGTTTTGTAATAACTTGGTAACATTGAAGATTCATGAGCAACATCTCAAGATATTCAAACTCACTGAATATGATAAAATAAAAGGTATACTATTTTTATGGAAAAATGTATATGAAGGGAGCTTCAAGGATTGTAAAAATATGACGATCACTGCCTCTATATTCACACAACCAACAAGTGGGGAACTTCTAATTGTATAAATATATTCTTCAAGGAAATTATTATGATGCATAATGATGAAAAATTATAAAATTATTGAATAAATCCTTATATTGTTGAAAATATTGTGTAGAACTATCCAATTCCATATTTGGAGTTATGATCAGTAATCTTCAAATTGATGATTTGGTTAGATTATATATGTGGGGATAATAATGAAATATATAATGATCACTAGAGCATATAATATTCTCCGAAAATGAGAATAATATCTTTTAATTAAGAGAGTTGAATATGATAATATAAAATTATTTGTTAATCCATAACCATAATAGAAGGGATAATAAATTTCTAGAATATAAATGTATAAAATATCTTACAACCATTTCAATGTTTATTTATGTGGAGGATCCAATCTTATTGTACGTAAAAAATATGGAAAGAGATTCCATAATGGAAGGAATGATATCCTTAGTTGATCAAATGACTTATCAACCATCCACTTGAAGATATTGAAGAGTTATCAATGTGGTGATGTAGAAATATGGAAGAATGTGTCAGATGTAATAAAAGGAAAGTTATCATATTTTAAAATTAATGACGATGTATTTGTATGATTTGGGTCTTTTTTATGTGTAACATTGAAGTTTGAGATAATGAGGAAGCAATTTAATAATGCACATTGTTCAATATTCACTATGCCCCTTGGAAAAAAGATGAATCATGATATATAAGAAAACTATTGGTGGTATAATGTGATGATGTAGATTATGGAATATACATAAATGTGCCTAATATGTCCAAAAGTAAAAAAATACAGTAAAAATCAAAGGGAATGATTAAACCTTTACACATTTCCACATGGAAATGAGAAAATATTCCCATTTTATTTTTCAGGAATATAAGATGCATCTTGACGAAATTATTCCATAAAGTTTGTAATGGATAATCTGATGAAGATCGATTAATTCATTAGAATTCAAGAAGAGTTTTGACTTCCCTATCATGCAAGTATGTACATTAGGTATGTGGTGATGTTGAATGGACCACCACCACCAACAGTATTAATTAAATATCATATTTTTACCTATGTGTTTAATAAATGTACCTTGTATGATTTAAACACCAAGGTGAACATAAATTTGTATTTTTACCACCAAATTGATGGACAATTTGATATTATTATCTAAAAACATGAATGAATATTGAGAGAATTACTGATGGATATCAAGTGAGGAAAAGACAAAAATATACCCCTAGTTCAGCTTTCAATAAATAATAACTTCAACGTAAGCATCCATATGGAACTCTAGGGAAAAAATTATGTGAAGAGATATAGAGTACCTTTATTTTCGGACCATTGTCGATAAATTAATCATAGGGGAACAAAAATAGTTATCAAATAGCATAAAATATGAAGATCATAATACAAAACATTATGATACCACATATAAGTCATTATATCTATATTGATTATCATTTTGGAGAAATAGAGTTTGAGTTTGGATATAATGAGTTCATAAATATATTTATACAAAAAAGAGAGAAAATATTTTTGAAAAATCAAAAGCTATGTTCTAAATACATCATCAATTTTGAGGATCTTGATCATGTCAACATTATGGCCTATTGACTAGTACTCCCACCAACCATGTCTCAGGTAGATGGCTTGATCGACATATCAATTTTGAGAATGTATATAAAATTATCATAAAATTTTCAAAATCCATTGTTGGTATAGTTGGATAATGTTATTTTATATTGGTTTCTAGCAAATAATGATCATGGACTATAGAGCCGATGTTTTACAAAACTCTACTACTCACCATCTAAAATTATTTTTTAAAAAAAATAAGTAGGAGGAGGCGATGTAGGAACCAAAGAAATAAATGAAATAGAAAAAACCTTACATTATGTTCATCTAATTGGGAGAAAGTAGTTTTTGAGGGTGAGAATTATTAAGGGGAAAGAATATATTTTCCCAAACATATATGAATGAAATTTTCCTTCTAATTATATAAATGTGTCATGTTTATTTTTGAATTATTATATAAATCACATAGGACATACGAACAAATAGAAAAATATAATTATTTAGATACTTTATTTAGAGAAAAAATATACCTATAATAATTAAAAATATTATAATAGTTAAAAAATTTAAATAAGATAACTATAATATGAAAATTTTAATTTTTTTTGAACCCTTATAGTGATCAAACTTCAGAATAATAGTGTTGAATAAAAATAAGTAATGAAGTATTAATTTTTAAATGAAAAAATTTATTTCCATGAGGTTTAATATAATTTAATGATAAATGAATGAAATTTATGGTATTTATGGAAGGAAATGATCCCTTATGGCCATTACAAATCTCTCCATTGATATAGTAATATTACTATTTGAATTGTGGTATAACCCCTAGGAATAATTACAATATATTAAACTCATAACCTCCCCAATAAAATTGTAAAATAAATTTAACATAATTTATTAATAGAAAAAAAAATAAAATATAAATCATGATACATGTAATAATTGTTTTAAAGTGTTTAAAATATGTTTTTTTATTTTAGTAAAAAACCTAAGTTTTATTTAACTTTTTATGAAAAATATAAATGTTTCAAATAATTTTTATTTTTCTAAAATGGATCAAAAACTAATCTTAAGCTTTATTAATATGATAATATAATATTTTAAGACCATAAGAAATTTTTCAAATGGTATGAAACTGATTCATAAATTTAAATGTTGTATATTTTAGAATAAATATTAATTTATTTTACAATATATAATAAATTATTTTCATAAAATGGATTTCCAATTTAGAATATAAATATCATAAAAATGTTAGTGTTATTTATTTATATTTTTTGGACTGTTTTGAATTATGAAAATCTAAATAATTTTAAATATAATGTCAATTACTTGCATAATTTCATATGCAATGATGTATGAAACATTCATATCCATATAAAGAAAATTAATTTTTTTTATTTGGTTATAAGAATAATATATATTGATAGTTATGAAACAAAATAAATATATAATGAATATTAAATTCAAAAAAACATGAATCCCCCACATGTAAATTCAACCCCTTAGCATACCTTATCCTTAAAAATACAATCATCATTATGTTAAAAATAAATTTAAAATTATCTACCCATATCACCATCACTTCCATAACATCCTTCATCACATCAATAGAGCAATAAAATTTTCCATAAGGGCATTTATATAAGAGTATATACAAAGAGATAATATTCCTAATGAAAATATCTTTCGATTCATTACTATTCTGCCGTATCATATACATTTATTCCATGACTGTATAATAATAAAAATATTATCAATATACTAAATTAGAAGTGAATTTATGTAAAACACACATTTTAACCCTCTCATATTATTTTAATATTTTAATAATTATATATATTATGACTGATTCATCGCCTCCATGGATGATGTGATGCCCTATATTCACAATACCAGATCCGGTGTTATAAAAACATAATTTATATAGGTACTTAGAGTCAATCAATAAATTAATATATATAACCATATATGATTTCAAAATAAATGACTATTTTTATATTCTATTACATATGATGCATGGTTTTAGCTTTTGAGCTTTAATGAATTAGAACACATCAAAAAATAATAAATCCAATTTTTTAAAAAAATAATATAAATATTTTTTTCTTTTTTATATAAGAATATGATTTATTCCGTATATGTTTTAATTAGATACCATTATTCATTGAAACATTTAATCCTTCTAAATGTGTCATGTGTAATACTTTTCTATATAACTAAGGAATATGGAATAATATGTAGGGATAACCATAAACACTCATTAAGGGAAACATATAACTGATGTAGTCATGGAATAACAATAGAATATATATTATAGAAATAATAGGTTAAAAATATAAATCCATAGTAAACTTGAAACTATGATCATTCTATATCCATGAAAATATATAAAAATATGGGTATCAAAAACACAGATATCATAATCATGGAATGCATAGTACTGGACTTCAAAAACATATTGTCATGGCCTTGTACAAAGGCACTATTCTTACCATAAAGACTGTAGTCAAGATATCTGGTGAAATTGGGTAGGAATAGAAAAAATAAAAAAACATTTTTTGTCTAATGATACCAATCAATGTATTTAGGGGCTATAAAATTGTATCCCCCAACC
This sequence comes from Viscum album, assembly GCA_963277665.1. Lineage (NCBI taxonomy): Eukaryota > Viridiplantae > Streptophyta > Magnoliopsida > Santalales > Viscaceae > Viscum > Viscum album. The sequence goes on along the minus strand of OY728150.1, from coordinate 307,634,096 downwards.
ATCACTTCTTTAAATCTATATCATTCACATAATATACATCAAGTCTTTTGGATGAATCCCTAAGAAACTGGTTACAAAAAAACATTATTATCTATATAAATATAAATAAATAATGAAAAAATAATCCAATTTTGTAACAAATGAATAATCAATAATAATTATAATAATTTTCCAAATTTTGATATTCAAATGTATCGTATTTTCCATGTAATAATTTTTTAAAAAATATATGGGGTTATTTGGAGACCAGGTGTAGAAAGGGAATTTGAATCTAAGGCCCATGGGTCTGGGAAGAAATGATGAAAATATTATTTTTTGTTTATTAAAAACAACATTGATCTTCAGTTTTAGAAACTTTTAAATGAGTGTTGTAATTATAAATTTGAGGGCACCATTGAGTTTAGAGCAGTGATTTTTTCTTATGCAGTACCTATCATCTATCAGTATGGGTCAAATATGGAAATTATTTTATAATGATTTAAAGAAGTATAAAAATAATCTTAAAAATGTTATTTTATTTTCCATTTAACGTTTCATGGTGACACAACTATGCTGTGACTAAATATCTATTTCAATTCATAAATGAAAAAGTGTGTCGATATTACAACTCAATGAAATAGTGACACTGTAACACACTTCTATAATTAATAGAATGGCAGGGATGCAAGATTATATTCATGATCCCTGGGGGCTCTAAAAAAATAGATTGTGTTGGTAAATCCTATAATCGATGAATGACGAATGGTGGCAGATCGACGATCAGAATCGAAATTGGCATTGGCGGATTGATGAATAATTAACACGAGAATCAGTCTTCATTAGCAATCAATCCAATCCTAAAGGTAGGGGGTTTATTTTTTTTCTTGATTTATTCCCATGATTTTATTTTCAAACAACAAACGTAGACCAGCCCACGAATAAATTGGTCCATGGTTTGATTTTCCATAAGATGTATTTTTAAATATTCCATGATTTATTTCATCATTTCATCATTTTCTATAATAAAATCATTATATTGTAATTTTATATTTTAACCAATGATATTTTTGACTCTATGATAATGTGTTTTATCCACTAAAAACTATTATTTTATAGAGTGGTTTTAGAATCTTATTTTGGAAAATAATATTTTGTTGACTAATTTACATTAATTATATAATCCTTTTAGTACAATTTCCTAAATTCTTTTTCTAATCCATATTCTTTACAAGATCATAAATTTTAATTTCAACTCCATATGAGTGAAATATCTTTCTACCCATTCCCAAATGTCTACTTTTTAATTTATCTTTTATAACCATTGTAAATTAGGCATCATGTTCCCTATATTTCTATGATTATAACAAAATATATCATCAGTATAATTAAAAATAATATTTCCATTCATCTTATTATTGAAATCAATTTTTTTTAGTATTTTTATAATCATATATTGTACCCTTTCATCTTTCTATATACACACATTGTAACATTTGATATTTAATTATTGTCACTACCCTATAATTCTGTATCAAAACAGTAAGTAGAAACATATAACATAAAAATAATGAACTTATTTTTTTATTATCATCATCTTCAATATTTTTATGTTCTAAATAATATTTTAATAATGACGCAATAATATAATCTTTTATATATTTCTTGATGGTTTCACTCTTATATACGAACATTTTTAGCATCCCATTAATTAGTAAGGGATTTAAAAATACATCAAATTAGAACCATTTATTCAACAGTTTCTCTTAATGAACCCGTAAAATTTTAAATAATAGAATATATATATGAAATAATTGTTTAATAGTCTTTTATTATAGAATATTAAATTCATTATATTCACATCTTAAAAAGATTTACATAGATTACATTTAGATATTCTATGAGATGACGTGTAACTATAAGGAAATTAAAATTTTTATATTAAATTTTACATGAAAATGCATTACAATAGTAATTTTAATTTTTTATACAATATAAAATTTTCATAGCCTTTAAATTAAATACATACCATATCATTTCATTTCCAACCAATGAATCAGTTTAACTATCTTATATATTTTATCATTCCATCTGGATTATCAATTGAAAATTGTTTTATTGTTTCAAGAATTATTTCATCCAATATTTGCAACATCTGTAGTCAGTACCATAAAAATGAGGTGGTATTGATATACTAATCCACCAACCAAACATTTCCAACCATCTAAGAAATATCATTTCCCCATTATAGTTATGTGATTAATTGTTCAGAAAAAATTAAAATATATATCACATAAGGGGTTATGATCCAATGTAAATTGGTTATCATAAAGAAAGGATTGATGTATTTTTAAGAGGATGGGTGAATTATAATTTTTAAAATTAAAAGTTTATTTAAATTAGTGTTAAATTATATATTTAATTGATAGAAAATATAATGAATAAAACAATTTTTATATATATAGTTGGATCTGAGTGATTTTACTATACTCTTTACCCCTCTGAAAAGAAGAGATATACGCAACTCACAAACAATGTAATCTATAAATTTTTAAGGGAGTCACAATTTGTTAATATTCCATTATAAAATACTATAGAAAAAATACCGATACTATGTTTTTATCACATAGAGTCACAACCCACAATTAAAAGTTTAATATTATAGATGAAACAAAATAACCTTTTATCGGATAAAGGAATAACTAAAATCCCCAAACCTATTACATGTTAGAAACAAATAACATATAAATTTATACATGGTAGTATAACCCAAATCATATAATTTATTGATTGTATAAGCCACAAACACTTTTATAGTAAAAATAAATTAAAATAATTACATCACCATCTATTATTATTGAAAATGAATCATGGGAATGTCAATATAGTATAGATGAATCAATCAGATGAGTTCCAAATGATTATATGCAACGAATTTTTTTTTGTATTAAAAATAATTCATAAATTAATATTATTGGTAGAATTATAAATATCTACTTATGAAATAAATATATAAATCTTTTATATAAATATTTTCTACGTGAATAAGTGTATGTAAATAATTATTTCTAATATATATCCTCTTTTATGTTTCTGGGATAATGATCAACTTTTTAGTTGATCGATGTAGTTTTCGCACAAAATCCATGACATGTATTTCTTATTAAAGAGAGATAATTGTTAATCATATTAATATATTTCAAAATTCTATATTCTATAACAAGATATATAGAAATAAATGTAATTTATATTAATACAGTAGTTAATTTACATTACAAAACAAGTTTATGAACCTTGGAATACAACTATAAATATGCAAAGAGTAAAACCTACAATTTTATCATATATGAATTATAATACTTTAAACTCTAATTTTTTTTTAATTTTTATCCATATATAATACAATGGGTATCTTATTTATTTCATCATAAAAAATTAAAAATAAATTTAGACATAATTTACATAAATAATTATTAATTATTTAATAAATAAAAAAAAATTTTATATGATGTTGCATTTAATGGAAAAATTAAAATATATGAAAAAATATAACATGTTTTCTAGTTTTCAAAATATATATTAGAAACAACAAAGTAACATAACAATATATGTATACATAGGAACATTTCCCTTATGTTAAATTAATTCATTAAAGAAAATATTTGTATATAATGGGTTATTCATAAATAAAATATCATGTAACCAATTCTATGTGATCTCTACGAAATAGAATCTTTTTTACGTAAATGATTTAAATAATTATATTCTATATAATCAAATTTCTCAAAAATTTAAATTTACAGAACCAAAAAAATATGTAACTATATTTATATATACAAATGGCTGACAAATTTAATTCCACTATGTATCTGAATTAGGGTAATAAATTTGGTTATAAAGTAAAAAATAAATTTAATGTAATTATGTCTGTCAAATACATTTCATAAATTTAAAAAATTGCTTCCTCATGAAATAAACCCTATTAAACTATTTTTAAAATATAAGTAATGCAAAATATTTATTTTAATGTTCACACAGTAATGTATTAATATGATAATGTTTTTTAATTGTAAAAATATGAATTGGTTCATAGAGAAAATAAATAATAATGCAGGTCAGAAAAACCATTGAGTCTGTCAATGGATAACAGAGATTATGTTTCACTAGGAAAATCAAATATTGGGGAGTACAACATAGTGGTAATAGAAATAATGAGATGGGTTTTGTAGTGTTGAACACCCATGGTGGAGTAATAAATCATTCATTGGTGAGATTTTTTCATGGGGCAGATGAGTGCATGTCAAAACCATCTTGTTTTTTTGTTGTGGTTATGAGTAGTGGATAGTGTTAAAGAAATGAAAAAATCCGCAGTGTTGAAATTGAGCTACAAAAGTTCATTTTTTGTATGGGGGAACATCAGGACAAGTTTTCATGATTTGGAAACTTTAGTAGCATGGTACTAATTATATAATACCTTATAAAACATCTCAATGATGTGAAGTGTTATTATGGGTATATTATAATACATGATTTTAATATATGAATAAAACTCTATATAAAGTTTGAATATTTATTATTAGTAAATGGGATTTTTTAACATTAATAATGTGTCAAATTTTATTACTTTAAATATATTGAATGAAGCTCTCAAGGGCTCAAGAGTACCCCATGATGAGCTAGGTTGTTTTTTATAAGAATGAAAACAAAAAATAATTTGATAATTAAAAAATGTAGGCTATATTCTAGTATGTTTCTATAAAAAAATATCTACCTATAACCCTAGAATTCACTTTCTAGTGGGTTAGATAGTGTCTCCATCATGTGGAAGGTGGCCATTGTCTTTTCAAAGTCCATAATAATGGATACAATTATGTTTTATCCACTAAATATTTCAAGAGGTGTATACCAATACTCTTTTTCCATATACATCACAAATAGGTTGTATGATACACCTATTCTTCCTATCTTCCCCCATGAATTTTGGAACTATTTAGTACTATTTCCTATGAGGGTTCATGATGGGGTGTTTCATCCTACCCCTTTTTATTTTTAAATTGATTCCACAGATATGGTATTTTTTAGTTTATATATTTCATTTTAATTTTAGAAGATAATGGGGAAATCTCCCATTTGTAATGTAAATCTCATAAATACTAGAAATAATATGTCCTGTTATGATATCAACACAATGCTTATTGTTTCCTTGTTAAGGTTAAATCACACAACTAATTTATTTAATGTTTCTACAAAAATTTCATTTTAATAAATGAATTTGTTTATAGTCCACAGAGATAATTTTGACGTTGTTAAATTATGTGAGAGGCATGAACCTCCTGTTGGTGTCAGATTGTTGCTCTATTGTGGTGAGGACATCGACAAGGGCCTCACATATGATGGCGGAGACTAGTTTTCCAAGGATAGGATTGGTCATAACATGGTTTTATAGGGAATCATCATTCAATTTAAAAATTAGAATTAAATTACCTAAAAAATGAGGGTGGTCCCTATTGCACTATATATGGAATTAATTACATTTTTATGATTTCTGTGATATGATGTCTCCCCATCAATTATACTGATAGGTTTCATTAATAATGATTTTCTAATTAAAATTGTATGGGGAATTTAATTTAATGGTTATATAAATTTACATTATTTATAAAAGGAAAATATCATGGGTGAAATTAATAATGTCTTGTGGACACTAAAGACCTTATTCATTTGTTGGACCCTTAAAAAATTATGGTCAATTTCTGGACACAGAAGATACAATGACACTTACAGACATATAAGGGGGAAAAGGAATTTTTTAATATGGATAACCATCGTTTTATGGGTTAGGATCCTTTATAATCATTAATCCTAGGTGGAAATACTACAAAAATATTAAATAAGGGTTTGGTGAGTTGGCCGACCTTGAGTTACTCTGGACAATGAGATAGTCTATGATATGTCTCTCTGTACTATCATTGGTGATGAATACCCTTAATAAATATGAGATCGTATAATTAATTTGATGATGAAGAGGGATAATATTTCAACTTTTCATTTTGTATTGATCAAAAATTAATGTTGATACTACGGATACAAAGGAGTATTCCTCCTTATTGTTGTTGATATATGGGGCCCATGTGTGTTTCTTATTGAGAGTGACCCTAAGAGTTTGTGTTTTTTAATGGCTAGATATTGTTGAGGGGGTACACATAAAACGTAATTCCAAATATGAGCCTCATAGAGCTGAGATGATGGTGATTCGAATAGGTTTCCAATCATCCCTTTTTATAAGATTATATTTATTTATGTTATGCTTCATGATTTTTGATTTACCAATATACATTGGAATTGGCCATTTGGTCTAGTACAATTATGATTTCCCTGGATTCTTGAGAATCACCTTATAATATCTTTTTACCCTAGTATACCATGAGACTAAGGGATATAGTCTCATTTTATATTTGTTGAATATTCCTTATATAACTATAATCAAATTTATATCTTTTGTTGATGTAGTAATGGGTTCCTATAGGTGGTTCCTATGATCCAACATCATAGCCCATGTCATGTAGTTAATTCAAAAATTCATATGAATCCGGGAGTTCCTCTAAAATTTTAAGATAATCATCAATGAATGGGGATACTTGTATTTAAATAAAGATACCATTAGACTTTTTTGAATGTTTGGGACTCACAAGATTCAAATTTTGGTAAGATGTGTTGCATAGATCTATATAGAGGGTAATAAATACTTTATATCATGAGGGTAGCTATTTCATCCACATGATATATCCCTCACATACACCCTAGTATCTATTTTATGCACCATATATACATGACTAAGGATCCGTTTTTTTTGAATCCTATGAAATTGATTTTTTGATCAGTGAGTGTATTCCAATCGATTTCGTAGGTATCCTAGTAATCACTCACACATGCATATATGGGGTTTTCATGGGTTTCCCCATCCTATTAATAATAAATTTTTCATCTATAGTGAATTTTTATGATATACTATTTGGTTTAGTCTATGGTCATGTAGATGTTGGATTCTGGGTGGTGACGCATGGATTTGTACTCATCATAGTGCAGGCATGAGAAAAGGATCCCTAATGGTGGAAAGTGATCTCTTCAAGGTGACACTCTTATGGATAGGAATTTCATCACTATAAGAAGACAGTATGGTCAAAAATGTGCACATACCATATTATATATGATGGTTATTTGGATAGTCTAAGGTAGTTTGTGAACTCCCTTGAGGCAGTGGTCAAACAACATTTTGCACAGTCACTATGAGGTGCTTATATAAATATGAAATTGAGATGAGATAGTTATTGAGTGTGTTTATTAAATTATTTCATGTTACTTATTTATTCATTCATTATAATCCCATAACACAGACATCAATAAATTTCTAATACTTACATGGATTTCTTGGTGGTTCCATACTTTGTTATAAACTCACAATCTACTGGGGATACTATTTCAGTTGGGTACCATAGTATCTCTACTATTCTTTTATGAATGAGTTTCACCACATTCCAGTATTTTCATGATATATTTAGAGAATCATGTATGATATTTGGGGCTTGGTATTGAGAGATTATTGTAGGTTTTAGTGGGTAATCAGTTAATTTAGTTTTAAACCTTCTTTTTCCATTAATTTTTTTGATATGTGATTGGCCTAAGGTGATATTAACCATTCCTTCCTATATGACTAAATCCATTTTTTATTATATGTTGTTTAATTAAATTATTTACATTCATAATTTGTAAAGGATGAATATTTATTATTTTGTTTGTTCACTCTAATATATATGGTATTGTATCCCAATTGTGCTATCTTTGACCCTAACTATTATTCAGTATCCACTAGAGTACGGAGAGGTGGACATAAGGACATGTAGAAAACAATCCTTGGCACTAGTCCTGTAGACTCTAGATCGGGTTTGTAAAAAATACTATTAGAACGTATTTTTTAATTTTATTTACATTTTGGGTTATTGTAGCTATAAGATATAGGAATTAATGAGTGCTTGTGATTGATATTGGGATTGAGTACCATGAAAACCTAATCCAGTATGAAGCCTATGTAGTTAGGTAAAATGTTTTCATTTTGGGTTTTCATTATTTCAATTGATTGATTTCAACTCATGTGACAAACATTACGTTTTAGGTTTATGGTTTATTGGATATTTGATATTATCATGTGAAAAAATGAGGTGTCTACATGTATCATTCTCAACACATATGGATTCACATGACGTAAAATCCTCCTAGTTTTTTAATTATGGAACATATGAGATAGGTTAAATTATATAATTTATCAATAAATAATCATTAATCAATTTCCAAAATATATATATATTTATTGTTGAATTCTAGTTATCCTTATCAAAATATAAGTATCATATGATTATAGGTCATGTGAAACATACTGTTAGTTGGTTAATAGTGGGGGGTGATGATGATGTTCTGTAATATTGGGGACCTTTAGTGTCCCTAATTTGTTTGTGAACGAACCAAATTCCTTGGAGATATACAACATATATGTGATTCGTTTAATGTATTTATAATTTAATAGTTCATCAAAAACATTTATTGTGTTTAACTTATATCTTGTAAGCATATTACACATAACCAAATCATGTGCTAAAATTTCATGAGATACATATAATCCTTAAGTAATTATGATTGTACTGCTATGACTATGTGATGTGACTAGATCCTCTAGGTAGTAGTATGATGTAAATATACTCGAATAGGGTATGATCTAAAGGATTAGTTATTTACTGTTACAATAAAAACATTAATTTTTTCCAATTTTGAATGGAATGGAAATTTATCTAACTGGACCCATGTTTATCGTTCTATAATTATGATCGTTAATAGTGATTAAATTATTTATGTATTTAATTACTGTAGAATTTAGAAATCCGAAGGGATAAATCCTAAATAGGGGTTCTCAGTGATAATTAGTGAATGTTGAAAGATGGGTGTGTCTTTGGATTTAAATAAAATGTGTATGAGGACACTAGAGTAAGTATATTTCATGTGAGTTTCTAGGTGATGTTTTCAAAAGGAAAAATGTAGTTTTTTCCATGTGATGTTACCATATGTGAGACCTATATTTTTTACTATGTGGGAGACCTAGTGAACCTTGTCTTAAAAATTCAACATAGTGATTTACTATTCAATTGTATGTGGGGTTAAACCATGGGTGAGGTGTTAAAAATTGTTTTTGGTTTTCCAAAATGATGTAATGAATGTGTTAGTGTTTAAGCAGTCGGGATTGCTGCAAGATAGATTCTATCAAGGTTTCTCTTTGGCATGAATTTACCATAAATTTTCTTATTATTAGTCTACTTGATTATGTTCACATTGATATCAAGTTCATTTCATCTGTAGGACAATTTGAGTGTCTGACCCTACTCATATAAATTCATTTGACAATTTATTGAGTGTGTGGGAGGACATACGTGTTTTTGAATAATTCAAGTTTGAAACTTATGTGAATGATAACATTGAACATTCAAGGTTACTAACAATGGAGATATGTTACAATAATTAATTGGTGTGGTTTAATTGATATTCTATGTAGAATAATATGTTTTGGGTTGGATGTCCTTACACTAATGGTATTCGACACAAAGGTACATGAGTCAGGATTCTGTGGTGGGGTGGTTGAAGGGTGTATTCTCATTTATTCACAGTATATATTGAGGGAACACCAACTATTATCAATGAATCCAATTGAAATTGAAATCAGTTATGACCATAAGGGAGCTTAGGGTTCGTATGTTTAGAAATATGCTCTCTAGCTTGGGTTCAAAATGCTTATAATAGTGATAAATTCCCACCCTATTAGTGGAGCTGCCAAAAATGAATTGACTGTCATTGGATGGTTGAGTAGAGCATTTCCCTAAAAATGGAACACCAGGGAGGTTCGTTTTCATTGTTTGGATGTGTAGATGCGTATATATTAGGAATAGTGTGATAAATTTGGTTTGGGATGCTTATGGATTAGTTTTTGAGGATTTTTGGGGGAATTATATCATTGGGAGTGAACTGTTCCCTATGATAGGGTTTCCTATTTTACATGATAATACTATTTTTTATCAATTGATCTAATTTCCATGAGTTGCAAATGAGTGTTTATCTTTTTTTTGAATTACAAATCATATATGGGTAATGTTTGGTCATGTCCAAAAATTATGTTCGATGATGAATAAAGAATAATATTTTGATATCAAGGGTTTGGTTCATTATTGTAATTAGGTGGATTCTACTTTTGTGGGGAGCTTTATTGTAATAATGGTGTATTTACCCTTGTTCTACAGGGGTCCGTAGCACATGGTATTGCTCATTGGGTGATTATCATGTAAATTTTATTCTAGTTTATAAATGGATATTAATAAACCTATATTCTTTGGAGAATGCAATATATAAATTTATTTATAACATATGATGGGTTCTAGGTGGTGTCTTTAAGCTTGTGGTGATTTTGTGGTGATCCAAACATGGATCAGGTAGGAGAATAATTTGTTCTCCATTTGATGTATGATGAAATTTTTGGAAGGTTGGTATTTTAGCTAGGTAATTTATCTAAGAACTAGGCCACAAATTCAGTGAATATGTTTGGTATTTCAAAATATTCTTCATGATTTAAGGAATCATGATCATTTTCACTTGTAGAATGATAGCATTTGTATTATAATGATTATTTGGGAAGTGAACTAGTGGAATTATGAATGGTATTATTTTATATAATCAGATGTGATTTATTTGAATCCATTCTCAATGAAACATATGAGTTATATGTGTGGTGTTTGTTCATTGGTTGGCATACTAATGGAGTGGATTATCTAACTAGTTATGTTTTATAGATGGTGAGTGTATACAATTTTTGTTTTCATTATTGAAAAAATATTTTTTGTTGATTTTTCATCATATTTAAATAACTATTATGGTGTGGAGACTTCGAAATCACATAAATTTGGTTGGTGGACATAAGATAATGTGTATCAAATGATATTCTGATGACATGGATCTCCATTGAGTGGAATTGGCTATAATGAGATGGGTATTGTTTTTGGGAGATAAAATAAGTGGCCAATTGATTAGGAATTGGTGAGATTCAACCATGGATTGATAGTTGAGAGTAGAAAACATTTTATTGTTTTTATCATGGTTATGATTCAGATATTGTGTTAATTTGAGCAATGCTCCTTCATTTTGATATTGAGATATTTTATATTTATTTATATTTGCGAGAATGACACTTAAAAATATCAATATTAAGTCAACTGACTATATAAAAATATATTATTGAATAAACAACCATACATTTGGGGTATGATAAGTGTTATTTTGTAGAGAGGATAATTCAACATGTTTGTCCAGTCAAGAAATTTTCAGAACGAAGTTGAATTTTCAAATAAAGTGGTTGAGTTGTAGTCAAAACTAGGTTTTCAAGTCTAATTTTAGTAGTGGGATATTATAAATAATAATTGTTATGAATACGGTTTTATATTTTGGAGATGATATGGGGGTTTTAGAGCGATCCATAAGGGTCTAGGTTGGTTTTTGTAGTTCGTATTGGGTCAGTCCACTGGATAGTTGGTGGATTCCGGTAGAAAGATTATTAGTTGTTTTATCCACTAGCTCACTAGTGGATTGGTACCAGATAACTGGTGGTCTATCCAATGCAATATGATTTCAATTGGTGGATACTAGCAATCTGGTTTCATTAAAAAGGTTGAATATTATGATCTTCCCTCATATTTAATGATTGGAATCCCACTCCTTTTATCATTAATGGATTATTATAGTGGGGTATGACCCCCAATTTTCCACATCTATCCCCCATGATTTCGGGTTCTATTTCATGGAGTATTCATAAAAGATTACATTTTTTGGATTATAATACATCACTATTCTTCTAATTATTTTATATTATGTAATTTGGTTTTGTTTTAGATTAGGAAGCTTATGTGTAATTCCTTCGAGAATGATGAAATCATCCAATTTGAATGGAGAATTTGTGCAGCCTTATAAGTGGAAATCCAATTGTGTTTTCCCTCTTTTTGTTTCATTTAATTATTGTTAAAACATGTTGTATATTTATTTTAGTGGTTTCCTTAAATTTAATTTAAAATAAGTGATTTTTTTTTCAATGAACATCTGTTTTTTGAACCATGATGAAATTGCAAGTTTGGAATGAACCAACCATGGGTGATTGGTTATGGTTACAGTATGGAGATTTCATAGTAGAGGTAATCATGAATATTGGCGATAACGAGACAGCTCAGGATAAGAGTGGTCAATCATTAGATGTATTGGGTTATATATTATATGAAATAAATTATATGGTTTTGGGATCAAAAATAGAAAGTGGGCCCTAGTTTTTCCCCTATTTAAATAATTATTTTTTCCCATTCATGTGATGTGGAGTTTCATGACTAATGGAACTTCCCTTTTAAATAAAATGGAGATATTAAATTTAAAAAAATTGTCAATGTTATTTAAATTATTCAATTTATGTTAATATTGGAGGTAAACTGATTAATTTTACAAGGTCGGTGGGGATGTAACTGCACTAGCTTGAATATTTGGTCATCAAGGGGTATTTCAAAGTCTATGGGGATATCTATATATATAGTCACGTCAAAGAGAAGGTATGAAACTCTTTGAGATAAAAACCCTTGTATTCCAACTTTATACACATGTGAAGTGTTTTTTCTCTATGGAGAAACCATTGGATGTATTCTATATGTTTTGGGTGAGATAGAACTTCAATAGGAACGCTAGAAAATATGAAGGGCATGGGCCATCTTTAAATTCTACTAAAATTTTTTTATACCCTTACGAACAATGATTCTTTTCGATGAGATTGACAATTAAGAGGGCTGATACATCCTCTAAGAAGCAGATGTTTTCTCAAAGGACAAATAGTGACCAGATATCTCATGTGTGATTCCCCTACACAGGTAATGATGTAGGATACCCTTGAATGAACCCCTTTGAAAGTCATCCTAGTGTAGCTGTGTGTGGACATGGTTAGACAAGGTTGTAGGTGTCACCCTTTAACTAAAACCAATATGTGAGGCCAATGGGGATGAGATGGTGGTGGGATGTGTGATAATTCAACTAGGTATTTTCATGTGATTATTTTGATTTATGTTATGCATGGTGATTATTTATATTCCATGAAAATTTGTAATTATAAAATCTTCCAAGCACGATCATGATTTTTTGAGATGAACACGAATAACCAGATGATACTGATGAGACCCTAGGACACCCATAGTGTTCAGTATCTTTTATTAATATATATTATGGGATGATTATTATTAATAGTAATAACTCTATGTTGTTGGATGATGTTTCAATGGATTCATAGAGGTCATTCTTATGATCCTACTTCAGATCCAGTGGAAGAGAATTAATATAAGAAATCTTGAGATTCATATGAATCCTCTAATATTATGAGACCATTAAGAATTAATGAGGATCTTGGGATTTGAATTGTGATACCATTATAACATTAATAATGTTAGGTATCCATAGGATTAGATTTCCTATAAAAGGTTTTCGGTTGGATTTTATCCTTGAGCACATATTTGGAAATTTACATGGTAACTGTTGGATCGCCACTATATATTCCATGCAAAACCCCAAAGATAAAGTTGATACACTAAGTTTTAATCGGGTGAGGAGCTGCAACGTTTTGGAATCCAATGAAATTGGTCATTGTATTCATGAGAGTATTCTATTTGATTTCTAGTGTCTCTATTAAAATATGCATTCCTAAATGAATTGAATTAACTAAGAAATCCCCTCTTAAAAATCAGAAGTTATCCTAACATCAAGAATTACTATAACACTCTAAGGTCATGTGAACTTTTTTTAATAATTAAGTATTTTTGTTTCTTAGACCCCAAAGAAATTTTAGCATGCATTAGACACAATAATTATCTCACAATTAATTACATGGAACACCGATTAAAAAAAAAGGATTACCAGTAAAATATTATTATTTAATATTATTGTTTTCAACTAGATGTTTTACTAGGATTATGAAAAGGATTAACTAAATTTTGAAAATATTTGATCTACACATGAATAGAAAATTAATTATATGATGAAAAATTAATTTAAATTGTTTGTTAAATCTATTTTAAAATAAAAGTACCATCATCTGAAAACAATTATACAGAAAAATGAATTTCATATAAAAAATATTGAAAAATAAATTTTAATAAATAAATTTATTGAAATTTATATATTATATACTCAGTAAAAATTTTAACATTCATCTTTTTTTCTAGGCAAGTGATAAGAAAAATATCCAATTTTATTAAAAATATTATCTAAAAAGTAGTTTTTTCCCTTTTTCACGCTTATATTAAATTATTTTTATCACATTTGGAATATTAATTTGAAAAATAATTTTTTTAGAAGTAATCATTTCAAATTATTATTACAGTTATTTTTTTGATAATTTTTTTATAGTAAAATGTTTTTGATGAATAATTAATAATATTGGGGTTTTCAAAGAATTATAATTTACATTAAATATTTTAAAAAGATAATTTTTTATAATGTGATTCTGTAATAAATTTCATTCAAATATATATCAAATAAATTACATCATTTGAATAATTTTTCATATATAATATTTATATAATAAATTTTCAAACTTTTGAACATTTTGACTTTTAAAATCTATTTTTTTCTATCACGTCTAAAATATTAATTTAAAAATAAAATTATCCTTATATGTTAATGGAATTTGGAATAACAAATTCCATATTTTCAATTGGAATAATTTATATAATCTAATATGGTCAACTAATTTTTTTACTATAACGAATAGTAATACATGTGACATTTAACTACAATTGTAATCATAAAAATGGGCATACATGAGGGATGAACTAAGATAATATCTGTTAAGAGAAAGAATAAACCTTTCCAACACTCATTTAATGGAATTATTTCAACATTATCTCTTTTTTCATCGAAATGTATTCTATTTTGGGTCCTTTTGGAATGTTAAAAATGTTAGTGACCGATTCTCATTTCCAAATTTACAAGCGTGAAAACCAGCTCACTTATCAAAGGCCAGCTACTCTCCTCTCATTATCACAGATCCCAAACCCATTGTTCCAGCCAAAAACTGACCCAAAATTTTACATAATTCTGAAATATCATCCATGAATCGTTATATTTTGATGAAATCCATCCTATTAATTTATTTCTTGCAAACCTAACGACGTTACCAGTGGAAGAGGTAACATTTTTCAACGAGGGTTTTTATATTTTTCTATCCACCAGCTAATTAAATATTTATTAAATAAGAATGATTTAATAAAATTATTATCTTCTATATAATAATTTTTATTATTTTATTTTTATTAGCTACAACCATCATCACTTCCATAAGATGAGTTATGAAATCATAATTCCTATCCTCGGGGGAATACCACCTCATTAACTGATGTCCTTAGTTATTCCATCTCCACTTCTCATGGATTAATATAATAATGTATTAAATAATGATATATGACATTTATGATATTATTATACATATTTTATTACTATATAACATATAACTTCTTACATTCCATTCCATTAGAAGATGATAATAGCATTCGTGTGTACATAAGAGTATCATCTCATGAAAATATGTGATTTATTTACACATTATATAGAATTTAATTAGGATGGTATTCATAAAAAAAGTGACCTATATGAAATAAATTTTATTTTATAATAGAAATATATTATTTAAATTTCATTCTTTATTTCATAATGAAAATGGTAACAAACGTTCATGTGTATATAAATCATATTGTCTCCATGAACAATGTACTTCATTTTCTATATATAACTCTTATAGAGTACTATAAAATATATATAATGAATATTCATGATATTTATATCATTTTAGAAATTATTTATATGATTTTACATGATCAAATTAAAAGGAAAAAACATGAAAAATCAAAACATGTATGAAATCAAACACTTATTGCCTAAAACATGACATTAATATATAATTCTTAAAAAATGAGTAATAAAATGTAATAAAGAATATAATATATAGTGTGATATATATATGTGTTAATTTAATATATTTTTAGAAAATGTCTTTTTATTATATAGTTTGTTTGACCATGTATAATGGCAGTAATAACTTCATTTATGTGGTTTTCATCTCTATTTTTACATCTATTAGACACAATCCATATTTGCCAATTATTTCATTTCTGGTGAATATATACATCCCATTGGTGTATTTCACTATAAAAACAAGAAAATTATTGGGATTTAAATATACATTTTATTATATATATTTCATGGGGTTTATGATAAATTTTTTTCCCAAGTGGAAAATGATTGTCCACAATTTTTTATTCGATGAGATATATGTTATATTTTTCACTTATCATCTATAATGAGGTTTATAAATATCTTCTATGGAATGTGATGTCATGAATTTATTTTTTATAATGATATCATAATATGAACTTAGTGTTATTCTTTCATGGGTCTTACTATTATAAGTTTATAAATTGATAATAGTTTTATGTTACAACCTAATATTTTATTAGGAATGATTATGATAATTATAATAATAATTTAATATTATGATTAACCATTCAAGAAAAAGATGATTTTATAGTGCTATGGTTATGTAATGAGAAGACATGTTTTCCATTCATTTTACTCTCTTAATGATCTCATTATTTCAAAGTAATATTAATTAATAAAACTTATTTTTTCTGATTGAAAACAGATTTGTTTGAAATCGGTATTCATTCGAAATGTTTTATGTAATGATTTTAACATTTATAAAATTAGTTTTAATTAAATTTTTACACTTATTTGAAATAAAACAATAAGTTATTGAAGTAATGTTCATTACATTATCCAAAAAATCCCCATATTTATTTAAGAAAAAAATTGGAAGGAATATTTATTTTACTATGTGTGGGATATAAATTGTATTTTGAGTTCATAACCATTATATTATTTTAATATTCTATTTTATAAATCAGAGTAATTTTTACTAAAAATTATTTTCATAATTTTAAATGTTTTTCAATTTGTTTTCAAATAGGAAATGATACTTTACTGGTGAAATTATTTAAATTATTTATTATATTTCACTTTATGTTTTCACATTTATTTTTATTGAAAAATAATTTGAAAATGTTTTGTGTTTAAAATTATTTTTCAAAATTTAAAAGGTTATATTACTCATAAAATTTTCCAAGTGATCTTTCAAAATCAATTTCCATATTAGATGATATCTTTTGATGTCATTTTTAATTCACTAAGGATATCATTGAATTATTCCATCATAATTATTTATATGGATGGGTAAATTATATTTTATTAAATGTTTATAAAGAATATTTATTTTTCAAGGGTTATTCCATGTTGAATTGGTGAGATGATTAAGAAAATAGTTTTCATTTAACTGATTTTGATGTGATGATATGATACATTTTATATGATTTTGTAGCATATAGAAAGCTAGTTTTCATTATAGGACATGTGGGACCTATATATCCCTCCCATTTATTGGTAAATGATATATATCTAATGAGACAATAATGAGAAGCATTTTGATGGGCTTGATCTTGTTTAGGAAAGAGGTACATCATGATTCACAATGGGAAATAAATGTAACTAGATCCAAAATATTAAATAGGTGATAGGTCATGATCCACTATGTAGTTGGTATTGGAGGATAACCTTAACATATGAAATGGGTTTATATATTTTTTATGGTTCCATACTTTAATGATTTAAGATTATGGTTCATGATTGATTAATGATGATTTCTCACTCTTATAGGCTATTTTGTAAAATGAAAATGTTTATGGAATAGATAATGTTTATGATATATGATAAGTAGTGTAAGAAAGTGATATGTTATGATCATGATCAAATAATCATATTCTTATCTTATGATTTCACATGATCCAGGATTCATATCCCTTCTATTTACCCTTAATGAGCATCTGATCTCACCATTTCTTATATTTCATTCCCCTAGTTATAAAGAAAGAATTAGGTGGCTTAATCCTATGTGTAGTACTATGTGAGATGTTTGTTGTGGTAAATATTAAATATGGTTCATGAAATAAGAATAATTTTGTTGTAGTCTCCTAGTACACTAATGTATTACTATTTTTAGGAGTGTGTTTATAGCATTTGTTAAATGTTCATAACAAATATGTGATATTTTTTTATCCAAATACTGGGTTGTTATTGATTTTATAATAGGAATAGTTTAGATATCCTTGGGAAACTACTGTTTGAAAAAAAAATATTACAGAGATCTCTAAGGATGTTTCTAACGATATGTTTTTGGATATTTATAAGGATTTTTCGTTGTAAGGCTCAAATTAAACAAATATAAATTGGAATAATATTAAAGGATAGGGTGAGTGGTTTCCAAGAAATTACATCTCTATCAAGATATTACAAGTAGCTGTGAATTTAGAAGAGTGTAACAAAAAAATAATAACTCCACTTGTAAAGACCCAAAATTTACGTGGAATTTTTTTTCATAAATACATGGGAATTTTATGAGTCCATAGTTTCTGACGGCGCTTGATTGTGAGGCCGGTGTGCGCGATATCAATTTCTTCAGTCTTGTTCGGGTACATTCAGTAAAAGTACGAGTGTGATTTATTATCTTTTGAACCGGTGCTCTGAATTCAAATCCGTGGGCACCGTTGAACTCATAGTGTCGGTTTTCACTTAAGGGGACCTTCACCACAGTTGCATTCTAACGAGAGTGGAAGTTATATATTGGTGTTTTTAATTAAATTGAATAAAATAAAGTATTAACATTATTTTATTTGGGTGGTTAAATACTTCCAGGGGAGATAAGAGGTGGGGGCCACCACACCCGAACATCCTATGGGAGGTTATAGTGGTGGGTCCCACCCGAGTATAACCTCCCTTGAGAGGATTTTATTAAGGTGGGGCCCACATGGGCTTTAAACTCGTTTAACCCCATGGAACTCCCAATTAATTGGGGATCCTCTTCACCTTCCCTCATAAGTGTGCCACTCCACATAAATTAATTCATGGTTTATTAATTAATTATTTTTAATCCATTTGAATTCATTCGAACCCTTTAAAATAAATGTTATGCTATTACTTTATTTTGGTAGGCATAATTCTTTGGTAGAGCCTTGGAAGAATTGAGGGAACATCCTCTCAACAAATGACATGAAGAACAATAGCCATCTTCTTCGTTCTTCAATATGGTAAAGAAAGGGAAGCGACACCCATGAAGAACTCCCACAACATCTCCAAAAAACTTCATCCACGTCAAGGGGGAAGGCTCCACCAGTGAAGACTGTCCCCAATAACGACGTCACCTCTTTTCATCGCCAATAAGAGACAATTGAGGTTGGGGTTATTTTAGGATTGAATATTACCCTCCGTACCACGTCGTATGTTGTGTGCTTTGGGAACAGAATTATATCACCATAATGAAGAGGATTTGGACCGCACGAATAAGGTCTGACCCTCCCCTTTTGTTGGTTCTTGTTTGATTAGGACGGAGGCGGTACAAGCGGCGACCAACAATGAGCCGGCCGCAAAGAAATCTGGCAGCACAAGGCAGATGGTGGAGCCTGATCCTTCAGGTCCACTACGAGGCGACTTTACTCTGGACAGATGACAAGAGCCTGTTTCGGGCGGAGTTTGTTCCATCCACCCTTCGAGTGGTCCGAATACAAGAGCTACTTCATCTACAGTAGGGTAGAATGACAGTAACACAGTACTCAGCGAGGTTCACTGACCTCTCACACTACTCCACAAATATGGTATGGGACCGATTCTTCAGGTCCCGAACCATCGAGCAGGGACTCAGGTGAGAGATGAGAGCCTTAATGATCTTCCTCAGCATCCCAATGTAGGCGAGGGTGTTAGAGAGAGCTCTCCTGGTAGAGAGTTTCCTTGATAAGCAGTCACCATCAATGAGACCTACTACTAGTTGATACTCATCGTAGTCTTCTGTAGATGGAAATAGACAGATGACACAGAGGTCCAAGAGGACCAGACCTATAGGTGGACGATCATACGACTCATGATCGGTTGTGCGGGGCACCCGGAGTGGAGACAGATCCAGTCATGCCAGGAGCGGGCATCGTTAATCATGTTGCGGGCTTGGTCACATGGCACGTGATTGTCTGACCCTCTGTACTGACGATAAGTAGAAAGTTGAGGAACCTAACAAATAGAGGCAATGATTCGATCAAGGTAGTCCTCAGGGCGCAGACGGGTGTGGCAGAGGAGCTTGTCGAACGACTGGTGGCATTCGACATTACGAGGTGCTACCGCAACCACCACCAGGTGGTCAACCCCAACTGCAGCGAGTGGGTGGACAGGGAAGACCTCAGCATCAGGCAGCTGAGGCATATGACCATGGTGCTCCGGAGATGATTTGAGGTACGATCTGTGTATTTTCCACCTTAGTTGTAGTTCTTATAGACATAGTTAGCATACATTCTTTCATTTCCACTCCCCTCGTTCGGAGCTCGGAGATTCCAACGGAACTGTTGGCTCGATCTTTATGTCTAGAGACTCCTATGGGAGCAAACTCGATGATTACGCATTGGTTCCGGCAGTGTGAGCTTACTCTAGGATGCGAGAGCTTTGGCTGGGATCTCCTCGTAGCGGTTTCGAGGCCTTACGACGTTATCTTGGGTATGGACTGGTTATCTACAGTCCATTCTCATATTGACTATATTAGGTGCAATGTGCGGTGTGTCCACATGGATGGGACCAGTTTCACCTTCACCAGCGAGAAGGGAACCTTTGTAGAGCAGGATGGACTTACTCGGAAGAGGGTGAAGCCGATAACTCACCAGTTGTCTTGCCTTACTCTCAGAGCATTAGATGTGGAGAGTCTGACTTATCATGTAGTGGTGGACCAGTACACTGATTTTTTCCCTGACGATGTTCTAGGACTACCTCCTCGTAGGAGGTGGAATTATAAATTGACCAGTACTTGGGGATGACACCTATATCTACTCCATCATATCAAATGGCTCCCGCTGAGCTTCCTGAGCTGTGGGTATAGTTGGAGGACTTACATGAGAAGGGATTCATCCAGCCTAATTTTTCTCCCAGGGCATCCCCTATTCTATTCCCCAAGAAGGCAGGCAGGATATTGAGGCTCTGTTTTGACTACCACCTGCTGAACCAGGTGACCATGTAGAAAAAGTACCCACATTAGAGGACTGACGAACTCTTTGATCTACTAAAGGGAGCACGATGGTTCTCGAAGATAGACCTCAGGTCAGGCTATCACCTGCTCAGAGTTTGAGACGAGGATGTGAAGAAGATGGCCTTCATGTGTCAGTAAGGCCACTACGAGTTCTTGGTTATGACCTTTGGCATAACCAACGCTCCAGCATTGTTCATGATCCTCATGAACAGGATCTTCCAACCTTACCTTGATCGATTTGTCGTAGTAATCATCGATGACATTCTGATATACTCGACTACTGAAGAGGATCATTCCTGCCATTTTAAATTAGTACTGGACCCACTTCGTGAGAACCAACTTTATGGTATGCTCTCGAAGTGCTAGTTTTGGATTCGAGAGGTTCACTTCTTATGACACGTCATATCAGAAGGTGGAGTTGCAGTGGATCCTGTGAAAATTGAGGCGGTACTTTATTGGGAGCCACTTAGGAGTGTGACGGAGGTACGAAGTTTCTTGGGCATGGCTGGATACTATCGGAGATTCATTCCAGACTTCTCCAGAGTTTCAGCACCACTATCATCCTTGACAAAGAAGGGGAAACCCTTCGTGTGGTTAGAGAGATGCCATCAGATCTTTCAGGAGCTAAGTGAGAGGATGACTAGTTCCCCCATCTTGAGTCTTCCAGATAAAGGTGTAGGGTACGTAGTCTACTGTGACGCATCAGGGACCGGACTCGGGTGTGTCCTGATGCCGGAACGAGCTGTGATCGAGTATGGTTCTCAGTAGTTGAGATAGAATGATCAGAACTACGATTTCCATGACCTTGAGTTAGAAGAAGTGGTCTCCGCCTTGAAGATGTGGTGATATTATTTGATGGGCGAAAATTTTACCAAGTACTATGATCACAAGAAAATCAGGTATATCTTCTCTCAAAAGGACCTGAACCTGAGATAGTGGCATTGTCTTGAGTTCCTCCAGGACTATGAATTCAAGATAGTCTATACTTTTGGGAAATGGGATATTGTTACGGAAGATCTCAGCAGAAGATTAGGCATTCAGCTACTAGGATAGGCGATAGAGGATCTAGATACCTTAAAGATATACTTTGTAGATAGGGATGGAACAACATATCTTCATTCTCATACAGTCACTCATCTACTTCTTCAGCGAGTCCGGGAGGTGCAACGTAGAGACGCTGACTGTGCGACGCAACATGCTCAGATATCCACAGGGCAGACACCTGATGGATTTTCTAAAGGTGGGGAGCACGACATCCTCTTCATAGGACGTACCATGGTATCAGTTAAACATCAGGATTAGTGTTGAGGGATTTCCACACTTCCCCACTAGTGGTACATCCAGGTGTGGTGACGATGTACCATGGCCTTCGATGACATCATTGGTGGCCAGGTATGAAGAAGGTGGTAGCAGAGATTGTCTCACAATGCCCCACTTGTTAGAAGTTGAAGCACCAGGTACCAGTAGGCTTGGTTTAGCCCTTAGTGGTCCCAGAGTGGAAGTGGGATGGGATATCCATGGACATTGTGATGGGTCTTCCACGTACATCCATGAGTCACGATTCTATATGGGTGATCATTGACTGACTCACCAAGTCGGCCCAGTTATTATCGATCAGAGATAAGGGCTCCATTATGATCTTGGGAAGCCTATATATGTAGAAGATTGTGCATCTACATGGAGTACCTTCTTCTGTCGTCTCCAACCATGACACATGGTTTACTTCCTGGATATGGAAGGGGTTGTAGGAAGCTTTTGGGAAGTAGTTTCATCTGAGCACCGCCTTCCATCCATAGAAAGATGGCCAGACTGAGCGGACCATCCAGACCCTTGAGGACATGCTATGCACATGTTTCCTCGACTTTGTTTGTAGCTGGGAGGACCAAAAACCTTTTGTGGAGTTTTCCTAGAAAAACAGCTATCACTCCACCATCGGTATGGCACCTTTTGAGGCATTGTCTGGTCATCCTTGAAGACCGCCACTGTGCTAGACAAACCTAGGGGTGTCATCACTAGTGGGACCAGAGATCGTACGGGATACCACAGTGAAGGTTCAGATCATCCAGGAGCAGGTGAAGACTACACAAAGAAGGCAGAAGTCATATGCTGACAGGAGACGGAGACCTCTGGAGTTCAAGGATGGCGACCATGTCTTTCTATGGGTCTCACCTCAACGAGTTCTACAGAGATTTTTTCGAGGAGGAAAGTTGTCTCCATGATTCATATATCTTTTCTAAGTCCTCAGAAGAGTAGGCGAGGTGTCTTACCACTTAGCTCTTCCACTTCAGTTGCACCGGGTGCACAACGTCTTCCACGTATCTCAGTTGAGGAGATACGTGAATGACCCATCCCACATCATCGACGACGGGGAGCTAGACATCGATGATGGGGCGAAATTCATGGAGGTTGTAGTGGATATTGAGGATCGACATGAGTGGGTCCTGCGTGGACGGTCGATACCTATGGTGGCCGTTCGTTGATAGCACAGGAACCTCCAGGAGAGCACGTGGGAGCGAGAGGCTCAGATGCGTGCTCAATATGCCCATTTGTTCCCTTTGTGTGAGTTGTGGCTTATAGGGACGTAAAAACCTGAGGTGGGGAGAATTTAATGTCCCAAAATTTCTCTGGAAATGTTTTTTGTAAATAAATGGGAATTTTATGAGTCCACAGTTTCTTGACGGTGCTTGATTCTGACGCCCGGTGTGCCCAAAATCAATTTCTGATGTTTTGTTCAAGTACGTTCAGTAAATGTATGAGCATGATTTTATATCATTTATACCGGTGCTCGAAATTGAAATCTGAGTGCACCGTTAAACTCACAGCGTCGGTGTTCGCTTAAGGAGAACATCCCAGCAGTTGCGTTCTAACGAGAGTGGAAGTTAGATATTTGGGTTTTAAATTAAATTGAATAAAAGAAAGTATTAAAATTGTTTTATGTGGGTGGTTAAGACCTCCAAGGGAAGGTTGGAGGTGGGGACCACCACACACTGACCTCCTATGGGAGGTTATGGTGGTCAGGCCCACCCGAGTATATCCTCCCTTGGGAGGATATTATTATGGTGGGGTCCCACACGGGATTTAAACTCCTTCAACCCCATGAAACTCCCAATTAATTGGGGACCCACTTCACCTTCCCCCATAAGTGCGCCACTCCACATAAATTAATTAATGCTTCATTAATTAATTATTTGAATCCATTTGAAATCATGCCAACCATTTAAAATAAACGTTATGCTATTAATTTATTTTGGTTGGCATAATTCTTTGGTGGAGCCTTGGAAAAATTGAGAGAACATAATCTCAACGAAGGACATGAAAAACCATCACCATATTCTTCCTTCTTCAACCAGGGAAAGAAAGGGAAGCAACACCCACGATGAACGCCAATGACATATCCAACAAACATCATCCGTGTCAACGGGGAAGACGCCACCCGTGAAGAACATCACCAACGATGCCATCAACTCCTTTCACCACCAACGAGTGACAATCGAGGTAGGGGTTATTATACGATTGAATATTACCCTCTATACCCCATCGTATGTTGTGTGCTTTGAGAACTGAATTTTATAACCATAAATAAGAGGATTCAGACCGCACGAACATGGCATGACCTTCCCCTTTTGCTGGTTCTTGTTTTATGATGACGGAGGCGGTACACACGGCGACCAACAACGAACCGGCCGTGATGAAAGCCGGTGGCACTAGGCCGCTAGGTCGCCCCAAGGGCGCGTCATCACCATGCCGCACAGACGACCAAACTGTGACTAAGGCGGGCCACAGTGGAGCCGGAGGGGCGTGATGCCGTTACACCGTGATGGAAGAAGGGGGTTGCGGCCACAAAAGCCGCGACGATCGACTGGCGGGCGCGACGTCATCGCATCGTGCGGAAGAGCTGGAGGCTGCAGCCAGGCCGGGCTGTGGCGGAGGCGGTGCGACGCCGTCGTGCCGCGCGTAGTAGGGGAACTGTGACTATAGGCCACGACAGACAGTAGAGGGCGGCCGACTGAGCTGGCCGCCGGTGCGCACAACATGAGGGACCCCTCGGGTCCTGTGGGTCAACTGAACCGGTGCTAAGCGTAGTTTCCGCTCGACAATAGTGGGAATGACACCCCCCCTCCCACACATGGCCAGAAAAGCCACGTGGGTCGGCCAACCAGGCCACGGACAAGGCCACCTCATGCCGGGCCCCCACGGGCTGGGCCACCTCAGCCCGGGCGCCTCGAGCATGGAAACCCTCTGGCTGGGACACCCCCTCAAGTCGGGCCACCCACATGGGTTGGGCCACCCCCTCGGGCCGTGTCGGACCCACAAACCGTTCAGGCTGGGTTGGTCTGATTGGGTCAGACCGGACCTGGACCCCCTATGGTCTGTTTACACCTTTTCTCCTATATATTGGGCTATGGGTGTCTGATCAATGAAATTTCTGTGGCGACAGAAATGTTAGAGAGAGACGGTTATTTTGGAATACCTAACATGAGGTTTGGATATAGATGAGGTATGGTCAGGTTGGATTGAACCTAAAAACTAACAGGGCCCCTGGAATAGAAAGGCTAATAACAAACCGAACGGGCGTCCGAATGACACACCGTCTATTGCATTGAGATACCAATAATGAGACGGACCTTTGAGATACTTCTAAATTAGGATTCAAGATAGTTGGAATTTTTGAGAGTAGCTCGGGGAGCAGATCCTTCTAGTGGCTAGCAGACAGGGTGCGGAGAACTAGTAGCTGACAGACCTGACAACTTCTTGAACAATTCTACAAGCCCGGTGGGGAGTGCCTGGTAGATGGAGGAAGACCCATGGAAGAGCAGCACCTGGTAGTTGGCAGCCGACTCACAGTACATGACAGGAGGAGTACCTCTGCAGGAAATTAGGGGGAGCACCTGGTAGTTGGCCGCAAACCCACAGCGGAGGAGTGCTTGGTAGTTGGTAGTAGACCCACGGTACTTGACAGGAGGATTAACTCATCAGTCCAAGGTTAGTGAGAAGCATTGTGGTGTCACAACATGCCCACTGTTCTCGACAGAGGAGAAGTTCTACAGCATTCATGGTTCCAATAATGAAAATCTTGGTTTGAGCTAAGTCAATGAACTTTGTGTTTACCTAATGTTTGAGATAGGTTACTAGATAACATAAGTATATGTATGGGAATATACCTAAGTAATGGTTATCCATTGATTCATACTTTGTGGTTTATCCTTGTTGGAATTAGTTAGACCTTGAGGGTCTCAGGGTCCCTACTGAGTATCTTATACTCACCTCTACACGGGCTATTCCCGCACCTCGTTGTGTTTGATGCAGACGATAGAAAACGCTAACCGAGGCGAAGTGTACGAGGACTGGATAGTACCCGAAGGTGGACCTCATGACGAGTGGGTACCCAGAGGAGACAGATGGATGTGGAGCACAGAGGAGGCTATCTGTACCTACACTTCATGTAGGATCCGTGGTGGATGATCTAGGATCTTCTAGTCACCTTCTAGTTGTTTTCCTTTTAGTTGTACATGTTTTTCCTTTCCTTGTATTTTACAGTTGGGCTTGTATTTCCTTCCCCTTTGGATTCAGTACACTATTTTTTATTCTCTTTTACTTAGTGTTTTACTTCTAGTTGCATACTCTGTTGTGTCTGTTTACTGTTATAAAGGCAATGACTTCCCAGTTTAGGGATTTATGCCTTTTGGTGCTAGTCTCTAGTCCTTGGCCTATGGAAGGCGGGCTTGGTGTAGTCACGATATGGGCCCCGGGGGACGGGTCATGACACCACTAGGGTCAAATTGATCTAGACTCCATCATCACCTAGGGAATGATAATGTCCCTCATTACACACCTAGTTTGATACACTCGATAGATATCATTTTGAAATTCAAAAAATAATTATGAAAAATCATAGAGGCTTTAAATACTGACTATGAATGGCCAAGGATAGTCATAAATCTATATAGATTCTATAGAATATTTCCTGATTTAGAAGTCTTATTAAGTATTTTTCAGGATTATGTGGTTTCCCTCTATGAATATTATTACTCATATTATGGTTTTTTGTTTCAGTCACTGGATGAAACCAAGAGAAATCATGTTAACACGAAATTTTTGGGTAAATTATGTGATTATTAGCAACCAAATCAAATTATTATTTCAGATAATGATATTTCATTTAATCCTAATAATTTTTTTATGATATATGATTAACAAAATAAACACCAAAGATATTCCTAACACAACAAATATGATAAAGATGGTATTTGATAAAAATTTATGTGTTAATAAACATATAGGAAATAATATTTTGATAACTAAATTTCATAAAGGTGGGAAGATAAACCTATAATAAAATCCCAAATGGTGGGGAATATATTATATGTGTATAAAAAAAAGATCATATAGTGAAGTGTATTTGAGTCGTTCAGTATCATATATATTGGGAATAAGGAATTATCCCCCTCCAGGTCATGACAGAAGAAATAAATTATCCACCAAGTGTGGTCTGATTCCGTTCTTGTCACTTATGTGTAAGAATTTAATTATGTATGTATTTTGATTCATTAATTACATTGTATAATTATTATACCGAAAGTTTTTTGGTTATTTATATCTTGAAATGTCTAAGGATTTCATTATTTTTGGAAGCATATACGTAACACACAAATATTTTTAGTTTGTTTTCTAAATAATTAACATTTTTCAATATATTTTACAATACATAACATAATGTTTATCTTTCACAACATAGAACAATGCTTTTCTTCGATATTGTGCATGACATGCAACATCGAGCTTCGATGGACATTGAGATATTATTATTTTAACTATGATCATTGTAACTAAGAAATTAAAAATGAGTGTATAATAAGTATTAAATAATAAATTATATATATATATATATATAAATTTCCAAATCAATTTAAACTTATTTATAAATTCTTAATAGAAAATAATCATTTTTTAGTAAAGGAATTATATTCATCAAAAGTATATGTTCTCTTTAAAATATATTTTAATTTATTTTTGGGAGAAAATATTACATCTTATTTATAGGTATTTTAAAAAAATTTGCTAACAAAAGTAAATTTGAGATAATCATATCTAAATTAACTAATGATGAATTTTTTGGATTTTTCCAAAAATGTTTATTTTTTAGTGAATTATTTAAAATACTGATTTTTGTATAACTATCATTTCATTGAAATTTATTAAGAAATTTTATTTAAAAATTATAATTTTTTAAAGAATAATAAATATATTTTTGTTATATTAAATGAACTTATTATTTTTCTGTCAGATTTATTATTTATTTTAGCATTAATTTATTTTGGGGTTTAATAAACAAGTTCTTCTGAAAACTATTTGCATATGAATAATGTTTCCTTATTTTTTAATTAAATAATCCCTACTATGGAATATTTTAATAGTAATTTTATATAATATTTCATTAAATTTAAATATATATTCATACAATGATTATTGACAGATATATAGTTAATAAAAAATCATCTAATGCTTGAAAAATACACTTCTCAAAAACCTGCTTTTTCTTCATGTCCCCATGTTTTTTTAGAATTAAAATATTCCACCTCAATTAATTGAACTTTTTTAAATGTATTAAATATTTTTATTATTCATAATTTAAATGATATCATATGGTTAAATTAATTTTCACTGTAATTAACAGTGAACTCAATAGAATATATTTATTTAGTTTATAGTAAAAATGGGTTTACCAGGGGTTAAACTATAATGAAAGGGGTTCAAAATTAAAAACAATATATCTAAAAAATTTATTGACATATTTTAAACTTATGTCTTATAGTTTTGATAATGGATCTTTTTTTATCCATGTGTCATATAAAAAATGTGGGTACACCTATTTATTCAAATATACAAGGGAGCCACTCACCACACTTATAAAATTCCCAACCTCTATATCCTATTCATAACATAATAAAAAAAGTATTTATTGGACGTGACCTAAACAAATTACATCATTAATTCCCTTATATATGCTTAAAATATTTATTTGGAATATAAAAATCCAAATACGTCTTTTAGGGAAAACTAAATGAAGTTGTTCGAAAAAGAGGCAACACCCCCTAATTGATCATTCTATTTTATTTTTCAAACACCTACGTCAATTCATATAAAACCATGTTGATATAATAGAATAATTTTATTTCATATACTGAGACGTTTTTATGTTATGATAGATACCAATATCTATATATTCTTACATCAAATGGGATATGATATAATTATTCTTGTGTAAGGAATACTACCACCTCGTGAACTGATTATATTCATTTTGCATCATCACCACCCACAAAAGCATATAATAAGGGATCTAATGTTTATATTTTATATGTATTTTAATTTATACATATTTTATTTTTCTGACACATATACCGTCTTACTTTCAATCTCATTGGGAAAAGAATAATGTTGCTCGTTTATATATTGAACTATAGCCTCATTAGCCGTTATGATGTGTTTTAAATATATTATTTATCTAAATGGTAATATTTATATATTAAAATTATATATATATATTATATTTTTAACAAAATTAGTAATTGGGGATAATTATATCACATATACCTTCTTATTATCAATTCTGTGAGGGATACGACAACATCATTCATGTGCACGGTGTACTACTATATCTGGAAGAGATGTGATTCTTTCATGCCTTAAAGGAAAGTTAATATGGATGAGTTTAATTAAAATATTTTATATATATTAAATAACAATAATTTTATAGTTATAATATTTTATTTATGTTTCTTTTATTCAATCAAGTGAAACATCGTTCATTCGTATGTATAGCTTACCGTCTCAATGAATAGTGAAATCCATTTCTATTTATAACTCTAATGAATACCTAAAAATACATATATAATTAATACTTATTTTATATATATCATGAATAAAATTATATAAATTATATAACCATGATCAATATAAAGGGAAATAAAAACCAAATCAAAACATACACGAATAGTGAAGTAGTTATTTCCAGAAACGAAACTCTAACAGGTAACTGTTAACAAACGACTAATAAAAGGGTATATGTGTAACATTTATGGATTAATATATAAGAATATGACTTGTTACTATATGTATAATAATAATTTAAAAGTTATAAATAACATCTGAACATGTATGAAGGTAGTAAAAACTTATTTTTAAGGTTTTTCTGTCTAGATTTTTACTTCTTTGAGACACATGCCATATTCGACAAATTTATTTTTATATATGGTATATAATTCCCATGAATGTGACATCTTATGATTTTTTTGGATAATATTTTTTGTTTCAATATCCATATTAATATCTATATTTCATTGCGTTTGAAGTTCAAATGACCTGAAAGCGGTAAGATAATTTTTTTCAATTTTCTTCCATTGAGACAAACCTAATATCAGGATCCTATATTATGTATAAGGTGTATAAAAATCCAGTTTTAAATCTAATATCATGAATATATTTATTTTTAATATATATTAGGTTTCATTTAATTGCATTCATTCATGGGAGTTATAACTCAATTTTACCAATGTCATAAAGATATAGTGAAATAATTTAGATATTTTTAATTATTATTTATGATTATGTTTTTATTGATAAAAGTTTATGATCCATATATTATGAAACCCATGAAACCTATTCTCTAATATTTATTTCAATATTATACATTTATTCCTTTATTTTTCTCCATTTTTGTAATCATATTTCTATCATTTTTTTTTCAAAAAAAAAACATTTTTATTTATCTCCCTAGTTGAATACACATTTTTCATTTAAAAAAATTTTGTATATGTTTTTTCAAAAACAAAATTATTAAATGTCCACATTGGATAATGGAATATTAAATAAATTTTATAAAGGCATTTTTTTCAATAATTTTTTAATTTATAAAAAATATTATAAAATGATTCTTAATGTAATTTAAAAAAAGAATATTCAATTTTATTTTATTGAAAATAAGAAAGGTTTTTTAGCATGTATGACATGAAAATTATTTTATATAATAAAGACCATATATGTTTTCAAAAAATTATAAAATATTTGTAAAATTTAGTTTTCATGTAATTTTATTTCTAAAATGTTTAATGATCTTATTTAAAATTTAAAATATTTTTTTAAATAGAATGTATATTTACCTCAGGACATTAGTTAAAATATTATTAATTATTATTTTTTATGTTTCCAATATTAATTTTAAATAAAATAAATTTGAAAATGTTATCACTTTTTGAAAACTGTAAATATATTTTCATTTTCATTAGGAAATGTTTTATGTCATTTATAAATTTTCCTTTTTATGTTTGAAAGGTTATTTTTAAATAGGAATATTTTTAAAATAGATTATGTATTAAAATTTTTCTTTCAATTTTTAATTTATATTTTCCTAATTTATTTTCCCATTGATCTTTGAAAATCATATTACATCTAAAATGAAAATATTTTATACAACATGTTCTTTATAGTATAAATGATCCAAGTATACCCTTCTTATTATATATGTGGTTGGTTTACATTTAGGAATACAATATGTTTATGAAACTAAATTTTCCTCCATGGGTTATATAATGATAGAATCATTATAAAACACTCTTCTTTTAATAGGGTTTTCTTTGTGGAAATGATGATATTACTATACCAGTTGTATTTTTTCGATTGGTAATTATATGGGAAATATTTAATGAAATCCATTTCCTTTCATGGGTTATGATATGATTAATGCCTTATTCTCTAATATAATAAATAAGAATAAATTTCATTACGTGATTGGTTGGAGCTATATTACACTCCATGGCATTGAGTAATAATTTATAATCCACGATATAGAGATGAATAGAATAGGGAGTCAACCCAGTTCAGTAAGGGAAGTTGTCCACAATGACGGTCCAAAATGTTAATCATTACTAACATGATAGTTTGGGGAGTGAAACTAGCACAATATAATATCATCATTAATGTACCTTGAATTCTATAAAAATGATTCTCTATGCTTATGTGAATTCCAAAATTACATGTCTTATATAAATTATATCCTCTAATTCCCAATATTCTTGTATTACATCATGATTCAAGTATTATGGACATCCATTCATTATACCATGTCTCAAAATTATGATCATTTATATAAATGTTATGTTCAAAAAATGTCAATATCCTTTTTGCATAACCTTATACAAATTTAATTCTTATCTGATCATTGATATCTCAATTTCCTACCCCAATAAAGAATATAATGTCACCCGTTCAAAAATTTCATTTCCCCGTGGTGTGATGAAAGGTTTTATATCGGCTATCAATGTAAATAGTATTAAATCAAATGATATTTAAGGGACATTATGAACATATTTCACCAAATTAGAAGGGTATGTACATAATCATGTTATGTAATGTATTGAATAATCATATAAAAATATGAAATATCTATGTATTAAAATTTTGTGATGATGTAGTTAGTATTAGTGGATTTTTTTAGTTATCCATTGGAATCTAGGAAGAGAATACTTTACTAATAAAGTCTAGGATAGTTAAGTGTATAAGAAAACATCCTAATTTATGGTAAATAATTGAGTCTGGTTTTCAAAGAAATAAATCCCTACTTTGATAGTAAAAGTGGTTTCAGTTCTCAGATTATGGTACCTATTGGAAATAACATTGAAAATGGACTGTTCATCTTGAATAAACCATTTCTCGGTACATGAAAATGTGTCTCACTATGCACATGGTGTAACGCCCGAGACTTTTATGAGAAATTTTTTTTTATCAAAGGAATCTTTCACTACAAACAAAACTAGTTTGGCTTACTTTACACGCAACCGTGGCCTTCCTCAATAGCTTGCATCGTACGCAATACCGAGTTTCACTAAACAACGATATGCTATTAAAATATTAATAAAACTAGCCGTTATGAATAGTTATAACCACTTTTTGAAATTTTATAAATTTTATTTTCAAAATGGACTTCATTTTTGGATTCGGAATATCGAAATTATCCTAGGGTGAAATTTTGGTATTTTTCTGAAAACTTTCAATTTTTGATGAATAGTAAAACCACTAAGTTGTAGTTAAAAAAACTGAATTTTTCATAAAACGTAATTTTACTGCTTCTGTGACTAGAATTTCAAAAATCCGAGAGACACGGTTAATATCAAGGACTAAAATGTGGTTCAATGAGATGAAAATAATTTTTGGTGAATAGTAACTTTTTACTTTTTTTACCACGGTTAAAAGTAAATAGGGTAATTAAGGGTAAAAGTGTTATTATTATTACCCTAACACATGTCCTAATTCTATTGGATAAGATTAATTCGACCAAAAACAACATTAGGAATAAAATATGACCATTTAGGCCCACTTTGATTAGATTAGGACATTTATTATTAATTTATTTAAAGATGGGTTAAAATAGTTAAAATCAAAGTTTATTAAGTAAATAATTTTTAATATGGGGATATACATAAAATAAATTCGACTATAAATATTAATTATAAATATAAAACAAATTACTACATAATGGTATTTTATTTTTAATTTTTAGACATTAAATAATTTAATTTATTTATGACACAACGATGATTCAGTAATTATCTTATTAATGAAATATTGACATAATTGATGTTATAAATACCCAACTAAATGTAATTTGAGACTTTTTATGATTTAAACTAATTTTATAGGTTAATATGACATGTTAGTATTGATTTAAGTAACTTGGTTCGAACTAAGCATTCTGTTATGACTTTTTAAAAAATCAATTACTAAATAGTGTCAAAATTGACAAAAAATAGTTTTTTTAAAAAATATTATATTATTAATTGTTATTTTTTTCCTAAAAATCTAATGTTCTTTCAAATGACTTATATAAGGTTATATATATTAATAATAAACTATTTGGGGTTCCTTTGGCTTGATATAGTAATTTTATTAACCTTATAGTGTTAGAAAACAAGAAGACACGGTAAAATTTAAATTATCTAACTTAAAGTTAAATCTAAATGATAAGGTTACAATTGATACCTAAATTTGTCTAAATTATATTGGATTAGAGGATTTAGACCAATAACCACCTTTTCTTTTAAATATATCAATTTGGAGCTATTAAAACCCGAATTTGACTTTATAATAAAATAATATTTTTAGTTATTCTAAAGGTGCCCCTCTCCACCCTTATAAAAGGGCACATCCTCCCTCTCTTCCTCACACCACTTTGAGCCTTCATGCTCGGCCAAACCCTACCAAAATCTTCTCTACACTTCCCTAGAGACATCCTAGAGGTCCTGGTCTTCTTCAAAGACCAATTATAGTTCCCTAAAATGAGGTCTCAAAGAAGCGCTTCAAAGAAGAGGTAATGTCCGTTACCGATTCTTTCATCTTTATTTCTTATTCCACTTATTCTTATTTAGTTCTTTAATTATGAAGTAATAACATAATTATCAATCATATAATGATATATTATTATAATTATGAAACCGACCTATTTCACCATCTATCCGTCCTACGGAAAACGAAATCGTCCCGCATGCGTACGTACGAAATACCGTCTCCACGTCGTGGTGTAATCTATTTTACACCACCACCTTACTTGGATGGGTATAATGTTGTAAATAATTACTATATATGATTAGTTTAAAGTGATATTGATTCTGAACTTGTATATATACACTCCAATAAAATTCCAGAATCATGGGAACGATATCATCGCTCGTGCGTACGTACGGAATACTGTCTCCACGATGTGATGCGACTCATTCTACATGATATTCATTGCATAATTATTATATAAATCAATTGAATGAATGAATATTATATATATTACACTAATACCATTCATTAAATGAGGTATCTATAACCTAAAAACAAAAATAATAATTTATTCGACAAAACACACATAAGAACAAAAAGTAATAAACACCCGAATAACAAGTAGTAATTAAATATTACTAATAAGAAGCTAATAATATGACCATATATGTAATGGCCCGGACCTCTCCGGTCGATTACTTTGTAAAAACGTTTTTTTATGTGGTCAATGCGGCGAACATCAAAAATAATAATTATTATTAATAATAAATGGTGACGTGTTAATAAATTTTATTTGGGGTTTTGTTATAAGTGTTATACTAAATAATTATAATAATAATGTTGGTTTTTTTATAGATCTGGTAATAATGATTTAATGAGAATTATGTTTTGAATTAATTTCAATGAGATTTGAGATATAAGGATAAATAAGAGATGTTATTATTTATGATAATTGTGTTTAAAAAAAATAAAATAATAATAATAATGATAAAGATTTAAAATAGGTGTGTGTCATGTGGGTTTTGATGGGAGGTGATCTTGCATGTTTTTTAGGGAGATTTAATCATTATTATTGAAAATAACTATGATAAAAATGGAACTAATGGTGTAAAATCAAGGGAGGCGCCACTTTGTTGGGGAGGAATGAGATTGAAGAGAGAAGATGAAAAATATATTAATAATGATATAAAATAAAAGATAAGAATAAATGAAAAAAAAGAGAGAGAAGGAATACAAGGTGGGGCGTTTTGGGCATGGAATGAGGAAGAGAGGCGCTACCTTTTGTGGAAGAAGGTAAGAAGATTGGACAGAGAAACATGATTAAAGGAAATAAAATTTATTGAAAAATAAATATAGGAGAGAGTCGCCAAGTGTAATCCACCTAAACAAATGACTTTGTGTGTGAATCTCAAGGAGATTGGAGAGAGAATGTGAGAATTTAAGAATTAAATTAAATAATATAATATAATAATGTAATTATTAATTTTGGATGGGAAAACTGAATTTTGACGGTATCTTCCTCATGCGACCTCGGTTTCACGAACCGTCAGCGGCAGTGTGACCCTGACTACGAGACGGAAATTATGAGTCCAATATTGGATGTCTTTTTCGGGTTTTCAGATTGGGTACCCGAAACGCTCATGAATTAATTGAACATGAGGTTTTCCTTTATTATAATAATAAAAATATTTGTATTATATATTTATTATGTTAATGAGGAGCATGTGGGTGAGGCGGTATACATAGACCTCCCCATGTATATTATAATAATAAATCATATGGATTAAATGAGATAATAAATTAAAGTAAATAAATGGGGAGAATAAAGGGGGTGTATGATGAGGTTAAAGGAGGCGTAAGGGGTTTTTTTTCATCCCCTTAAATGAATAATATTCATAATAATATTATTATCATAATAGAATAAAAATAAAGGTGATTGATTGGTGGTGGAGATATTTGGGCGTGAAAGAAAAAGGGGACCCAATTTTTTGAGCGTATAAAATTCAAGGAAAATAAATAAATAATAATATTATAAAATTTTATTATTATTTTTTGGGTTTTATAATCTTAATTCGACCGTAACTTCTTCATATGGTGTCGGAATGACGAACCGTCAGCGGTAGTGTAATCCTGTAATTAAGACGGTCATTTTAAGACCAGTGATGGATACCTTTTTATGAGTTATGTCTCGGGTCAACGAAACACACATATTAATAAAATTAACGTTTTTTTGTTAAAACGCGTGGAAACCGCGTGACGTGTTGTGTGTTAACCAATCAAAACATGTAACATATGTACGGTCACATCGTGTATTCATTAATGCACGCTGAATACGGATTTACCTATTTGTTGCCTATATAAGAACGAGGTCATGTTTTATCTTCTATATCGATCGCTTCTTTGTCGCACGACGACGCTCTTGGACGATCGAGAAGTATTCCTCCTATAACTTCTTTGTCCGAGCTCCGAATTACGATCCGTCAGCGGCCACAGGATCGTAGCGATGAGACGAAGCTTCTAAGCCTGGACTTGTCACCTTTCCTTCCGGCCTTCCTTCTCCAGATTCCATCCTAGGAGGCATTTGTCGGGTTTGGCGAAGGCGGAGGACACCGAAGGACGTCGTCGGATGAGACGTGATTGGGACCTTTTGAGGTAGGGGTTTACCTTCGTCTCTCTATATGGTGCAACATGCGGGGTGGGATATTTCTCTATTGTTCCATGGGATGTAGTTGAACTTTAAATAAAGATAATAACCGGATAAAGAAGGGTTTGGGGTTTTGTGATGTTTCTATGGCCTTCCAGTTTCTTTATCTTCTGATTGTGGTTTTGGATTGAAAGGCCTTTGCCTACTGAAAATCAAGGATGTTGGTGGCCTTTGCTTGCACAATTGATATCTGAATTGTTTGTGGTTGGTTTTGTTAAAACATGGAAAATGGATAAGCACGTAAAGACTGGCTGATTAAATGATAATGAAAACCTTGTGTGATCACCCCGGTTGAACAAAATTGGAATAATGAACATGTTGGTGGTTTGGTTGTTTTGTGGGAAATGTTTTGTAAACGATGGGGTTGAAATGGGAAGTGGTTGGTTGTGGAAAATGCCTTTATTTATGAAAAGTGTTTTGATATGAAAAGTGTTTTGAAGTAAAAGGTGTTTTCAAATACGGAAATGTTTTGTGTGTGGAAAGGTTTTTATGTGTGGAACTTTGAAATAAACGAATGATGGAATGTTGTATGGTTGTGATAATTTTTTGTAAATGAAATGGCATGTGGTTGCTTGCGTTTTACCTAATCTTGGTTGTGGATGGCAGGGATATGTTTGTGAAAGGTTTTGTCTGGATGATAGTTTCCCAGTAGTAATAATTTGTTAAACCATTGCATGAAACATGAAAACCTAAATGGGGTTGGGGGATGATTGTTTGGTTGTTGATGCATTCTTCGTGGTAGTAGTGCCGGGGCACATGCTCAGTTTCTCTTTTTAAGAAGCCATAGGTTGGGCTGTGTGGTTGGTATATGTATATATATAATTGTATCTTTGTGTTTTGTCGCACCACACCCATGTCAAGCACCTAGTGCCGCACACTCCCATTTTATGGGAGAGGGTGTTCCCCCTTAGTTACTAGCTCCTTCCTGCTCCTTCTTCCATAGGCTATGATGGCTTGAGGTGACCTTACACCCAATACACTTCGGGTAGGTCTCGAAGGCTGTGATGGCTTGAGGCGACCTTTAGCCCAAGACTCTTCGGGCAGGCTTACCGTTCCCAAGAATCTTCGGGATGAGGCCCAGGTGTCTGCGGGCGGGTTAGTGGTTGTGGCCCAGGTGTGTGCGAGCGAGATGCGTGGTTATGAGGCCCAGGTGTGTGCGGGTGGGATGCGTGGTTTGGCCCAGGTGTGTGCGGGCGGGAAGAGTGTGGTAGCGTCAGGACGTTTGCCGTTAGGAAGAGCAACATCTAATTAAGTGGGAAATGGTGCGGGGTACCCAATACTTTTGTTCTATATATATACTATACTTGTTTGTGTTACTTGGTGAGTGTGACCAGTGAGGCTGGGTGGATAGTTTTTCCTTGTTAGTTTCTGGTTCTTCTGTTTTCTCACGAGACCTTAGGGTGTCTCCCCACTTGTGCACGAGAGCTTTAGGTTTCCCTACTGAGTATACTTGTATGCTCACCCTACGTTTACTTTCAGGTTTCCAGGAGGACTACCCGGGCCGTGCGGGACCCTACTAGTCGGGCAGTTGGAGTTGTTGCAGTTGTTGTTCTCTTGTTTTCTTTGGCATTGTACTTTTGAGCTTCCTTGTACTTGTACCTTGTTATAAAAATTGTTTAAACATGCATGTGGGCTTGGATTGGGTTTATTTATATACACTTGTTCTTTTCCCTTTTTGGTGGTTGACTTGTCCTATTTCCCGATCCAAAATAATAAAAAGGGTAATGCCTCCCATATTTGTGAAAACTCATACCCTTGGTGCTAGTCGCCATCCCGGGGCCTACTGGAGGCGGGACTCAGGGCGCATTATCTCCCTTTTCACCATTGCCAGCTCTGGAGGGACATCTTTGGTGGGAGGGGGTCGTGACAGAATGGTATCAGAGGAATGGTTGAGAGATAGGATGGAGTCTGGAGTTAGGCACAGTGAGGATTGCATGGGATGGTAGGGAAACAGTGTTAGCTGATCTTGGTGTGTGACATAGGCCAGGGAAGTCCGGCTAGGACATGGGATTTTAGGGCCCCCCATGATCCGATGCAAGGACTCTGAGCCTACCGAACGACCAAGTGAGACTATATTGATTGCAGGGTAGAGACCCTAGGGAAGGTACATGCATCATCATGTTTGTGTTTTACTTGATTTGGGTGTTCTGGGAAAGAAATTGAAATAAAATGATAATTAAAACTTTGAGTTTTTCCTTACTACTTGGGCTTAGGCGATCCTTGTTTACCGTACATCTATGGCACTTGGACGTTAACAGAAATGCAGAGGAGTGGGACGCAGACAATTTTACGCAATAGAAGTGGCAACCCCAGCAAGGCGAAAGATCGAGAGAGATGTTTCATGTTTTACTTAAATGCTCTCGTTTATGTTTTGTTTAAATCCAGGAGCATCACACTCAATTGTTGAAATTCATTCTCGCCCATGCTTTGGTCCTGGACCTTGTTTTTCATGAGTCTATAATGCTATATTGTTTCCCGCTTTTCTTTAAATGTACGTGAAGAGACCTGTAATGTGGGGAGGGGAAGACCTAATCCCTAATCGAGACGCATTAATGTGGATGTGATTTAACCCGTGAAGGCGAGTCAGTGCCGCCTAAAGCGGATAATATCTCAACATGGGAGAAGGAATTCCTCAAGCCATGTGTCCGGGCAGTGTGTGGGTTGTGCGTTGTTGGGTGCAGTGTAAGTTGGAAAAAAACCTAATATATGGGAAAGGAAAAACCTGATCCTTAATCAAGACGCATTAATGAGGATGTGATTAAACCCGTGCAGGTGAGTCAGTCCCGCCTAAAGCGGATAGTATCTTGACATAGGAGAGGGAATTCCTAACTCATAGAGTTGTTGGTTGGTTCCTTGTCATGACGAGAGCCCTGAGAGGTATCTTGTGGAGTGGTTCTTCAGATCCTTTCCTTCTTCTGGGTCAGTTTTTAATTCTCGAGGACGAGAATGTTTTGAGAGGTATCTAATGTAATGGCCCGGACCTCTCCGGTCGATTACTTTGTAAAAACGTTTTTTTTATGTGGTCAATGCGGAGAACATCAAAAATAATAATTATTATTAATAATAAATGGTGACGTGTTAATAAATTTTATTTGGGGTTTTGTTATAAGTGTTATACTAAATAATTATAATAATAATGTTGGTTTTTTTTTGATAGATCTGGTAATAATGATTTAATGATAATTATGTTTTGAATTAATTGCAATGAGATTTGAGATATAAGGATAAATAAGAGATGTTATTATTTATGATAATTGTGTTTAAAAAAAATAAAATAATAATAATAATGATAAAGATTTAAAATAGGTGTGTGTCATGCGGGTTTTGATGGCAGGTGATCTTGTATGTTTTTTTTAGGGAGATGTAATCATTATTATTGAAAATAATTATGATAAAAATGGAACTAATGGTGTAAAATCAAGGGAGGCGCCACTTTTTTGGGGAGGAATGAGATTGAAGAGAGAAGATGAAAAATATATTAATAATGATATAAAATAAAAGATAAAATTAAATGAAAAAAAAAGAGAGAGAAGGAATACAAGGTGGGGCGTTTTGGGCATGGAATGAGGAAGAGATGCGCAACTTTTTGTGGAAGAAGGTAAGAAGATTGGAGAGAGAAACATGATTAAAGGAAATAAAATTTATTTAAAAATAAATATAGGAGAGAGGCGCCAAGTGTAATCCACCTAAACAAATGACTTTGTGCATGAATCTCAAGGAGATTGGAGAGAGAATGTGAGAATTTAAGAATTAAATTAAATAATATAATATAATAATGTAATTATTAATTTTGGATGGGAAAACTGAATTTTGACGGTATCTTCCTCATGCGACCTCGGTTTCACGAACTGTCAGCGGCAGTGTGACCCTGACTACGAGACGGAAATTATGAGTCCAATATTGGATGTCTTTTTCGGGTTTTCAGATTGGGTACCCGAAACGCTCATGAATTAATTGAACATGAGGTTTTCCTTTATTATAATAATAAAAATATTTGTATTATATATTTATTATGTTAATGAGGAGAATGTGGGTGAGGCGCTATACATGGACCTCCCCATGTATATTATAATAATAAATCATATGGATTAAATGAGATAATAAAATAAAGTAAATAAATGGGGAGAACAACGGGGGTGTATGATGAGGTTAAAGGAGGCGTAAGGGGTTTTTTTTCTTCCCCTTAAATGAATAATATTCATAATAATATTATTATCATAATAGAATAAAAATAAATGAGATTGATTGTTGGTGGAGATATTTGGGCATGAAAGCAAAAGGGGACCCAATTTTTTGAGCGTATAAAATTCAAGGAAAATAAATAAATAATAATATTATAAAATTTTATTATTATTTTTTGGGTTTTATAATCTTAATTCGACCGTAACTTCTTCATATGGTGTCGGAATGACGAACCGTCAGCGGCAGTGTAATACTGTAATTAAGACGGTCATTTTAAGACCAGTGATGGATACCTTTTTATGAGTTATGTCTCGGGTCAAGGAAACACACATATTAATAAAATTAATGTTTTTTTTGTTAAAATGCGTGGAAACCCCGTGACGTGTTGTGTGTTAACCAATCAAAACATGTAACGTATGTACGGTCACATCGTGTATTCATTAATGCACGCTGAATACGGATTTACCTATTCGT
Organism: Viscum album; assembly: GCA_963277665.1. Taxonomy (NCBI): domain Eukaryota; kingdom Viridiplantae; phylum Streptophyta; class Magnoliopsida; order Santalales; family Viscaceae; genus Viscum; species Viscum album. The sequence continues at coordinate 307,592,178 of OY728150.1, read as the reverse complement.
TGCCTATATAAGAACGAGGTCATGTTTTATCTTCCATATCAATCGCTTCTTTGTCGCACGACGACGCTCTTGGACGATCGAGAAGTATTCCTCCTCTAACTTCTTTGTCCGAGCTCCGAATTACGATCCGTTAGCGGCCACAGGATCGTAGCGATGAGACGAAGCTTCTAAGCCTGGAATTTTCACCTTTCCTTCCGGCCTTCCTTCTCCAGCTTCCATCCTAGGAGGTGTTTTTCGGGTTTGGCGAAGGTGGAGGACACCGAAGGATGTCGTCGGATGAGACGTGATCGGGACCTTTTGAGGTAGGGGTTTACCTTCGTCTCTCTATTTGGTGCAACATGCAGGGTGGGATATTTCTCTTTTGTTCCATAGGATGCAGTTGAACTTTAAATAAAGATAATAACCGGATAAAGAAGGGTTTGGTGTTTTGTGCTATTTCTATTGCCTTCCAGTTTCATTATCTTCTGATTGTGATTTTGGATTGAAAGGCCTTTTCCTACTAAAAATCAAGGCCGTTGGTGGCCTTTGCATGCACAATTGATATCTGAATTTTTTGTGTTTGGTTTTGTTAAAACATGGAAAATGGATAAGCACGTAAAGACTGGCTGATTAAATGAGAATGAAAACCTTGTGTGATCACCCCGGTTGAACAAAATTGGAATAATGAACATGTTGGTGGTTTGGTTGTTTTGTGGGAAATGTTTTGTAAACGATGGGGTTGAAATGGGAAATGGTTGGTTGTGGAAAATGCCTTTATTTATGAAAAGTGTTTTGATATGAAAAGTGTTTTGAAGTAAAAGGTGTTTTCAAATACGGAAATGTTTTGTGTGTGGAAAGGTTTTTATGTGTGGAACTTTGAAATAAATGAATGATGGAATGTTGTATGGTTGTGATAATTTTTTGTAAATTAAATGGCATGTGGTTGCTTGAGTTTTACCTAACCTTGGTTGTGGATGGCAGGGATATGTTTGTGAAAGGTTTTGTCTGTATGATAGTTGCCCAGTAGTAATAATTTGTTAAACCATTGCATGAAACATGAAAACCTAAATGGGGTTGGGGGATGATTGTTTGGTTGTTGATGCATGCTTCGTGGTAGCAGTGCCGGGGCACATGCTCAGTTTCTCTTTTTAAGAAGCCATAGGTTGGGCTGTGTGTTTGGTATATGTATATATATAATTGTATCTTTGTGTTTTGTCGCACCACACCCATGTCAAGCACCTAGTGCCGAACACTCCCATTTTATGGGAGAGGGTGTTCCCCCTTAGTTACTAGCTTTTTAATTCTCCTTCTTCCATAGGCTATGATGGCTTGAGGTGACCTTACACCCAAGACTCTTCAGGTAGGTATCGGAGGCTGTGATAGCTTGAGGAGACCTTTAGCCCAAGACTTTTCGGGCAGGCTTACCGTTCCCAAGAATCTTCGAGATGAGGCCCAGGTGTCTTCATGCGGGTTAGTGGTTGTGGCCCAGGTGTGTGCGGGCGAGATGCGTGGTTGTGAGGCCCAGGTGTGTGCAGGCGGGATGCGTGGTTTGGCCCAGGTGTGTGCGGGCGGGAAGAGTGTGGTAGCGTCAGGACGTTTGCCGTTAGGAAGAGCAGCATCTAATTAAGTGGGAAATGGTGCGGGGTACCCAATAATTTTGTTCTATATATATACTAAACTTTTTTGTGTTACTTGGTGAGTGTGACCAGTGAGGCTGGGTGGATAGTTTTTCCCTGTTAGTTTCTGGTTCTTCTGTTTTCTCACGGGACCATAGGGTGTCTCCCCACTTGTGCATGAGTGCTTTAGGTTTCCCTACTGAGTATACTTGTATGCTCACCCTACGTTTACTTTCAGGTTTCCAGGAGGACTACCAGGGCCGTGCGATACCCTACTAGTCGGGCAGTTGGAGTTGTTCCAGTTGTTGTTCTCTTGTTTTCTTTGGCATTGTACTTTTGAGCTTCCTTGTATTTGTACCTTGTTATAAAAACTGTTTAAACATGCATGTGGGCTTGGTTTGGGTTTATTTATATAAACTTGTTCTTTTCCCTTTTTGGTGGTTTACATGTCCTATTTCCCGATCCAAAATAATAAAAAGGGTAATGCCTCCCATATTTGTGAAAACTCATACCCTTGGTGCTAGTCGCAAACTCGGGGCCTACTGGAGGCGGGACTCGGGGGTCATTATCTCCCTTTCACCATTGCCAGCTCAGGAGGGGAATCTTTGTTGGGAGGGGGTCATGACAATATATGATATCATTAAAATAAGTATTATTCTAGAATAAGTCAACAACATTATTTAAATAATTATACAGAAGGTTCAGACACTTACGAAGCAAATTGGATCTAAGGTAAAGGAAAATATCACAATCTCATTTTATCCGAGATTGTTTATACTTTGGTATTTACTGGGGTGTATTTTATCATCCACGTCCATGTTCCCTCAATATGTAATATTGTTTACATCCACCTAAAATTGTTTAAATCCAATTTTACCCATCGGTGAGTTTTTAGTAAAGGATATGAAAGGAATCTTTTGTCGTTTTTCGTACGAGGTACATTTTGACTTTTCCGACAAAAGTACGAGAAGAATATTTTTTAACATATAATTCATGAATGGATTTTTAAAACATTATTTCCAAGAAGCTTCCTTTAAAAGTTTTCATGTTTATTTTTAATCAACTTCTTTTAGTTGAAAATTGTATGACATGTTAAGAAAGGAAAATGTTTTTGGAGTAGAAAGGATATTTTCCTCAAGAATGGAGTTCAAGTGTTTTATCAAAATTATTTTCCATATATGTTAATATAGGGTTTGGTTTCTATCCCTATTATTTCACTGATTTGATTATATTGTTATGGAATTATTTTTATGAATTCATTTATCTTATATAAATTGTTTTATGATGTTATGTTGTTTAAGAATCCCATTTTTATTACATGGGTTATGCAATGATGTATGATTTATGATTTTGTGGCAGACATAAGAATGGTATCATTATGAGATTGGTGGGACCTATATCTCCCTCCAATGCATTGGGTAAAGATTTTATATCTCATGAGATTGACATAGCTGGAATGGCAGGTTAAACTGGTTAAGTAAAACAGGACTGAAACGAGGAATGAACTCGGTTCAGAATTGGACTTTGTCCACTATGATAGTCTTGGAAATGAGTCTTGAATAATAAGAAATGACTCTCTATAATTATGTGTGCATGACACAAGGTTTCATGTTTTATGTTATGACTATTGGGATTACATTTCACTACCATGATTTATCCCATGTTATGAAATTATGATCTCTTTTTCAGGGCAAGATTTCCAAAATGTTATGTTTTTATTTTGATGTGATTGATATTTATTTTGTTTACCCTTACTGAGCATTTGAGCTCACCCTTTTGAATGTTTTCGTTCCCCAGGTCAGGAAGAAGGTTATTAAGTAAGATATTCCAAAAGGGACTATAGATATGATGAAATAAATGGGAGACAGTGTAGACTCTTTATGAACCAGTTGTTTATGTTTTCCAGTTTCTAAAGACACTATTCCTATACGGTCCTTTCCTGGTTTTTTTATATGTTGTAATAAGTGTGATAAAATTTTGAAGTAATAACAATGTATGTAAAGAATGGGTCGTTATAGTTGGAATCAGAGGAAAGGTATAGTCATCCTTTGGAAAATAGGATGTGAAAGCCTTAGTATGAACCCTATGGATAAGTCTAAGCATGGAACAAAATCATAGTGTTTTAGAAATGGATATGAATAACCTAGGATAAGACCTTAATTGTGAAATTTTATTCTTTATTATGTGGTTTTCCAATTATAATTAGTGTTGCTCACACTATTCTTCTTGGTTTTAGTCAATGGCTGGAACCCGAAGAAACCGTGTTAATGTGAAATGCGACAGGCAATGCAATGATTGTCCCCCTGAGCAACCAAACGTTATGGCAGCTGGAATGCAAAATCTTGTAGCCATGCTCACACAACTTTCTCAAGCTATGAATCATTAAGGACTTCCATACGAGCAAAGGAAGGAGCAACATTCTATTGAATCCTTCATGAGGAAGCGTACACCTTCATTCATCATGTCTACTGATCCATTAATTGCAGAACAATGGATTAGTACTACTGAAAATATATTTTCAGTTCTTCAATGTTATGAACAGGATAAAGTCATCTTAGAAGTGTATCGTTTGGAAGGTGATGCTGATCAATGGTGGAATCTTATCAAGAATACGAGGCAAAGATATGAAATTGAGTCCATGGAATGGGAAGAGTTCAAGATCTTAGTTTTCAATAAGTACATCCCTCATATTCTCTGAACAAATATGGAGAAAGAGTTTCTTGAACTAAAGGAAAAGGATAATGAATCTGTTGGTACCTATGAAGCAAATTTTACAAGACTTGTAAGGTACGCTTCTGGTATTATTATCCAACCTGAGAGTAAGATCAATCGACTCTTTAGTGTCTTAAAACGAAGTCTTCAAAGGGCCTTAACCATAAGGGACTTCAATAGCTACGAGGAAATCATTTGATGTGGTCTCAAAGTTGAGATGGAGATTGGAGTAACCCATCAGTCATATGAGTTTGATAAGAAGAGGAAAATGGAATTCAGAGGAAAATCTAAAGAGGACACTGAAAAGAAGATGAGCTTTCCCTTATGCTCAAAGTGTGGAAAGAAACATGGAGGGAGTTGTCTTAAAGGGAAAAGTAAATGTTTCAGATGTGGAAAGGAAGGTCATCGGGCTTTTGAATGCCGTAATTATGGGAAGAAGATGTCTAATGATGAAAACAAAGGAAGGGACACACAGAATGAACCTACTACACTTCAATGTACCATGTGCAAGGAGATGGGGCATTATGCCAATAAATTCCCTAATCCAAGGGTTGTTGATAATGATCGACATCAAAAAATCTTAAGGCTAAAGACAAAGGAATGTCACATGCAATATCTATCAGCGATGTGGAGTATGATAACGATGTGGTGAAAGGTACACTTATCATCCACTCTAAAGTAGCAAATGTTTTATGTGATTCTGGATCCACCCAATCTTGTATTTATGATGATTTTTCTAAGGGTATCACCATATTACCTCAACAATTAGATGTTGAGTTAGCTGTGACAACACCTAATGGCACAACAGTCGTGTCAAAAGTTTATAATTCTTCCCCGATTGAAGTTTGTGGGAAAGTGCTTCCTGCAAATTTTGTGATCCTTCCTATAGTGTAATTTGATGTAATTCTTTTCATGGATTGGATTTCTTTATATGGAGCTCATATCAATTGCCAAATATTGGAAGTCACATTTCATATTCCAGATCAATCTATGATCTTCTATCGATGCAAGGATGAACATAACCTTCAAGTGGAAATTTCTTACATCTTATGGGACTTGATTCCCTTGAATGATGGTTATTTACCTCAAATGTTTGGTGAGAAACTCACGATTAATAATATACCCATTGTACGATAGTTTGATGATGTATTTCCGGAGTAATTTCCGGGTCTTCCACCAAATCGTGAAGTTGAGTTTTCAATAGAACTCGTACCGGGTGCTTTGCATATTTCAAAGACACCTTATAGAATGGCCCCAATTGAGTTGCAGGAATTGAAGAAGCAACACCAAGAGAATCTTGATAAGGGATTCATACGCCCCAGTGAATCACCTTGGGGAGCACCTGTTCTATTTGTTAAGAAGAAAGATGGATCAATGAGACTCTGCATTGATTATCGAGAACTTAACATGAACACTATCATGAACAAATATCCTCTCCCACGCATTGATGACTTATTTGACCAACTATGCAAAGCCCAATACTTTTCCAAGATTGATCTTCGTTTAGGGTATCATCAATTAAGGGTCAAAACGGAGGATATACCAAATACGGCTTTCCATATAAGGTATGGACACTATGAATTTATTGTGATGCCATTTGGTCTTACTAATGCCCCTGATATCTTCATAGATCTGATGAATAGAGTCTTTAGAGACTATCTTGATCAATTTATGGTAGTATTTATAGACGATATTCTTGTCTATTCAAAGAGAAAGGAATAACATGAAGATCACTTGAGAATTATATTGAAGACCCTGAGAAAGGATATGCTTTATGCCAAATTTACCAAGTGTGAATTTTGGCTTCAAAGAGTTTCATTTTTTGGGTCACATAATCTCAATAGAGGGGATATCTGTTGATCCAGCAAAAACAGAGGTTACTGAAAGATGGTCGAGACCAACAACAGTAACTAAAATCCGAAGGTTTCTTGGTTTGGCTGGATATTATTGACGTTTTGTGAAATATTTTTCATGATTATCTAATCCACTCACCAGGTTGACTCGAAAAAGAGTTAAGTTTGTTTGGATGGAGGAATGTGAAGAGAATTTCAAGGAGTTGAAAAGAAGGTTATCTAGTGCACCAATGCTCACACTGCCTTGTAGTGGAGAAAGGTTTGTGATCTACAGTGATGCATCCAAGAAGGGGTTGTGGTGTGTTCTTATGAAAAATAATATGGTGATAGCTTATGCCTCACGACAGTTGAAAATCCATGATCAAAATTACCCAACACATGATATGGAGTTAGCTATGGTAATCTTTGCATTAAAGATTTGGAGGCATTATCTTTATGGGGAAAGGTGCGACATTTATGCTGATCATAAAAGTTTAAATTATATTTTCACACAAAAGGAGCTGAATATGCGCCAAAGAAGATGGTTGGAGCTGATTAAGGATTATGACTGCTCAATTCATTACCACCCTGGGAAAGGAAACAAGGTGGAAGATGCATTAAGTCGACAAGACCATGCCAGTTTATCCATGATGTGGATCACAAAAGATCCAATATTTTGGGATTTACAAAGGATGGATCTTGGAATTATAATGGAAGGGGAGAAATTGTATCTTTCTCAAATGAATGTTCAAACATCTATATATGTGATGATTAAAGAGGCACAAAAATAAGATGTAGAGTTACAAAAGAAGGTGAGAAATATTCCTGAATTCAACCTTGATTGTGATGGGATAATAAATTTCAGGAATCGGGTTTGTGTTCCTCCCATCCCCGAATTAAAGAAGAACCTACTGGATGAGGCTCACAGTTCTTCATTCTCTATTCATCCTGGAATCATGAAGATGTATAGGGACCTAAAATAGTACTTCTGGTGGGATGGCATGAAAGGAGATGTTGCTGAATATGTCCCTCGATGCTTGGTTTTTCAGCAAGTTAAATATAAGAGATAGAAGTCTAAGGGGTTGTCACAACCATTACCCATACCCGAATGGAAATGGGAAAACATCACTATGTACTTTGTCACAGGACTTCCTAAAACATCCAAAGGAAATAATGGTATCTGGGTCATAATTGATCATCTTACAAAGTCTGCACACTTCATTGCTATTAGAGAGGATTTCTCTTTGGATCAGCTTGCTAGGATGTATGTAAAGGAAGTGGTAAGATTGCATGGAGTACCACTTTCTATTATATCTGATTGGGATCCGAGATTTACCTCGATGTTCTGGCAAAGTCTTCAGCATACTCTGGATACAGAGTTGAGTTTCAGCACTGCTTATCATCCTCAAACAGACGGTCAGTGTGAGAGAAGAATTCAAACTCTATAAGATATGTTGAGATCTTGCACTATGGATTTCAAAGGTGGTTGGGATCAACACCTACCTTTTGTGGAATTTTCTTATAATAATAGCTTTCACTCCAGTATTCAGATGGATCCTTATGAAGCTCTCTATGGATAGAAATGCAGGACTCCAACTTGTTGGGATGAAGTTGGGGAAAGAATTCTATTAGGACCTGATCTTGCTGATGAGATGGCAGAAAAGGTCTGATCTATTCAACAACACATAAGAGCAGCTCAGAGTCGACAGAAAAGTTATGCCGACAACCGAAGAAAAGACCTAGAGTTTGAAGTGGGTGATAAAGTGTTCTTACGAATATCTCCCTGTAAGAGGGTAATGAGATTTGGAAAGAAGGGGAAGTTGATCCCTAGATATATCGGTCCTTTCGAAATACTGGATCATGTTGGAAAGGTAGCTAACCAGTTGGCGCTTCCACTGAATCTCTCTCAATTTCACGATGTGTTCCATATATCTCTCCTGAGAAAGTACATACCTGATCCTTCACATGTACTCAGCTTAGAAGTTGTACCACTGGAGCAAGATCTTTTTTATGAAGAACAGCCGATAGAGATTCTGGATCATAGTGAAAAAGTCCTATGAAACAAGACCACTTGATTGGTGAAAACTTTATGTAGGAACCACCAATTAGAAGAAGCTACACATGAACTTTAGGATATGATGAGGGAGAGGTATCCTCATCTGTTTGTTACAAAGTGATGAATTTCAAGGGAAAACTTCATTTTATGGGGGGTAGAATGTAACACCCGAGAATTTTATGAGAAATAATTTGTTTTTATCAAAGGAATCTTTCACTACACACAAGACTAGTTTGTCTTGATTTACACGCAACCGCGGCCTTCCACAATAGCTTGCGTCGTACGCAATACCGAGTTTCACTATTAAGAAAACTAGCCGTTATGAATATTAATAACAAATTTTTGAAATTTTATAAAATTTATTTTTCAAAATGGACTTCATTTTTGGATTCGGAATATCGAAATTATCCTGGGGTGAAATTTTGGTATATTTCTAAAAACTTTCAATTTTTGATGAATAGTGAAACCTCTAAGTGGTAGTAAAAAAAACTTAATTTTTCCTAAAACATAATTTTACCGCTTATGTGAGTGTAATTTCAAAAATCCGAGAGACACGGTTAATATCAAGGACTAAGATGTTGTTCAATGAGATGAAAATAATTTTTGATGAATAGTAACTTTTTACTTTTTTTTACCACAGTTAAAAGTAAATAGGGTAATTAAGGGTAAAAGTGTTATTATTATTACCCTAACACATGTCCTAATACTATTGTATAAGTGTAATTCGACCAAAAAAAACTGTAGGAATAAAATATGACCATTTAGGCCCACTTGGATTAGATTAGGACATTTATTATTAATTTATTTAAAGATGGGTTAAAATAGTTAAAATCAATGTTTAATAAGTAAATAATTTTTAATATGGGGTTATACAAACAATAAATTTGACTATAAATATTAATTCTAAAGCTAAAATAATTTCATACATAATGGTATTTTATTTTTAATTTTTAGACATTAAATAATTTAATTTATTTATGACACAACGATGATGCAATAATTATCTTATTAATGAAATATTGACATAATTGAAGTTATAAATACCCAAATAAATGTAATTTGAGACTTTTTATGAATTAAACTACTTTTTTAGGTTAATATGACATGTTAGTATTGATTTAATTAACTTGGTTCGAACTAATCATTTTGTTATGATTTTCACAAAAATCAATTACTAAATAGTGTCAAAATTGACAAAAAATATTTTTTAAAACAAATATTATATTATTAATTGTTATTTTATTTCTAAAAATCTAATGTTAGTCCAAATGACTTATATAAGGTTATATATATTAATAATAAACAAATTGGGGTTCGTTTGGCTTGATATAGTATGTTTATTAACCTTATAGTGTAAGAAAACAAGAAGACACGGTAAAAGTTAAATTATCTAACTTAAAGTTAAATCTAAATGGTATGGTTAAAATTGATACCTAAACTTGTATAAATTCTATTGTATGGGAGTATTTCGACCCATACCCACCTTATTCTAGAAATATATCAATTTGGAGCTATTAAAAACCGAATTTTACTTTATAATAAAATAATATTTTTAGTTATTCGAAAGGTGCCCCTCTACTCCCTTATAAAATGGCACCTCCTCCCTCTCTTCCTCACACCACTTTGAGCCTTCAAGCTCGGCCTACCCCTTCCAATTTCATCTCTCCACTTCCCTAGAGACATCCTAGAGGTCCTGGTCTTCTTCAAAGACCAATTTTAGTGCCCTAAAAGGAGGTCTTAAAGAAGCGCTTCAAAGAAGAGGTAATGTCCGTTACCGATTCTTTCATCGTTATTTCTTATTCCACTTATTCTTATTTAGTAGTTTCATTATGAAGTAATATCATAAGTGTCAATAATATACTTATATGTTATTATAAGTTTGAAACAACCCTATTTCACCATCTATCCATCCTATGGAAAACAAAATCACCGCGCGTGCGTACGTACAGAATACCGTCTCCACGCTGTGGTGTAATCTATTTTCCACCACCAACTTACATGGATGGGTATAATGGTCTAAATAATGACTATATATGATTATTGTAAAGTGATATTGATTCTGAAATAGTATATATACACTCCAATGCAATTCCACAATCATGGGAATGATATCATCGCTCGTGCGTATGTATGGAATATCGTCTCCACGATGTGATGCGACTCGTTCTACATGATCTTCATTGTATAATGATTATATAGATGAATTTAATGAATGAATATGATATATATTACACTAATAACATTCTGGAAATGAGTTATCTATAACCTAAAATGAAAAATAAGAATTTATTCGACAAAAGACGCATAAGAACAAAAAGTAATAAACACCTAAATAACAAGTAGTAATGAAATATTACTAATAAGAAGCTAAGAATATGACCATATATGATATCATAAAATAATTATGATTATGGAATAAGTCAATAACATTATTTAAATCATTATACAGGATGTTCGGACACTTATGAAGCAAATTGGACCTAAAGTAAGGGAAAATATCACAATCTCATTTTATCTGAGATTTTTTATACTTTGGTATTTACTAGGGTGTATTTTATAATCCACGTCCATGTTCCCTCAATATGTAATATTTCTTACATCCACCTATAATTTTTTAAATTCAATTTTACCCTTCGGTGAGTTTTTAGTAAAGGATATGAAAGGAATCTTTTGTCGTTTTTCATACGAGGTACTTTTTGACTTTTCCGAAAAAAGTATGAGAAGAATGTTTTTCTTAACTTATACGGCATGAATGGATTCTTAAAACATTATTTCCAAGAAGAGTTATTTACAAGTTTTCATATTTATTTTTAATCAACATTTTTTAGGTTAAAATTGTATGACATGTTAAGAAAGGAAAATGTTTTTGGAGTAGAAATGATATTTTTCTCAAGAATGGAGTTCTAGTGTTTTATCAAAATTATTTTCCATATACAATAATATAGGGTTTGATTTATTTCCCTATTATTTCATTTATTTGATTATGTTGTGATGTAATTATTTTTATGAATTCCTTTATCTTATATAAATTGTTTTATGATGTCATGTTGTTTAAGAATCCCTTTTTTATTACATGGGTTATGCAATGATTTATGATTTATGATTTTCTGGCACACATAAGAATGATATAATTATGAGATGGGTGGGACCTATATCTTCCTCCATTGCATTGGGTAAAGATTTTATATCCCATGAGATAGACATGGCTGGAACGGCACGTTAAACCGGTTCAGTAAAACATGACTGAAACGAGGAATGAACTCGATTCAGAATTGGACTTTGTCCACTAAGATAGTCTTGGCAATGAGTCTTGACTAATAAGAAATGATTCTCTATGATTAAGTGTGCATGCCACAAAGTTTAATGTTTTATGTTATGACTATTGGGATTACATTTCACTACCATGATTTATCCCATGTTATGAAATTATGATCTCTTTTGCAGGGTAAGATTTCGAAAATGTTATGTTTTTATTTTGATGTGATTGATATTTATTTTGTTTACCCTTACTAAGCATTTGAGCTCGCCCTTTTGAATGTTTTCATTACCCAGGTCAGGAAGAAGGTTATTAAGTAAGATATGCCAAAAGGGACTTTAGATATGATGAAATAAATGGGAGACAATGTAGACGCTTTATGAACCAGTTGTTTATGTTTTCTAGTTTCTAAAGACACTATACCTATACGGTCCTTTCCTGGTTTTTTTATTTATTGTAATAAGTGTGCTTCAATTTTGATGTAATAACAATGTATGTAAAGAATGGGTCGTTATACATGGTGTGAATTTTTTAATGAAAAATTTTCTACAAACAATATTGAATTATTTAAATATACTAGGACCATGGAGGGAATTGGTTAGTGGTAATATGTCACTTATTTAAAATATGTTTTCATTATTTATAAATACTATAGATGATTTGTTTTTCTATGTGGGTATTCATTACAATTAGTGTTTCTCACACTAGGTTTTATGGTTTTAGACAATGGTGGGAACCAAAAGGAACTAGTTTAAAATTTAATCTGATATATAATTTTTCAATTAGTAGTGAAATGGGATCATGATTTGGGTAAAATAAATTTTGAAAAATCCCAATCATTATTCATGTAACATGATTGAAAACATTCACATTAACCAACTCTTAGACTCACCAAATAAGATAATGATAGACATTGTTGAGAGTTTTTTTACTAGGGAACATATAGGGAAGAATAATTAGTTTCTTATCTATTGGTAGTGTTTGATGAATAAATCAGGGGAATTTCTCAAAAATATGATGACATTTATTATGTACAGAATATAAGAACACAAAAATGTATTTCAAAAGTAAAAATGAAAACATCAGTGAACATAATGGATGTGAATAATGGTCTCCCAAAGGTATCATCTACTAATAACTATTTAATATGTGGAATTTATTAGCATTATTAAAATTGATATCCTAAAGGGAAATATTTATATGAGAATAAGAATGGTTGGATGATTAATTATTTTGTAGTTTTAAAGACCCTGAGTCCCCATGTAATTTTATTTAAAATACATGGGAATTTTAAGAGTTTTTAGTTTCTGACAGTGCATGATTCTGAGGCCCGGTGTGCTCGGAATCAATTTCTAAAGTTTTTGTTATGCTTATGTTAACATGCATAAGAAGTTTTCCTAAAAAAGTGGAATAACTCCTAAACGGTTACTCAGATCAGAAATCCAAGGTCATTGTTGTGCTCAAGATGGCGGGTTTACCCTAGGCGTGACTTAAGTTTGGTTAGCGCGAGCCTCCTATGAGAAATCCCAAAAATGACCTAACCATAAATAAAATAAATAAATAAATAATTTTATTTTTCAAATGCTTATAACTCAAAAATGGTAGCTCGGATTGAAAATACAAGACCACCGCTGAAATCATGAGGGAATTATTTATTTAAGTAGATACTAACTTTGGCTAGTGCGGGCCACCTGCAAAAGTAAGTTTTTGGCCACAAATAAAATAATTAAGTGACAATTATTTTATTGTAAAATTAATAACATATAAACAGAAACTTGAATTAAAAATCTAAGAGTACCATTGGGTTCATTGGGGCATGTTTCACCTAGGCAGATCCTATCCTCGATTGTATTTGGTCGAGGTTGACTGATAATAATTTTCCGTACATTTTTTTCGGGTACGTTCAGAAAACGTGCGAACCACGTTTTATAAATTTTGAACCGTTGGTAGGAATTGAATGATGAGGGCACTGTTGAACTCACAATGTCAGTAATTTCTTAGTGATACCTTCACCGCAGTTGTGTTCTTATGTGAGTAGAAGTTAGTTTTTGGAGGGTTTTAATTAACTTGAATAAAAATAATTTGATAAACTTATTTTTATTTATGGAGGTTTAATCCTCCAAGGAGAGGTTGGAGGTGGGGCCCACCCACACATAACCTCCCTTGAAAGGATATTTTTAGGTGGGGCCCATATGAGCTTTGCCCCCCTTAAACCCCTAATTCAAGATTGAATAGTGGGGCCCACAGAAACCATGTAACACCTTTAACCCCCTCTTTTATGTGGAAAAAACTATCCACCTCCCCATTAATTAATTATAACTCCTCACCTATCCTTTTTGAAATTTTAACCATCCTTACCATTAATTATATGGGTTTTCTATTTTAATTTACCTCAACTTTTCAAATTGTGGTGCCAACAAATAATAGACATCTTTTCCATCTATTATTTGGTTGGAATGCTTCGTTCTTTTTGTTGGGAGAACTAAGGAGAGAAGAACCCTTGGAAAAATATTCTTCCAATGAAGAACGTGAAGAACACAAAGTACGTTTCTTCTACCACCGAAGAACGACGAGACCATCATCTTCCTTCTTCATCTGCGTCAAAGGAGAAGACTCCACCCACGATGAATGTTGCCAACGACGATGTCACCTCTGAATGCTCTTCCGCCAATGATGGGTGCCCTTTTTCTTTTTTGATCCATGAACATGAGAATTGGGAGTATGTTATGAATGCGGCAATCGATGAATCGACGTCTGCTTTCCCTCTCCTTCCACCATCGACGTTCAACAATTAAAAGGAAAGGGGTTTACTTCATGTTGATGCAATATTCTTTTCTTTTTATCTTCTTCAGAATTGAAAGGAATTGTTGCGTGGTTTAAAAACAATTGAAGATCATTACCTTACTTGAGACAATTGTTAACAAACTAAACACAGAGGGTGCGGGAAAAACAGGCATGGACCGTCTCCTCTGCCGATCTTGTTGTGATTTTCTTTGGAAGAATGATGCGGGAACGAGGCGACGAAGGTGGAACCGACAAAGGTCGCACCACCCGTGGCCTCCATGAACTGCGCCGCCCCTGCGACACCCCATTGCGCTAATCGCGCCCCTGCCAGCACACACCAAGAACCTCGCACCCCTTACATCATGCACTCGGCACCTCGCGCCCCGCGGTGCCCTGCCCGTGCTGCCGACATCCTCGCGAAGCCTTGCCCGCGATGGCCGGTGCACCCCGCGGCGCCCTGCCACCTTGCCCGGTGCCCCTCGGCGCCCTGCTGCGCTACCCGGCACGTCCCTGTGTGCTCCCTGGCGCCCTGGAATCCTACTCGGCACCAGGGGGTGCCCTAATTCCCTTCCCGGCGACCCCAGCGCCCTACGGTGCTGCCCGGAGCGCCCCCGCGCGCTGGCCGGCGCACCCCCGCGCGCTGCCCGGCATCCGGCACCCTTCCTGGCCCCCTCGCGCCCTGTCTGGCGGAACCCCCACCCTACCGGATGCACTCGCGGCTTGATGGGAGTCTAGTCAGCCTGCCCGCACCCCGCGTGTCTTTCTCACTCGCCTCCCGACCATCGGCCTGCTGAACTGTCCTGCGACGCCCCCACGGGGTCGATGGTCGAATCAGCCCGGTCTCCCGGGCCGAGTTACTGAGTCACCTATGTGGAAACTATTGGGTTGAACCGCCCATGCGGTCAGCTGTGCGGGGCCAAGCCGACTGGGTCAAAACAAGGCGTGTTGACCCACCCAACAGGATAAGTCAGACCCAACAAGTCAGACCGGGTCGACCCGTACCGGGTCGACCCAGACTAGGATGTGCCGAGTCAGTCTGACCAGGTCGGACCTGACCCGGGCCCACTAATGAACCATGTTGATATAATAGCATAATTTTATTTCATATACTGAGACGTTTTTATGTTATGATAAATACCAATATCTATATATTCTTACATCAAATGGGATATGATATAATTATTCTTGTGTTAGTAATACTACCACCTCGTGAACCAATGATATTCCTTTTGCATCATCACCACCCACAAAAGCATATAATAAGGGATCTAATTTTTATATTTTATATGTATTTTAATTTTTACATCTTTTATTTTTGTGACACATATACCGTCTTACTTTCAATCTCATTTGGAAAAGAATAATGTCGATCGATTATATATTGAACTATAGCCTCATTAGTTGATATGATGTGTTTTAAATATATTATTTATCTTAATGGTAATATTGATATATTAAAAGTATATATATTATATTTTTAACAAAATTATTAATTGGGAAAAATTATTTCACATATACCATCTTATTTTCAATTTTGTGAGAGATACGACAACATCATTCATGTGCATGGTGTACTACTATCTCTCGAAGTGATGTGATTCTTTCATGCCTTAAATGAATGTTAATAAGGTTGAGTTTAATTAATATATTTTATATATATTAAATAATAATAATTTTATCGTTATAATATTTTATTTATGTTTCATTTATTCAATCAAATGAAACATCTTTCATTCATATGTATATCTTATCATCTCCATGAATAGTGAAATCCATTTATATTTATAACTCTAATGAATACATAAAAATACATATATAATTAACACATATTTTATGTATATCATGAATAAAATTATATAAATTATATAACCATGATCAATATAAAAGGAAATAAAAAACAAATCAAAACATACACGAATAGTGAAGTAGTTATTTCCCGCAAGGAAACTCTAACAGGGAACTGTTAACAAACGACTAATGAAATGGTATATGTATAACATTTAAGGATTAATATATAAGAATATAACTTGATAATATAAGTATAATAATCATTTAAAAGTTATAAATAAGGTCTGAACATGTATGAAGGTAGTCAAAACTTATATTTAATGTTTTTATGTCTAGATTTTTACTTCTTTGAGACACATGCCATATTCGACAAACTTCTTTTTATATATGGTATATAATTCCCACGAATGTGACATATTATGATTTTTTGGATAATATTTTTTATTTCAACATCCATATTAATATCTATATTTCATTGCGATTGATGTTCAAATGACCTGAAAGCGGTAATGGAATTTTTTCCAATTTTCTTCAATTGAGACAAACTTAATATTAGGATCCTATATTATGTATAAGGTGTATAAAAATACAGTTTTAAATATAATATCATTAATATATTTATTTTTAATATATATTAGGTTTCATTTAATTCTATTCATTCATGGGAGGTATAAATCAATTTTACCAATGTCATAAAGATATAGTGAAACAATTTATATATTTATCATTATTATTTATTATTTTGTTTTTATTGATAAAATTTTATGATCCATATATTATGAAACCCATGAAACCTATTCTGCTATATTTATTTCAAGATAATACATTTATTCCTCTATTTTTATCCATTTATGTAATCATATTTCCTTCATATTTTTTTTAAAAATTATTTTTATTTATCTCCCCAGTTGAATACACATTTTTCATTCAAAACCATTTTTTATATGTGTTTTCAAAAACAAAATTAAGAAATGTCCACATTGGCTAATGTAATTTAAATAAATTTTCTAAAGGCATTTTTTTCAACAATTTTCTAATTTATAAAAAATATTTTAAAATGATTCTTAATGTCATTTAAAAAAATAATATTCAATTTTATTTTATTGAAAATAAGAAAGGTTTTTTTAGAATGTATGACATGAAAGTTATTTTACAAAATAAAGACCATATAAGTTTTTAGAAATTATAAAATATTTGTAAAATTTTATTTTCATGTAATTTTATTTCTAAAATGTTTAAATATTTTTTTTAAATTTAATTTTTTTTAATGGAATGTATATTTACCTCAGGGCATTATTTAAAATATTATTAATTATTATATTATATGTTTCCAATTTTAATTTTAAATAAAATAAATTTTAAATTTTTTTCTCTTTTAAAAAAATTTAATGAATTTCAATTTTCATTAGGAAATGTTTTATATGATTTATAAATTTTCCTTTTTATGTTTTAAAGGTTATTTTTGAATATGAATATTTTAAAAATAGTTTATGTTTTAAAATGTTTCTTTCAATTTCTAATTTATATTTTCCTAATTTATTTTCCCATTAATCTTTGAGAATCATATTACATCTAAGATGAAAATATTTTATGCAACATGTTCTTTATAGTAGAATTAATCCAATTATACCCTTCTTATTATATATGTGGATGGTTTACATTTAGGATAATAGTATGTTTATGAAACTAATTTTTCCTCCATGGGTTATATCATGATAGAATCATTATAAAACACTCTTCTTTTAACAGGGTTTTCTTTGACGAAATGATGATATTACTATACCAGTTTCATTTTTTTGATTTGTAATTATATGATAAAAATTTATTGAAATCCATTTCATTTCATGGGTTACGATATGATTAATGACTTATTCTCGTATAGAATTCATAAGAATGAATTTCATTAAATGATTGGTCAGAGATATATAACACTCTATGGCATTGAGTAATAATTTATAATACACGATATAATGATGAATAAAAAAAGGAGTGAACCCATTTCACTAAGGGAAGTTGTCCACTATGATGGTCTAAAATGTGAATCCTTACTAACATGATAGTTTGGGGAGTAAAACCACTACAGTATAATATCATTATTAATGTACCTTGAATTCTATAGAAATGATTCTCTATGATTATGTGAATTCCAAAATTACATGTCTAATATAAATTATATCCTCTAATGCCCAATATTTATGTATTACTTCATGATTCAAGTTTTATGGACATCCATTCATTATACCATGTCTCAAAATTATGATCATTTATATTAATGTTATGTTCAAAAGATGTTAATATCCTTTTTGCATAACCTTATACTCATTTATTTCTTATCTGATCATTGATATCTTAATTTCCTACCCCAATAAAGAATCTAATGTCACCCTTTCTAAAATTTCATTTCCCTGTGGTGCGATGAAAGGTTTTATATAGGCTATCAATGTAAATTGTATTAAATCAAATGATATTTAAGGGAGATTATGAACATCTTTCACCAAATTAGAAGGGTATGTACATACTCATGTTATGTAATGTATTGAATAATCATATAAAAATATGAAATATCTATGTATAAAAATTTTGTGATGATGTAGTTAGTATTAGTGGATTGTTTTAGTTATCCATTGGAAACTAGGAAGAGAAAACTTTACTAATAAAGCTTAGGATAGTTATATGTATAAGAAAACATCCTAATTTATGGTAAATAATTGAGTCTGGTTTTCAAAGAAATAAATCCCTACATGGATAGTAAAAGTTGTTTCAGTTCTCAAATTACAGTACCGATTGAAAATAACATTGAAAATGGACTGTTCATCTTGAATAAGTCATTTCTCTGTACATTAAAATGTACCTCACTATACAAATGGTTTGAATTGTTTAATGAAAAATTTTCTACAAACAATCATGAATTATTTAAATATACTAGGACCATGGAGGGAATTGGTTAGTGGTAATATGTCACTTATTTAAAATATGTCTTCATTATTTATAAATCTTATAGATGATTTGTTTTACTATGTGGGTATTCATTACAATTAGTGTTTCTCACACCATGTTTTTTGGTTTTAGAGAATGGTGGGAACCAAAAGGAACTAGTTTAAAATTTAATTTGATATATAATTTTTCAATTAGTAGTGAAATGGGATCATGATTTGGGTGAAATAAATTATGAAAGATCCCAATCATTATTCTAGTAACATGATTAAAAACATTCACATTAACCAACTCTCAGACACACCAAATAAGACAATGATAGAAATTTTTGAGAGTTTGTGTACTAGGGAACATTAAGGGAAGAATAATTAGTTTCTTATCTATTGGTAATGTTTGATGAAGAACTCAAGGGAATTTCTCAAAAAGATGATGACATTTATTAAGTGCAGAAAATAAGAACACAAAAATGTATTTGAAAAGTAATAATGAAAACATCAGTGAGCATAATGGATGTGAATAATGGTCTCCCAAAGGTATTATCAACTAAAAACTATTTAATATGTGGAATTTAGGAGCATTATTAAAATTGATATCCTAAAGGGAAATATTTATATGAGAATAAGAATGCTTGAATGCTTAATTACATTGTTGTTTTAAAGACCCTGAGTTCCCAAGGAATTTTATTTAAAATACATGGGAATTTTAAGAGTTCTTAGTTTCTGACAGTGCATGATTCCGAGGCCCGGTGTGCCCAGAATCAATTTCTGAAGTTTTTGTTAAGCTTAAGATAATGCGCATAAGCAGTTTTCCTAAATAAGTGGAATAACTCCTAAAAGGTTACTCAGATCAGAAATAAAAGGGCACCGTTACGCTCAGGATGGTGGTTTTACCCTAGGCGTGACTTATGTTTGGTCAGTGCGAGCCTCCTATGAGAAATCCCAAAAATGACCTAACCGAAAATAAAATAAATAAATAAATAATTTTATTTTTCAAATGTTTATAACTCACAAATGGTAGCTTGGATTGAAAATCCAAGACCACCACTGAACTCGTGAGGGAATTCTTTATTTAAGAAGATACTAACTTTTGCTGGTGCGGGCCACCAGCAAAAGTAAGTTTTTGGCTGCAAATAAAATAATTAAGTGATAATTTTTTTATTGTAAAATTAATAACATCTAATCGGAAACTCGAATAGAAAATATGAGAGTACCATTGGGTTTTTTGGGGCACGTTTCACCTAGGCAGAGCCTATCCTCGATTGTAGTTGGTCGAGGGTGACTGATAATAAATTTCCGTACTTTTTTTTCGGGTACGTTCAGTAAACGTGCGAACCACATTTTATAACTTTTGAACTGTTGTTAGGAATTTAATTCTGAGGGAACTGGTGAACTCACAACGTCTGTAATTTCTTAGTGATACCTTCACCGCAGTTCTGTTCTAATGTGAGAAGAAGTTAGTTTTTGGGGGGTTTTAATTAAATTGAATAAAAATAAAGTGACAAATTTATTTTTATTTATGGAGGTTTAATCCTCCAAGGAGAGGTTGGAGGTGGGACCCACCCACACATAACCTCCCTTGAAAGGATATTATTAGGTGCGGCCCATACGAGCTTTACCCCCTTAAACCCCCAATTCAAGAGTGAATAGTGGGGCCCACACGAAATCTGTAACACCTCTAACCCCCTCTTTTATGTGGATAAAACTGTCCACCTCCCCGTTAATTAATTAGAACTCCTCACCTCCCATTTTTGAAATTTGAACCATCCTTCCCATTAATTATATGGGTTTTCTCTTTTAATTAACCACAACTTTTCAAATTGTGGTGCCAACAAATAATAGAAATATTTTACATCTATTATTTGGTTGGAATTCTTCTTTCTTTTTGTTGGTAGAACTAAGGAGAGAAGAACCCTTGGAAAAATATTCTTCCAATGAAGAACTTGAAGAACACGAAGAACGTTTCTTCTGCCACCGAAGAACGACAAGACCATCATCTTCCTTCTTCATCTGCGTCAAAGGAGAAGACTCTGCCCGCAAAGAATGTTTCCAATGACGACGTCACCTCTAAATGATCGTCCGCCAATGATGAGTACCCTTCTTCATTTTCGACGCATGAGTGTGAGAATTGGGAGTACGTGTTGAACGGGGAAATCGATGAATCGATGGCTGCATTTCCCCTCCATCCACCATCAACGTTCAACAATTACAAGGAAAGGGGTTTACTTCTTGTTGATGCAATATTCCTTTTCTTTTTATCTACTTCAGAATTGAAAGGAATTGTTGCGTGGTTTAAAAAAAATTAAAGATCATTCCCTGCCTTGAGACAATTGTTACCACACTAAACACAGAGGGTGCGGGCCAAACGAGCATGGCCTGACTCCTCCGCCGATCTTGTTGCGATGTTCTATGGAAGAACGATGCGGGAATGAGGCGACGAAGGTGGCACCGACAAAGGTCGCGCCACCCGTGGCCTCCATGAACTACGCCGCCCCCGCGACACCCCAGTGCGCTACCCGCGCCCCTGCCAGCACGCACCAAGCACCCTGTGCACCTTACAATGTGCACTCGGCACCTCGTGCCCCGAGGTGCCCTGCCCGCGCTCCCGGCGCCCTCGCGGAGCCTTGTCCGCAATGGCCGGTGCACCCCGTGGCGCCCTGCCGCCCTGCCCGGTGCCCCTCGGCGCCATGCTGCGCTGCCCGGAACGTCCCCGTGTGCTGGCTGGCACCCCGGCACCCTGCCCGACACCACAGGGCGCTCCAATTCCCTTCCCGGCACCCTCAGTGCCCTGCCGCGCAGCGCGGAGTGCCCCCGCTCGCTGGCCGGTGCACCCCCGCGCGCTGCCCGGCATTCGACACCCTGCCCGACACCCACACGCCCTGTCTGGTGGAACCCCCACCCTAACGGATGCACTCGCGGCCATCCTGGAGTCTAGTCAGCCCACCTGCGCCCCACATGTCTTGCTCGCTCGCCTCCTGTCCATCGGCCTGCTGAACTGGCCTTTGATGCCCCCACGGTGTTGCTGGTCAAACTGGCCCTGTCTCCTGGGCCGAGTTACCGAGTCGCCTACGTGGCGACTATTGGGTTGAACCACCCTCGCGGTCAGCTGGGTGGGGCCCAACTGACTGGGTCAAAACATAGGGGGTTGACCCACCCAACATGCCAAGTCATACCCAGTAAGTCTGATCGTGTCTACCCGTATCGGGTCGACCCGTACTTGGTTGGGCCGAGTCGGTCAGACCGGGTCGAACCGGACCCGTGCCCAATAATGAACCATTGCTTACTTTGGCCATATCTTTGACACCGGATGCTCGTTTGAAGAACCGTCAGTGGAGTTGGTAATCTCATTGAGAAATGGTCCCTTTGAGTATGCCCCATGGGAGTTCGAGGTATAGTTGAGACACAGTCGGGTTAGTTCGTTCACGAAACCAACCTGGGCCCCGAGACTAAAATGTTAATAACACACATACCAAACGTCTGATTGACGCGCCAACTATTGCATTGAGACCCCTATGACATGAAGGTCCTTTGTGATACTTCTTATTGAGTAATCGTGACAGTTGGAGTATCAACCAATAGCTCGTCGAGCGGATCCTCCTGGAGACAAGCGTATAGTGTACGAAAACCTAGTAGTTGTAGTCCTGACGACTGCTTGACCGGTTCGACATGGATTGATTCGATTAGCCCAGTGGATGAAGTGCCCGGTTTGGCGGCATACCCACGGTGGATAGAGAGCCAGGTAGTTGGAAGCAGACCCACGGTACTCGAGAGGAGGAGTATCTTTGACTGCTATTAGGGGGAGATCCTAGTTTGGTGGCAGACCCACAGCAGACGAAGCACCTGTTAGTTGGCAGGAGACCTGCGGTACTTGATATTAGGATTACCATAGTAGTCTAAGGTTAGTTAGTAGCACCTCGGAGTCGCGACAGGGCCACTGTACTCAACGGAGGGGGGTTTTTCCAGCATCCGTGGTTTCGATAATGAAAATCATGGTTTGCGGTGAGTCAATGACCTTTGTGTTTTCGTCATAACTGAGATGGGTTACTTGATAACTTAGTTATATGTATTGGCATATACCTATGTAATGGTTATCCGTTGATTTCATAATTTGTGGTTTATCCTTATTGGATTTTGTGAGACCTTGAGGGTCTCGGGGTCCCTACTGAGTATCGTTATACTCATCCCTGCATGGGCTATGCCCGCACATCATTGTGTTGGATGCAGACAACATACAGCGCTGACCGAGGTGGAGGTTACGAGGACTGGAGAGTACCCGAAGGTGGACCTCATGACGAGATGGTACCCGGAGGAGACGGATGGACGTGGAGTGCTGAGGAGGCTATTTGTACATACCCTTCAGGTATGATCTGTGGTGGATGATGTAGGAGATGCTAGACACCTTCCAGCTGTTTGTATTTTAGTTGTACCTATTTTTCTTTTCCTTGTACTTTAATGTTGGGCTTGTATTTCCAACCCCTTTTACTTTCCAGCACATCTTTTGTTATACAGTTTCAACTTAGGGTTTTATTCCACTTGTACTTTGGTTGTGTGTGTTAATGTTTTATAAATTCAATGTCTTCCCAGTTTTAGGAAATTATGCCTTTGGTGCTTGTCGCTAGCCCCTGGCCTATGGAAGGTGAGAATGGGGTAGTCACGATACGGGCCCCTGGGGAGGGGTCGTGACAAATTGGTATCAGGGGAGTCAGTTCTATAGTATAACTAAGGACTGTGATATTTATTTTCTATGAAGAAATAGTGTTAAGGGTACTGAGTGTGGTTTTCAGTTCAGGGAGTCCTGTGTTGGTGCGGTGGATGACGTATCCATACACTGGGATGCTGACTACTGATTCTTGACTTAGTACACGAAAACACTGATTGCGTGTGTGTTTTCAAAAGTTTTCGTTAAGTCAACTCAAACTAGGCCAGCTCACCAAATATTGTCTTTTTAATGTGTCGCATCTATTTTGGATGTTTCCATGCAGACATCCAGATATAGTTCCGAGAGAGTACACGATGACAGCCCAACGAGCGAAGAGGCTCTAGTGTGGGTCCCTCTTACTATGTTCGCACCTTCGGGTGGTGTACTAGCAGCACCAACTCCCATTGGATAGTAGATGCCACTAACCGCACTGGAGTACAATGCACACCGACTGAGCACGTTGCATGAGTTCCAGCGGCAGATGCCTTCGAGCTTACGAGGTGAGATAGATTCTTAGGCATCAGAGGAATGAGCAGAGGCGATTTGTAGAGTTCTCCACCTAGTTGAGACACTAGTAAAGATGATGGTGATCTTATATACTAGTGTTTCCCATTGGGTAACCATGAGGCTGGTCCGCATAGTAATGAGGCTTTCGTATGTGGACCTTTACCTGAGATTGTACCATCAGGTAGTGTGTCAGCTTTATCACTGCATGATGGTTCAAAGTTTCAACCGGTTGTACCGATTGATGACACATGTAGGCGTAGTGACATACACGTGTTTCAGCATCAGATACCCCTTAGGTTCTAAGGCGAGCCCGAATTACTGGAGGTTAAGGACTAGCCTGAGTAGGTGGCTGAGAGTTCTCAAGAACTTCTACAGCTTCGACAGGATGACATGTCAGTATCTGAGTATTTATCGAAGCGTACCAATTGGTCCTGGTACTCGATGAATATGAAACGATCAGTGCATTGGAGCATGGAACTCCAAGTGAGATGTGTTTAGGGACATCTGAGCTAGCACTTTCTTTTTCCTATGTGCATTACTACCTCAGTTAGGATGCTAGAGAGAATCTTTATGGTTGAATGTTCTTTGGATGAGCGGATACAACATGTGAATGTTATTAGTGGGAAAGGAGGAAACTAGTGCCAGTCTCATAGACTTGGGTGTGTAAACTATTTCAGAAATAGGATGTAATAGAAATAGATGAATCTGCAGGGTAGCAGATGTGGAAGCATAGTTAGGAGAGTTGCATGAGGTGGTGTAAATTTTGACATGTTACAACCACCCACCTTTGTAGTCCCCGCCAGGCTCAGGGAGCATGAGGGAAGTGGAAGAGAATAGCTACATGCGGTCAAGGAGTGTGACCCAAGGGCTCTAGGAATGATTCAAGGTATGGACTGTGTCTACTACTAGCTTCCGTATCAATAGACATAGGTACCAATCATTCCTTCCTTCAATGAATATTGTCCCAGACCTAGAGTTTCCAGTTAAACTGTTAACTTGACCCTCACGTCTGGAGATACCATTGGGAGGAGACTCGATAATCACACTTACGCCGATAGTGTGATCTGACCCTCGAGGTGAGATTTTCTGTTGGAACCTCTTGGTGGCAGCGTCGAGGCCTTATGACGTTGTTTTGGTTATGGATTTTTCATTCACAGTTCATACTCAGATTGACTATATTAGGAAACAAGGATGTGGTTTATCTACAACGTTGGAGTAGGGTTTTCTTTTTTCAGCGAAAAAGGAAACCCAGGCAGCATAGGATCCGCTCATGCATAGGAGGGTGCAGCTGATCACTCTTGAGTCGGCCGACAGTAAATAGAGACCTCTAGAATTCGAGGATAGATACCACATCATTCTATGGGTCTCACCTCGATGAGGTTTATGAAGATTAGGTCGAGACAAAAAGTAATCTCCGAGTATAATCAGACCTTTTCGGGTCCCTGGTAGAGTTGGCGAGGTGGCATACCGCTTAGCTCTTCCACCCCAGTTGCACTGGGTGCACGAAGTGTTACACATATCCCAGTTGAGGAGAAACATGCATGACCCTTCCCATGTCATCGACCATGGAGAGATGAACGTCGATGACAGGGGGACCTTCACAGAGGTTCCAGTGGAGATTGAGGATCAACAGGAGCAGGTCTTATGGGGACTCTCAATTCCTATGGTGCATGTTCTCTGGTAACACGGGAACCTCTAAGAGATCACATGGGAGCGGGAGGCTCAGATGCGTGCTCAGTACCCCCTTCTGTTCCCTTACTGTAAGTTGTATCATATTGGGACGTAATGCCCTGAGGTGGGGAGAATATAACGACCCGGAATTCCTTTGGATTTTTTTAAAAAATACATGAGAATTTTATGAGGCCGTCGTTTCTAACAAGACATGATTCTGAGGCCCGGTGTGCCCGGAATCAATTTTTGATGTTTTTGTTAAGTATAAGTTAACGCGTGTAAATAGTTTTCCTGAAAAAATAGAATAACTCTTAAACGGTTACCCAGATCAAAAATCCGAGGGGACCGTTCTGCTCATGATGGTGGGTTTACCCAAGGCATGACTTAAGTTTAGTCGGCACAAGCCTCCTGTGAGAAATACCAAAAATGGAATAACCACAAATAAAATAATTAAATAAAATATTTTATTTTTCAAATGCTTATAACTCACAAATGGTAGCTCGGATTAAAAATCTAAGACCACTGCTGAATTTGTGAGGGCATTATTTATTTATGCAGATACTAACTTTGGACAACACGTGCCACTAGAAAAAGATAGTTTTTGGCCGCAAATAAAATAATTAAATGACAATTTTTTTATTGTAAAATTTATAATGTCTAAACAGAAACTCGGATTGAATATCTAAGAGTACTGTTGGGTTCTATGTGGTGTATTTCACCTAGGAAGAGCTTAATCTTGATGGAAGTTGGTCGAGGGTGACTGATAATAATTTTCCTAACTTTTTTTTGGGAACGTTCAGTAAACGTGCGAACAACGTTTTATAACTTTTGAACCATTGCTCGGAATTGAATTCTGAGGGCACCGATGAACTCGCAGCGTCGGTAATTTCTTAGTGACACCCTCACCGTAGTTGCATTCTGACGTGAGTGGAAGTTAGTTTTTGGGGGTTTTCAATTAAGTTGAATAAAAATAAAGTGATAAAATTATTTTTATTTGTGGTGGTTTAATCCTCCAAGGAGAGGTTGGAGGTGGGGCCACCGACTCATAACCTCACTTGGGATGATATTTTTATGTGGGGCCCACACGAGATTTACCCCCTTTAAACCCCCAATTCAAGGTTGAATATTAGGGCCGACATGAGCTCTTTAACACCTCTAGACCACTCTTTTATGTAGACTAAACTCTCCACCTCCCCATTAATTAATTAGAACTCCTCACCTCCCCTTTTTGAAATTTGACCCATCCTGCCCATTAATTATATGTGTTGTATCTTTTAATTAACCACAACATTTCAAATTTCGGTGCCAAAAAGTAATAGATGTATTTTCCATCTATTATTTGGTTGGCATGATTATATCTTTTTGTTGGGAGATCTAAGGAGAGAAGAACCCTTGGAAAATTATTATTCCAATGAAGAACGTGATGAACCCGAAGAATGTTTCTTCCACCACCGAAGAACGACAACTCCATCTTCTTTCTTCTTCATCCGCGTCAAAGGAGAAGACGCCGCGTGTGAAGAATGTTACCAACGACAACGTCACCTCCGAAAAATCGTCCGCCAATGATGAGTACCCTTCTTCCTTTATGACGCATGAGCGGTAGAATTGGGATTACGTGACCAACACAACAATCAACGAATCGACGTCCACCTTTCTCCCCTTCCACCATCAACGTTCGACAATTATGAGGTAGGGGGTTTACATCTTGTTGATGTAATATTCCTTTTCTAATTATCTTCTTCGGAATTGAATGGAATCATTGCGTGGTTTAAAAACAGTTGAAGAGCATTCCCTTCCTTGAGACAATTGTTGCCACACTAAAAGCATAGGGTGCGGGCCAAACAAACATGGTCAGACTCCTCCGTCGATCTTGTTGTGAGGTTCTTTGGAAGAACGTAGAGGCAACGAGGCGACGAAGGCGACACTTACAATGGTCGCACCACCCGCGGCCTACATGAACTCTGCCGCCCCCGCGACGCCCCGGTGCGCTACCCGCGCCCCTGCCGGCGTGCACCCGATGCCCTGCGCCCCTGTATGCGCGCACCCGGTGCCCCACTAGTGCTGCCAGAACCCTCGTGACACCTGGCCCACGCAGCCTGACGCACCCCGGTGCACCCCGTGGCACCCTGCGGCCCTGCCCGGCGCCCCACGGCGCCTTGCTGCACTGCCCGACATGCCCCTGCGTGCTTCCCGGCGCCCCGACACCATTCCCGGCACCCCGCGGCGCCTTGCCGCCCAGCCCGGCGCCCCCGGAGCCCAGCCACGCTGCCCGGTGTGCCCCCGCATGCTTCCCGGCGTGCCCCTGCGCACTGTAGGGCGTCCGACACCCTACCCAACACCCACACTCCCTGCCCGGTGCACCCGCGCCCTACCGAGTTCACCCACGGCCTTCTCGAAGTCCAGCCGGCCCACCCGCAGCCTGCCCACTGGCCTCCCGGCCATCGGCCTGCTGAACTGACCCGTGGCGCCCTCGTGGTGTCATTGGTTGAACCGGCCCAGTCTCCTAGGCCGAGTTACCGAGTTGCCTATGTGTCGACTATTGGGATGAACTGCCCTCGCGGTCCGGTGGGCCCGGCCCAGCAGACAGTGTTAAAACATAGCGGGTTGACCCACCCAACGGCCCAAGTCAGACCCAGCGAGTCTAACCGGTTTGACCTAGACCGGGTCCACCAAGACTGGGTTGGGTAGAGTCGGTCCTACGGGGTCGGACCGGACCCGGGCCCACTAATTAACCATTGCACACTTTGGCCATATCTTTGGCACCAGATGTCCGTTTGATGAACCGTCAGTGGTGCTGATAATCTCATTGAGAAATGATCCCTTTGAGTATACCCCATGGGAGTTCAGGGTATAATTAAGATATGGTCGGGTTGGTTCGTACACGAAACCAAAAGGGCCCCTGGGACTAAAAGGTTAATAACTCACAGACCGGACATCCGATTGACGCGTTGTCTGTTGAGTTGATACCCCTATGACGTGGTGGTCCTTTGTGATAATTTTTTGTGAGACTTAGTGACACTTGGAGTATCGACCAATTGCTCGTGGAATGCATCCTTCCGGAGACGAGCGTACAGAGTGAGGAGACCTTGTAGTAGTAGACCTGACGACTGCTTGATCGATTCGACTCAGAGTGATTAGATTAGCCCTATGGATGGAGAACCCGGTTTAGCGGAAAACCCATGGTGGACGGAGCGCCTGGTAGTTGGCAGCAGACCCGTGGTACTCGATAGGAGGAGTACCTCTGATGGCTATTAGGGTGAGAACCAGGTTTGGCGGTAGACCCACAGTGGATGGAGCGCCTGTTAGTTGGCAGAAGACCCGCAATACTCAACACCAAGAGTACCTCTGCAGTCTATGGTTAGTGAGTAGCACCTCGGAGTGGTGACATGGCCACTTTACTCGACAGAGGTGGAGTTCTCCAGCAGGCGTGGTTTCGATAATGAAAATCCCGATTTGAGCTGAGTCAATGAGCTTTCTGTTTTTCTCATGATTGAGATGGGTTACTTGATATATTAGGTATATTTATTGTCATATACCTAAGTAATGGTTATCCGTTGATTTCATACTTTGTGGTTTATACTTTATGGATTTTGTGAGACCTTCAGGGTCTCAGGGTCCCTACTAAGTATCATTATACTCACCCCTGCACGGGCTATGCCCAAACCTCAATGTGTTAGATGTAGACGACAGACAACGCTGACTGAGGCAAAGTGTGTGAGGACTGGACGGTGCCCGGAGGTGGACCTCATGACGAGACGGTACCCAGAGGAGATAGATGGACGTGGAGCACTGCGGAGGATATCTTTACATACCCTTTAGGTAGGATCCATGGCGGATGATCCAAGAGCTGTTAGAAACCTTCAAGATGTTTGTCTTTTAGTTGTACCTATTAGTCGTTTCCTTTTACTTTACTGTTGGACTTGTATTTTTGGCCCCTTTTACTTTCCATCACATCTTTTTTTATACAGTTTTTACTTAGTGTTTGCTTCCTCTTGTACTCTGGTTGTGTGTGTTTACGTTTTATAATGGCAATGCCTTCCTAGTTTTAGGAAATTACCCCATTAGTGCTAGTCGCCAGCCCCTGGCCTATGGAAGGTGAGCTTGGGGTATTCACGATACGGGCCCCGGGGGACGGGTCGTGACAGGTTTTGTTGATGTAGAGACAAAAAATGAAATGAAAAAAACATATTAAAGAATAATTTGATTATTCCTATTTAATGTCTTAATGAGAATGTGGAATAACTATTGTGTTCAAGTATAATAATTTCATAATTCTGTTAAATGAATCATAATATATATATATAATAATTTATGTAGATTTTTTTCATTAATTAATTTCAAAAATAAGATGAATCCTGCTGATGGGTGATAAAATTGTCAAAATGGAATGTTGATATTTTTTGAAAAAATCAGGATTGTGTGAAAATATAGATTAGTTAATTTCTATTTTTGAGGAAAGGGTGTTTTTTTGTATAAAGAAATTACTGATATGGATGATGTAAATTGGACAATATTGATGTATTTGGAACTAAATAGTGATATGATAACAAAGATGTTGAATTTATGACAGTTTTTACTCAAGCTATATATTCAATAATATAAGGTTTTATGTAAATAACATAGAGAGAGTTAATTTTTGAGATAATGTATATTTTCTAAATGGTTTTATGGTAATTCTCATTATTATCATATTTTTGAATAATATATGACAACTATAATCCCATATTTGGTATGTGACAACTATGTTCTCCATAATAATATTTTGAGGATTAATGTTTTTATTATTTTAGTAAATTTAGTGAACTTATTTTGATTTTTTAAAAATTAGAAATGTCATAAGGTTCACCATTTATTGTCTGTTATAAGATAAACATATGATGATGATTTATAGATTAATGTATAACTTCACAATATGATGATTTATGCATACTCAATATCTTTTCATAACCATTTTTATGTTATGTTAAATTGAGATAGAAGGAATTGATTTTCATTTTGTTGTGGATATTATGATCTATTAGTGATTCAGGTATAATAAATTCCTATAAATTTTTTTTAATAATTGATGAACTGGAAATTGATCAATGTACATCCCAAAAATGATTTTGTTACACTGAAGTAAAATAAAATAATGTTATTATATCATCAAGTAAAAATTTGAAAACATTTAAAAAATTATATTGAGAAATTTTTTTTTTCATATTTCCTTCATTTCTATTATTTCAGTGCAATTTTAACTACTAACAGATTTATGGCTTTTTGGTGGTCAACATTATCATGAAAATGAATGCTATCACACTATATTAATAATTTGGGGTGATTTTTATCATCCATGTCCATATTTTATATAATTAGTAATGTTATCCTATTATGGAAACCTAGTAATGAATTTCATTAGGTGTGATTTATGTTTCCCACTATCCTTTTTAATGTAAGAATTATTATTTGTTTATACGATGTGGTTTTTTATGATATAAATTTCAAATGTTAAACCTTTGATCACTGACATGAATTTTGAGGAAGAATTTTTATAGGTGGTTAGAATGAAACGTCTTAATAATTTATATTTTTTTTCAAAATTATTTACTATTTTTTAATATCATTTATAATAAGAATCATCATATTTATCATTTGTTACAAAGAAAAATGAGTTTCTTCGATATCATTCATGAAACACAATAACGAGCTTCAGCGACCAATAATATAATATTATTTGAAATATAAAAATTATCACATTGCCATTAAATAGGTTGTTATTAATATTAAAATCTAAATAATGAAATATATATGTCATACATAATATAAATTAATTTATTAAATTTTAGTAAATAATCAATCGGTGTTTGTTAAAGTAAATAGATTTTACAAAAGTATGGAATCTTCAAAAAAATTCTTATTTCTATGATTAATTCTATAATTAATTTCCAGAACCTTAAAATACTCTATTTGATAAAATTAAAATCAATTTTTATATCATTATATCAAAATTCACATATGGTGAATGTTTGGAATTATTCCAAAAAAATTTAATCTTCAGCGATTCGTTAAAAAAACGTCTTTAAAATATCATTACTTTTCCAAAAATTAAATAATTTAAATGTTCCATTATATTTTAAAGTAAAATATTTATTATTTATTTTTATTTAATCCAATAAATTACTTTTTAATATTCATTTTACTATATTTTAGTATAATTTTTGTTTTGGTTTTAATAAATGAGTTTCTCAAAAAACTATTTTAATATTTATAATGTTCTCATTTTTATTAACTAAAATGATACTTAATGGAAAATTTTTAAATGATTTTTTTATAAGTCAATAAATTTTAATCATAATTCATAAACATCATTATTTTTAGAAAATGGTAAATATAAAATATTCTTGTACTCGCAAAACACTCTTCTCGAAAACCCATGTTATCGTCCAATCTATTGTTTTGTATTAAATGTATTTTTCCAACAATTTAAACTAAATATTGTATTAATCATAAAATAAGTTTATAATAATAATTTATACTATAAAATAATTATTAATTATTGTTTTTCCATAATTAATAGTGAAAATCATAAAATAACCTTTGTTGCAGTTTAAGTCAAAATGGGTTTACAAGTACGTTGAACTAAAACGTTAAGGGTTAAAATTGACCCAAAACAAATTCCAAACATACTAGAAGGCTATATGTCAAACTTATATCTTATTGTATGAATAATGGACTATTTTTATCCATTTTTAATTTAAAAAATGTGGGTATACATTTTTCCTATCAAAATTATAAGTGTGCCTATCACCTCACTTTTAAAAGTTCACCCCCTCTCCTCCCATATTTAGACATTAAAAATCATATGTATCATCAAATAACAACCCACATCCCTTCCTTATTTACATAATATTATTATATAATCCTTATTACATAAAAAATCCATCTTACAGATTGATTTGGTGAAATCCAAAATATATTGTGTGAAGAAGATGTAACATCCTTAACCAAACATTTTATTATATTTCATCATCCACATCAACATATTATTATTAAAAAAATATGATATAACTAAAATAATATGTTATATATTATTAAATTTTTCATGTTATGTTAATTATATATATCAATATCCTTCCAATCAGAATAGGATATGAAATCATAATTAATGTGTATGACAGAATGCATCTTCAATAAATGATGTTATTCATATCCAATCACTAACTCTCACCAATGGATAAAAATATATATTTAAAGTTTATATATTCCATTAATGGTATTATAATACCTCTAGAATTATTATACCACATATCCCTTATTACTTCTAAACCCATGGAGAAAATAATAACATCCCTCATGTTTTTGATGGACTACTACCACACGAACCGATGTAAAGTGTTTTGAATTTCTGATTTACATAGAATTTAATAAGGATATATTAATATATTATATTTTATATTTTTCAAAAACTATATATCTAATTAATAAATATTTCACTTACAACTTCTTATATTTCATTTTATTGGGGATATTTTGTTGTCATTCGTTTTTATAGTGGACTACTGCCACACGATGTGATGTAATTCATTCACTCTTCTCATGGAAGTTAACAAATATGGGTTTAAATAAAATATGTGATATATATTAAATAAACGTTATTATGTACTGATTATATGTTTATTTCATTATTTCTCTCAATCATTCAAGAAAATGGAAACATCATGCATGCGTTTTCACAACATACTATCTCCTGAACTATGTTATTCTTTTCTATATCAAAATATAAAAGATTTATATAAATAAATATATAATCAATATATATGGTATTTATATTATTTTTATTTTTATTTAAATTATATAACCATGATCAGTGTAAATGGATTAAAAACTCCGGACTAAAACATTCATGAAAAATTAAGCTGTTATTAACAGAAGCGTTACTTTAAAAAGGATCTTTTAATAAACAAGTAATAATAGGGCATAATTATATCATATAATGTATAATATATTTCAGTATTGTTTTGTAATATATTTTTAATAAATAATAATATATTGAATATTAATTTTGATAATTTAAAAAGTAATTCAAGACTAAAATTAATGGATTTCCATCTGAGTTTTTACATCATGTAGACACAAGTGATATTCACCATAGATTACATTTACATAGTGCATATAAGCCTCATGAAATTGCTTTATAAGTATTTATATGAAAATTAATAGTATTTAAAAATCCATTTTACGATCCCCATTTTATGGGGCATATATTCCTATAGATACAAATACAATAATGGATTTTTGTCACAATTTTCCTTCTTTGACACCAATGTTATATTATGAACCTATCTTCTTTTCTCATGTATACATGAGTCCCAATTGTAATACCATAACCATAATTTATTATTTCTCATGGTATTTTATGATTAATTTTTTTTCTTCCTTTATGGGGATTATAATTCAAAGTTAACGTATTTTGGAAGATTTTATAATATAATCTCACCATTTATTGTCCTTGTTTAAGAATATGTTTCCAATGTAAAAAACATATAATCCATAAATCATGAAACTAAATATTTTTATTATCCTTTGGTTATTTAATTAATACACATTCCTTTCCATAATTTTCCCTATTTATGTACCGAATATTTTAATATATATATATATATTTTAAGCAAAATACACTTTCTTCTCCCTTCAGTCGAATACATGAATTTCTTCCAAAGTTTTTTTTTCTAAAAGTTGTTCCAAAATTGGTTAAAAAACTAAATTTTATTTATCCAATAAATTTTTAACTATTTTCGTATTTCATTATTTTCTTTTAAAATGAATCATCATTTTTATCAGATAAAGAATACACATTTAGATTTTATTGAATATGTGAATGAAATCATTGTTTTAGCACATATGAAATTAATTGTATTTTACACCGTTATAACCAAGTATTTATTTTAAAGCTGAAATAATATGTTTCAATTATTATTTAAATTAAATGTATTTCCCAAATGTTTTATGTGATTTTAGTTATAAAAAAGATCTTTTTTTAAATATAGAAATGATATTTTCATTAAGATGCGAATAAAAATACTTTTAATGCTTCATTTATATATTTACAAAGTTATTTTTAATAAACAACTATTTGAAAAAAATTTATTTGAAAAGGGTTTTTTAAATTTATATGATATTTTCATAAATAAATATTTAAATAGTTTTTAATGACTTATTCATGAATTTTTAATGTTATTTTAAAAAATCATATTTTCATAATGGTTATATTTTACAATGTTGTATCTAATATTAAATTAAACTTTCTTCATGAAATGTTATAATTAATCTTATAAAATTATTTTCCATGTCATATGAAATTATAATATTATATGTATTCATTACTAGTGATGTAATTCAAGGATACAATTATTATTCTTTAATTAGGTTGATCATGATTATGATAATATGTTTACTAAATCTGTTTCTCTTATAAGGTTTATACCATGATAAAATTATTATAAAACACATCACTTTTCATGTGATATGATATAATGAAATATTTAAATGATTACAAACCCATATCGTTTCAATAGGTTTTGATATAATGATATTTTTATAAAACCCATTTCATTTTAAGGGTTATCATATGATGATTTTTTTATGATCTATTTTAAAAATAA
Source organism: Viscum album (assembly GCA_963277665.1). NCBI lineage: Eukaryota > Viridiplantae > Streptophyta > Magnoliopsida > Santalales > Viscaceae > Viscum > Viscum album. Next base: position 307,556,707 of record OY728150.1, on the reverse strand, counting down.
TTATGTTTTTTTAAAATCTTATGGGTGAGACATATATATCCTTATAATTAATCATGTAGTAATTTATTTATCATTATATAGATATGAATAGTATGGTAAGTGATCCATTTTTATTAAGGGACATTTTCAACTATGATGTTCAGGGGAGTGAGCTGTAACTACTTAGATGGGTTGGTGTTCGAAACCACTCAACTATGATATCCATGGAAATGGTTCTTTATTTCAATGTAAATGATTCTATATTATTATGTGTATTAAAAAATTCAATGTCATATTCAAATGTTCTTCTCTCATGGTTTCATGTTATTTTATTGTATTATAATTTATTTCATTATAACAACAAATATTTATTCCATTTCTCAATATTATGAAATTTTATATGATAGGTATGGTTTTAAAATTTCACAATCATATTATCAAACATTTATTCACATATCATACTTATATAATAATTGATACCTCACTTTTTAACCTTAATGAGAATCTAATCTCACCCTTTATTATGTTTATTATACTTTAGTTATACATATTTTTTAAAATTAGTGAATATTTTTGTAGATTAATAAAGGGGAAGATCATTGATTGATATATCTAAAATCTATCCCCAAAATATTTGATTGTGTAAATAGGCTCCAAAAAATCTAAACTATTATGGTTTTTAGGAATTTGTTTGTGTAATATACTAAATACTTATTTAAAATAATGTAATATAAATATATTAGAAACTTGTGTATTTTTAATACATTTAACCATGTAATATTAAATTATGATTTATGGATTCATTATGGGTTTAAGAGTTTAAGGTTGATCATATTTTCAATATATTCAAAACACCTTCTGAAATTTTATGTGATTGGATTTTATCATGATTAATAATATTTTGAGACTTGTATAGTAATTCAATACATTGTTTTTGGGAATGAATTCCATTTTTTTACATATTAATAATTTTATTGGTATCATTTAGGATTATCATATATTTCAAGTTAATGTAATTATACGTTATGGTAGTTTAAGTTCATTTTTTTAATACAGTTATGGAAAAATAAAACATCAAAGCATGGTAACTAACTATTTCATTAGACGAGGGTGTATAGATTGAACCCATAACAAAAGGACACGAGAGGTATAACACTTACCAATGGAAAATATGAAAAAAATCTTGTAGGAAATCAATTATATAGATATTTCTAAGTAGGTGTCTCCAGGATTAGTGTTTCACAGAGTCGAGGCTCATGGGAAAATTTATAAAAAGATTATATTACAAATATCTATATATGAAATTAAATGAAAAGATATTACAATGTGTTTTATCATAGGATATTACATAAAATCTAAAAGGTAAAATTCTACTAGGGTTGTAGTCAATCTTTTTAAGAATCCAACACACTTTATATTTAAAAATAATATTTCTACATGGATAATAATTCTAGGATATATGTCGAGAATGTGTTAGGGATTTTAGGGAGTACAAAATTCTATTTTATATGATCAAGATCCAAAATTTAACTATATGATTTCGAAAAGACAAAATCATGATCCTTATACAAATTTATGTTTATTTATTGTGTATCGTCCTCAAACTGATGGTATGTAGGAGGGAAAAAATCAAACACTATATGATATGCTAAGAACATGTTAAATGTATTTCAATGTGGTTTGGGATCATTATTTTTCTTCTAGATAAGATTTATTACTATAATAGTTTTCACTAGATCATTCGGATGAGTCCTTTGTAGTACTATTATGGAACTAATCCAAACATACTATAATAATGTTATAGAAATAATGGTATTAGGATCTATGTTAGTTGATGAAATATCATAGATAGTTAAATAAATTCCTAAAAAATAAGGGCCACACTATGTTGATAGAAATGTTCTACTAGTAATTGTCGATGAGATATAGAATTAGATGTTGGTTAGAATATTTTTCTAGGTTTTTATATATGAAAGAATTAATGGTAATCCAATCCCTAGGTATATTCTTCCATTTTATATTGTGAAACTTAAAAGGAAAAAAAATTATCTCATTTTTATAGCACCAAAACTCTCTTAAGTTCATGATGTTTTATTATATCTCCCATGAAATAGAGCACGAACATTATTATTAAGAATAAAAAATGAATATTCTATATCAAAAAATGAAATTTCTATAAAATAATACCACTCAAAAAATCAATGTTTTCATAGTGAAACTATCAAGATAATGAAGATATGTGGGAACCAAAGGATGTAAAGAGGTATATGTATCCTCATTTCATTGTACCAATGTGGCCAAATTCTAATGTCAAATTCATTTTAAAGGAAAAAAGAAACACCCTAATATTTATTGATATATAAATTTTTAAAATTAATTTTATACATTTATTAATTTTGGATAAAAAATTCCCTAAGATTAGGTTGAATTACATTCTACACTGATTTTATCATGAATTTCCAACCACATTGATTTTTTAAAAACATGTTTCAAATCATGAAAATCATATTTTTTGATATGATAGTTATAAAATTATTGTTGGAATAGTGTGTAAATATATTATTTACTAAATTAATAAAATTTACTGTATATAAATGTTTATAAAATTATTTACATGGTGGAAAATTATTTATAAATGAAAATAAAAACTACTTTAAAATAATAGAAATATTCTTTTGGAAAAAACATTATCGACCAAAATGTATCATAACTAATTAAATTAAAAAGATAAATTTTTTAGAACAATTTTCATGAAATTATTATATTATATATTTAATGAAATGTTAACATTCATATTATGTGTTTTCTCTACCATAGATAAAAATAAATACATTTTTATGATTAAAACATTATTTTTCTAGAATATAGTTTTGTCTCCTATTGTGAACAAATTTTAAAAATATTTGTTAACAACTTTTTAAACAATCCTAAAAAAATAATGGTTATTTTTTAGATCAGGAGGTAAAATTAATATCTTGGTGAATTTTTTATAATTATCTATGATTTTAATATTTTTTATTAATAGTAAATAAATACAGTTTTTTATTTAGATTTATGTTATCATTTTATGATTTTTCAAAAATATTATTTCTAGATGGCTCTAAAAATCCTAATTAAAAAATATATATATTAATCAAATTTATTCATTTGTATAATTTAATAAGTTTATTTTGAAATTAAAACATTTCAATCAGTAGGCCATTTTTTCTTTGGAAACCCTCTTTTTCATCATATCTATGAGATTAAATTTGCATTAAAATCATCCAGTTATGCGAATTTAATTTGAAAAATGGAATGACTATATTCAATATTAAAAATTTATATTATCTATAAATGAAAACTTAATATATTAAGATAATTATTATAAAAAATTGTAAAAATTTGTTACCGTGATTATGATAAAAATGGGTTTTCGGGGGGGGGGGTTGAACTAAAACGGTATGGGTCAATGTGAGTTTCTTTTTAAAAAACCCATCTAATATACATATATATAAATTATTTTCCCTATGATTGATAATGGCCCATTTTTTATTCATATTCCATGTGATAATTTTCAGTACACCATTTCTTTTCAAATATTTCTAGTGTTTCACTCACTTCACTTATAAATTAACTCCCACTCTTATATCCTTTTCACACATTAAATCTCTTTTGGTTTAGAAAATTAATGAAATATTACTTTATGTAATTTCTTCCTCTTATCCTATAATAAATATTGTTATCATGTATCCTTCATACTTATTCATTCAATGCAATCCTATAGAGGTTACCCTAAGACAAGTTAATGTTATTCAACAAGAATTATTATATTCATTCATTATCCACCACCATCAATTATTATTAAACATTGATTAAAAAAAAAACATATATTCCTTATAATAATATTTTTTATTTTTTTGATATTACCTTGAACTATCTCCACTTCCATAAAATGGTTATTGATATAATTATTTATGTTTATGGTGGACTACCGTGTCCCGTACTAAAGTCATTAATTTTTCAATTACCACCTATCATTGATGGATATAATGATGGATTATATATTTATATATGAAATTTATGCTTTTATTATTCTATTTAGTTGTTATATCAATTATACCGTGTCATTTTACATTTGGTGAAAATACAATAATGACTCTCATGTGAATGAAGGAGTAACACCTAACGAAGCATTGTGATTTATTCACACTTTTAACACCCAAGGAATCTAATGTGTGAGCACCGAATTTAATATAGTGTATGACATGAAACACGAAGCACATATGGGAATTTAATATCCGAGGAATTTATAATATTTATAATATATTAAATAATTTTAATATATTTTATATTATGTAATTAACAAGACATTGAGTTATCATACGTTGTAAACAATAACTAGTTTCTTCGATGACTTGCATTACACGCATGGACAAGTTTTACCCAAAAAAATATTATTACAACATTATTATTTAACATAATATGATAAAATTTAGTAGTTAAATTAGTACTTATAAACATTATTAATTAAATTGTGAAAATATATGGTTTACAAAAATATAAAACTAATTAATTTCTAACAAATTAATTGAAAATGAACATAAGAACCAACTGAATATATAGATAATATATCTATGGAAAACTATTTCTAGGATTAAAAAGTTGTTTTACATAATAAATTAAATTAAATAAAAAATTGAGTTATATTAATTTAATATTTATATAATTATATTTTCTATTAATCCAATATTTTTTAAAGGAATGACATTAGAACCAACCCAATATTATATATAAAAACCTATATTATTATTAAAAAACTATTACTACCTATTAATTGAGAAACTATTTTAAATCCAATTTGAAAAGTTATATGATTTTTATATGTCTAAATAAAATTAATATTTTAATCGGGAACATATTAATTAAGTTAAATGCTATTTTGGTATTTTTCTATGAATTTTTATTTTTTACGGACTTTCAAAAAATGTTAAATTTTAAACAATGACTATTTTATCATTTAATTTATTTATAATGATAAAATATATTATTAATTGGATTTATTTCTTAATTAAATTGTTTTTTATAATTTAATAAAATTTTAGTCATATTAATATATTTTAGTTTTAAATTTATTACAAAAACATATATAAATTTGGGATGTTTTTTTTAAAACCTCCATTTTCATCCCTTATTCAGGATTAGAATTAAATTAATTTCTACAACATCGATAAATGTAATTTAGAAAAACTGATTCCATTTCTATAATAATAAAAATTTATAATTTATAATAATTAAAAAAAATTGACCCAAATTATTAGTGAAAGAAATTTAAATTAATTACAACAATTAAGTTGAAATTAAGATTAACAACACACAAAACCTTAAACATAAGCTCCCAAATGACATAAAGGATATTCCAAAAATCCATTTTATTTCAATATTTGAATCCTATAATCCTTTTTATATACTTTGGTCTATTATTGTATCTATATATAATGTGAAAAACATGTCTTTAATTCCCTTTACCAAAATTTACAAGAGATCCACTCTTCCTCTACTAGAAGAAGGCCTCCTCACCTACCACTTACTCAAAATTCTCAAGACAGCTTGGATCAACCATGATATTCTCAAATTGATCCTAACAATAATATCCCAAAACATATAATCCCTTCATTCATCATAAATCCAATGATGGAAGCAAATTAGTGAAAAACAAATGATGTCACCCAAGTTAAGGGTAACCTCCTCCCCCAAGAACATTCGTTTTATTTACTATATACACCCCTAAAATACACATATTAATTTATAATACAAATTAAAAAATTATCATAAATATATTTATATGTTTTTATGATAAGGGTTATACCTTCACTTAAACAAAATTTCATCTAATGGGGAACAAAATTACCATTTTTTTGTATGGCGAGCTACCTCTTCAAAAAATGAAGTTGTTGGGTTTTCCATTACCCACACATATGTTTTGGAATTACAATGGAAACAATGTATATATATATTATATATGATATTTATAATATATTTAAACATCATTAATTCTCTTTATAACAATATCCTTTTTTCACTCCATTTTTTGTAAATATGATAATATTGTTTGTTGATGTGTGGACTACCACACCATCAATGCAATGTGACTCATTCACAATATACATAGAATGTATATAAGATGGTTTTAATAATCATATTTATCATATACAACATATATATAATACCCAATTTATAATATTATTATATATAATTTAATTTTGTTTATATTAATTTGAAAAATAAATGAAAGTAGTGTTCATGTATACATACGGCCTACCGTCTCTACGAACAGTTCATTTCAATTATTATCTCAAAATTATATATATATTTTTAAATAATTAAATACTTGAGATATATGATATTTACATCATGTTTTACATTCCTAGATGATGTAACTATGATAGGAACAACAAATAAAAAGTTAAAAGTTTTTTAAAAAATTACGCAATTAACTACAAAAATAGTGAGAATAATGAAATATTAATAAAAATAGTAATTATATATAATATGAAGATCACATATAATGTAATAAAAATTAATATTTTTCTTTATGAAGTTATTAACAAGTTTAATTCCATTATACATTAATTTAATGTCAGCCAATAATCGAATGACACTATAAGAGATTTAATCTCAATTTACATTTATTTTACACTTATTTGTTGTTATGAACCTAGTTTCTTTTACATGGTGTATATACTTCACTTTGGTAGGTTATATCATGTATTTATTTATTATCATGATATTATAAGTTTTTTAATCTTTTTTCCTTCATGTATATACAGATTCAAATGTTTCATAGTGGTATGGGTCAATTTGGAATGTTTAATGATTATTATCTTTGAGAATGTTCTTAATGATTATCATTGCAATATCACTTCCTTTTTTCATTGTTAACGTTACATTTAAAAAATAAATGTATTTTTGTGCACCCAATTACTTATATATGGTGCATATACTAGCTTATTTGCATGTAATATCATTATTAATTCATTCATCATGGTATTTTGAGTTTCAATTTGAATTATTCTTTCTAACGGGATTTGATTTTTAAGATCGCTAGTAAAAAAACTTTCATAACCTAATTAAATTTCATTACATCATATTACATCCTCATTGTTGTTAATATTATATTATTATGGTTGTTAAAACTTTTCAATATTAATATTTGTATATCCACTTCTTTCTAGTGGATTCACATTTTACCAATATAATATATTCATTGGTTGAGTTTCACATCAATGTTATGGACTATTCAATGGGTTACCATAAATTCTAATTTTTTTTCAATATTTTTACATTAAAAATTTTCATCAGAGAAAATTATTGTATCATTATTCAGTAAACCCTCTCCTTTTATTACCATCATGTTATTCATGATAATTTATTAAAAATATTACTATTATGCATTCTTTTTTACTCAATATGTTTTAGAAAATATTTATAATAAATACTGAAATCATTTCCCTCTTTATTCTAAGAATCTGCATTCTTTTAAATACCATGTTTTAAAAATAAAAAATAAAATTAGTCTTTTATAAATGATTTTCATGTAAATTTTTACCCTTAAATATTTTATTATATTTTTAAAATGGGTTTTCAATGATCAGTTTTTTCAAAATGTTTATAAAGGGATATTTCCCTCAAGAATTATTTTAAAATATATTTTATTTTTATTTTTAATCATTAATGACAAAAAACATTTATTTTTAATCAAATTGGGATATGTTTTATTGAAACCATAATTATTCTTCGTCATGATGGTTTATGATTTATTTGTCCAAGGATATCATTAATAATCACATACTTGATCCCTTTATTAGTCCCCTTGAAATATCCAATTTCATAGAATCACTGGAAATTGAATTTCCCCTAAATATCTATATTATTTATCAAGGATATGTTCATTAACAAAACAATATTCTATTTTTTATGGTGTTTAATTTTAATGTCATTGGTTTATTTGGGGAAATATTGAAAATTCTTCACCTTATACTCTGTATAAATATATGATTATGAACATTGTTAAATAGATTATTTGAAATGTGATGAATAGTTTGGATAGGTATGACATGGGTAGAGCCTGATTATATATATCCCTTTGATGAATTGGTAGTATTACATGGTGAGTTAAATGGATAGACACCACACATGGGTTTTTATATGATATTCTAAATTATATTGTGAATAGTCTTTATAGTAATTTTTTTATGTACATATGAATGATGGGAAAAAATAATTATGAATTTCCCTCAATTATTTTCAGTTATTATTTATCAATGAGATTTTTTACATATCTATGGATACATTTAATTATTATTCCATTGATTAAATGGTATCTATTTCAGTTTCTTAGCTTTCAATATTGATTTTCATTAAATTTTTATTTGAATGGACTATTTTTATATTTATTACCATTCTAAATTTTTATGTATATACATATCAGTAATTTTATTTCACTATTTGTAGGTTCAGTTTTTTATTATTCCATAATTATGAATCTATTTGATTCATTATTTATCCTTTTGTATTATACCCTTACTGAGAATTTGAGCAAACCCATACTATTTTCCCCTTCCCCATGATTCCAAGAAGTGTAACATGATTGATATTTCGAGATATAATAGAATAAATAATGTTATTATCTTAAAAAGAAAAACATTACGTTTTAATTAGTGTAATAATTTGAAACACTAGACTCATTTATGTATATGGTTTACCAAGACATCAAAAATCTTCGGTCCTTTAGGATTTGATTCCTTGTAATCATGAAAAATTAATGGTTGTTGAAACCGAAAATAGGATTTCAGGTGTTGGGTGACTATAGTTGTTTTAGAAAAAACATTGTAGCTGCATTGAGAACTAGATTTCAGAAAACATCGATTATATAATATATCCCGAATTTAGTATTTGAGGATAACAATACAAGTACATTCTATAATTTTTTAATGGTATAAATAATGTTATCATTCCAATAAATACATCCCTATATGGATAATAAAAGTGGACGAGATTCTAGAATTTATATACATAAGAGTAGCAACTCCAAGAAGGTGTAAAAGGCATAACTTGATGTAACTTGATACATGATAATGATCCTTACTATGCACACAGTTTGACACTCCCATGTGATACACATAAGATAATTCACATTTTCTAGAAAACCCATTATGAGGGGATTATAACGATTATGACAATGAATGACCTAGTTTAATACTTATACCAAGGAAGAACCTACATTTAAATACAATAGCTATTTTATTTAAGTGTTGAGGATTTATTTTAATCCATTGTTAAAAATCTATTTAGTGATTAACCCTATTTCAAATATATAGATCATATTAATTTTTTAAAAATAAAATAGTTTGGATATAGAATTGTACAACCTATATTCAAGATGAAATCCCATAAAATGTATTAATGTAGTGGGATATGAACCCATGACTGAATGACAATAAGGGCTTCACGCCAACCACTAAAAAAATGAATGACCGGCTTAAAATTTCATTGTTTCCAGTTTAACAAATTTATGAATAAATGTTAATGATGAACCAATAGTGTTACTATTTATTTTTAGATTTTAATTTCATTACTGTAATTGATTTAGAGAAAATATCAAAACAAATATATATATATTTTAATCTTTTATGGGATTTACAATCCATTAAATGTTTATTTTAGTGCACCATGAATCAAACATAATTTTTTGGAGATCCATTTCATGAAGTAATGGATGAATTAAAATCTGATCAATTAAAAATGAATGGGTGAACATTCATTTATACAAATATGTTGTGAGAGTATATTTATATTCATTGAGAGTAATGACTTTATCTACATTAGAAAAAAGTTAAAATATTGTTATCCTAATACCTTAATATTTTCCGAGCTGATGGTCTTCAAAATCGTTATGGATTTATGGCCATGAGTCACTCAAATTTCTATTTATAATTAACATGTATTATCATTTAGTAACTCTATAGCTCACACTAAATATTTATTATTTTCCTCAATGTGTGTATACCAACATTCCCAAATTGATGTTCTATTTAGAGACGTAGTTATATGTTTTTCCATACGAACTTTTTATATCCCATTCTCTCTTTTGAAGATAATTTCTTACAAACCCTTCTAAAAAACTGGGATTTAAAACATAGGAAATATCAAAAAATATATCACCTAGATCGATCTTTAATTTATTGGATGAAATTTAATTAAGGAGAGGGGAATTTAATTCCATATGATTCATAGGTAATAACATGGTATTCTATATCATGCATGACATGTACCACCAATAACATCTGGTTTCATTGATGACTTCTCCTAAATTCAATGCTGAGCTTTACCAAAAAATAATATATTATTGAAATATTTTTATGTAGTAAAATTACATATATTATTTCCATTAAATCATTATTTATACCAATTATTATATAACATATGAAAATATTTGTTTTAAAAATATATAAATACAATTCAATGGTTCCAACTTATCTAGAAATGTATATATGAACAAATTGAATATAAAGAGAATATTCATAGAGAAAACTATTTTTATGCATTAAATGTTTTTTTACCGTAATAAATTATACAATTTTAATTTATTGAGTGAAATTAATGTAATATATATATATATGATATATTCAATAAATTATTTTTTATACTCATCTAATAGATTTTATAGGCTTGATATAAGAGGAATCCAAATATGGCACATAAAAACCTATAATTTTTAATACACTTTTACCACATTATAATGGATAAACTATTTTAAATCCAATATATGGTATATTATAAATCTAATCTATCAAAATAGACTTGATATTTTAATGAGAAAAATAATAATACAGTTATGGTCAATTTTTACTAATTTTATATTATGTTCAATGTTTTTAATGAATAATTACAAAAACTGAATTATAATTCAAAAAATATATTGAATATAATTTATTTATAATTATAAATTATATTTTTATTTTTATTTAATGTTTAAATAGATAAATATTATATATATTAATCAAATTTAGGTCATTTTAATCAATTTCACACTGAAATTGAATATAAAAACTTAGATATCTTTTTGAGGTTGGTAATTTAAAAAACTGTCTTATCGTGAAATTCCTGAGATTAATTTTAAAATAATTTATCGCACATCTATTATTGGAATATGGTAAAATGGATTAAATATTAGAATTCACCATAATATATAATGTCTAAAAATTTAAACTTATTTTTTTGATAAAAATTTCTTGTTACTGTAATTAAAATTAATTATAATGACTAAGGTAAAATTTAGAATAATGAGTGACTAATCCTTAAACAGAAGGGACGAAATGACATTTAAACTTTTAAAAAATCCAATATATGGCCATATATAGACCCTATAATACCTTTTATCTTATTTTTAGCTTTATTTTAGTAACATGAAATTGAAAAAACATGGTTGGAATTCCATTTTCCAAAATTTACAATAGTGCCACTAATCATCGACAATAAAAGACCTCCACTCATCCCACATTCTCACACATATAAAGACATTTTTTATCAACCATGATCTTCCCAAATATATCCTAAAATTTCCTCCTATTATCCAATATGCATAGCTTTGTTCATAAACCTATACATGGAAGCCCTCAGGAGAAAACCAAAAGATGTTACCCGAATAAGAGGTAATTAGGATCTTTAGTTGTAGTTATATTCTACAACATCATAAAATATCATCCATACTTGATTATATAAAAATATTACCATAAATATACTTATATGTTTACATGTTAAGAATTTTACCAACACTTATTCATGCTTCTATCTAATTGTTGATGAACCTACCGTTTTTTGTATAGTGAACTGCCACCTCACGAAATAATGATGATCTTTTTTCATTTTATACATATTATGGTTGGTAATTAAGATGAAAAATCTGTGTCTATCTGATATATATTATATTTATAATTTAGTAATACTTATTTAATGTTCTTATAAAACATACTATAATTAACTCTTTTTTGTGTAATTTTGATATCATCGTTTGTGGATGTGTAGACTATCACCCCCTTAAAGTGATGTTACTTGTTTAAACAATATATGGAATGTATATAGAATTGTTTTCATAAATATGTGAATCATATATGAAAAATATATGAAAATATAATTATAATATTCATATATATCATTTACTTTTATTTCCATTAATATGATATTTAAAAGAAAATAGTGTTCAAGCATGAGTACGACCTACATTCTCCATGAATCGTTGACTTCATTTAAGATATCTTCATATTATATATTATTATAAATACATGTATAATAGCTATATATGATATTAAAATCATGTTATAAATTATGGATATGATGAAATAATTTTAGGAACAAAACATACCATGTCAAAACATTTTATAAAAACATGACAATTAACAGCTGAATTAGTGAATTAATAAATTATTATTAATGGAGGAGTAATAATATTAAATAAGAAGATTATATACAATATCACAAAAATTAACATGTTTTTGGAGAATTTAGATAAAAATTTAAAACTATTATACAATAATTTAATGTATGTTCACCAAAAATTAGAATGTGAGGTAAGGTATTTCATCTCAATTAACATTCAAATGAGACTTATTTGTTGGTATTCTCCTAGTTTATTTTATATGTTGTATAAATTTCCCTTTGAAAATTTATATCATGAATATTTTTATTCTCATGTTATTATAAGTTAAATTTATTATTATTCCTTCTTGGATATTTGGATTCAAAGATTTCAAGGTGGTATGGGACACCTTGGAATTCATAAAGGTTATTCTTTTTGAGAATGTTCTTAAGGATTATCTTTTTAATATCAAACCCTTTTCTTATTTCTAACATTTTCATGAGATAATAACATTAATTTTTTAACATAATTTATTATATATATCGTGTACATACTGCCATGTTTACATGTGATATATTTATTCATTCTTTTTTTATTGTATTTTGAGTTTCAATTTGAATTAATCCTTATATGGTGATTTGAGTTATAAGTAACCAAAATGGGAAAAATTTTATAAACAAATTATATTCCATTAGGATACATTACTTACTAATTTTCATTAATATTATTATATTATGTGTGAAATGCCTCTTTTCTATTTATTTTTTTATTTCCCCATCATTCATTTGTATTTACATTTAAAACATATAATCTTGGCATTGTTTGAGTTTCACATAAATGTTATAGGCTTTTCAAGGGTTTACATTACAATCTAATTTTGTATTGGATTGTTTACAAATGAATTTAAATTAGAGGAAATTATTGGTTAATTTTTTAATACAATAATTCATTTTATTCTCCTCTTGTTAATCAATACCTTCTATAATTAAAAATGAACATTTTTCGTTCATTGGTACCCAAAATGTTTTATAAAATGTTTCTATGAAAGATAGTCATTGTTATCTCTTCGGTTAGAGAAAATTTTTTACTATAAGAACCTTTATTAATTAAAATGTTTTCAAAAATATTTTTAGTCTTTTCAAATATTTTACCAAGTGAATTTTTACCCTTTTAAAACAATTATGATTTTAAAAATATTATTCAATGATTTTTTTTCAAATGGTTCTTAAAAAATGATACATTCCTCAAGAATAATATTAAAATCTATTTTTATAGTATTTATTTTCATAAATGAAAATAATGCTTTTTTTACTATAAATTGGAAATGTTTTATTGATTCCATCAGTATTATACCTATGGATTATTTTATATTTATTTTTTAATGATAGTATACAAATTCACCCCCTTTATTTCATTCACAGTCCTCTCGAAATATCAAATTTCTTATGATGAATAAAAATTTAATTTCCCCTAATTATCCATATCAGTTATCATGGATATGTTCATTTTCTATCGATATACCATTTTTCAGATTCTGTTTACTTTGAACATTATTTGTATATATTTAAAAATATTGATAAATTTCTCTCTTCCACTCCCTTCAAATATTGGAATATACACAATGTTAAATAGATTATTCTATATATTTGGAATTCTTTGGATATGTACAATATGGATAGTGCCTAATTATAGATTACCCCTCGATGTGTTGATGGTCTCATGGGTCTAGTAATTTGGATATATTCCTAATATTGATTTTATAAGACATTCCAAATATTCTTTTGAATGGTCTTGATGGTAATGGTTCTACGTACCACTGAAACATTGTGTCCAATAATTTAGAATATACAAAATTTAGTTTTAGTTATTATTCATCAATGATATTTTTTCATGACATATATATGGAGAAATTCCTTTTTTATTTCAATGATTAAATGAAATCTATTCCAATTTCATACCATTTCATATTAATTTCAATTTATCTTAAAATTTTAATGGCATTATTTTTCTAGTTATTTCCTTTCCATATTATTCAGGAACTTCCCACTCAATTTTTTTATTACATGGTATGTTTTTAAATTTATTTACCATTAATTAATTATAATTATCATTTATTTATTATTTTTTCCAATTTACATTATTCTGAATGGTTATTTTACGTCACCTTTATTATGTTTGTTTTACCCATGAATCTATGAAGCGTAATATAATGGATATATAGGGATATAGTGGACTGAATAAAGTAATTATCCTTGAAATTAAATAACTATCTTGTAATTCATGTATTAATTTTCAATACAAGGCTCATGTATGTATGTGGTTAACAAAGACTTCTATATTCTTCAATCCTTAAGGATTTCATTCCATATAATCATGATATTGTACCGGTAGTAGACATCTGGTCTAGGATTTATGTGGTTGGGTAACTACTGAAATTACACGAATGGTAATATGATTATTTTAATGAAAGTATTTTATATATATTATGTAAAATGATTATAAAAAGTTATATATTTTTTTCCTTTATTTCTTTAAATCCATCAAGAAAATTGAAATAACATTCATTTGTGTGTACATCCTACCATCTAAATTAATGGTGTATTTCATTTTCATTCTGTAACTATTATTTTTTACTATGAAGATATAAATACTGAATATATTTGATATATATTTAATTTTCAAAATAATTTATATATTTTAATTATGATAAACTAAATAATAAAAAAGTAAAAAATCAAAACATACATGAAAAACAAAGCAGTTATTTCTTGAAACATTTATTTAACAAGGAATTGTTAATATATAGGTAATAATTGTAATAAGTAAATCATATATGATGTGATATAAAAATTTATGTTCTTTTAATATACTTATAATAGAAATTTTTTTGTTATACATGTGATTTTAACTAGTATGATGGAATTCAACAATTATGGTAAGGACTTCCATTTATGTTTTTACTTTTGTGAGATACATGACATAAAATCCAACTATTTCTTTTATGTGGTGTATATAATGCCAATGAAATTATTTTTTGAACCATATCCTAATTTGTTTTGTGTTTTAAATATCTATTTGAGGTTCTCCTTTCTCAGGGGGTTTACTATTTGAATGATTCTCAAGTGGTAGTAGAGTTTTTAAAAAATTTGTCTTCATTGAGATATATGTTATCTCATGCAACTATATATTTTTATACGGTGTATATAAAACCCCATTGACATGAAATATATTGAATTCGATTATTTATATTATATTATAAGATTTATATATTTCTTTTAATTTATGGGGATTATAATTAAACGTTACCAATGTGGTTTGAGTTTTATGTTATAATATAATCATTTATCGGGATTATTTATGATTATAAATCCAATGATGATATGTTGTAAATTTTATCTCATGAAGAATGTCAATTTTATTCTCATTGATTATTTCTTAAGAATAATTGTTTTCCCTTTATTTAACCTATTTATTTATTTATGATATATAATTTATTATAAGATAAAAAAATATTCTACAGAAAATAATTATTTTTTGAAAAATATGTATTTTAAAAATGATATTAAATATGCCTGTAACTTGAAAATTATTTTTTAGAAGAAACATTTACCTTGGTTTTAATTTTTCCTTTTTTTAAAATGAATATTTCTATCATATTCCAAACAATTATCATTTTTATTTTACCAAAAAGGTAAAAGGATTCATTATTTTAAAATGTATGACATTAATGGAATATCCCATAGTCATAAACATGATTTAAAATGTAGATAATTTTTATATTTTTAGTGTTATTTCCAAAGAAATATTGTTTCAAATTGATTTATTCTTAAAATTTATCTTTTAAATTGGAATTTATATTTTTCCATGGAAAGTTTTTAAATGAATTTTAAATCATAATTTATATGTTCTAAATGTTTTTTTATATAATTTAATTTTTGAAATGAATTATGTTTAAACAAATTTAATGGAAATCATATATTCCTTAAGAAATGTTCCATGTGATATTTAAAAATCATTGTTTATCGAAGATGATATTCTAGTATAATATATTTTATTCTCTATGGATAATATTGAATGATAAAATATTTGTTTATTATCATAATCATTAAATACTATATTGATAAATTTTCCAGGACATAAATTTATTTTTCATGGGTTATTACTTAGGGAAATGATTATATGTTTAAAAACCAATTTAATATATAATTTTTATTAAGTGATGCGATGATTATATTTTTATTATATTGTGGAAACAAAATATTTGGTTTTCATTATGAGACATGTGGGACTTTTATCACCCTACAATGAATTGGGTAAATCATTATATCTTATGAAATAACAATGGGTCTCAAGGCCATATATTTGATCCTTAATGGGAAATAGGTGTTTCCTAATCCACTATGAGAGACATGAGAAACTTAGTCAACAATGGGAAATATGTGATAAGTCCTGATCCACTATATTGATTGTCATTGTGGTTAACCATTATGTATGGAATGGTTATCTATATTTACGATAGTGCAACAATTTTTGAAAATGTATTATGGTTCAAGATTTACTTATTATGATTTTTAAATCTTATGTATTGTGTTTTCTAAAATATTAATGTATAATTCAATGAAACATGTTTATGATATATGATAGGTTGGTTATGAAATTTATAATTTCTATTTATGATTGCATACACATGTTCTTATTTAATTATTTCATATAATCATTGATTGATATCTATAATGATTACCATTATAGAGAATCTAACATCACCCATTCTTACGATTCCTTCCCCATGTTTTGAATAATATTTTATGTATGGTATTTTTGTTACTACAACTTCATGAGAAGATATTAATAGGAGGTGTTGATAAAAATTAAATTAATAAAATTATGGTTATAGTCTTTAAATAAATAATATATTATAGTACGTAGGAGTGTTATTATCAAATTTATTGAATATTCATCTAAAAGGATGTGATATTAGGGTAGGAAAATAGTAATTTGATAATAGTCTAATGTAATACACATGTTTCCAGCCCTAGGGATTGAGGATGAGGTGTAAATCCCCAATACATTCTGTATAATTTTTTTTAAATTATTTGGGATTATTAAGAGTCTGTGAAAATTCATGGCGCTTGATTCTGTGGCCCAGTGTTCCCAGAACATAATTTTAAAACTTTTTAGGTATGTTAAGTAAATGTGCGGGTGGCGTTTTCTAAAATTTGTCATGTTCACTGAATTTTAATATGAGGACTCTGTTGAATCAATATTGCCGGGATTTTCTTAAGAGAAGCTCTACTTTGACTATAGTGGGTTGGGAGAAAAAGATAGTTTTTCAGACTTTTAAAAGAATAATAAAATTATTTTATTTTCTCTCTAGAAGTTGAGTGGCATGGTGTGACCACTGAGTTGTTAATCTAATAATGGATTGACTCTCGTTTTTGTAACCACATCAGTAAAACATTAAATGCGGTTTATAAATGAACCTCATTAATGTTTTGAAAATCTGTTGATTCGTCTGTAGATTTATTTGAAGCTCAGGTGTGGGCTATAGAGACGACTATGTGGAACCTCTTGCGATGTACCATGACAACTTCCACTGATTTAGGATGGATGCATGGGTGACAATGAAATGGGATCGATGAACTCTGGTGACTTAATCCAATGTGGAATCTTATTCCACCAATGTGATGACTCCATCAAATCCTGAGGTATGTGGTTTATTAAAATTAATCATTGATGAATTAAATTACAACCTTTTGTTATGATGTTAAGGAATATGGTTTGGGCCAAATGATCACATCCTGGACCCTCCTTCACTTCATTATTGTTGCGTTCGTTGGGTTATGAATTTTAAAATCGGATGAACTTTGAATCTGTGAGACGCACAATGACGATGACAAACTACGAGGCCCACTAGTTCATGTGGTAGGGAAAACGGACCATCGGATCTCACCTGGTAGCCCACGAAAGATATGCTGGTGCTCATCGGTTGTGGAAGAGGGCGGTGCCACTTGGAAACCCGTCAGACCTGAATGTACGACCAACACTCGGCCGACCTCATTGGCGAGGCGGCGCATCATCGCTCACTGCAGTAATGGGGGCGTGAAAACAATGTCGAGACAGAGGGGTCCCTACCATGGATCATGAGGACCACATGGTGGCGCGAAATGTCACCAATGATTGAAGAGCTGAATGGATCTTTGAGCCATTCGAGAAGCTGGGCGGCCACCTAGCTGGCAAGTCGTTCCAGCGCATCGAGCTGCATTGCCCGTAGGTGGTGCCCCGCCGATCGGCATGTCCGGTCTGTGTCCCAGTGGGCCGAGAACGCCTCGGCCCCGCCCAACCGGTCCACCCAGGACGATTCAAACCCTACCCTAGTTGGGTCGTCCTCATCCTCAACATGTTGGCCCCATCCGGGTCAGGTCTGCCCGGGTCTGTCCGACCAGCTAGGAACGAACCCGAACCCCTTCGTGCCCAATTTTGCTTAAAGAGTCGTATCTTGTGATCTTTAAATATGTTTGAAAAACCGTATATGGAGCTAGGATTATTTTAGTGATATGGTCATTTTGGTATACATGACTGGGGTTTTGATGAATTTCGGCATATGATCGGGATGGATCATACCCGAATCCAAATGGGCCCTCGACACTAAAATGCTTATAACTCACAAACTGGGAATCTAGATGACGCTCCGTCTATTGAATTGGAACCCTTATGATATGATGGTCCATTGGGATACCTCTTAGTAGATCTTCCTAGTAGTTTATGTATGACTTATATCAATAGGAGAAGATACTACAGAACTCAAGTGCATCGGGTGTGAGGAATCAGATGGCTGGCTGTCATCTAAGTAGCGACCATGTGTGGATCAGCATCTAGTGACCTTGCCTGGATCAACATCTAGTGACCCTTTATGGATCAGAATCATAGATACCCTCTTTGGAGAAGCATCATAGGAACCCTATGAGGATCAGCATCTAGAAGTCCTTTGTGGATCTCCATCATAGAGATCCTGTGTAAATCAGCATCACTGATAACCTATGTGGATCAATATCTTGTGACCCTATATAGATCGACATCATAGAGACCTTATGTGGATCAACATCTAGTGATATTTGGTGGATCTGCATCATAACGAATCTATGTGGATCAGTATTCTAGTGATCATTTTTGGATTAATAGTGCACGACCCGATGAGGAAGAGCCTTAGACCATCCTTTCATGGACCAGTGATATACAACCCTATATGAACCAACAATGGAACAACTCCCTCATGGTTCAGTTGTGGAAAATTTTTAATGGAAGAAAATGATATATCACAATACTAGTAATCTTTATTCCTAAACTATGAGTTGTATACCTGGTTAGAGCTGAGTCTTTTGCTTTGTGATTTGCGATTAAGATCATCCATTGTGGTTTTCCTTTTTAGAATTATAAGTTCCCTTTAGGGGTCTTGTAGTCCCTACTGGGTATTGTTATGCTAACCCCAGCACGAGATTCACCCACACCTTGTTGTGTCTTATGTAGATGATGGGCTGCCTTGACAGAGACTCTGGGAGCTAGGACCTGACCTGGACGGTAGTGACAGTTGACGTGGTGAGCTGTGGAGACGAGATGTTCCTACCCTTAGGGTAGGGACATTGGTAATGATTCCAAAAGTTGTTTACTATTTTCTATTGTAGTTGTATATTTCATTTGGGATTGTATTCCTGTCCCTTTAATTTTAGTATAAACTTTTACTACTATAGTTTTACATTGTGGTTGCATCTTGTTGTGTTATTGGGAAGCATGTTTGTACATGTTTAAAGTCAATGCCTTCCGGTATTAGGGATACACCTTTCTGGTGCTAGTTTCCAACCCCTCACCTCTAGAAGGTGGGCTTGGGGTAGTCATGACATGGGCCCCGGGGGATGGTTTGTGACAAAGTGGTATTAGAGATTCGGTTATACTAAAGAAATACGACATTGATATTTAAAAACGAGTAATTATGTTAACTTTTTTGAATGTGGTTTTCAGTTCAAGGATTCCAATGATGGTGTGGCGGCTGACGTAACCATACACAAGGACCCTGAATTCTGATTTCCAACATGGTGCACGAAAACACTGATTGCGTGTGTTTTGGAAATGTTTTAATTTTGATCTATTTTGAGTCACCCACCAAGTATATATTTATGACCATGGAACACCTGTTTCTTTTCAGGATGCCACAATATAGATAGCCAACCAGGATTCCTGAGTGAGTTCACGATGACGGCCCACGGAGCAATGAGGATTCGGTGCAATGTCATCTTATTGTGTTGGCATATTTAGGTGGTGTACCAGCAGCACCACCACTCAGAGAAAAGTAGTTTCCATGAGCCCCACTAGTAGATGGTGCACACCAACAAAGAACATTGCATGAGTTTTAGTGGTAGTTACCTTTATGGATTCAAGAAAAGATAGCTCCCCAGACAGTTGAGGACTGGCTGGAGGATGTGGATAGAGATTTATGCCTAGTTGGGTCACAAGCAGAGTAGATGGTGATTCTATATGGTAGCCTTTTCCAAATAACAATAGGGAGATTGTGGGGTCTATCAGAAACTAAGCATGAGGATACGAAACTCACATTGTTGGACTTCGAGAACGTCTTTAGGGCGGGGTTCATACCAGAGACATTATGTTCAGTGTGTATCCTCGAGCACCTTCTCTTATAGTAGTGAATACTATTAATGGCCTAGTACTCAGTGATATTTACTAACCTCTCTCTCTAATCCACTAACATGGTACGAGACCCTTTATTCAGGTCCCTGACCATTGAGAAGGGTCTCCAGTGGGATATCCGAGCATCAATGATATCTCTTAATATCTCAATGTAGGTTGGAGTTCTCGAGTGAGCATTATTGGTGTAGAGATTTTTATCAAAGCAGGAATTGACGGTGAGATCCACCACCGGAAAACAAGTGACTGAGTCATATAGAGTAGGCTGTAGGCAGATGACACAGAGGTCCCAGCGGGCCATACCCTATGGTGGAAGACCCCATCATGAAGGGTCAGATGTGTAGAGCTCGTGAGGAAGAGGGGGACAGCTGGGAAATAGACAGTGCTACACGTGCAATTGGCTGAGCCACATGACTCGAAACTACCCGACCATCCATACCAATGATCCACATATGGTCAGAGAACTGCCAAGGGAGAGGTAGAGATTAGATAAAGGATGTTTGCAGGGCGGCAGATGTTGCAGGGGAGCAATTCACGCAGCAGGTGCTGGTCGAAATTTTGAGGCACTACAACCACCACCCCCCTGTGGTCCACCCCGAACATAGGGAGCAGGTGGATATGGGCGAGCATAGCCACAAATGGTAGAAACCTATGACCACGGCACTCCATAGATGATTAGAGGTACGACCAGTGTCTATTCAACCCTTGGTTCAGTACTTATAGACATAGGTTCCAGTTACACTTTAATTTCCACGACCCTCGTTCATATCTCAGTGATTCTGATGAAGTCGTTGGCTCATTACATACATTTAAAGACAATAACGGGAGACGATTCAATGATTAAACACTGTTGCAGGCAATGTGAGCTCACTCTATGAGCCTATATCTTCGGCTGTGATCTCCTAGTAGCATCATCGATGCCTTACAACGTCATCTTGGGTATGGACTGGCTATCCACAGTCCAGGCTCTGATAAACTATTTTAGGTACAAAGTTGGGTGGGTCCACGTGGATGGGCCTACATTTTCTTTCAATGGAGAGAAGGGCAACTTTGCAGTATAGGATGGACTTAATCGGAGGAGATTGTAGTCAATCACTCATCTATTGTCTAGCCTTACATCGGATCTATTGACGTGAGGAGTCTGAGTTATCCAATAGTGGTGGTCCACTATGCTGATGTTTTTCCTAATGATGCTCCCAGACTAACTCTTCACTGAGAGGTAGACTTCAACATCGATTTGTACCATGAGACGACACCAATATATACACTAGCATATTTGATGTCTTCCACTGAGCTTCATGAGTTGCGGGTACAGTTTGAGGACATTCAAGGAACGGGGTTCCGAAGGCCCAATGTTTCTCCATGGGCATCCCCAATTTTGTTCCCCATGAAGGCGGATAGGATTCTAAGGCATTGTGTTAAAAATCAGCACCTAAACTAGGAGACCGTGAAGAACATGTATCCACTCCCAAGGATTGATGATCTCTTAGACCATCCAAAGGGATCTCAATGTATTTCAAACATATACCTCAGATCAAGCTATCACCAGCTTAGGGTACGCGATGAGGTCGTACCGAAGACGACCTTAAGGTGTTATTATGGCCATTATAAGTTCTTGCTAATTCCCTTTAGCATAACCAATGCTCGGACAGTGTTCATGGGGATCATGAATAGGATATCTCAGTTTTACCTTGATCACTTCTTGGTGGTCTTCATTGATGAAATCTTGATATACTTAGAGTTAGAAGAGGAGCACACTACACACCTACAACTAATTCTGAAGACTCTACGAGAGAACAATATTTATTGTAATATCTCAATGTGCGAGTTCGGGATATAGTAAGTCCACTTCCTGGGAAACGTTATATTGGAGGCTAGAGTTGTAGTGGATCCGGTGAAGATAGAGGTCGTTCTTGCTAGCGAGACACCCAGGAGTGTGACCAAGGTACATAGTTTCTTGGTATTAGATGGATACTACCAGAGGTTCGTACCTAAATTCAATAGGGTAACGACACGCTGTTCATCATTGAAAAATAAGGGGCATCCTTTCTTGTAGATAGAGAGGTTCCAACAATGTTTTCCGAAGCTGAGGTAGATATTGATGAGTGGTCCCATCTCGAGGCCACAAGAAGAGGGAGTTTGGTAAGTAGTCTAATGCAATGAAACAAGGACTAGACTAGGTTATTTCCTGATGTAGGAATGAGAAGTTTTCCCCAAAGGCTCACAAAAGCTGAGATAGAATGTGAAGAACTACGCTGCCCATGACTTGGAGTTAGATGCTGTGTTTTTTGTGTGGAAGATGTGGTGGAACTACATGATTGGTGAACGATTTAATTTTTACTATGATCACAAGATTCTTTGTTATATCATATCACAGAAGGACCTGAACTTGAGATAACAGCGATGGCTAGAGTTCCTGCTGGTCTATGACATCGAGATAATCTGAACTTTTGGGAAAGGGAATGTAATAGAAAATGCACTCAGTAGATGATCGGGTCTATAGTTTCTACGAAAGGCAATAGAGTAGATAACCACCTTGAAGGAATCCTTTTTCAATAGAGATAGAGCAACATACCTCAAGTCTATAACTCCCACTCCCCCACATATTCAGCAAGATCAGGTGGCACAACGTAGGGACATAAACTGCAAGGCCTGACATGCTCAAATATCCTCAGGATTGGCTCCTAATGGATTTACTGAAGGAGGGAGCATGTCATCCACTTCAATGGATGTACCATGGTACCTATGACGCTTTGAGAGGATGCTTTGAAGGATTTCCACACATCCTCTTTGGTTGTACATAGTGGTGTTGTAATGATGTACCAGGACCTCTAGTGTCAGTACTGGTGGCTAGAAATGACGAAAGTAGTGGAATAGTTGTTATCTCGATGCCTTGTCAATAAGTGAAAACTGAGCATCAAGTACTAGTAGGCCTAGGTCATCCACTTGAGGTACCAGTGTAGAAGTGGAATGGTATCTCCATGGACTATGTTACAGGGAAACCACATACGTTGAGGGGCTACGATTCCATCTGGGTGATCATTGAATGCCTCACCAATTTGGCCCTATTTCTAGCCAATCGAGAGAAAGTCCAGGTAGAGATCTTGAGACATCATTATGTACAAGAGATTGTACAACTTCATAGGGTTCCGTCGACGTTCGTCTTGGATAATGACACATGTATTACATCCCACTTGTGGAAGGGATTGCCGGAGGAATTCAAAACACAGCTACGCTTGAGCACCACCTTTCATCCTAAGACAGATGGTCAGATGAAGAATAAAAATTAAGACACTCGAGGACATGCTTCGTGCTTGTGTCCCAGATTTTGGCCATGGTTGGGAGGTCCACCTTCCACTGGTGGAGTTCAATTACAACAAAAATTAATACTCCACCCCCAACATGGCACTATTTGAGTCCTTGTACATGAGACCATGCAGATCACCCCCTTGTTGAATAATCCCAGGGGAGTTTGCACTTACGGGTCCAAAGTTGGTATAGGCTACCACATAGAAGTTTCAGATAATCCAGGAGAGGATGACGACTACAAAAAGCTGACATAAGTCTTATGTAAATTGTAGATAGTGACCCTTGGAGTTTGAAGAGGGTGACAGTTTCTTCCTATGGGTCTCACCCTGAGGAGGATTACAGAGGTTTGGCCCAGCCAGAAAGCTATATCTGAGGTTCATCGAACCATTCTAGATCCTTAATAGATTAGGTGAGATTGTGTACCTTCTAGATCATCCCCCACATATGCACCGAGTGCATAATGTTTTCCATGTGTCACAGTTGAGAAGATAACTGGATGATCCATCACACTTTATCGACTAGGGTGAGATGGACGTTGATGATGGGGCGAAATTTGCGGAGTTCCCAGTGGAGATAGAGGATCGATAGGAGCGGGTCCTTTGTGGGTAGTTGATCTCTCCCGTACGAGTTCATTGGTAGTATGGGAATCTCCAGGAGAGAACATGTGAATAGGAGGACTAGATACATGATCAATACCTCATTTTTCCCTTGTTTTGTAGTATGTTTAGGAGACAAAACCCCATGTTGGGGATAATGTAAAGACAAAAAATTTCCATATAATTTTTTTTAAATTATTTGGGACTAAAATGAGTCTAAAAAAATTGACGACACTTGATTACGAGAGCCAGAGTTCCTGGAAATGAATTTTTATCTTTTTTTAGATACATTCATTAAACATGTAGGGTAATTTTCTAACATTTGAACCAGTTCTCAGAATTAATATCTAAGGACACCTTTGAATCTTTAGCGTTGAGATTCTCTTAAGGGATGCTTCACTTCGACCGCAGTGGGTTGGTAGGAAAAGAAAGTTTTTTTAGACATTTAAAATAATAACAAAATAACATTAAAATGTTATTTTATTTTATTTCAAGTGGTTGAGCGGTGTGGCGGGGCCACTGAGTTGTCAATCCATTTAATGTATTTAATATTTGTTTTGTAACCATGATATAGAATCCTTAAATGTGGTTCATAAATGAACTACATTAATGTTGTGCAACTTAGTTGATTTTTCAGTCTATTTAATTAGTGCTCAGGCATGGGATTTTGTACGATTGTGAGTAACCTCTGTAGAAGTACCGCAACACCTATCACAGATGGAGGATAGTGCCATGGTAGGTAATGAACAAAGATCGACGAATTCTGGTGGCTTCATCAAACGTGGAATCTTCTTCTACCACCGCGACGTCTCCATCGAATCTCAGTGTAGGGGGTTTATTAAAGTTTGTCATTGTTTCAGCCTATTATAATGTCAAATCGGGGGTCACGGGCCAAAAAAACAAGTCCAAGACCCTTTGATGCTTCGTTATTATCGCATTCTTCGAGGGAAAAATTTCAAACTCAACAGAACATTGAATCTGAGAGCCGCATAGTGATTACAATATCTCGAGAAGCCAGTAGGCCTGAGAGAATGGGAAAATGGACCACTAAATCTCACCTGATGCCCCATGGAAGATCCATCGGCATGACAATGGATTCGGCGGCAAAGGCAGTGGCAGACGCTCACCAGCCACCGAAGAGGGCATTGTCGCTTGGTGCCACGACATACCCAAAGGGGCGGTCGGAACCTGGTTGGTCGTGGTTGCAAGGTGGCATGCCATCATGTGCGGCAGTGAATGGGACATAACATAAAAGACACGACAGTGGGGAACCCGCACCCGGAAAGTCCCAAGGACCACATTGCAGTGCCACTTGGCACTCATGATTGGAGAGATGAATGACTCTTTGAGCCATTCGGGGAGATGGGCTGCCACCCTGGTGGCGACCTGTGACAGCGCATGGGGCCACATTGCCCAGCGGGCCAGGATGGCCCAAGCTGGATCATCCTGGGCTAGTTCAGGGCAGTTGCACCAGTTCAAGTCGGTGGGACCGGGTCGGGAAGGTCGACCCGGGTCGAACCCACCCTGAACCCATTCGGGCCCAGTTTTTCTTAAAGTGTCATGTTTACGAATAGGATGTCTGTTTGACGAACCGTCTGTATCACTGGGATTCTTGAAGTGAGATGGTCTTTTTGAGATACCCCACATGGGTGTTTTAGAATGATAGATTTTTTCCGGGTTGGATTATATATGAATCCAACTGGTCCCTCGCCACTAAAATTCCAATAACTCCTATACCAAGCATCTTGTCAATGTTCCATCTGTTGTGTTGGAACCCTTATGATATGGCGGTCAATTTGGTTACTCATTCGTGGATCATAGTAATAGTTTAGGTACATTTGATATCTATAAGAGCAGATATTACGGAACTCATGTGCATCGGGTGCAGGGAATCTTGTGTTTGGATTTCATCTGAGTAGCGACCCTCTTTGGATGGGCATATAACGACCCTGTGTGGATAAAAATCTAGAAAACCAGTGAGGTTAAACATCATAGAGACCACTTGTGGATCAGACTCATAGGGACCCTGTGTGGACTAACATATACTGACCCTGTATAGATCAACATCACAGCGACCCTTTGTGGATTAGCATCATAGCAACCCTGTGTGGTCCAACATCTTGCGACCCTGTGTGGATAATCATCATAGAGGCCCGATGTGGATCCGCATAGAGTGACCCTGGGTGGATCAGCATCATAGAGACCCTATGTGGATCATCATTGAGAAAACATATGTGGAAATATAGTTTGAGACCTAATGAGGACTAACATTAGAGTGACCCATCGTGGATCAATGATATATGAACATGTTTGCATCGACAATGAAACAACTCCCTCGTGGATCTATTGTGGAAACATCAAAATGGAATAAAATGATATAGCATAAGATTAATCATCATTATTACTAAACTCTGAGTTGTATACCTTGATTGAGCTGAGTTTTTTTCTTTGTGCTTTGTTATTGAGATCTTGCTTTGTGGTTTTCCTTTGTAGAATTATGAGAGGCCTTAGAGGGTATTGGGGTCCCAAATGTATTTTATTATACTCACCTCTGCATGAGATTCTCCTTCACCTTGTTGTGTCTTGTGCATACAAAAGATAGCCTTGAATTGTACTCGGGGATCTAGGACCTGATGATGGACAACTGTGATTGTTGACGTGGAGATCTGTGGAGGTGAGCTATACCTACCCTTCAGTTAGGAACCTTGGTGGATAATTATAGGAGTTGGTTACTATTTTATGTTGATGTTGTATATTTCAGATGGGTTTGTATTAAGACCCCTTTACTCTCAATACACACTTTCACTACTATTTTTTACATCATGGTTGCCTCTTGTTTTGTTATTGGGGTGTGTGTTTATACAGGTTTAAAAAGCAATGCTTTCCCGTTTTAGGGATACGCCTTCCCGATGCTAGTCACCCACCCAGGGCCTATGGAAGGCGGGCTTGGATTTGCCATAGAACGGACCATACGGGACATGTCGTGACATGAGGCATTCATGGTTATACCCTAGGAAATACTACTCATCATGGTCATGGCTTGGGAATAAGATCACTAATGGTGGATTGAGGCCTGCTTGAGGTGATGTTGAAGATCAGAGATATTTTGAATGTAACCAATATAGGTGTGGCTTATTAGGGTTACAAACCAGAATATCAAAAATAGTTATTGGTCTACAGCCATGTTATATTTTTACACTCATATTGATTTGTTGATTCTGTAAATTTTATAGATCCCACAACTTTCTCAAAGACATCATAAATCAGGATAAAGAAAAAATTTTGGGGTTTACTTATATGTTTTATATTGTTGGACAATTTGTTCCTACAAATCATTTCACATGAACAAATCACGGAATTATTGGAATGTATGAGACCACATTGCTACTTCATTATAGAATTATGTAATAATACCTTAAGATGGTATCCATTTTTCATGGGTACGTGATAATCTTTAAACTTTCAATAAGAAATGGTTTTCCAAAGGATTTGTATTTTTATAATAAATTTTGTGGAGCTCAAAAGATAATTTTAGCACGGTATAGAGTGGGGATCAAGGATTATAGGGAATCCACATATAATTTTTTTCACATTATTCAGCCTTTACATATCATTATTACATGTGATCGGCCTAGTGGGTGATTGAATTTTCTTATCTGTATGATTGCATCCCATTTTACCATAGTATTTTTAACTTATTTATTTTTTTGAAGTACCCTAGTTTTAATTATTCTTGGTATTTTATATTTCATTACCTACTATTATAATGGGAATATTTTTACCCCATGATTTCATCCTAAACTTCGTGAAAATCATCAGCCTCTAATGTAAGAGCTCGTGCGCCTAAGGTTTTAATGAAAATTGTTTAGCGTACTAGTGATGTTGCCTCTGTAATGGGAAGCTAAAAATTTTGCAAATAAAATACCAATAATTATGGGATAATGTAATATATGCTTATTGTAATATATATTTTCTGTAAAAAATCTATAATTTCACAAGATTAAAAAATTAAAATTAGATAACATAAATTTTATTGGAAAAAACCCATGTTTAATTTTTAAGTAAATCATTATAAGGATCCAGCCTTAAACATTACGTAGTCTTGAATTAGGATAATAATTACATTAATGATATTTTAAGGTTTATAGTTTTAGAAAAATAGGCTGTAACTATTACATTAAATTTCAAAAAATTACAAATTAGACACTTATACTCTATTAAAAATTTTCACAATAATAAAACTCCATCAATAAAACAAGAGTTTTTTTCTTTATATAAATCTTCTTGAATTCTTAATTTCTCATGACCTTCCTTATACCCTATGAAAAACATTTAAAAAACATGGGATGAGCATAAAAAGTTCAGTAAGGGTTATAAAATAGGGAAAGAAAAAATTAGTCCATCACTATATACAAATCAATGAAATCAAACTTTTCAATCATTAACGTACCAAAACAATCATATGTTTAATGAATAACACATTAGAATCATAAAGCATAAAGGTAAAATGTAGCATCCATACTTACATTGTATGTTTCACAGCTATGTAGGGAGTTACATTTGGAATACCCATCAAAATATATTCCCTAAATCACTTTGATGAATCATTAACATTTTACTCCGTCACATTACCCTATACAAAGGAGGGCTATTTCCGACTCACCCACCCTAGGGTAATCATGGAACAACCAGTATACATAAACGATGACCATGAACTATAACATAATCACAACACATAAAACAAACATAAAGAAAATATTATATTTCCACATTTTAATCACAATATATAATTTAAATATTTTAACATAACCAATTCATTATCAAAACCATTTTCAATACCATAATACGTAAAATAGTATACTCTATTTTATTTTCTTTTAAAAAACATTACGGCTTGTTAAGGAAGCCAAATATCAAATAATGCTTGCAGAGGCAGAAAGGTCATTGTCACCATGTCCGTTCAACAAAGAAACATTCACTTTTTTATTTAGTAAAAAGATATGCAAAAAAAAGAATCCATTTGAATGAAATGAAAAGTTAAAGGGGTTTATACACCATATAAAAGAATGTTTTATAGAAATAAAAATATGTCTCAATGAAAGGAGATTGGGACGAAGTCCCTTAAAAAGATCATTTTGTAAATAAAACAGATTGATTATGTACTCACTATAAGGACACATAATGAAAGTATAAATACATGATATGATATAAAATTTATTTCTCACATAATCATAGAAAGTCATAAAAAAGAAAGATAATATCAAACTGAATAATGGTAATTGGGTTAAGAAGTTCCTTACCTAATGTACGACTTGGATCGTTCATTTTTAATCTCCTAAATAATTAAATAAAGTGAATTTCTACTTTCTTAAGAACCTTTTTACTCTTTATTATACCTTTTATATTACTTATTACCGCATTAAAAATATTACATAATCATTTATGTTAATAATAGTCGTTTTTCAATATTTGGTACTTATTTCAAAAAAATGAACTTCTTATAATTACATGTTGTCCCTGTGGTCGAAATTCCATTATCTCTAGAATGATATTCAGGATTTAGATATCATATATATCATATATATCCAGCATATATATTTTTATTAATAATAGTACATAAAATTTGGAGATAAGAAATGAAATGCACTGTTCATGGATACGGTAAACCATATGTACACATGAACACTACTTTCATTTCTATTTTATTTTTAATGGAATGAAAACATAATGATATAGGGGTATATTAGAATTATAGTATAATATCATATATAATTTCCTTAATTCCATCCTTTATACATTCCACATATGGTGTGAATAAGTCATATCACTTTGAGGGGGTGGTAGTCCACACTTCCTCAAATGAAATTATCGCATTTACCCATTATGAAAACCATAATGGTATCCTATAAATTAAATTACACATTAACATCATATTTTTCATTTTTTTTCCAAATTTTATATTTTTAGGACTATTATATAATTAAATAAAATATTGATTGATTTAAAAACTTTGTTCTATCAATTTCAATACTATTCATATCATGAATTTTAAAAAAAATCCAATCCTACTTGATTATTTTGAAAAACCACGATTAATTTAAAGATAAAAAGTCATACTAATATCTATAATTCACGGATGTCATAAAAAGGTTAAAAATAAATTTATTTTATTATTTATAATATCATTTATTTGAATCTTTTATTAATGAAGCAATTACTACATAACCAATAGGTCATAATTAAATGTTTTTTATTTAATGTCTAAAAATGATAATTAAAATACCATGATGTAGAAAATATTTTTAGATTTCCAAAAAATATTTATAGAGGTAGAGATCACTTATATAACCCCATATAAAAATTTATTTTTGTAAACAGATTCATGTTTATGATATTTTTGTTTTTACATAAAAATTTTATTAATGTCCTTATCTTACCCAAGTGGCTTTCAAAGGCCAAAAGTCTCACCCAAGGACTTTCTTGGTCAGCCATTACTCATAAATTAAGCTTATTACATGTGTTAAGGTAATTTCATATTATTATATTATTATTTTTACCTTGAATTTCCCTAGTTACCTTTAACTTGGGTAAATAAAAGTCAAAAGTTACTATTCACAAAAGAATATTTTAATATTATTGAACCACATTTTACTTACTAATGAAAACCATGTATGTAATATTTTTGAAATTTAATTAATAAAAGTGGTAAATTTTCATTTAAATGAAAAACTCTGTTTTTAACTACTATTCAGTGTTTTTCACTATTTATAAAAAATTGAACATTTTCAGAAACATTCCAAAAATTCACTCAAAGATAATTTTGATATTCTGAATTCAAAAATGATATATATTTTACCAAATTCAAAAAATAAAATTTTAATTAATTAATTTAATATTAATATCATTTCTCAAAACTAGAAAGCGTGGTTTTAAGAAATAATAACTATCAAAAGATTGGCATTTGATTATATCACAATTCAAATTGAAATTACATCCAATGTCCAAAATTGGATTAAATTGTAAAAATATAATCCAATTACACCTTAAAACAACTAAAAAATATAATCTAACCATATAAATAAATTTTATTAAATGTCATTTTTGAATTAAAATTCAATATTATTAACTATTCATTAAAAATTGAACATTACAAGAAAAATACAAAAATTTCATCCAATGTAAAACTTGATGTCCTGATTCTAAAAACGAATATTATTTTTTTCAAGTATAAAATATCAAAGTGAAAATAAAAATATTTAAAAAGGGTTCTCAATCAAAATGCAGTAAATCGACCTTTAAAAAAATATTATATTATTTATTACTAAAATTAGATTTATTCTCATTTTAAGCCTCCATCTTTTATTGGATACATGTTAAAACATTTTACTAACATGTATAATCATATTTTACTTAGTTATGTACATTCATGCCTATAGAATGACAAGGCATTAACAACCATTTAAAATAATATTATATTATTATTTTTCAGCATGACTCAGCCATTTGTGCAATATGAGATTACGGAGAAACCTATTGTTGCGTGTCAGGTACACCATCGAACATAGAATCCCATTTATAATAAAATTAATATGTAATTCAAAAATATTAAGAAATATGTTAATATCATATTCTTTATTTACCTAGGATGCTACAACCGCCCCCCCCCCCCCCTTTTGAAAATTGTATCCTCACAATAAAAAAATTGGTATCCAAAACATCATTGAATGCCCACATCAGAAAAAGAGTCAATAAAACTATTTCATTAAAAAAAATAAAGAGAAGTACAGACGTAACCCAAGATAACCCAAACTAGGATTCCATGAAATTGTGGATATGGAGGAGAAACTATGTGTCATGTTCTGATGGAGAGTGATTGAAAATATTATCAGGATAATGTTAACAAAAAGAACCACAAACTAGTGGTAGTTTAAATGGTCTTTGGTATCCTAGTTAGAACATTAAACAGACAATGTTTTTGTTTTATGTTTCATTTAATAATGTTGGAGAATTTGGTTTTTATATTGACCAAGGACATAAGAAAATATACTTTCTTTTCAAGTAGATTTTCATCCTTTAATATGTTTCTATCAAAAACTCCTCTTTTCTCCAAATGATGATTATTCAAGATGACTTGGTCACACTTAATGCGCTAGAATCAAATTCTAGAGAATCTCATAATCAACAAAAGATGATCTAAATATATCCCTTTTCTTTAGACATTATTCAAAACCAAAACGGTTAGTAGAAGATCAGATAATCCCTAAAAAGGATAATACTTTCTAAAACATAATAATACTCTTAATCCCCAAAATTTGAAACAAATACCAAAACATTAGCATAGACCATTCAATAAACAATTTTCCTTAAAATTCGTCAATGTATCCCTAACAAAGATTGAAACCCAAAACACATATGTACGTAATCACATAGTCTTCCACAATAAATCACAACATTTATCTTCAAATAACATAAACTAATCATAATTTCTCATACTGAAGAGTTATTAACCGAGTCACATATACTCTATGAATGATTAATCACTTCAATAAATAACCCAAATTGCTATATGTCCAAAATAAAAACATAGATTCTTATAAATTAAAATTTCAACCATTACTCCAAAAAAATCCCATAGTATTATATTTTCCATATGCATATAGTGTTCCCAAAAAGGAGAACGTATTCCAAAATAACCATTTTCAATTAGTCACTAAATCATTTTCCTATAGTATGTATATCATTTTGATAAAACATAATTTCCCTCAAAAAACTTATACTTTATCCATACAATCATCAATTAAAAACGTGTTACTCATACTAACCAGGGACTTCCCATAGTCTTGTGGTAGGTGATAATTCCCAATCGCACTTTGGTTTTCAGTTCTATTCCCACAACTTTGTCCGGTGCGACAGGTTGTCACACAATCTGTGTGTTTTCCATTTTCAAAAACAATATAATTTTATAACATTACCAATAATGAGAAAAATTCCTAAAAATAACCATAACATATTTTAACCAAAAATGTTATATCATACCTCACATTTTCATCTCAAAAATTAATAACCTATTATTACCTCACATTCAAGGATTATATAATCCAAAAGGGTCCTTCATAACTATATCCAAAAAAGAAAAGATAATTATTCCTTGAATAAAATTTTCACATATTAAACTTCATGTTTAATCTATAGAGCCTTATTAATATTAATCATTTCATCATTCTAAAATCTATTATAACTCTTGAATCCATTATATGTAGACTTCTAACTCATTCAATGTTATTCATGGTCCATTAACCATTATTTCCCGACATATTTTTTAATACTTATTTCTGAAAAACAGAATCATGAATTATACCATATGATTCAATAATGTCAAAACATCAGCTAAGAAATAATCCATACCTTTCATTGGTAATTCCTAGTTTCCTCATCCTCAATTGGAATGGAATTATGTATTGGTAAACATATATGTTTACTATCCTGCTAATCCCATTCAGGAACCTTCTTCGTAGGAAACCTATTTTTATAATGACAATGCACTCCACATTTAAAACATTCAATTGATCCCTTGGAAATAACTTCTTTCTCTTTCCTATCATCAACTGGATGATTCCTATTTTACATGGAAGGTTCTTGATTTATGACCTTCATTACCTCATCTACCACATCTTCCCTCCCATTTGATTAATTTTCCATGGTGTTTCTTTCAACATTATTGATACATAGGTCTATGAATATACTTACCTTTATGATTATTACCTAAACTTCCATAGGGATTTGTTTGTATCATATACGATGACTTATAAAAATAACCATGGTTTAGGTTGTCAATCATGACTCCAGATAGTTGGTTGAAAATAACAACAAGATTTTTCATTGATGCACCCATTTCATTTTTTTTCTTATTCAGAAGACCGTCACAGTTTTCTTCACATCCATTATTACTTTAGTGACTGCTAGATACATCAATTTACTAGAACCCAAATGGTCATTGTGAGTATATTAGTAAAATAATCATATAATATCATATGAGGAGGGTAAAGAGTGTGTAATATTTATTCATGTTATCTTACACCCATTCAAATTATCTAAAATAACAATGAAACTTTCTATTATGCAAACCATTATGGTTATATCACTTATTCTTAAATAACACCCTAACCTATAAAATTATCTAAAATTACCTTTGATACCAACTATAAGGACCCAACATGAAACACTATGTAATATTTAATTATGTTAATAATTCACATTGAGGTTATTTTCATGTTTAGAGTTTTAAAGAATTAGGCTGATATTATTACAATACATCTCAAAAAATTATGAAGTAGACACTTTTACTCTATCAAATTTTATTCATAATAATAACACTCCATAAATAAAACTTGAGTTCTTTTGTTGATATAAATATTCTTGAATTATTTATT
This sequence comes from Viscum album, assembly GCA_963277665.1. NCBI lineage: Eukaryota > Viridiplantae > Streptophyta > Magnoliopsida > Santalales > Viscaceae > Viscum > Viscum album. The sequence continues at coordinate 307,521,305 of OY728150.1, read as the reverse complement.
TCTCGAACCCTTCCTTATAACTTCTGAAAAAAATTTCCATAACTTGGGACAAGGATGAAAAGCTCACTATGGTTTATAAAACAAGGAAAGAAAACATTAGTTCATAAATACATACAAATCAATGAAATAATAGTTTTTGATATTGAAAATACAACAAAAAAATATATGTTTAATGAATAGAAATGGAAATAATAAATCATATAGGTAACTTGTGGCATCCATAACATACTTACTTTATAGCTTTCATAGCTATGTAAGGAGTTACATTTGAAATACCCATCACAGTATATTCACTAAATATCTTAAGAGAAACATTAATGTTTACCACTATCACATTACCCAATGCATTGGAGAGCTATATCCGGCTCACCCACCCTATGTTTATCATTATATTACTCGAATACGTAAAAAATTCCCAAGAACCATAACATAATCATAAGAGATAAAACAAATATAAAGGAAAGCTAACATTTCCACATTTCAAGCACAATATATCATTTAAATATTTTGACATACCCAAACCATTATAAAAACTATTTTCAATAACTAAATTTGTAAAATAGTATATGGTATTTATTTTGCTTTTAAAAAACATTACGTCTTGTTAAGGAATCCAAATATGAAATAATATTCGCGGTGGAAGAAATGTTATTGTCACCACGTATGTTAAAAAAAAGAAACATTCCATTTTTTTAGTAAAAAAATATGTAAAAAATTGATTACCTTTGAATGAAATGAAACTTCAATGGGGTTTATACACAATATAAAATAATGTCGTGTAGAAATCAAAATACTTCTCAATGAAATGAGATGGAGACAAAGTCCCTTTCAAAGATAATTTTTAAATAAAATTGATTGGTTAAGGGTATTCACTATAAATCAAATAAATAAAGTATAAATACATGATAATATATAATATTCATTACTCACAAAATAAAAGAACTACATATTAACTAAAGATAAGATCGAACCAATGAATGAAAATTTGGTTAAGAAATTCCCTTAACTCGTGTCTGATTTGACTCGTTCATTGTTTAATCTTCTAAATAATAAAATAAATTTAATTAATAATTTATTAAGATCATTTATCAAGTTTATTTTTTTCTTTTATATTACTTATTACCACATTATAATGATTACAAAATCATTGATGTTAATAACGGTCGTTTTGTTGATATTTGGTAATTGAGTCAAAAAATAAACTTCTTATAATTACAAATTATCCCTAGGGTAAAAATTGAATTATCTACAGAATGATATTAATGATTTATATATCATATATATTATATATATCCAGTATATATATATATATATATATATATATATATGTATTTATAATAGTACCTAAAATTTGATGTTATGAAATAAAATGCACCGTCAATGGAGATGGTAATTTGTACCTACGCATGAATGCTGAATTCATTTCTATTTCATATTTAATTGATTGAAAACATAATGATACATTGGTATATTATAATTATAGTATAATATAATATATAATATAATTAATTAATTCCTTTATACATTCCATTTATGGAATAAATGAGTCATATCACTTTGAGGGGTTGGTAGTACACACTTTATCAAATTAAATTACATCATTTACCCATTATGAAAACACTAAAGTGTTGATATAAATGAAAAATACAGAAGAATAGAGACAATATAAATATAATATACATCACATATAATTATAGTTCCATTATAATGGCCCCATGAGAGTCAGTAAGAGATAATCGAACGATCATCGTTTTGTGAGGTATGAGTTCGTCTTATACAGAAACAGTTTGTTCGTATCCATTAGATGGATATGTGTGTATGTGTGGTTTTAATCCTTCTCATAATAACAAACTAGTATATTTAAGATACTATTTTTGTTATGTAAAGGATGAATAAGATGATCATATGGAGTGAAGAAGTAAAATAAAAGAAGATAACTTAAGGGAAGACGTTACCTGGAAATCAGGTAACTCCCTTTGGTTTAAACCAGAAGGCATCCTTGAAGTTCCTCTTTCCAAATGTGAAGCTTATAGGTAGAATATAGGGATATTGGAAGCTTATTTTGGCAGATTTTGGTCGATCCATGTGGTCTTGAGATGTGTGAGTAAGGGTTAGATTTGATGAGTTTCTTACAAGGGGGTGAGGGGATCATTAGGAATGTTTGAATGCAATATTTTATTATAAAATTATTTCCAATTTCAAAATGTCTAAAACTTATTTAATTCGTATATAAGATTCATATAAGTCTAAATAAAGTAAATCAACATTAATTGGACATGTTTTGGACATTTTTTAATCCTTAACGTTTTTATTTAACCATTTGTTACCTTATTTAAGTTCTACCATGTCCTTTTATATATTTAAACTATATGGTTAATATATTTACTATACTATGCCCAGAGACCAAAAATGTATCATTAATGAACCTTTTAATATCATATATGTCATTGTTCTAATGTTTATATTTTTTAGGACTATTTTATCTTTTAATAAAATATTGATTGATTTTAAAACTCTTTTATGTCAATTTTAATTCTATTCGTATCATGACTTTTTTAAAAATCCAATACATCATGATTCATTTGAAAAAATAAGAATAATTCAAAGATAATAAGTTATAATAATCAATAAGAAACTTTTATGGCTGAAAAAAGAAAAAAATAAAATTTATTTAATATTTATAATATCATTTATTTGAATCCTTTATTAATGAAGTTATTACTGCACCACCAATGTGTAATAAATAAATTTATTTATCTAATGTCTAAAATTTATAAATAAAATATAATAATGTAGGAAATCATTTTATATTTATAAAAAATATTTATAGTCGAAGATATCATTTATATAACTCCATATAAAAATTATTTTAGTAAAAAAGATTCATGTTTATGATATTTTTATTTTTACTTTAATAAAAAAGATATTAATGTCATTATCTTTCCCAAGTGGATTTCAAAGGCCAAAAGTATAACGTAAGGATTTTATTGGTTGACCATTGCTCATCCAATATGTTTATGTCAAATGTTAAGGTAATTTCATATTTTTATCATTTTATTTTTACCGTAATTACCCTATTTAACTTTTACCATGGTAAATAAATGTCAAAAATTACTATTCAACAAAAACTATTTTCATCTTATTGAACCACATTTTACATAATGATGACAACCATGTATGTAATATTTTTGAAATTCAATTCACAAAAGCGGTAAATATTCATTTAAAAGAAAAGGTCAGTTTTAACTACTATGTAGGGTTTTTTCACTATTCATAAAAAATTGAACGTTTTCAGAAAAATACCAAAAACTCACCCAAAGATAATTTTGATACCCGGAATTAAAAAATTATGTCTATTTTACCAAATTAAAGACAAATATGATTAATTAATTACTTAAAAATTAATTTCTCCTGTCAAAACTCGAAAGCACGTTTTTAAGAAACAATAACTATCAAAATATTTACATTTTTTTATATCCAATTTCAAAGTGAAATTACATCCAATGACCAAAATTAGATTAACTAGTAATAATATAATCCACTTACACTTTAAAACCATTTTATATGATAATATAACCATATAAATAAATTATATTAAACGGCTTTTTAGAAAATAATATGCACTATTTTCACTATTAATTAAAAAATGATAATTACCAGAGAAATACCAAAATTTAATACAAATTAAATTTTGATATCCTGATGTTAAAGAATAATATTATTTTCTAATGTATAATATATAAATGTGACAAAAACAAGATTTAAAAAGGGTTCTCTATCAAATGGCGATAAATCGACATTTCAATGAGTATTAGAGTATTTATGTTTAAAATAAGATTCATTACCATTTTAGGCCTCCAACATATATTGATTAAATGTAAAAAAATGAAATAACATGTATAAACATATATTAGTAAGTTATGTTCATTATTTCCAATAAAATGTCTAGGCGTTAACTTCTATTTAAAATAATTTTATATTATTATTTTTCAGTACGAGTCAGCCTTTTGTGCAACATGAGATTTCGGAGAAACCCATTGTTGCATGTATGGTATGCCATCGAACCTAGAAACCCATTTAAAGTAAAATTAATATTTAATTCAAAAATATTAATAAATATGATAATATCATATACTTTATTTATCTGGGATGTCACAATCAGTCTCTCTTTAATATTAATATAAAAATACAATGATAAAAATATTTTCTAGTAGTAAAATGAGGCAGTAATTGAAAATAAAAACCAAAGTAGGAAGATTGAATAATTCCACATCATGAACAACCATAAAAGATACTAAAAAGACACTGATATAGTTATTAGAAAACTAATAAATACAAATTTTTTTTGAGTGATGTGCACGATAAGATGTGTGGGTTTTTAATGGATGAAGAAATGATCATTTCCTTTCTGTAGTTTTATTAGGAGGATATATCCATTTGGAAAAAGCAATATATTATAATTTCATATGGGTGATGAGATATTTGATAAATTTATTATATCGGTAAAATATTACTTCAATTATATTTAGATGATATATTATTTCATATTAATTTATATTAAAAAAATGTTCCATTTGAATAGTATATACAATCCATCCATTTTATTTTATAAATGAAAAGACAAAAAAATAATTATATGTTAAGAAATTAAATATTTATATGATGGTAAAGTATAAAAGAAGAAATATAATATTTTGGGGAATATATATATATTATGGTTAGTTTGAATGAAGTTTTCATAATAATATGGAATTTATATTAATTTTATATGGTGTAATAATATTATTATATTATAATAATGTACAAATTAATTTTATTTTCTATAAATAATTATATTAATATAAGTATATTATATTAATATATAAATACATTTATGTCATATAGAAACGTTAATAATGAATAAATCACTATAGAAAATGAAAAATTTTAATAGTAAAACAACCCTCTTAAATTAAATATATAATATGTACATTTTGATAGAAGAAATTTTTTATAATTATTTTAAGACAAAAAATGGACGTAGTGACCAATCCATAAGAGGAATGATAGTGGTATAAATAATTTTTTACAGTTTAGTACAGAATAATAGTTCGAATATATATCACCCAAGTCTTCATTCATATTTTATGGGGTTTTGAGAACCATTATGTGGGTTATCATGAACAACCTTAAATGAAAACTATCCCTAATAATGGGTTTCATTCAGTGTTTTGACAAACATCATGATATATATAGTAGAATGATGTTAGGGAAAAACTATTGAGGGATCTTTGATGTTGTAACTGTTCAAGATAAAAAACCATTTCTGCAATATTTTTAAAATATATAATTCCTTCTTATCATCTAACTTGGTATTTTTTGTTTCATATTATAGCCACTATAATAAAGACCCATAATTTTGAAGCCAATTTTTTTATTAATTCATTGGAATTTTAGGAGTCTGTGGATTCTGATGGAACCTGATTTTGAGGCCTGGTGTGCACGGAATCAATTTCCGAAATTGTTTTCAGGTATGTTCAGTAAACATACGTGTTGGTTTTTCTATATTTTTAACCGGTGCTCGGAATTGAAATCTGAGGACACCGATGAACTTGCAACGCCGGTATTCTCTTAAGGTGACCTTTAGCGCAGTTGTGTTTTATGCGGGTTGAAAGTTAAAAATTGGGGTTTATTTAAAAACTTTAATAAAATTATTTAGAATAATTCTATTCACCATGGTAGTTTAATACTACATGGGGAAGTTATTGGTGGGTCCACACCCACATAACATCCCATGTGTGGATATTTATGAGGTGGGGCCCACACGAGCCCCAACCTTTCATCTCCCCATAACTTTATTCAACTCCCTTTAACTCACCATTATTAATTCTTGACAACTCCCCCATTTAATTTGGTGGATCCTCTCCACATTCCACCTCCCTCTCTCCATTTAATTCTTTGCCAACACATCTCAATTAATTAAACAACTCTTCAATTAATTAATTAAAGAGATTGATTTAATTTGAAAATACATGGCATGTTATATTTTGGGAGGGCCATTTTATTTTTTTGGGTTGGAAATATTTGTGGGATAGGTCTTCAGAGGATTTAGAAGGAAGTGTTCTTCTCCGATGAAGAACACCAACCTTCAATGAAGAACGTCTCCAACGAAGAATGCGAATTCACCGACGACATTCCCTCTCTTCTTCTTCCTCCACGTCAAGGGAGGAGACACCACCACAGGGAACGTCACCAACGATGAAGGCTCTTCCTCCGACATCAATGGAATCGACACCGTTCTTCCGCGACATCCGACCACCATGATGTTCGCCTTCCGCGGTTCGACGACGTGCGATGTATTTGTGAGTTAGGGGAAATTATGTTCAATTTTAATTAATAAAATTGTTCTTGTTCTACGTTGTAAAAATTGGCTTGACTTTAGCCAATTTCTACCACCTAACGCCGAGGGCGCGAGCCGAACGCACACGGCCTGATGGCCCTCTGTGGTCTTTATGTTTGTGATTGAGGCACGTTGGAAGAGGCGGCTATAGGAGAAGCAGTGGCCATGTGCCGGCCGCGTGCAGAAGACCCACGACCCACAACTGTGGGCCGCATGATCGAGGAAGAACCGGCTGGGCGGAGGAAAGCCGCAACACCCAAAGGTGACGCACAACATGTCTATTGCCCACCAGAGTATGCCACTTGCACCAAGATGGTCAGTTGGCTTCGTCCGACCAGTTAGGGAGGGAGGCACCGCTTGGCGCCGCTGGTTCAGGCAGCTGGGGGGCCACGCCCCCCGAAACAAACTGCTCGACCCCCATTAGGTCGAGCCACGGTCGGGACGCGCTGTGCCGGGCTGGGCCGCGATGCGCCCCGCCGGGCCAGACCGCGCCCTTCGGGCCGGGCCGCGCATTTCATCTGGCCGGTCCGACCCACTTTCAGGTCAGACCCGCCAACTCTGGGTTGACCCGTCCCGCCAGCACACTGGGCTTAACTGGTCGGGCCCACTTTCATTTAAATGTGAATAACATGAAGACCACATGTTTTATCGATGAACATTTTACAGAACTAGTACCCTCATGATGAGGCGGTCCTTTTTCAATAATCTAAGTGAGTTTTGGACGACTTTGGAAAATGACCGGGTTTGGAACGAATGTAATTCCAAACGGGCCCTCGAAGAGGAAACACTTATAACATAAGAAGCAGACATCTGACTGATGTGCCGTCAACTATATTGGATTCCTATTTATGTGAAAGTTCTTTTGGAATACTCTATATAGGATTTAGATGTGGTTTGTGCATGGATGGGTTGGATTGTACCCAAAATCCAAGTGTGCCCCTGGAACGGAAATGCTAATAACTCACAGACCGGGCGTCCGATTGACGCGCCGTCTGTTGCGTTGAGACCCCTATGATGAGGCTATCCTTTGAGATAATTCCACGTTAGATTACATGGCAATTGGATGTATCGACTAGTAGCTTTTGGAGCCGACCCTTCCAAAGACGAGCGTACAGAGTGTGGAGACCTAGTAGCTGTAGACCTGACGACTGCTTGACCGATTCGAGTCAGAGTGATTGGATTAGCCCAGTGGACGGAGCGCCGGGGTTGGCAGTAGACCCACGACGGATGGAACACTAGGTTTGGTAGCAGACCAGTGGTACACAACAGGTGGAGTACCTCTGTAGGCTATTAAGGGGAGCGCTACTATGTTGGGGCGGCAGACCCATGGCGGGAAGTGCTACTGTGTTAGGGAGACAGACCCGCTGTACTCTAAAAGAGGAGTACTTTTGTAGTTTCAGGTTAGTGAGTAGTGCCTAAGAGTTGCGACAGGGCCACTGTACTCGATAGAGGAGGAGTTCTCCAGCAGTTATGGTTTCGTTAATGAAAATCCTGGATTGAGCTGAGTCAATGACCTTTGTGTTTTTCCTCATGATTGAAATGGGTTATTTGATAACATAGGTATATGTATGGGCATATACCTAAGTAAAGGTTATCTGTTTTGATCGTTATTTTCAGTTTATCCTTGTTGAATTTAGTGAGACCTTGAAGGTCTCGGGGTCCCTACTGAGTATTGTTATACTCACCCCTACATGGGCTATGCCCACACCTCGTTGTGTTGGATGCAGACGACAGACAACGCTGACTGAGGCAGAGTGTACGAGGACTGGATGGTACCATGAGGTGGACATCATGAAGAGTCAGTAATCGGAGGAGACAGAAAAACGTGTAGTGCTGAAGAGGTCATATGTACCTACCCTTTAGCTAGGAACCCGAAGGATGAGTCAAGAGTTGCTTTCATCTTCTAGCTGTTTGTCTTTTTTAGTTATACTTTCTTTCAGTCGTAGCTATACCTTTCTGTTGGTCTTGTATTTTCGGCCCCTTTTTACTTTCAGCACACTTGTTATACTACATTACTTAGTGTTTTTTCCTTCTTGTTCTCTGGTTATGTGTGTTTACATTTTATAAAAGAAATTCCTTCCCAGCCCTAGGGAATTACGCCTTTGGTGATAGTCTCCATCCCCTGGCCTATGGAAGGAGGGCTTGGGGTAGTCATGATTCGAGCCCTGTTGGACAGGTCATGAAAAATCGGAATCAAAGGAGTCAGTTCTACTACAAAACTTAGGGCTCTGATATTTTCCTTTCATTGAAGCAATATTGTTAAGGCACCGAGTGTGGTTGTCAGTTCATGGAGTCCAGTGTTGGTGAGGCGGTCGACATATCCAAACACCAAGACCTTGACTACTGATTTCCGACTCCATACACGAAAAAACCGATTGTGTGTCTATTTTCAAAAGTTTTCTTTTAGTCAGATCAACCAGGTCAGCTCACTAGGTTTAAATTGTTTGACCATGTGGCATCTGTTTAGGATGCCTCCACACAGGCAGCCAGTTGGAGTTCCGAGAGAGAACCCGATGACGGCCCACCGAGAGATGAGGCTCCAGTGCAGTGCTATCTTACTATGATGGCACATTCTTGTGATGTACCAGCAGCACCACCACCCGTTGGGCAGCAGATGACAAAATCTGTACTAGTGGACGGTGTACGCTGACAGAGCACATTTCATGAGTTCCAGCAGCAGAGGCCTCCAAGGTTTCGAGGCAAGACAGATTCCCATGTAGTAGAGGATTGGATGGATTCGATTGTTGGATTTTTCCTCCTAGTTGAGACACTAGTAGAGCAGATGGTTATCTTAGATACTATTCTATTTTTTCAGTGAGTGACCTTGAGTATGTTCGACATAGTGATGGTACTTCGGTACGTGGACCGTTTCATATATAGTATCTTCGAGTAGTGTGTCAACTATACCATTTCCCTTTGGTCAGTAGTTATAACCAGCAATACCGGTAGATGAAACATGTAGGCTTAGTTCCTTACACATGATTCATTATCAGAGACCCCGCAGGTTCCAAAGTGAGCCCGACTCACATGCGGTGGAGGACTGGCTTGAAGAGGTGGTTGAGATTTCTCAAGAGCTTCTATAGCTTCAGCAGGACGACATGTCGGTACCTGGGTATTCATCGATGCATACCGACCATTCCTGGTAATCGATGAATACGATACAATCAGTTCTTCAGAGCTCGGACATCTAATCAAGGTGTGTTTAAGTACATCCAAGCTAGAACTGTTCCTCTTTTCATTCCTAATTATGTTACGATGCTAGAGAGAACATTTTGTGGTTGAATGATCATTGGATGAGCGGATATAGCTAGTGAATTATAGTAGTGGGGAAGTAGGAAAATGGCACTAGACTCAAGGACTTGGGCATGTAAAGTGGTTAAATAAGAGGAAGTGTTAAGGATAGATGAATCTACAAAGCAGCAGACGTGGATGTTGAGCTAGGAGAGCAGCATGAGGTGGTATACATTTTGACATGTTACAACCACCCGCCTTTGTTGTCCCCACCAGGATCAGAGAGCTGGAGGGTAGGGGAAGAGAATAGTTTCATGCGGTTAAGAAGTGTGACCCAGGGTATCTAGGAATGATTCGAGGTATAGTCGGTGTCTAATACTATATGTCGTAACAACAGACATTGATACGAATCATTCCTTCCTTCAACAAATCTTGTCCCAGACCTAGAGTTCCTGTTTAAGCCGTTGATTTGACCCTTACATCTGGGTATACCTTTGGGAAGAGACTTTATAATCACACTCACACCGACGTTGTGATCTAACCCTTGAGGTGATGGTTTCGGTTGGAACCTTTTGGTGGCAGCGTCGAGGCCTTACAACATTAGTTTGGGTATGGACTAGGAAACCACAGTTCATACACATATTGACTGTATTAGGTAAAAAGGTTGTCGATTAACTACAATGTTGGGATGGGTTTTCCTTGGTCGGTGAAAAGGAAACCCCAAGCAACACAAGATGGAATCATGAATAAGTGGGTGCAGTCGATCACTCATAAGTCGGACAGACTTAGATTTTGTTCCAGACTTCTCCAGAGTTGCGGGACCAATTTTTAGCATTAACAAAGATGGGAAAAACCTTCGTGTGGTCAGAGAGATGCCAGCTGAGCCTTTCAGGAGTTGAGGTAGAGGTTGACCAGTGCACCCATCTTGAGGCTACCATAGAAGGTGCAGATCATCCAGGATTGGATGAAAACTGCATAAAGCAGAATGAAGTTCTATGCTGATAAGAGATGGAGAAGACAAGAGTTTGAGGATGGAGACCACGTTTTCCTACGGGTCTCACCTTGACAAGGTCTATGGAGATTTGGCTTGGGCAAGAAGTTAGCTCCGCGTTTCATTGTACCTTTCTAGGTCATCAGTAGAGTAGGAGAGGTGGCTTACCGCCTGGACCTTCCACCTCAGTTGCACTGGGTGCATGACGTCTTCCATGTATCTCAGTTCTGGAGATACGTGCACGACCCGACCCACATCATCGATCACGGGGAGCTGGACATCGATGATGGGGTGATGTTTTCGGAGGTCCCGTTGGAGATTATGGATCGACAGGAGTGGGTCTTATGCGGATGGTTGATTCCTCTGGTGCGCATTCGCGGGCCGCACGGGATCCTCCTAGAGAGCACTTGGGAGCGGGAGGCATAGATGCATGCTCAGTATCCCCATTTGTTTTCCTAGTGTGTGTGGTAGCTATATGGGGATGTAAAGCCCTGTGGTGAGAGTAATGTAATGACCCGGAATTTTCTATGAATTTTGTTTTCTAAATTAATTGGAATTTTACGAGTCCGTGGCATCTGAAGGCACTTGATTCCGAGGCCCGTTGTGCCTGGAGTCAATTTCTGAAGTTTTGTTCGAGTACGTTTAGTAAATGTACGTGCGAGTTTATCTATCTTTTGAACCGGTGATCGAAATTGAAATCTGAGGACACCGATGAACTCACAGCGCTGATATTCGCTTAAGGTGACCTTTACAGCAGTTGCTTTTTATGCGGGATGAAAGTTAAAAATTGGGGTTTATTTAAATAGTTAAATATAATTGTTTAGAACAATTTTGTTCACCATGCTAGTTTAATCCTACATGGAGTAGTTATTGGTGGGGACCACACCCACATAACTTCCTATGTGTGGATATTTGTGAGGTGGGGCCTACACGAGCCCCAACCTTTCATCTCCCCATAACTCTATTCAACTCTCTTTAACTCAACTTTATTAATTCATGACAACTACCCCATTTAATTGGGTGGAGCCTCTCCACATTCTACCTCCCTCTCTCCATTTAATTCTTTTCCAACCCATCTCAATCATTTAAAAAAATCTTCAATTAATTAATTAAAGAGTTTGATTTAATTTGGAAATACATGGAATGTCATATTTTGGGAGGGCCATTTTATTATATTGGGATGGAAATATTGGTGGGAGCGCTCTTGAGAATATTTAGAAGGAAGTGTTCTTCTCCGACGAAGAACTCCGACCTTCAACAAAGAACGACTCCAAGGAAGAACGCGAAGTCACTGACGACGTGCCTTCTCTTCTTCTTCCTCCACGTCAAGGGAGGATACACCACCATGGGGAACGTCGCCAATGATGACAGATCTTCCTCCGAAGTCAAAAGAATCGACATCGTTCTTCCGCAACGTCCGACCACCACGAATTTCACCTTCCGCAGTTCGATGACGTGGAACGTCTTTACGAGTTAGGGGGAATTATGTTCAATTTTAATTAATTAAAATTGTTCTTGTTCTACGTTTTAAAAATTGGTTTGACTTTGGCCAATTGCTACTGCCTAACGCGAAGAAATCGGGCCAAATGCACATGTCCCAACGGCCCTCCGTAGTCTCATTGTTTGCAAGTAAGGCACATTGGAAGAAGCGGCGACTGGAGAAGCGGTGGCCGTGAACAGGAATCGTGAGGAAGAACTGCGGCCCGCAACCTCGGGCCGCTCGACCGGGGAAGATCCGACCATCTATATCTGGTCAGGTCGAAGGGAGATACCACGGCGCACCACGGCACCGAGCTGCGGAGAACAGTGGCCCGCACGGGGCGGGCCACTTCGGCGGAAGAACCAACCGCCTCGTCAGCCGGCCGGGCGAAGGAAATGTGCGGCACCCGAAGGTTCCACACAACAGGTCCACGGCTCACCCGAGCGGGTCACATGAAAAAAGAAGGCCGGCCGGCTTCAGCCAACCAATTAGGGAGGGAGGCACCGCCAGTTCAGGAAGTCGGGAGGCCGTGCCTCCCACCTCGGGCCGCTCGACCACCCTCGGGCCGAGCCGCTGCCGGGCAGCGCAGTGCTGGGCCAGGCCGTGTCGGGCTGGGCCGCGCCCCACCGGGCCGGACCGCACCCTTCAGGCCCGTCCACGCCCATCGGGCCAAGCCGTCCATTTGATCGGGCCAGTCCACCACCCTCCCGGGTTAGACTCGCCAACTCTGTGTTGACCTGACCCGCTAGCCCACTGGCCTTAACGCACCGAACCCATTTTCACTTAAACTTGAATAACGTGAAGACCGCACGTCTGATCGACGAGACGTCAACGACACTGGGACCCTAATGATGATGCAGTACTTTTGCGATACTCTAAGTGAGTTTTGGATGGCTTTGGAAAATGGTCGGGTTTGTAACGAACGTAATTCCAACCGGGCCCTCAGAGCAGAAACACAAATAACTTAAGGACCGGACATCCGATTGACATGCCGTCGACTATGTTGGATTCCTCGTCATGAGAATGTTTTTTAGCATACTCTACATAATATTCAGATGTGGTTTGAGCATGGCTGGGTTGGATTGTACCCAAAATCCAACCGGGCCCCTAGAATGGAAATGCTAATAACTCACAGACCGGGCGTCCGATTGATGCGTCGTATGTTGCATTGAGACCCCCATGATGAGGAGGTTCTTTGAGATTCTTCACATGAGATTATGTAACACTTAGAAGTATCAACCAGTAGCTCATGGAGCAGACCCTCATAGAGATGAGTGTATGGAGTGCAGAGACCTAGTAGCTTTAGGCCTGCCGACTGCTTGACCGATTCGACTCAGAGTGATTTGATTATTCAAGTGGACGGAGCGCCCGGTATGGTGGAAGACCCACGACGGACGGAGTGCCTAGTTTAGTAGAAGACCTATGGTGCTCGATAGGAGGAGTACCTCTATAGGCAATTATACGGAGTGCTTCTGTGTTGGGGCGGCTAACCCATGGCAGGAAGGGCTTCTGTGTTGGGGCGACAGACCTGCGGTACTCAACAGGAGGAGTACCTTAGCAGTCTAAGGTTAGTGAGTAGCACCTTGGAGTCACGACATGGACATTGTATCCAACAGAGGAGGATTTCTCCAGAAGTTGTGGTTTCGTTAATGAAAATCCTCGTTTGAGCTGAGTCAATGACCTTTGTGTTTTTCCTTATGATTGAGATGGGTTACTTGACAACTTTGGTATATGTATGGGAATATACCTATGTAAAGGTTATATGTTGAGATATTTCTTTGTGGTTTATCCTTGTTGGATATAGTCTGACCATGAGTGTATCGGGGTCCCTACTGAGTATCTTTATACTCACCCCTGCATGGACTATGCCCGCACCTCGTTGCGTAGGATGCAGATGACAGACAACGCTGACCGAGGCAGAGTTTATGAGGACTGGACACTACCCAGAGGTGGACCTCATGACGAGTTAGTACCCGGAGGAGATGGAAAAATGTGGAATGCTGAAGAGGACATATATACCTACCCTTCAGGTAGGAACCCAGAGGACGATTTAGGAGCTGCTTCCATCTTCCAGCTATTTGTCTTTTCAGTTGTACATTCTTTCAGTTGTAGTTGTACCTTTCTATTGGGCTTGTATTTCCGGAACCTTTGTACTTTTTGCACACTTGTTATACTGCTTTACTTAGTGTTTCCCCCCACTTGTTCTTTCGTTGTGTGTGTTTATGTTTTATAAAGGAAATGCCTTCTCATACCTAGGGAATTACACCTTTGGTGCTATTCGCTTGCCCCAGGCCTATGGATGGCAGGCTTGGGGTAGTCACGATGCGGGCCACGGGGGACGGGTCATGATAACTCTGTTTTCTATATTATTTACAGAAAAAGATAATGATCACATCTCACATATCATGGTATCTATTATATAATTGGTGGAAATTACTGAGAAATATATTTGAAGGGATATTTGTGTGTATCACTTAATGATATTTCTGTACGACTTGGTCATATAAGATTTCATATATATATATATATTCAATTTTTATAATCTCATTAACTAATTTGATAATTCATCACAGTCTCTTACCCATCATGAAATTGGGACACATTGGTTATAAATAATATATATATATATATATTATTTTAAAATGTGGTAACCACACCTTACTAATTTGTATAATATAATGTATAAATTGTATTCATTCTTAGAAATAAATAATGTATTGAATTTGATACTGGGAATTTATTGTAAAACAATATAGATGATATGTTGACCAACATATCACATAAATTGAATTTTATTCTCAGATAGTGATGATAGTGAAATAGATCAATATATTATTATATGTCTATATAAAATTATTTTTATCGACATAAATACATTATGATTCATATATAAGGTTAATATGTTATAAATGATGATTAATTTAATAAACAACAAGCATTGAATTATTAGAACAATTAGTTAATACCTCTGGTTATAATAAAATTCTAAAAACTCTATTGATTAGAGGTTTCTTATAAAATGATCATAAACTACTACATCTATTATTTTTAGATGACTTATAATTAGAAAAATAATTTCACCATTAGTGATATTTTTGAAATATCTTTATAATACAGTTAGGATTTGTATAGACCTCAATTTAATTTTTAGTAATCAATAAGGTAATAAAATAACTAGACTAAGAAAAAAATCTTAAGGGCCACATTAAATTAACTAGTTATTGGATCATATAAAATCCATTTTATGGTTGTAATAATGTGAGAAATGTTTTTATAGTTGAACACATACAAAGTAACATAAATAAATTTACATTGAACCATATCTTTTATCATTATTACTCATTTTTGAGAGCAATAGAGGGCTGTTGTATTTTCCATGTATGATGTTGAACATCAAAAAATAGAGATAATATATTTGATGTGTTAATTTATAGTGTTTTATTAAATGAATTTATATTAAATGTTTCAAGAATTTATGGGATCCTTTAAAATTTTTATCTTGAGGGAAAACAATTTTTGTAAAATGAAATAATTTGAAAAAATTTTACACATATGAAATTTTATAATTGTTTTATGGCTTTCAACTCACCATTTTGAATGTAAGGGGATTATTATTTACTTCTAAAAAATTATATTTAATTAAATTTATATATTTCTCATTTCCATTTTTCTTAACACTATGCATCCTTTGGATGAACTCTTTTTGTTTATTAGTTTTAAATGAGTTTATAAAAGATATTTCAATAATAATACTCAGTGGTATATCATGGAGACCATAATTCTATGTTTTAATGTATTTCAACCCTAAAAAAATCATAATTATTTTATCAAAGTTTGATGATATAATTTCAAGAAATTTTCTTTCATAGAATGATATTTTTTGATTTACATTAATATAATTATTAATTTATTCCACAATATGTATAATAAATTATTGTGATAACATCCCATCATGGATAAATATTAAAATGATCATGTTTTTAATTATTATAATGATTTAAGAATAAATATTAAGTCTATTTAATATTTTTATATGGATAAGATTGAAATATAATAAATTTTTTATTTTGAGGGATGATAAATGTGAATTATTTATCAAATTAGGTGTTACTACATGAACCAAAACACATAAAGTATTTCTCAACTATTTAATACATGGTTCTATTAAATCCCTTCAATCCATTGGGTAATATCAGTGGAGATAACCAGTATGTTTATCATATGATGTGAATGAAGTAATCTATTATTTTTCTCTTATGATGTTTATGTATTGAAATTTTATGTTTCTCTTATAAAGTGGTTAAGTATAAATTATATATGTTATAAATAAGAGTGTGTTTGAATTATCTATTCAGGTGATTCAATCATTAGTGATGATGAATATTTTAATGATGATTTTATAATGGTTTTCCTAATTTAGAAATATTACCCTTTAAAAAACAAACTATTTTAAGAAAATAAGTTCATTTTAGGAAAATGGTATTTTTAATCATTTCATTCAAAATTGTTTTATTATTTTATAAAAATATATATTCATATAAATATTCGAAGGATTTTTTTTGTCATGAAATGAATGTTAGAGTTCTTGATTCATCGTGTCTTATTATATACGATTTCATGAATTTTTTTAATTCATATTGTTTATGAGTGTTTCTATAAACACTTTTTTCGTTAAAAAGATATTTATTATTAATTTTGTTACTAATAAATGATTAATGATTTTATCATTTCAAAGAAACATATGAATGATGAGTTTTCAAATGTTTTTCAATTTTTTCAAAAAACCCAATATTATTATAAAAATCAATAATGAGGTTTTTCCAACCACCCCATACTTTAATATTTCATTATAGGGTTTATCACTGCGTTAGATAAATGTATATGGTAAGAATAAATTATATTATTTTTCTGGCATGATATCAGTATTGATTTAGAAGATATTTATTATAGGGAAGCATGTATTTTAAATAAAATATGTTATATTTTTGATAATTTTTGTAATCTACGATCCTAATTTTTTTTGAGTGTTTAGAATTAATAATTATTAATTTTATTGTACGTTTAATTGTTTTTTGGGGATATGATTTTTATTAAAATTCTAGTAACAAAATATTTAGTACATATGATTTATGATTTCATGTCATTGGTTATGACATATATGATGATAGATTGGTGATAACTGTTGAGGAGTCATATGTTCTTGACATAATTATCTGATCTTTAGGTGGCTCATATAATTAAGGTTGGGTATTTCTAATATTAACATTTGTTTATTAAATCAATTATTTCTTAATAATATGTGTAAATTCTAAGTTACCCTCATTGGGTCAATGTTCCATGGGTTGTTATCATCTTTATTTGAATGAATAAAATTATCAAAATTATATTTGATTAATTTACCATTTGTTGAATTTATAATGTTCCAATAATTATCTTATTTGAATCCTACCCACCATATCCCATGATTGGATTTTTTATAAGACTTCAACATTCAATAATACACCCTTAAATATATTTATCATATAAATGGTATGTTACACATTTTACTATGGCCAACAGGGGATATATAGTCTAAGGGGATATGATATCTTCTTAACTTATACATTTATTTATAATACAATTCGATCAATATTGATCTGGTAGAGTTAGGTAGTTTTTATGGTTTCATTTTATTTATGTTATCATCATAAAAATAAAATATTCTAATGGTAAAAATGTTTTATAAATTTTATGGTATAATGGGAATGATTTATAGTTTTAATATATATTCCATGGTGTGATTAATTTTAAATTTATGTGTTTTAAATATTTAATCATTTTATTATTTTATATATAGTTGGTATGGAAGATAAATGTTATAAGGAATGGTAATATTATGAGTCAATAAATGACTTGGTAACCTAGTGGTATTGTTCTCTTTAATATCATTGTAATTTTTTTGACTCTATTATAGTACTACAATCATAAGGTGAAATTTTAGCCATCATTTTATATGAATGGATAGGAAATGAATAGATGTGGATAAGAAATATTAATATAAGAAAAAATATCTTGTTAATTAAAAAGTGAATGGGAGGGTAATTTTGAATATTGGTTAAAACATTGATGTTTTAATAATTTATTATTTCGAATAAATATTTTGTTATGGAATGAAGATGATATTGATAATATAAAAATTAAATTGATAGTATGAATGAAATATATTAGTGGAGTTATTGATTGTACTATTAATTGGTAAATATAGAAATAACTATACAATTTTTTCAACTAAATGTATTCAATATCAGTACAACTGTGGAATTTGATTTAGGACATGGCTCTTTGTTTATCTTTATCATCATTAATATATTGGGAGTATTTTTTGGGGATGATATTATATAACTCCCTTGGTATTTTATGATTTAGTTCATGTAGTATATAACATAAAAATAGAATAATTTGTTTTTTATCTTTCTTGGTGTTCCATTACATTGTGAGTCCCTCTATTATTAGAATCATGTTTTGAATTGTGTTTTATTTGTAATAATGTATTTGTTATTTCAAGGATGAACATGGTTAAGAAAAAATGTATAGAACACATGGTCTTGAAATGTTTGGAGGATGTAGTATTAGTTCCCTGAGATTTTCTACAGTGAGTTCAATTTTTTTTTAAAAATTATTATATATAGAATTGTGGGTTGATTCCTAAATTAATCGTAAATATTGGATGACTAGGTTGTTGATCATTATATATGTATATTAAATTTTTAATGGACTATGGATTTATGTATATTTAGTTATAAATATTGAGATACATAATGTTAGTTTAAGTGGATTAATATACCTCTTTACATCGATATTTTTTTTAACGAAATGATGAAGAAATATAAATAAAAATTCATAATGAAAGCCTACCAAATGTTTTATGCGTCACAAAAGTTATGGAGTGTGAAAATTAAATGAAAAATATTAATGAAATTTGTGTACTTCATGAAGGATAAGAGAGATTCGTGAAAAGTATGGTTTCTATAAAGGAAATGTGATCTTTGAAAATGTAAGGATCTTCGCAAAATATACTTGATATTTCAAAAAAATGGAGCCCCGCGAATGTAGTGATAATCATGAAACAATTAAAAAAGAATTTCCAAGTAAAACTATGGTAAGGTGGTATCTATAAAATTGTTGAAGGTGGAAAATAAAGATACACTAAATGAGGTCTAGAACATATTGATTCATGGAATCAAAGGAGGATATTATAAAGAATCTGTGTGCGTAATTCTATTGAGAGATTAGGGATAATACATTTTTTTATTGGTTGTATCCCAGGAGGGATAGATAGGCCACTCAAAAAATTGTAATCAATAGTGATTTTTTTTTTGGATTTAGTACATTGACACATTGTGTTTTATGCACTATGGATGTATCCTAGTGAGGGTGAACCCTATAAAATATTTGTTTCTCATACATGAATTAATTATTATTTATAAATTGTTACGAGAATGACACAGAAGAGTGTTTTGTTTAATAACGGAACAATACATGAAGGGACTGCTAATTTATTCTTCGACACCCAGATTCACCCTTGTTATGGTATATAACCTAGTTTGGATAAAAATTTAAATCAAAGGTAAATGTTAATTTCAATGTTTCTCTCATGGAGGTTATTAATATCAATGGGATTTTGATCTATGATAAACAAAATTTCAATTGTGGATGAATTAGATATAACACTATTTTTGGATCATTGGATTTGGATGTATATACAGAAGTAACACATGGTATTACGACTAGAGTTTATAGTGCTGCTTTGTTAAAAGCTAATAGAATGAAATTAGATGCTGAATACATTGGAATAAATTAATATACAAAAACATGATGTTATATAAGTCTAAGAATGCCATGTGAGAAAGTATCATAATATAAATGAAGGTGATTCAAAAGTTATAAAAGAAAAATTGGACGTTTTTTGGAATAAATACAATGATCTAATAATGATCCCCAATGAATATATTTATTAATATTTTGATATGGATAATGTTATTATTGAAGACCTTCATTTCTTGGAAAATTGTTGAATTTATAAATATCGTTAATCACATGTTGAGAATACTCAAACATCGCTTCAATCCGAATGTTTCTTTATTGGATGATAAATATCCAAATGAGCAAAAATTGGATATCTCAATAAATACTATGGACACATATGTGATGATAAATGAGTACATTTTTTCTATAGAAAATTGTGAATTCCAATGAGGTGGACTTCATGTCATGAAGTATATTAGAATTTAATATTTTTATGAATTAAAAGATATTTATGAGGTGATGAAATTCTTTTCAACAAATCAAAAAAGTGAAAAAAATTAAAATTTGAAAGGGAAACTTCTTCTAGATTGATTTAGATGTGAAATTTTTGTTCATATTATAGAAATGGTCCCTAATAAGTTTTAATATGATGATGAGGATAAATATGAAATTCCTATGAAGAATACATCATCCGATGTGAAAGTTAAAAAAATTTCAAGTGAAGTTTCATAAAAAATAATAACCTTCCAGCATAGGAAATGGATAGTTCAAAGGAATCATAGGTTGAAGAGGTGGAAATAAACAACGATCGCCAATAAAACGCTATATTGGATATAGTATGTAAATATTAGAGAAAAAAATAAAAAATCATCATTGATGAAAAAGATCACAATGTAATAGTTGATATAAAATATGAATTGGATTTCTATCATAAAGAGACAATGGTTTTGAGATCCAAAATAAATAAATCCACCAATATGGTTCATGATGCCTAACTCTATATGAGGTTGTAGTGAGAATAGATTTTTGAGATTATCGATCGAATTTTAAATCTAAATTATTCACGACCATAGGACTCAGAAATGGTTAGTGGGAATAAACACGATGTTGATGAATAGAAAATAGTGATCTATGGTTTAAATAATGCAGCGAATGAATAAAAGGAAAAAAATAAAATAACATAAATAGGAAGTCATAAGAATATATAGAAAAATTGTGGATCAATAAAAAATATGGATTCCTAGTATGTTACCCTAAAATTTATACATTCAGGTGACATAAAAGACAGAAGTGAAGCATTGGGGGACATTAAAAAAAAAGCAATCATCATGTTAAACTGATAGTGCATTGGACCCAAAAGAATTTTGATGAATAATTTCGTACCCCAAGATCCCACTTAGATATTGAATATCTATTTGTGTAAAAAGAAAAATCATAAAATTCAGAGATCCCATGGGTTTACTAGTCATGTAGAAGTAAAGTGCATGAATGGATCATACATCAGGTGTTATTTCTATGGAATTATGGTACAATCAGAAACTGTTTCATCCATATCCTCTATATTTCTATGGGTACAAGAAAAATAGGGGGAACCAAATAGAACTCAATCACCTAGAATATATTTTGAGGGAATTTTTTTTGGTGTAGATAATTTGGACAGATGGATAGAAAATGCACACAACAATTAATTGGAATGTATGAAGGTAGAATAAATGTTTTCATAATAAGTTACTCAATGTAAAATAACGTAATATAAAAAAATCAATTATTAGTTTTAAAATATTATTCTGGTCTATCATACTCTTAAAGAGATCTTGATTTTCAATCTTTTCCATGTGTGAAGTCAAAAATATGTATCGAAATGAAAAGAGCTATGAAGGAAGCAGTTCTGGAAATTTCCTTTAATGCATTATATTTTACTTTTTTATGTAACCTTGCTAGTATATGCACATCCCATATGACATAAAATAAGTATATTTTCATAGGCAGAAAATATGACAAGGATGGTTTTTGAAAAATTATGAAATGATGAAGGCATGTAGATAGATTTCATGGGGAAAGCCATGTTTGTGGAAAAAAATGAGATGAGATGATGTTTTAGTAATAAATGACCCAGTCACATATTTTTTAGTCATATTCAACAATGTGACTCACGCCATGATTTAATAATTACCAAAATGATTTGTATCATCAATGCAAGAGAAATTTTAGTTTTTTATAAGGAAAAATGAAAAGGGGGAATCTATACCTTATAGGCGGGGAAAAAGATTAGTGTTTTTTATTTATATTAGATGATTTTTTTTAATAAATGTGTTTTCTATATGTGACAACCATCCCAGGATGATCTGGTAAAATGTGTGGTATCTACAGTCCTCCTTAAGCTATCATGTGATCTTACTCATACATGAGATGTCTTCCAACAATATAAGGTCTTCAAAATTAAGTAGAAGTAAAATGCATAGATTTCAACCATAGTTCAAGAATTGGTACATACAGATGAATGTGGAAAAATCTCACCAAGATTCATTAATGGGAAGAGTTATTACATTATTTTCATTGATTATTTTTGTATTATGGAATGTGTATTTTTTCATTTCCCATAAAATCAATGTGTTTAGTTTCATAAGAAAATATCAAATGGAATCATAAATTATTCATGGAAAAAATTTCTTATGTTACATACTGATAATGGTACCAAAATTAAAAATTGTGAAGTGTAATCTTATCTTGAGAAACATGGGATAATGCATCATGTTTCTTCGGTGAGAAATACTAAAAAAATTGATTGGTTGAGAGGAGTAATTAGATTGTAAACAATAAGCCTAGAATAGTTCTTATTTAGAAATACCTACATGATAAATTCTTTTAGGAAGTATTCTTGACATAGGTGTACATATACAACATGGCTCTGTTGTGTCTGAAGGATGAAAAAACACTATATCAGATGTTGTGTGGAAATCAACCAACATTAAAATATTTTAAAATAATTGGATGTAAGTGATTAATTATCCATAAAGAGAAACATGAGATATTTGAGTTATGTGCATATGATTGGATATTTCTTTTCACTATAGAAAAATAAAAGAATATAAATTCTTCAATTAGAGGCTAGGAAAATTAGATGAAATAAATGATATCACCATAGTTGAAAATGAACTAAATCCTCAACATAATAGTGAATTGTTTTTTAATGAGAGTGATGAAAATGGATGAAGAACCAGGGGAGTAGAAATGGCACTTCATAGTTCAGAAGAAGAAATTAACAATGATATAATGGAAACCAAATCTATATATTCACAAAATTCATAGAGTTGAGATAAAATTTATAGGAAATATTTCATTGGTCATCTAACTATATGAGTTCAAATAAGAAGAAAAAATTCATTACATCATGTATCCTCTATATATCTGCAAGATCCTAAATTTTTTGATGAACCAGTTGGAGATAAAAATTGGTTCATGCCATAAATGAAGTGCTGGACCAAAGTGAGAATAATCAGAAATGGGAGATTATGTTAAGGTAAACTGATAAGAAATTCATCAGTAAAAAATTGGTGTTTCATAAAAATATGAATGAATATAGTGTAATTATTCAAAATAGAAAATGAATTGTGTTAATAGGGAACTCCATGACAAAGGGTATTGATGTTTATGAGAAATTTTAATCTATTTCAAGGATAAAGGAAATTAGATTATTGTTATCCATACCATAGAAAAAAAGGATCAATGTTTTTCATATGGAAATGAAATACACATTTTTTTAAAGGGGTTCTAGAAGAATAATTTTATATTGATAATCTAGATTGTATAATCAATATTGTTGATGAGAATATAGTTTTTCTGCTATGAAATATACTATATGGGTTAAAGAAAGCACCAAGAGTAATGTATTCATGAATTTATCAGTTTTTTGAGATGCTCATATTTCTGTGTTGTGGTGTTGGTTACAATCTCTATGAAAACAATGATTTTATTAAAAGGATTATGGTGATGGTATATGATGATGACATAATCATTAGTTTATTATAGGAAGTTCAATGCAAATAGTTATTTGAATTTGATAAAAGGGAATTTAAAATGTCAATGATTGGTGAACTGGTATTTTTATTGGTTTATAAGTGATACAACGAAATAATTTAGAAACCATATTTAATTCATAATATGAAAAGACGGATATGAGAATATTTAGAATGAGTAATTTAAAGTAGATGATGAATCCTATGTCATCTTGATGATACTATCACTGGATGATGATGGTAAAATAGTTAATGTCACTGAATACTGGAAGATTAATGGAATCCATTTCTTCTTAATAGCAACATGATCAAATATTTCTTTTCCCACATGTCATGTAGTGTGATATTAATGAAATCCCTTGAAAGGATAATTACAATCATTAAAAAGAATAATTCTAAATATCAAGGTCATGGTTTTTATTGGTTTGTTGTATAATGGAAAATATTATCTAGAGTTATTGGGATATACAGGTGTATATTTGGCCATATAATCTGATGGTTGAAATTCTAGATCATGTGGTGCATTATATATTGGGAGATTTTGTATTTCTTTGATTATAAAGATATAAGACTACATTTCATTGAGCACTATAATAGATGTGTGTAATTTGGGTAATCAAGCAAGCACACAGTTTTTGTGGATATAAAATTATCTTAATGATATGAGATTTGAAGTGAATTATCCAATTGGAATATATTAATAAAATTAAAGTACTATAAATCACAGAAAATATATTTTATATCATTTAAGGAAAAATCACGTTGTAACCCAATGAAATTTTATTAAGGAGAATGTAGATAAAGGGATTATAAATTTGGAGAATGTTCCAATGGGGCAAATGGGTAGAATAAATTATAAACAAGGATTCACCCATTGGTGAATATTAATGACGTCAACTATATCTGGTAGTGTAGTTGACTCCCCTCATTTGAAAAGTGTGGATGTGGTACCCCCTATCCCCTTGGTATACTGTGTTTTTTCCTAATATAATGACATTTCTTCATTACCATGTCACATAACACAAAGGTGTAGCCATCTATTGTGTTGAAAACATTGTGGGAAAATATAGATATTAAAGGGAAAAATGACTTAATAAATACATGTGGACAATATATTAGGTGGTGTTATGATAAAATAATAAACATCACAGATTATCATAGAAATCTTCAAGACAGTCAATGCATAGTAACTAAAGCAGCGATGCAGGGGGAGTTTCAAATATGACACTGCTATAAGTGACCGATCAAATCATATATAGCCTGATAGAGGGAGTTCATAATGAATGAATTTTAGTTATTATATAATTAATTGATTCATTGAGGAACATTTCATAATACTATTATTTACTTGGATGAGTATGGATCATGTGGGATAAGAGGTCATATTGAATAAATAGTTGATTGCTATCTGAATAAATAGAAGAAAATATTGGAATAATATGGACAAAGAATCAACATGGAAAAAAATTGTGAATATTTTTCAACAAACACAAATGAGGGATATTGTTGGCAGAAAATCCGTCACGAAAACATTGTGTCATTTTTGGGCTAATTGTGTTCGTTGAAAAAGTTGATTTCTAATGTTTTTTGTGAAGTATGGATATATTGTTGACAATGTATGCTGGAAATTATCGAAAGAACATAACAAATATTATGGAATATGTACAAAAACTTTTTTACACCATTTGATGGTGTAAACCACGATTATGATGAGCATCGAGAATGATTACTTTTCCTAGAGCATTAATAGACATAAAGATTCGCGAAGGAAATAAGGGAGCATCAATAAATTGTTATGACATGTATAAAAGCTACTAGATTCAGATAAAATTCCAAGAAATATGCCTCTACCCCCATCATAAAAGTGAGTGAGACATAATGAAAATTCTAAATCTCTAGTTTATTAAAGGATGACTGTATTGGTGGATCCTAAGAAAAAGTTCCCTAAGAATATAGAAACCAACTGAATGTTTACAGTATCATGAAATCAATGTAGTTCATGAAGGCTATTAATATCTTACCTAATGTTGTGTGCTTATTGAACGATATATGATCTTCACAAAAACCATGGATCTTCATGAAGGCTATTTGAGATTCATGAAAACTAAGTATCTTCATGATGTTTAGTTGATATTCACGAAGGCATTGAGCATATCAAGAATATTAAAATAGGATTTCTCAGTAGACCAGTGGTATAGTGGTATTCATATTGAGGATGAATGAGGAACATAATGATTCACTAAATGAGTTTTAAAACATATGGATTCATGAAATCAAAGAAGGAACTTCTGATGGAGCAGTGAGTATACATTAGTTGACGGAGCAGTGAGGTTTTATCTTGTAATTGGTTGTAAAACAAGATGGTCAACTACTATACTCCAAACCTTTTAAAAATCGCTGTAATTTAATTTAATTTGGTACATCATAACATTGAAGTTTTATGTTTCTTATAAATATCCAGGTGAGGGTTATACTTGTAAAATTGACGAGTCTTGTGAATTATTTAATTTAGGTTCATACATTTAAACGATAAAGAGAGAGAATAGTGTTATATTTAACAATAAAAAAAGATCACAAGTGGAAGTTTTTTTAATAGTTTGTATCATGATTCACCCACACCCCTTATAAGGTATTTGACAATGTTGAGATTAAATAATTGATATCTATATATTTCATAAAAAGATTATAATTTTAATACTTCTTATAATTGGTCGTAATAATTGTTTATATATCATTATTTTCATTTATCATTCCGTTTTAATGCTATTTTATGGAATGTTTTTCCTCACAGTATTATAATTATACTTGTTATGGATTTAATGGGTTTTGATGTGATTCAAGGAATCTATGGATTGGTGTTATATAAAATGGATGGTGAAAGGAAATCGTGATGAAATTATGAATGCGATATCAAAATGGTTATAATTTAGAGTAAAATATGGAATGGTTTCTTGGGGATCAGGGGAATGATGTGGTTGTGGTGGATCAATGGGGTAAAAGGTGATAATTTTGAAGAAATAATGATTATTATTCCATTGGATATTTTCTAATTAGAGTGGGGTCCCCTAATAGATATCTTCTAGTTTTATATAGAAGGGGTCTAGTTTATATATGAGAATATATGAATTTATAATTGGGGGGACACATTTACTATATTATAATTTTAACATTATTTATATTTTAATTCAATATAATGATATTAGTGAAATTGTTGTGGAGAAGGTTTTGAAAAATTGATGTTTGGTAATTAAAAGATATCTAATCTTTATCATATAATTATGATAGTTGTAAATTTGAAAAATTTATGACGAGGTGTAAAAATATTTTTTTATGGTAATTTACATAGATTCTTGTGAAAATAGGGGATGTGTTTATAGTGGATATAATTTATTATCTAAATAATTATTTTCCATCATTTTTTACATTATGTGCGTCAATTATAAATCCTATGAAATTAGTTAAAAAGGATATTTATTGTCATTTAAATATTATCATACTAATTACTACGATGATCTCACCCATCCATAGTGTTTATTAGGTTATTTTGCAAGATAGTTCACGGGAGAATTGTAATATGACTATTTGGGAACCACAGCTGGAGCTGGTGACTAGAGTGATAGAAGGGATCCAATAGATGAATTTTAATATGATTTTTTCATTTTTAACAATGTGGTGACATTTAGGAACTGGGTTATTTTATGTCTTTATTTTTTTTCTATTTATCTAATTAGAGATTATTTTATCTTGTCTTTTGATATATAGACATAATAATGCCTCTACATAGTTTGTAAAACCTTAGGGATATTTTTATCCTCTATTCATATTTGGGTTTTGTTTATGGGTCATCCATTTCTTTACTAACAAACCAAGATGTGTACAGTTAGGGTTGGTGTGGTGGTGGGCATGGATGAATTGTATTATAGATAATGGATGAATGATATGATGGTGTATAATGTTATACATTGGTTATTAATTCACTATCATAGTAGAAACATATGGTCAAATATAACTTGAATCTGATATAGGTAATGATAATCAACTGTAAGAAGCATATTTGGGGGTATCTCTGATCTGGAATAAGGACATTATTGGTCCATTACAAAAGTGTTGTTGAAAATTCACTAATTGTGTGGTATAAATTTAATTATGTAGTATAATTAATTTTCATATATTTAATTCTAAGATGTAATTTTGATTTAATATTTTTCATATTTTATTTACATTTGATAATGTGATATTAAATTATATTATCCAAATAATGATTTATGAGACTATTTATGAATATATACAATATAGTTTTATAAAAAATCATCAATATATCAAATGATAAGATAATTTGTTTCCTTATTATTCCATTATTACTACTGATAATATTTTTATGTATATATTTTTTCATACATGTATTGATATAATAACATTTTGAACCACTATTTTATAACAGGTGTTATATTTTTGAAGAGTTAAGAATGTATAAACATTCTTGAATCCCCCAAAAAAATATATTATAACTGAATTTATACAATTATGATAGAATACATAATAATGTGTTGTTTAACATGTTTTTTAAAATATTTTAATAAAATTAATTAACATTTCATTTTATAATAGAGAGATATTATATAACTGAGATAAACCTGTTTTATATTGGTAAAATAAATTATTCATTCATAACAAAGTTATTGTTATTTTTTATTCTATGTTAAGGGATATGTAATTGTTAATCAAACCATATAATTTGACAAAAATATAATGTCAGGTAATGTAAAGAATAAAAAAAAGAAAATCATGATTTGATTATGTAGTAGATTAAACCAATAAAGATAATGTAGTGTCAGTAGTAAATTTTTTTGATCCATGTAGTAAAAATACAATAAGAGAAGTGAATAGGAATATAAATCTCATATCAATACCCTCTTCAAATAATCTTATTTAGGGTATATGAATATTTTACAGTCTATTGAAATTTTATTCTCACATTTTTTTTGGAATTATCTTCTTTTGATGTGATTGATTTGCACAATTTAATAATAATTCGATGTTCTAATTTTTGTAGTATAAATTTTTAAAAAATACTTTTATACCTATTCATACACTAATAGAAAATGTTAATGTGTTTATTATAATCAAATATTTATATAATTGTTCTTTGATCAAAGGTAATGACCAAAACATGCTATATGTTCCAATATGAAAGGTTTACTTGAAATGCTTGATGTAATCTCTATTCTAAACTAATAGTCAACATTTTATTATTAATTTATTTATGATATGTTATATTCTATGGAATTCTATAAAAATTGGTCAATTATGATCGAGTAACCATGGCTAGAATGAATTATTTGTATAAATTTATTAATATATCTGTTTTATTCACATATGATCATATATGGTGAATGTGGTAATGGTGGGATATGGTAGATGGTGTGGAATGGTGTCAGTAATAACAATATAGATGGTTATCTAGTGGAAAATTGAATTTTCTTATTTTTACTATTTTGGGTGATGATAAGTACTGATAAGATGAGTATGATTTAGTAATAGATTGTTGTCTGAAAAATATGTTTCCCTACCTGATAATTTGTACAATGTGATGATTTTTTTATATATGTGATGTGATGTAACATGGTTTTTATGTTTTATCTCTTGATATACCATTAAAAATTTATTTAGAAGTATCTTGAGAGGAAGATTATGTTGATAATTTGGATTATGAATAGATATGTTTTCAGAAGAATGAAGTATTGTAATTACTCTATAGAGCTTCTATTGATGATGTTGATGAATGGATAGAAGTGTATAAAATTTCATTTATGTTATAAAAGTCCTTAAATAATTTCAAATAATCCATAGTGATGTGATATATATAAGAGGTGGCTTAATGATGGTGGAAGAATAAATTAGGATTCCAACATATGATATATTGGGATGAGTTTATCATGTTGTTATGGAAATATTTTATTTTTCATTTATAGTTGGATATTCTCATGAAAGGACATATATAGATGGGAAGAATATATTGATAAAATTACGAAATCACTAAATGGATCTGTTTAGTCGGTTTTCGTCTTTCATATCGATAGGAGATGATCAATCACATAATTTATAGTTCTCCGTAATAATTTGATTTCAGTAATCTATTATTACACATCAACAAAATTATTGGAATGTGGAAAAATATTTTATATAATTCATATAGGAAATAATTTCCATAAGGGAAGACATTTGAAAAGAGACATTTTTTGTTGTTGGTGAGTTTGATGGGAATTTTTTCTTTAGTAAACCATGTGTTTAATAGAAGAAGAGAGTTTGGTGTTCTTATAGAGTTATATAATGTGTTTGAGAACTACAGTTTCTCATTTTGAAGTTTCTACTGTTAAATGACCTGATTAGATAATATTATAATTCTATGGTACATCACATGTATGATTTATTTAAGTGTCATAAGGTTCTCAATCTTTTGTGGGATGATACTATTGGGTTTGGATTTTGATGTTTGGTTTAAGGAAGTGTTATTAATACATCATTCAAATTTTATAAGGGTATTTCTTAGATTGATTCCATTAATATGCGAGTAATTTCATGATGATTTATCTTTAAAATGAAGTGTGTATGGTATATTATTATAATATTTTTGAGAGGTATCCCTTAGAGTTGTTGTTTGAGATACTCACTACGCGAAAACCGCCGTTTAGCTGCGGTTTTTTCGCGCGAAATGCGTTTCGGGCTGGCATTTCGTGGCGGTTTTTAAAACCGCCGCTAAACGGCAAAAAAAAACTATTTTTTTAAAATTATTTTTTTTATTTTTTTTAATTTTATTCAAGGATTAGCGGCGGTTTTTTAAAAAACCGCCGCGAAATAGCGGCGGTTTCGGTAAAACCGCCGTGAAATAAAATGAAAAAAATAAAAAAACGTGAGAAACCCCGAAAACACTAAAACGATCATAACTTTTGATCTGGGCGTCCGTTGAAGCGCCACGACCAGTCAAATTGAAGCTCATGAAGAGATATAGAGACACATATAATCAAAACCGTGAGACGTTCTAAGGTGTGGACGATATTAGAGTTATAAAATAGTTGAAAAAAGTTCTCCAACTTCAAATGACCATAACTTTCGCTCCGGGTGTCCGTTTGGGCTCTACCACATATCAAATCGAAGGCAGCGAAGAGAGCTACGCACTAGTTTGAAACAAACAAGCTTCTGTCGGGTTTTTTGACCTCAAAAACCCCTCCGAAGGCTTCCAAAACACCATTTCCATCACCGGTGTCCCGTCGAACTTGTCTTCAAACGGACCTTACTATCGATCCGCGTGTCAATTCGGCCTCCTCCACCTACCAGATCATAGCTCATTCCATGAGCTTCAGTTTGACTGGTTGAGGCGCCCACATGCACTCATAGATCATATGTTATGGCCTTTTTAGTGGGTATCAGGTTTGTTATGTTTTTCAATGCCTCGTTTTTAGCACCCGTTCCCCGCCAGCTTTTATTTAAATGGTCGTAACTTCCGATCCGCCTGTCCATTCGGACTCTTTCACCTTTCAAGTTGAAGATCGTTTCGGGATCATTGATTTGACAGGTCGCAGATCTAAAACGGACTCTAGGATATTAAGTTATCTCCGTTAATTTGAGTCCAATGTTTTTGTCTCTTTATGACCGTTTTGACGAGTTTTAACGGTAGCTCCATTTATTACTTTTTATTTGGGTTTCCATGACTTCTTATCTTTATCAATGGTGTTTTGAGGGTTATTATGATGATTATGTTGAATTATTAAGAAGTTTTCCAGAGTTGTCACGAGTTTTCATGCGTTCTCATTCTTTCTAATACCTCATTCTTCATATGCTTCTCCATCCTTTTTCATGCATTTTCATGATTTTTCATCCCTTATCACGTCTTTTCATACTTTTTCAGGTGTTTCCTTTATTATTTATTATTTATTATTTATAATATACTTTAATTT